>CM060925.1:485959513-487209513 GCA_030737875.1 Allium sativum
CATGCCATTTGGGTTGACCAATGCACCAGCCTACTTTGTGGATCTTATGAATCGAGTATTCAGAGATCAGTTGAATAAGTTTGTTCTTGTGTTCGTGGATGATATCCTTGTTTACTCAAGGACAGAGGAGGAACACAAGGGACACTTGAGGATAGTGATGGAGGTGTTGAGGAAACACCAATTGAAAGCGAAATTCCCTAAGTGTCATTTTTGGAGAAGGGAGGTGAGATTCTTGGGTAATGTTGTTTCCGAGAGTGGTATTGCCGTGGACCCTGCGAAAGTGGCTATGGTACAGGATTGGCCTACACCCAAGAATACAACAGATGTAAGAAGTTTCTTGGGATTAGCTGGATATTATCGTAAGTTTATCCAGGACTTCTCCAAGATAGCAGCACCGTTGACTCAGTTGACTAAGAAGAATCAGTCCTTCGTCTGGGACGAAGTGTGTGAGGATGCCTTCAGGAGTCTAAAGGAGAAGTTGACGCGTGCGCCAGTGTTAGTCATTCCTAAAGGGAATGAAGAGATGACGGTATACACGGATGCTTGTGGTACCGGATTGGGTGCTGTATTGATGCAAGGAGGTAGGGTTGTAGCTTATGCTAGTCAACAACTAAAGCCGCATGAGAAGAAGTATCCTACCCATGATTTGGAATTAGCAGCGATCGTGTTTGCGCTGAAGATGTGGAGACACTATCTCTTGGGAGAAAGATTCGAGTTGTTTACTGATCATAAATTGTTAAAGTATCTTTTCTCTCAGAAAGATCTGAATCTCCATCAGCAGAGATGGCTAGAGTTCTTGGCTTCGTATGATTTTGATATCGCATACACACCTGGGAAGGGTAATGCGGTAGCCGATGCCTTGAGTAGGAGACATGCCAGCTTAGGGGCAATGTTTCTTGAATGGAAGCAACTGGAGTACATCGCGGGGTTTGATTTCAGACCAAGGTGCGAATTGGATCCAGTAATGCTAGCTAGTTTGACCATCAGACCCACTTTGATAGAGCGGATTGGTTCCAGCCAGAGGGACGATCCTAATCTATTGGAAATCATCTCCAAGTTAGAGATGAACATCGACGGTGAGGAGATGAATGTGTATGGGCTTGATCGAGATGGATGGCTTCGGAAGAATGGAAGACTAGTTGTACCCAACGTGAATGATTTGAGAGATGAAGTGCTTAGAGAATGTCATCACTCAAAACTAACTATACATCCCAGTGGTAATAAGATGTATCGAGACATGAGACAGACTTACTACTGGGAAGGGATAAAAAGAGACGTTGGAAAGTTTATATCCAAATGCATGAATTGCCAGCTAGTTAAAGCCGAGCAAAAGAAGCCTAGTGGTTTGTTGCAACCACTAGAAATTCCCGAATGGAAATGGGAGCAAGTCTCGATGGATTTCATCGATGGCCTACCAAGGACTAGGTCGGGATATGATAGCATTTGGGTAATTGTGGATCGATTGACTAAGAGTGCAAGATTTATACCAGTCAAATCGACCAGAACGGCAGCCAAATTGACAGAATTGTATATGAAGTGGGTAGTGAGATTTCATGGAGTACCCAAAAGCATTGTGAGTGACCGAGACTCGTTGTTCACTAGTGGGTTTTGGAAGAGCTTACAAGAGGCTCTAGGGTCAGGAATACATCTCAGTACCGCATATCATCCTTAGACCGACGGTCAGACGGAGAGGGTGAATCGCATATTGGAAGATCTCTTGAGAGCTTGTATATTGGATTTTGGTGGATCGTGGGATGACCATTTGCATCTAGTAGAGTTTGCATATAATAATAGCTACCAATCCAGTATCGGTATGGCTCCATATGAAGCTTTGTACGGAAGACCGTGCAACTCACCATCATGTTGGATAGAGACTGGCGAGAAGTTTGTGCTTGGACCAGATGTGGTGAGAGAAACTTCGGATAAGATTAAGATCATTCAGCAACGAATGAAAGCTGCCCAAGATAGGCAAAAGAGTTATGCTGATAAGAGGAGAAGAGACTTGAAATTCTCCGTTGGCGACTTGGTGTTTGTCAAGATCTCTCCGTTGAAGAGCGTGATACGATTTGGCAGGAGAGGCAAGTTGGCACCAAGATTTGTTGGCCCATTCCCTGTTCTTGAACTAGTTGGGAATTTGGCATATAGAGTTGGCTTACTAGAGAAAATGGCGGGAGTTCACAATGTATTTCATGTTTCCCAACTGAGGAAGTTCGTTCACGACTCAGATATGGCTATTTCACCTGATCAGTTAGAGGACCTCGAAGTAGAACCCGAGGCGGTTGGGAACCGCAAGCCGATTCGTATTGTGGGGCACGATATGAAGCAACTTGGAAGGAAGTCGGTGAAGCTAGTCAAGGTTCAGTGGGGCGAGGACGAGAATGATTGTACTTGGGAGACAGAGGAGAGCATTAGGAAGGCATATCCAGAACTCTTTGCCTGGTAAGATTTACTTTGCGATTTAGTTATTCCGCATGCTAGGATAGACTTATTTTACTTGTTTTGCATGTTTGATGGTTGTTTTATGGTTGATAGACATGCGGGAACTTTTGTGTGTGTTTTGACTAGGGAATTTCGGGGGCGAAATTTCTTAAGGGGGGAGAGTGTAACGACCCGTATTCTACACATCATAGGATCGTAGAATATTTATTTCTTTCTCGTATGAATTCGTATGGTCATGTAACTTTGGGAAACATCTATTAGAGTCATTTCCCATGTTCATGATTTTTATCGATTTTTAAATGACCATTTTGCCCTTAGTTGGTACTGTTTTGGCCATAATTTTTGATTGGAAGGAAATTTGGACCTGAAACCACTTCCATTGGATTCGTTTGATGGTTTATCTTTCCGTAGAGTGGTCATAATAGCCAAACGGACTTACCGTTTGGGAGATATGACTGAAATAAGGTTTGGAAGGTGAAAAACTGCTTAACCGGGCCAAATCGGGTGATTAGTGAGTAGGCCCATAACCCATTTCGGGATTAGGGTTATGGGGAGGCTGAAATGAGATAGAGGATCATTCCATTTCAGTTTTCTAGCCTCCACTTATCACCAAGGAACCCTAAAAATGGCCTCTAACCTCTAATCACCTTCAAATCACCTTTTGGTCAAGGATTTGGCTTAGCAACCTCTAATCAAGGAAGATCTACACCAAAGCAACGTTGGAGCTGCTGTTTAGCATTGGGATTCACATCAAATCAGAGATTTATTTCAGATCTTAGTCTATTTTGTGGCTAAGGTGAGTGATTTGCATAGTTTTGCACTAATTATGGCTAATTAGGAGTGATTAGTGTTAATTAGCGAATTTAAGCATGATAAAATTCGGGAAAAATGTTCATAAATTCCTAAATGATGTTTTAGACCTCTGATATGAATTTGGGTTAATTTGGTTAAGTTTTGCTAATCCTATCATTAGTTTCACCTAAACATGATTAAGGGGAAATATGGGGTTTTGGGTATGTTTGATCCATTTTAGCCTATCATATTGATGTTTTGATGTTTGTGATTGATCATGCATGTTGCTATGACTATATGAAATGCTTTGTGATTGATTTCAATAGTTAGAATGGTCGAAAACATCGTCGAATGGCGTAAACACTTGCTGGAACAGTTTCAGAAAACATTGCAGGTTTCGGATCGAATCGGATGTAGGGCTCGGATCGGATATGTTGAACTGGGCAAGGGATTCGATCGGATCGGAACCTGACACTTGGGAAAATTGGCAAAAAGGAAGGCCACACTAACTGAACTGGGATCGGATCGGATTAAGGGGGACGGATCAGAACTGTAACAACCCGTATTTTCAATAACCTGTAATAACATAAATCGAGGCAGAATTTAATTCTAAAATGGGAATCAAGGGAAACGGGCTATGCCATTGCGTTCGTCTCGGAAAAATACGCGAAATAGAGTCCGAGTTTTCGAAAATCGGAGTCTGTATGACCAAGATATGGCCTCGCGAAGTTTCACGAAAATTCCCAAATTAAAGTATACTTAATTAAGTGAAATGGGTTGTGTAGATATATATATATATATATTGATATATATATATATATATAATTGAAAATTTAATAAATAAATATGCAAAAATGCTCAAAACAGCGAATTGGGAGAGGGGAATAACCGAACCGGCCGATTTTTGAAGTCGACCCGAGCCCGCTGGGTCGACTAGGGGTTAATCCAGGGTGTTTGGCTGTCAACCCGTGGGCCGATTCGCTCAAGTGCAGATTTTGCATTTGAATGGTTCTCATGGTCCATCTTTAATCTAAAGGCCCTAGATGGTTCCTACACTTGACTTCTTCCCCAAGACATGCTTTGATGGCTTGGATTGAATCTAGGGTTAATCCTATGGCCTAAAACACTTGCCTAATCTATAAATAAGACCCTAACCTACCCTAATTCATTCATAATTAAACCTAGTGACTAAACTATGGCAAAATGCTAGCTCTCATGGCCTCCACTAATTTTATGAAGAGGGTTGCATACTAATCACTCTCTAATCAACTTCTAATCCCTTCTTAGCATCTTAATCTTCTTCATTTGGTGTTCAAAGTTGCTAGTTGTGAGTTTCTATCACTTTGATGATCTTTTGGTAAACTAATTAGATGAGATGTGATGAGATTTATGGTTTTGTATGTGGGTTAATGAGCTTTGAATCATATGATATGATGTTAGCATTAATCTTATGTTTATGCATGTTGAGTATGTAAGCTTATGCAAGTTTAATATGATGTATGTTATGTTTGCATGATGCTAAATATGCAAGTTGTGGGCTATGTAATCATATGCATGTTATGCAAGTTCATGGTAATATGCTATGCAAGTTACATGTATGTAAATATGCAAGTTACATGTTTGTTAATATGCAAGTTACATGTATGTAAATATGCAAGTTACATGTTTGTTAATATGCAAGTTACATGTTTGTTAATATGCAAGTTACATGTATGTAAATATGCAAGTTACATGTTTCTTTATATGCAAGTTACATGTTTGTTAATATGCGAGTTACATGTATGTAAATATGCAAGTTACATGTTTATTAATATGCAAGTTCATGATGACACATTATGCAAGTCTATAAGCTAATATGCAAGTTTGTTATGCAAAATGAATATGTAAGTTATGTGACATATTATATGCAAGTTATGTGACATGTTATGCAAGTTCATATGCAAGTTATGTGTTTGTTAATATGCAAGATGGCACCTTTGAAACATGTTCATTCATATGCAAGTTGACACCTTTTATATGTGTTATATCATGAACGAAATTACGTGGGAACGATAGGGTAATTAAATGCATAAGTTAATAAGATTGTGTGAAATTAATATAATTATGCATAACACAAAATAAATAAACATAGTATGGGAATTTGCCTATTTGGTTAGGTGTACCCATACTATGTGTTGGGAATTTACCTATTGAGTTAGGTCTACCCCATGGGAATTTACCTATTAAGTTAGGTCTACCCATGTTAAGAAAACTTGATTAATTAGGGATAATTAATATAAAATTATGAGGGTGATTAATTAGGTGTAATTAATTGACTAAGACACGAGGTTGGACTCAGTTGTAGCGTAAAACTGCCCGGACCCAACCGGCTTAACCAGTTGCTACAAATGTTAGCCCAATGTGAGAGGTCTTAGGCACAAACTAAATACGTAATTAATGTAAAGACACGAGGTTAGACTCTGTTATGACATAAGGCTGCCCGGACCCAACCGGCTTAACCAGCGGTCATAAAAGACAGTCTAATGTGAGAGGTCTTTACAAAGGTTACGTTCTTAATTAATTAATTAAGAAACACTTAACCATATTAGCATGTAGAGGGACATGAGGGGTTAAGTGGGTGCCTCGGGTGGCATGAGAAAATCTAGTGGTTGCCTTGGGTGGCAATAGAAAATACGATTAGAATACTTAACCAAAATGGAACATGTAATTAAAACATGATTAAAGGGTTAAGTGGGATATACTAGAAAAAGGGACAAGCTTAGGTGGGTAGCTTGTGGAGGCCCATTTCAACCAGTAACCCATACGTATCTTTGTGGGCTCGACCCATGTCGAGGACGGGACACGCATACTGGGCTTGACTGTAAGAGGCAAACGGGTTAGCGGTGGCAACGCAAGTCCAACAGGCTTCATATGCGTGAGTGGGCCCGGGCTGGTAGGTAAGCCGTTGTTGCATCGAGTAGATATAAGCCGTGCACCTTTAGTTCCATCAGGTTGCCACATTGGGGAATGATACATCCCACGGTGGGGCCAGCACGGGTATCTACGTTAGGGAGCCGATCGAATGGGAAGTAGTGTGTACACCTAGTGGATTGTAGGGCCCCGTGGCGCCTACTTGGTCACCTAGGGGTACGCAGGTACTAATTAGTAAATTTTATAAGTCCTTGGGTGGGATCAACCTTTAAGTTAGGAACGACTGGTGTGGTGCAGTTTAGTAATTTACCTTAGGGAGGGTAGATGCGTCTTTATCCTTTATCTTCGTTTAGTTGACTGCTTAGGGTAGCCATTCATCCCTATATGTTACCGTATATCAGTTTATGTCTTCTCTGGTTACTTTAACGATTGTATTGTTAAAGTTATAGGACTCGCTCAGACTTATGTCTGACCCTGTTGTTTTTATCTTTTTCCCAACCCTCAGGTCCTACGGTGGATCCTAGCAGTAGTGGAACTTGATCGGATTGCTGTTCCAGTCTTTAGGAGCTTGGATAGATGTAAAGCTCCAGTTATCCAGTTATCTTTTCTTTTGTTTGGCTATTGTATGAGAGTGGGATTATGTACTTCTTTATTTTGATGGATATTGTACTTGACCTTTATTGTGGTTTTATGATGTAACCAAACATGTTTTACTTCCGCTGTTATGAGATGATGTTTTAAAATTTTCAAGTACTATTTATATCTGTCTTGTTGTAATTTTTCTGTTCTATATTCACTAAAATACTCCACCAATGCTATGGCATTCCCTTAGTGAGTGATCATAGCGGGAGTGGGGTGTTACACGTGGTATCAGAGCTTAAGGTTACCAGAACAGATAAAATTTTTGAGAAAAACTACTTTCTAAGAGTATTTTCGAAGAAAGGATTTTTAAAAGCATGTCTTCTAAGAGAAAAAGTTTTTGAAAAAGAAAAGCATAATCCCCAATAGCCATATCTTTATCTTTCGGAATCTCCTTTTTGAATCTTTCCTCTTTCGTTTCAGCATGGCTGAAGATCTTAACATCCCGGAGGGGTTTAGTTATACCACTATGGTATAGGAGGTTGCAAGAGGCTAGGGCCGCGGCTGCGGGTCCGGCCAATGCTACTACACCAGAGACAACCGCTCCTCCTCCTCAGCCTAGAGTGGATAATTTTGCTAAGGTTTGCAAGGAGTTCAAGGCTATAGGAGGAAAACCTTTTCTTGGTTCAGAGACTTTCGTAGAGGCTAGAGATTGGCTTAAGGAAGTGGAAGAGTTGCTAGATATCTTTGAAGTGGAAGAGGGAAAGAAAGTCAAGTTGGCGGCTTGGTTAATGAAGGGAGAGGCCTCATTCTGGTGGGAGGTCACTAATGGAGAACGCCCTGTTGACTCTTGGGCAGATTTTAAGCAAAGGTTTGGGGCTAAGTTTCTCTCAAGGGCGGAAGAGAATCTGTTTATGGAGAAGTTCTTGAATTTGAAGCAAGGGAATCTCACGGTGAAAGAATATGTCAACAAATTCAATCAATTAGCAAGGTTTGGCATAGAGTTGGTGAATACACCGGAGAAGAAGGCTTTGAGGTTCGTTAGAGGCTTGAACGAACCATTGCAAGGAATAGCTATGACTCACATTCCTATGGGGGCCACTTTTGAGAAGCTTGTCTACATGGCACTTATGCATGAGGATGATAAGAATTCTAAGGCACCAGAGAAAAAGGGGGATCAGAAGAAACCGCAACAGCAACAACAAGGCAAGGGCGGAAAAGGCAATGGTGACAAAAAGAAGACGAAGAAGAAGTGCTTCAATTGTGGAACACCAGGACACCTTAGTAAGGATTGTCGCAAAAAGAAGAAAACCGGTTGCTTTCATTGTGGTGAAGCAGGGCATCTTGTGAAAAACTGCCCAAAGAAGGGGCAGAAGACGGGGTCTACCTCAGGAGGCCAGGTGCAAGCTCTTATAGCACCACCTCAGTCAGGGGGGCAAGTTCAGGTTCTCTCAGTTCCACCGATTCAGCAGAGAGGTAGAACTATTTCCGTTGAAAGTCTGGTTTTTCTGTTTGATCATCCAGTTCGTACTTTGTTTGACTCTGGCGCATCGCATTCTTTTATCTCATCATCGTTAGTTGAGTCACTGCACTTAGACACCAGTCTAGTTGAGGATCCCTTGGTTGTCTCAAACCCAATTGGGGGCTCCATATATCTGTCTATGATATGTTTGGGTTTGAAGATTTCTATACTTAGCGTTGAGTTTAGATGTGATGCTTTTGTATTGGGCTTCACGGGCTATGGGTTGATCTTGGGCATGGACTGGTTATCCAGTAATGGTGCCGTTCTTGATTGCGAAAGGAGAGTTGTCAGGCTCATGACCCGCTTGGGTAACACTCTCGAGATCTCTTGCAATCCCATGGAATCTGTTTTGCTAAGTTATCTTGAATCGCTCGATGCTTCGGTCGAGAGTTTGTGTTCTGTCCGAGTAGTCCGGGAATATCCGGATGTGTTTGAAGAAGTAAAGGGTTTGCCTCCGAAGCGGGAGATAGATTTCCGAATTTATTTGGTGGATAATGCCAAACCAGTGTCTTTGCCAGTACGCCACATGGCTCCTCGTGAGAGAAGAGAACTTCATAAGCAAGTAGGGGAGTTGCTTGAGAAGGGGTTCATAAGGCGAAGTATATCGGAGTGGGGAGCTCCAGTAGTGTTTGCCACGAAGGCGGATGGGTCCCTCAGACTTTGTGTGGATTATAGAGAACTTAATAAGCTCACGAAGAAGAATAGACACCCATTACCGAGGATAGATGATCTCTTTGATCAGTTGGTTGGCGCGTCAGTATTTTCGCAGATGGACTTAGCTACAGGGTTTCATCAGTTAAGAGTGGCGGAGGACAGTATAGAGAAGACTGCTTTCCGGACTCCGGATGGTTTTTATGAGTGGCTAGTGATGCCATTTGGGTTGACAAACGCCCCCGCATACTTTGTTGATCTCATGAGTAGAGTGTTCAGAGAGTATCTGAATAAGTTTGTAGTAGTTTTTGTGGATGACATCTTGGTCTTTTCCAAGAATGAAGAAGAGCATGCCTTACATCTCAAGGAAGTGTTGGAGACTCTTCGAGCGCATAGTCTTAAAGCTAAATTCTCTAAATGCCATTTTTGGAGAAGAGAAGTGCGATTCTTAGGGCATGTGGTCTCTAAGGAAGGGATAGCTGTGGATCCCGCAAAGATAGTATCTATCCAGGATTGGAAAGTTCCTAGAAATGCTACCGAGGTAAGAAGTTTCTTGGGGTTGGCAGGATATTATAGGAAGTTCATCAAAGACTTCGCGAAGATATCAGCCCCATTAACCCGCTTGACGAAAAAGAATCTGGTTTTCTCGTGGGATGTAGATTGTGATGATGCTTTCCGACGGTTAAAGAGAGCTTTGACCACCGCTCCAGTTTTAGTGCTCCCGGATGGGAGTAAGCCGTTTGTTGTTTATACCGATGCTTGTGGAACAGGATTAGGCGCAGTCTTGATGCAGGAGGGAAGGGTAATAGCCTATGGAGGGAGACAATTGAGAGTGCATGAGAAGAATTACCCTACCCATGATCTAGAGTTGGCCGCGATTGTTTTCGCACTTAAGTCTTGGCGCCATTATCTTCTTGGTGAGAGATTCGAGTTGTTCACCGACCATAAATCATTGAAGTACTTATTCTCTCAGAAGGATTTAAACTTAAGACAGCAAAGGTGGATGGAGTTCTTAGCATCCTATGATTTCGAGATAGCGTATACCCCTGGTAAGGGTAACGTGGTGGCAGACGCCTTGAGTAGAAAAAGGCTATCTTTGAGTCCATTGTTCGTGGAACGACGAAGCTTGGAGTTTCTTTCTTTGTTTGACTTCAGACCTTCTGTTGATTTTGTACCTGGTTTGTTGGCATCCTTGGAGGTTAGACCTACTCTTTTGAGACGGATTGGCGAGGCTCAGCGAGACGACCCACAGTTGGTTGTGTTGGTAGAGAAGCTTATAAGAGGGGAGTCGTCCAGCCATTTGGGTAGATACACCATAGATGATAAGGGATGGTTGCATAGAGACGGTAGACTTTGTGTACCGCAAGATGAGGGTTTGAAGAAGGCTATTTTGGATGATGCACATCGTTCAAGAATGACTATTCATCCCGGTGGAGACAAAATGTACCAAGACATGAAGAGAGTTTTCTTCTGGGCCGGTATGAAGAAAGATGTGGCCGAGTATGTGGCTAGATGCTTAGTGTGCCAACAAGTTAAAGTGGAGCAAAGGAAACCCGGTGGGTTGCTACACCCATTGGAAGTTCCACAGTGGAAGTGGGATAGTGTCTCGATGGATTTCATCGACGGGTTACCGAGATCGAGGAAGGGCAATACGGGAATTTGGGTTGTGGTAGACAGACTTACCAAGAGTGCCCATTTTATACCCGTAAAGAGTAAGAGGACCGCTCCATGGCTTGCTTCAGTCTATGTTAGAGAGATTGTTAGATTGCATGGCATACCATCCAGCATTGTGAGTGATCGAGATCCTATTTTCACTAGTGAGTTTTGGAGAAGTTTGCAAGAGGCGGTAGGGACTCAGTTGTGTTTGAGCACCGCATATCATCCTCAGACGGACGGTCAGACTGAGAGGGTGAACCGTATCTTAGAAGATCTTTTGAGGCTTTGTATCTTGGATTTTGGAGGTACATGGGAAGAACATCTTCCTTTGGTGGAGTTCGCATATAATAACAGCTTTCAGTCCAGTATTGGTATGGCTCCTTTCGAAGCTCTTTATGGAAGGCCTTGTCGATCTCCTACATGTTGGTGGGAATCTACGGATAAGATCTTGCTTGGGCCGGATATGGTTAGAGAGACTTCAGATAAGATTGATTTAATTCGAAAAAGGATGAAAGCAGCGCAAGATAGACAGAAATCTTATGCGGATCGGAGAAGGACGGATCTTGAGTTTGAGGTTGGGGACATGGTTTTTGTCAAAGTATCTCCATTGAGAAATGTTGTTCGCTTTGGGTCCGTAGGGAAGTTAGCACCGAGATTTGTTGGGCCGTTTCCTATTAAGGAAAGGATTGGACGGATGGCATATAGGGTGGAGTTGCCCGACAGACTTAGTGGTGTTCATGATGTATTCCATGTATCACATTTGAGGAAGTGCTTACATGAGACCGCGGAGGTGGTAGAGCCGAGCTTGCTTAGAGATGTAGAGGTAGAGCGTGATGCGACGATTCGACGAGCTCCTACTCGCATCCTTGGGTCAGAAACTAGGAAGTTGAGGAACAGAGAAGTTCAGCTAGTTAAAGTGCAATGGGGAGATGACGAAAGCAATGCTACTTGGGAGACGGAAGCAAAGATGCGTTCTTTGTATCCATTTCTTTTTGAGAGTATGTCTTTTAACTTCTCCTTTATTGCTTGTCTAGTACTTATCTTATCTTTAGTATATCCTCTCGCTAATACCTATGACCTTTAGATAGAGTAAAACCTATGGTTGAAACATGTGTTTGAAACATGTTATGGTTGATGGATGCATATGGATGCAATTGTTTGCTAGTGGTTGCTCGTGGATGCATATACACACACATTAGGCACTAGATCGGCTCAGTCACTTCATGTTGCATATTGCATAAATGGATGTGGTAGTTAGATTGATGGATGTATCATGGCTGTGTTATCATATGGATGATGCATTTTTGTGTATGGTTGTGCACGCATGTAGAAATTTGTATGTGTCAATAGGGTTTCGCATACATATTGGATGCATGGCACTATCATGGTTTGCATTAAGGAGGTTTACTGTATCAGTAACCGCCTGATTTTTGCATTAGGTAAGTACATATACACACACTTTTGCATATATCCATCCAGCATTTAGAATCTTGTAAGGACAATGATTGCTCGTGGATGATGCTTTGAGTAGATGGATGATTGGATGGTAGGATACGTTCTTCCTAACTTGAAGATTTCGGGGACGAAATCCTTTAAGGAGGGGAGAATGTAACAACCCGTATTTTCAATAACCTGTAATAACATAAATCGAGGCAGAATTTAATTCTAAAATGGGAATCAAGGGAAACGGGCTATGCCATTGCGTTCGTCTCGGAAAAATACGCGAAATAGAGTCCGAGTTTTCGAAAATCGGAGTCTGTATGACCAAGATATGGCCTCGCGAAGTTTCACGAAAATTCCAAAATTAAAGTATACTTAATTAAGTGAAATGGGTTGTGTAGATATATATATATATATATATTGATATATATATATATATATATAATTGAAAATTTAATAAATAAATATGCAAAAATGCTCAAAACAGCGAATTGGGAGAGGGGAATAACCGAACCGGCCGATTTTTGAAGTCGACCCGAGCCCGCTGGGTCGACTAGGGGTTAATCCAGGGTGTTTGGCTGTCAACCCGTGGGCCGATTCGCTCAAGTGCAGATTTTGCATTTGAATGGTTCTCATGGTCCATCTTTAATCTAAAGGCCCTAGATGGTTCCTACACTTGACTTCTTCCCCAAGACATGCTTTGATGGCTTGGATTGAATCTAGGGTTAATCCTATGGCCTAAAACACTTGCCTAATCTATAAATAAGACCCTAACCTACCCTAATTCATTCATAATTAAACCTAGTGACTAAACTATGGCAAAATGCTAGCTCTCATGGCCTCCACTAATTTTATGAAGAGGGTTGCATACTAATCACTCTCTAATCAACTTCTAATCCCTTCTTAGCATCTTAATCTTCTTCATTTGGTGTTCAAAGTTGCTAGTTGTGAGTTTCTATCACTTTGATGATCTTTTGGTAAACTAATTAGATGAGATGTGATGAGATTTATGGTTTTGTATGTGGGTTAATGAGCTTTGAATCATATGATATGATGTTAGCATTAATCTTATGTTTATGCATGTTGAGTATGTAAGCTTATGCAAGTTTAATATGATGTATGTTATGTTTGCATGATGCTAAATATGCAAGTTGTGGGCTATGTAATCATATGCATGTTATGCAAGTTCATGGTAATATGCTATGCAAGTTACATGTATGTAAATATGCAAGTTACATGTTTGTTAATATGCAAGTTACATGTATGTAAATATGCAAGTTACATGTTTGTTAATATGCAAGTTACATGTTTGTTAATATGCAAGTTACATGTATGTAAATATGCAAGTTACATGTTTCTTTATATGCAAGTTACATGTTTGTTAATATGCGAGTTACATGTATGTAAATATGCAAGTTACATGTTTATTAATATGCAAGTTCATGATGACACATTATGCAAGTCTATAAGCTAATATGCAAGTTTGTTATGCAAAATGAATATGTAAGTTATGTGACATATTATATGCAAGTTATGTGACATGTTATGCAAGTTCATATGCAAGTTATGTGTTTGTTAATATGCAAGATGGCACCTTTGAAACATGTTCATTCATATGCAAGTTGACACCTTTTATATGTGTTATATCATGAACGAAATTACGTGGGAACGATAGGGTAATTAAATGCATAAGTTAATAAGATTGTGTGAAATTAATATAATTATGCATAACACAAAATAAATAAACATAGTATGGGAATTTGCCTATTTGGTTAGGTGTACCCATACTATGTGTTGGGAATTTACCTATTGAGTTAGGTCTACCCCATGGGAATTTACCTATTAAGTTAGGTCTACCCATGTTAAGAAAACTTGATTAATTAGGGATAATTAATATAAAATTATGAGGGTGATTAATTAGGTGTAATTAATTGACTAAGACACGAGGTTGGACTCAGTTGTAGCGTAAAACTGCCCGGACCCAACCGGCTTAACCAGTTGCTACAAATGTTAGCCCAATGTGAGAGGTCTTAGGCACAAACTAAATACGTAATTAATGTAAAGACACGAGGTTAGACTCTGTTATGACATAAGGCTGCCCGGACCCAACCGGCTTAACCAGCGGTCATAAAAGACAGTCTAATGTGAGAGGTCTTTACAAAGGTTACGTTCTTAATTAATTAATTAAGAAACACTTAACCATATTAGCATGTAGAGGGACATGAGGGGTTAAGTGGGTGCCTCGGGTGGCATGAGAAAATCTAGTGGTTGCCTTGGGTGGCAATAGAAAATACGATTAGAATACTTAACCAAAATGGAACATGTAATTAAAACATGATTAAAGGGTTAAGTGGGATATACTAGAAAAAGGGACAAGCTTAGGTGGGTAGCTTGTGGAGGCCCATTTCAACCAGTAACCCATACGTATCTTTGTGGGCTCGACCCATGTCGAGGACGGGACACGCATACTGGGCTTGACTGTAAGAGGCAAACGGGTTAGCGGTGGCAACGCAAGTCCAACGGGCTTCATATGCGTGAGTGGGCCCGGGCTGGTAGGTAAGCCGTTGTTGCATCGAGTAGATATAAGCCGTGCACCTTTAGTTCCATCAGGTTGCCACATTGGGGAATGATACATCCCACGGTGGGGCCAGCACGGGTATCTACGTTAGGGAGCCGATCGAATGGGAAGTAGTGTGTACACCTAGTGGATTGTAGGGCCCCGTGGCGCCTACTTGGTCACCTAGGGGTACGCAGGTACTAATTAGTAAATTTTATAAGTCCTTGGGTGGGATCAACCTTTAAGTTAGGAACGACTGGTGTGGTGCAGTTTAGTAATTTACCTTAGGGAGGGTAGATGCGTCTTTATCCTTTATCTTCGTTTAGTTGACTGCTTAGGGTAGCCATTCATCCCTATATGTTACCGTATATCAGTTTATGTCTTCTCTGGTTACTTTAACGATTGTATTGTTAAAGTTATAGGACTCGCTCAGACTTATGTCTGACCCTGTTGTTTTTATCTTTTTCCCAACCCTCAGGTCCTACGGTGGATCCTAGCAGTAGTGGAGCTTGATCGGATTGCTGTTCCAGTCTTTAGGAGCTTGGATAGATGTAAAGCTCCAGTTATCCAGTTATCTTTTCTTTTGTTTGGCTATTGTATGAGAGTGGGATTATGTACTTCTTTATTTTGATGGATATTGTACTTGACCTTTATTGTGGTTTTATGATGTAACCAGACATGTTTTACTTCCGCTGTTATGAGATGATGTTTTAAAATTTTCAAGTACTATTTATATCTGTCTTGTTGTAATTTTTCTGTTCTATATTCACTAAAATACTCCACCAATGCTATGGCATTCCCTTAGTGAGTGATCATAGCGGGAGTGGGGTGTTACAAGAACGGAAGTATGAAGACGGATCGGAGCGGAAGCATGAAGATGGATCGGATAGGAGCATGTGAAGGAAGCATGGAGACAGATCGGATAGGAAGCACGAACTGGAGGGGAATGACACCCGATCCGACCCGAAGTAAAGCACCCGACCCGACCCAAGGGGGACGCCCGACCCGAACCGTACCAAAAGGAGACTCGACCCAAATCGATGGAGGACACCCGACCCGAACCGATGGCTTGAGGAGGAACCCGACCCGACCCAGTATTGACCAATAACCCGAGATGCAAAGGTAGTCCAATATGGGAAGTTAGAGCTCAGGATCCAGTTGGGAACCGATGAGTTCACTTCATGGTTGGACTTTGCTGCGGGACGTGTGCTAAGGAGCTGTCGACGTTCATAACTTCGATTCACCACTAAAAATGAAGGATGGCTACTTATCAGTGCAGTAGGGTCATTATGACCTGAGGGGCAAAGTGATGGTAGCAAGACTACGTTATCAGTGCAGTAGGGTCATTATGACCTGAGGGGCAAGGTGATGCGTAGTGAGACTATGAGCCAGCGCAGATGGGGTGAATAACTCCATGGGGCAAGTGGACATAATAAGGATTGGTAAGGCTATGAGCCAGCGCAGATGGGGTGAATAACTCCATGGGGCAAGTGGACATAGCGAGGAATTAGTGGCTACGTTATCAGCGCAGTGAAGCCATTTATGACTTCATAGGGCAGAGTGATCGTAGCAAGGTATGTTGGGTGATCGAAGTGGTGAATATCGTATGCTTTACGCACTGAGTGAGAGATGTGAGGATGGATGCTATGTTTGATTGTTTGCCATCACTATGACATGCACACCTCCCCCACCTCTGTATCTTTACACCGTTTGATATGATACCTTAGAGTGTTGTACAGTATGTAGTGCTAACTCTTTGGTTGCAGGTCCAGGTTCAGGTATGTTTTAGTCTACCTGTTATTGTTCACTTTAGATGCTTATCGCTCATACCGGGCTTTATGTCTGACCTAGAGTTTTATGTCTCCTCTTATTACTCTGGGTGCTCACACGAGCAGACTAGAGACAGGTTAGCTGGTGATGCGCAAGTAGCTGATTCGGAGGCGGCCGGGAGGCTTCCACGTATGATATATATATACACATTCTCCCTGTGTCGTTGGTGGTCGCTACTAGGGCATTAGTAGTGTACCTCCTTTATCTTACTTTTGCTTTGAGACAGTTTGAAAATTGTAATAAGCTGTATTTTGGATTTCCGCTGCTATGATGTTTGGTTCTGATTTTCAGCTTATGCACAGTCTCTCCTGTTTTATGTCAAGTATGTTATTATTATATTTTGTTCTATGCGCTGTGAGACATTCTACAGGTTCTTTGTATGTTCATCTCCTTCCTCCTTTTCCTTCTGACGACCCGTTCCGTGCTAACTGGACATGTGTACAACGCACTTTTGGAGTAAATGTCGGTTGGTGCGGGGCGGGCCGTCACACTATGTTAATGCTTTCGATTTCACGAGCAAAGCTTGTTGCTCAACAAACACGTACATGTTTATATTTTGCTTGATTGGAAAAATTAATGTCCTAGATATGGAATCCCTGTTGGCATTTGATCTTCTATAGTGATTTGAGTCTTTAATAGCAAATTGTAGTTTTCCGGTTCGAGTGACAAAGGAAATGCTACCAAAATTTTGGGAAAATTTTAAACTTATAATTTAATAATCAACTTCAATCAAAATTTATTCTCAAAAGTAAATGGATTTGATTGAATTTTTCCAAATTTGTGAATTCAATGGATGAAACTCGTTTAAGAGGGAAGAATTAACAAACCACAATTTTATAATTTGATTTTAAATAATTTATTAATTTTAAAATTTGAAATATAGAAATTTGTTTTAAAATTGAGGACTTGAATTCAAATATAGCGATTGCTTGAAATATTAAATGATAAATTAATACTTGAACAATGATTTAAATATTTGGATTCGGATTGAATAAATATTTAATAGATTTTATAATTCGATGTAGTCCATTTTATAATATGATAGTTAGTGCTGAGTTCAATTTGTTGTTTAAGTTATATAATAATCCGTTAGATTAAAAAGTTAGAAAAAATATATTTTTTACTTTTACAACTCGATTTCCTTAGGCGTATTTTAAATTAAATTGTTTTCTTTTGTATATTCAATTTTGAAAGCATTGAGATGAAATTTTGATAATTTTTCGGCAAGGCAACGGTATTTTGGGATTTTAATAAAATTCAGTGACTAATGTGTATTTGTATTATTTCACAGTTGCTTCATTATTATAAGCATGGTCATATCATTTGAAGTTCATATGTAAATGAAAATCTATGGAATGGAATGCCAGAATTCTCATAATAGACAAAACTGTAACTTAACTTCTCCAATACATTTCTCTTTTCCCCCTCATGTATGTTTCCATCAAAATTAAATACAGAAATCCGAATGAAGAAAGTGAAAACAAAGGAAACTTCAAGAATTCAAATATCATGTTTTTATCCATGATTGCAAAGAAAGTGGCTTTGGAATCATAATGATGAGATTTATGTTTTGACATGTGTCTTGTGGATTCGATTGTCATAGTGGAGGCGAGATAATATGGCAGTGAGGAAAATCCAGTTGGGGCATGATTTTTTTCGAGTCTTGGTTTTCATTTGGCTAAGGCAAGTTTAGAGATAGGTTTGTCAAGGCTATCGGCTAATGTAGCCAAAAAAGGATGTGTTCTGATTGTGGAATGTGTCGAACAACATTTTCCTAGTGGGCCGCGAGCAGCTTTTGGTCAGAAAAGGCAGTGGTTGGTCGAGTTTCTCATTGTGATAATCGATGTTGAGCTTATGCGATTAGGAGCTCAATAGTGTGATTGTATTTTGTTTTTGGGGGGTGATGCACTTTGTTAAGGAGGAGTGTGCATGGAAGAATTGGGTGTCAACATGCATTGAATTCTAAAGGATGCGTTATTGATCAAGAGGAAGGACTAGTGAGGTTATTTGATCAATTAATTTGTAACTAATTTATTAAATGAAATCAAGTTCTTATAGCATTCATAACTTTGTCAGAAAAGGTCTGACCCAAATGTAGATTGTTATATTGCACTAATAATAACCATAGCCTACACGACGAAGTTAAATTGGTCAAAATTGAAGCTTATAGAATTTCATGCTGAATTCGAAAGTTGTTTGATTTTAGTTGGAACTAGAATGTGAAAATAAAAACTGGGATTTGGGTGATTTAAGCTTACTTTCTTGGTTTGTCAGTTGTAGGATAATTTATTTAAAAATAACAATTTATGCCTTCTTGTATTGTTGAACTTGATGGTTGTTTGAAAGCGGTCTAGGGTCGCCATATTTCATGTTGAAATATCATTCGATTTTTTGAATCTGATCTAAATCACAATATAACATCTTGAAATTTTATTAGATGTATTTGAGTTTTAAATTTGTATTTTTGTTCAATGTATGGATCATATATGCAGCAATAGGTTGATATTTATTTAATCACGTTGTCTAATTCTAATCTAGTAGAATTAAGTATGTTCTTGGTGTTATCCATTAGGCCAAATAAACATAGTTTAATAATAAGAATTATTTGGCGTATGTTGATAGAGTAAATCTCATTTCGCTGCAGTTAAGTTGAATTGATTATGTTAGAAATTTATTTTGTAAAATAAATCACCATTCTAATACTATGTTACTTTGGAGATGTGCTTATCTACTAGTTGATTTGTTATCTATTGATTGATAATTATGCGTTACCTTTCATGCCTATGTTGTGTAAATACTATGTTATGACTTGAATGTCATAATGGAATAATTTTTTTGCTTATTTAACGGCCATTAGTATTTCCAAGCCTCTTTCAAGGAATGTGATAAATACTGATTTTGGAGTCGATCTAAGTGTTGATTTACAATTAAACAAATTGGTAATTTACTTAGATTTTTTATTGTTATCTATATTAACAAAAAAATTAAATCTGATCATATGTGATTGACAAATGTTTTTCCAACATAATGATTATTGAATTAATAATTCTTTAAAATTAATTATTATTCTAGTTAATAATAAATTATCTAGTTATCTTTTAAGTAGTAATCAACCCGAGTTAATATACTTTTTGATATTAAGATAATTAATTGATCCTTGTTAAAAGGTTTGAATTTGTTAATTTTTTGAAGGATGTTTAAACTTATGTAATCCTTTTACAATTATTATTTAGTAAATTTGTTTATTTATTAATGAATAATTATAAAAGCATATGATTTAGCTTATAAAAGGAGTTTAACTCAATAATTAAATGAAGTGAAATGGTTTTATATTTGGAAAGAAATTCGTAAAATTCAGAATGATTTATGAATGCTTGGTTAATTGTAGTGTACTGTGGAACTTGCGAAATTTTTCTTGAGATATCAAACTTCTATCCATCTTGTAGATAAGAATGTTTTCGAGTTAAAATCTAAGAAGTATTAGTACCCCAACTTAAATAGCTTCACATTTAGTTGATGGATACTACCCGTTCGAGATCGAAGATTGGTACTTTGGAATTTATTCTACACATTGATTTGTTTACTTAGGAAAGCGAAGCTTATAATTAGTAGATTCTTTTTCAAAATCATAGTGATACGGAAATGCGCTTTCCCTACTTAACGTTGGAGGATAAGTGATTTGAGTTTTCATTAATTGATGCATTCAATAATATCTGCTTTAACCCATTTAAAATTATTTTCTAAAAAATCCTTTTCACGCATTTTAGTAATAGGTATGTTCTAGAGGTCTAAGTATATGATTATTTGAACACATATAATTAATGAGAGGTTAATCAAATGAGTCTTAGTTTATTTCTTTAGAATTTATATCTTGATTTGGTTATTGTTTATGTATTTGATAGTTAAATATTCGACTATCGAATATGACCAGTTTTAACTCGGGAAATATATCCAACAAGTGTTAAGAAAACCTTTCTCGTAAATGGTTAAATGGTGAACTCTGCTGTTGTGTAATATCGGATTATTTTCAAGACAATAGAAGTTGAGTTCCCTAAAAATTATTGATTATCGTTTTGATGAGACCGAGATCAGATCAAGTTATCCCAAAGCCACTTCTATCTAATAGAAACATTTGAAATGGATGATATCTTATGGTGCTAGAATATAAGATAGAGATTCGAAGTGCAATGGTTACTGGATATTAATCCTAATGATGCAATAGAAGTAATTGTTTGTAACAACCCGGAAAATCTGGGCCAGTTTAAAATTTTTATTTTGGCAATTTTAGCGAATTTTGATTATTTAAAATGAATTATTTTAAATAATATCGACGAGAAAATTTATTTTGAATATAGTTCGAACGTATATATTATATACGTCGTCGTTAGAATATATAATAATTATATATAATTATAAAAGGAATTGAAAATGGCGCGGTAGTTCGAAAATTCGATTTCTAATTTCAAATGAATATACAGAATTCAATATAAGTCAGAATTGAACGAAACAAGGAATATTTGAATCTGTATAACTATATCTTTGTAACGAAGTTAACAAACTGAGATTTCATCTTAGAAATGATAAGATATGTCCAGTTGAAAATTAGAAATAGTCGCTGTGGAATTTATATATATTTTTATATATATAAGGCCCTTAAAAATGGACATTTTGCAAATGACCTCGGATTTCGACGAAATCAGTTTTGTTGGGTCCGCAGTGTCAAGTTATTGCTAGGTTTCAAATTTCATAATTTTTCGAATCAATATGTGAGCGTGGCAAAGGAAAACGTGTTTGACCAGTTTCAGTTGATTTTAATCGACTGAAAATTGGCCATTTTTCAAACGGTCTCAGAATTTGACGAAACTAGTTTTGTTAGGACCGTATCGTCAATACGAAGCTAGAAAATATTTTTCTGGAATTTTTCTAGTTAGTATGTGACCCCGGTAATTTGAAATGTGCGTTTAAAATTCAATATAGTAATTTAAATGTAAATATTAACGGAGACTGATTCAAACAGTCGAATCAACATACGATACATATCCCATTGTGTTCGGAATGGGGGTGAAACGCTATGGACGACAGGCGGTGGACCTCGTTTAGAGGTCGTTTGAAAAAGTTGACTTTTTGAATTAAAATAAAATAATTAAATTAATAAAAAAAAATATATAATCCCTCTTCCCTCCCTATACCTCCAGGCCCCCCCCCCCGATAATTCAGAATCGAAAAAGAAAAAAAAAAAAAGAAAAAAAAAGGGAGATCGAAATCGCGTCGAAGCCCCCCCCCCCACGCCGCCGCCGGTGGCAGAGCCACCACCACCTCGCGCGCCCCCCCCAGAGCCGTCGCGCAGCGCCCCTCCTCTTCCCTCTCCACTCTCCTCCTCCAACGTGAAGAACCCTAATTCCGCACCCCCTTGCTCACCTGAACCCTAGCCGCCGCAACCAGACCCCCTCCACCTCGCCTCGCAGCTCCGCTGCTCCCTCCTACTCGCGAACCCCCAAAGCGACGGAAGCCACAGCCCCCCCTGGACCCAAAACCGATGATGAACCCCCCCCCTGTAAGTATTTTCTGATTTTATTTATTTTATTTACTGATTTTATTTGTTTTATTAACTGAATTTTATTTGCTTATTAATCTGAATTTTTAAATTTTAAAAACTGATTTTATTTATTTTAAAACTGATTTTATTTATTTTAAAACAGATTTTATTTATTTATTTTAAGACGTGACTTTTAAAACAGAAAAGATTTGATTTTTAAAAGTAATATAATACGATCTTTATATTTTTAAAGTGATAAAAATATAGTTTTTATATTTTTAAAGAATTAAAAATATAATCTTTATAGGATAGAGAATATTAAAATATCATCTTTGTATATGTAGCAAAATAAAAATCTGATTTTTATTTTATATACGTTGAAATCAAGTGATGTCTTTAAATTTAAAAAGGTGAAATCTTTAAATTTAAAAAGGTGAAATCTTTAAATTTAAAAAGGTGAAATCTTTAAATTTAAAAAGGTGAGATCTTTAAATTTAAAAAGGTGAAATCTTTAAATTCAAAAAGGCGAAATCTTTATATGGAAAATAGCGGGATAAAAATATAATTTTTTATCTATATAACATAGAAGTAAAAATTCGATTTTTATATTGAATAGCAAAGTAAAAACTCGATTTTTATATTGAATAGCAAAGTAAAAATTCGATTTTTATAATGAATAGCAAAGTAAAATTTCGATTTTTATATATTGAATAGCATAGTAAAAATTCGATTTTTAAATATATGAAGTGATTATAAAAGTATGATTTTTAAATTGAAAGTGAATAAATAAAAATGTGATTTTTATTTTAAAGACATCGAAATATAAAAATGTGATTTTTATATATATAGTGACTACGGGCAACGAAGACGATGAAGATGAAGATTTCTATCAAATGAAGTGCCGTGGAGCTTGGATAGCTTTCGGTGAGAATTTCTCACCTTTCAATTTATTTTTCTAGTTATATATATATATACTAGGATGCAGACGGTGCTTAGTAGCACCCGACACAATCGTCCACAGACCATGGACTTGTTTGTTTGATTGATTGGTGATTGATTGCGATATTGGTTTGAATGTGATTTGTGGTATGAAAAATCGAATCGATAAATTGGTTAGGATTAGACGTGCGCCGTTATAAGGCGAAGGAGTAAGGCTAGGTTAGACCCTTACTCCAAATTTTGTGGTTTGCATAACGAAAGTGAATTTGATTGATATGTGAATGGCGTGGGCCTTCACTAGACCGGGGACAAGGCTAGGCCTTATCCCGTTTTTAGTATCGTGCCGTTATGCCGCCGAAATTTTCTAAAATATGTTAGAAAAATAAAAATATCATTTTATTGAATAAATGAATTGAATAGAAATTCATAAGTTGAAATAAAATGTTTTATCGTTAAAAATATAATTTTTAACGTGAAGTGAATAAAATAGAATATTCATTTACAAACCAGATGGTTTGTTTATGTACACCTATTTGAATGACATTGATTGGGACGATAAATTTTACACATCGCCCAACAACACAAATAAAATATGTGTTTGATTGTTTGAAACCCCACACGGGTGTTGGGATGAAATTTGAAGTTCACTCATCCTGATTGATTGAATATGTCGATCGATTGATTGACAGGCTGTTATAAGCGTTGAATATCTATATTTGATGCTTTTACAGTGTAGTGCACTTTGGTTGATGGTTGATTATTTTCAATGTTAGTATATTCATGTGTTGTATGAAAATCCATATAATTAACTTTATATGGTGATTGATTGGGCCTCATTCCAATTTGAAAAATAAAGAATATTATAAAATAAAAGTTCATGTGTTGACAGTACTCATTCATTGAGATTGGTCATGTGTTGAACGAAATATTTTGATAATAACAACTATTTTGAAAAAGAAATATTTGAAATAGAATATTTGAAAATAGAAATTTATGAAGCCGTGTTGATTAGATTGACGCCATTTTGACGTGAATCGATATTTATATCGATTTTATTCATCTTAAAAATGAATATTGAAAAGTGATTTCGAAATCGAATATTTTGAATTGAATTGAAAACGATTTCGAAATGAATTGAATTGAAAACGATTTCGAAATGAATTGAATTGAAAACGATTTCGAAATGAATTGAATTGAAAACGACTTCGAATTGAATTGAAAACGATTTCGAAATGAATTGAATTGAAAACGATTTCGAAATGAATTGAATTGAAAACGATTTCGAAATGAATTGAATTGAAAACGATTTCGAAATGAATTGAATTGAAAACGAATTGAAATGAATTCAAAATTGAATTGAAATTTGAATTGAATAGAAATGAATTTTAAAACGAATTTATAAAGAAGAATTCAATTTTGCTTTGAATTGAAATAGAAGTTGAAATAGAATTTGAAACGAATTTAAAACTATTTATATAATTCGTTATAAATAGAAATCGACGAAATATATATTATATATATTATATATATAATATAATGGCCTGAATAGAACGCGCCGCGCCGCGGCAGTTCGCGAATTTCGACCATTTGTTTCAAACGGACATTACGGGAGATCCGACCGTCGGATTCTCCTAAAACCGGAACCATTGGGTTCGTATCGAAAAGAGCTTTCTAAAGAATATTAGAAATTAGAAATCTAACGGTTGGATTTGGAATTATGTCCAAATCAAATTCGAAAAAGGTCGCTGTAAGTGCAGTTCGATGGCCATTGTTGGAAATCGACTGAACGGGCCTTGATAAAATTATTAAAAATAGTAATAATTTGTGTAAAATCATAAGAAATGATTTAGAAAGAATTGGGATGAAAAACTCCATATTTGAAAAGATAAAAATAGATTTTTATCGAAATAAACTAGTTTTGAACTAGAATTATAATTCTATTTATTTTATTTTTTTTAATAAATAAATTGAATTCGAAATGGGTTTGAAAATAACCAAAATTTCCAATGAATGCATTGGAGTGGATTTGAATCGAAATTGTCTTCGGAATATTTCGATGTTGGAATTCGTGATTATACAGGTGTTGTTATGGAAATTTGAAAGATATATATTTATATCGCTATTTCCAATACGACATTTGTTAGTCGTAGAATTCGATATTGAATATAAGCCGATATATTTTCTATTCAGAGCCTTGTATTGAATATCGAATGTGATTTGGGTTTGTCGTGAATGGTGTCTTCACTAACACTGTTCTTGAGCCCTGTTGAGAAAAGATTAAATCTTTTTATTTAGATTTAATGAAGTGTACCAATTAAATGATATTTAATTGGAATTGATATTGATTTTTGGGTTTATCGTGAACAGTGTTTTAAATAACACTTGTTCTTTAACCCGATAATTAATGAATGTGATTTGGGTTTGTCGTGAATGGTGTCTTCACTAACACTGTTCTTGAACCCAGTTGAGAAAAGATTAAATCTTTTTATTTAGATTTAATGAAGTGTACCAATTAAATAATATTTAATTGGAATTGAATTGATATTGATTTTTGGGTTTATCGTGAACAGTGTTTTAAATAACACTTGTTCTTTAACCCGATAATTAATGAATGTGATTTGGGTTTGTCGTGAATGGTGTCTTCACTAACACTGTTCTTGAACCCAGTTGAGAAAAGATTAAATCTTTTTATTTAGATTTAATGAAGTGTACCAATTAAATAATATTTAATTGGAATTGAATTGATATTGATTTTTGGGTTTATCGTGAGCAGTGTTTTAAATAACACTTGTTCTTTAACCCGATAATTAATGGGATATGACTTTGGGTTTATCGTGGACCGTGTTTTAAATGACACTGATTCTTTAACCCAGTCACAGATTAAAACTAAGTGGAGTTTTAATGAATCTTTAATTAGATTGAAAAGATCGAGAATGGAGTATCACCAGTTTTGCTCCAGGCGATAGTTAAATCTTTAATTAGATTTGAACGTGAAATTTAGAAACTAACTGTCGGTTAGCTAAGTAGAATGGTTTTCTGGATATTGATCTGATGTTGGTTTCGGCCTTCGGGGTTAATATTTGGGGAATTATTCTCTTGATTAATTTACGGTTAATGACTAATGAGTTGGAATGAGGCGTATGTTGTGTTTGTGTAACACTTTTATAATATATACGCGAGTTATTCGGAAAGGCCGGGTTTATCCCATTCTGAGTAACTGATACGACGATAAGTCGAAGAAGAAGACGATGGTCGAAGACCGGAGGTCTTCACACGTGGTATCAGAGCTTTGGTTTACAAAGCTAGAGAACAAGACACATTAGAACCATACGAAAGAATTCATCAGATATTGGATTAGTAATATCCAATTAGAATGACTCGTTAGAGATAGGATCAGTAGTATCCTAGAACGAGTGTGAAGAGTATGTTTTTGAAAATGAAAACAAATTTCGTTTTGAAAATTTAAATCAATTATTCGTATTTGATTATTTATTTTATATTGATTAGGACAATCCGATATATAAAGATTTTGTATATATGTCTTGCAAACGTGTATTCGAAGTTTTAATATATTGGGTAGATATAGAATCCCTCTAGTGCCCGGGAATGATTCTGGTGATGGGGCACTGTCGCCAGTATTTATTTTCGAGCGACGAAAGTGAGATTTCTATATATTTCCTATTGACTGGTGTGAGAACCAAAATTAGATAGGGCCTATTGTTGTGATTTGGCATTAAAAATCTGATTCTTGTATATGTATCAAAATTATGAATTTGAAACTCTAATTCACTAATTGATTGATGTTTGTGTTGTTTGTTTATTTGTTTGCTAATTTTGAACCATTTAGCCTAACTGAATCAAATATTGAATTGTATTGAAATTTGGTCGCATTTGCTTGCATATACATATATATCATTGAACAGGTCATAGCAAGGAGGCTAGAGCCAGAGAATAAAATTTGTTTGCCCGACAAATAGGTACATGTTTACTACATAATTTCCTGTTTTGTTTGGGTGATGATGATTTTGTGAGCCTATTGGCTAGCCGCTTGGCTTTTTCTTTTTCTTTTTGAGATCTGAAGGACCGGGGAAGCTATTTGAAATTCCCCGATGCTCCCGGTGCAGGGGAGGTTATGGCGAAATTTTTCGAAAATTTAGGGTGTTAGCCAAATTTTTGAATTTTTGAAAATTCTCAAAAACTAAAGAGTTGGAGAATGGAAGCCAGGTCGAGCGTAGAGTTGAATAGTCAAACCACTTTCGACTTTGTTCCTTTTCGGGGACGAAAAGTTTTAAGTGGGGGAGATTGTAACAACCCGGAAAATCTGGGCCAGTTTAAAATTTTTATTTTGGCAATTTTAGCGAATTTTGATTATTTAAAATGAATTATTTTAAATAATATCGACGAGAAAATTTATTTTGAATATAGTTCGAACGTATATATTATATACGTCGTCGTTAGAATATATAATAATTATATATAATTATAAAAGGAATTGAAAATGGCGCGGTAGTTCGAAAATTCGATTTCTAATTTCAAATGAATATACAGAATTCAATATAAGTCAGAATTGAACGAAACAAGGAATATTTGAATCTGTATAACTATATCTTTGTAACGAAGTTAACAAACTGAGATTTCATCTTAGAAATGATAAGATATGTCCAGTTGAAAATTAGAAATAGTCGCTGTGGAATTTATATATATTTTTATATATATAAGGCCCTTAAAAATGGACATTTTGCAAATGACCTCGGATTTCGACGAAATCAGTTTTGTTGGGTCCGCAGTGTCAAGTTATTGCTAGGTTTCAAATTTCATAATTTTTCGAATCAATATGTGAGCGTGGCAAAGGAAAACGTGTTTGACCAGTTTCAGTTGATTTTAATCGACTGAAAATTGGCCATTTTTCAAACGGTCTCAGAATTTGACGAAACTAGTTTTGTTAGGACCGTATCGTCAATACGAAGCTAGAAAATATTTTTCTGGAATTTTTCTAGTTAGTATGTGACCCCGGTAATTTGAAATGTGCGTTTAAAATTCAATATAGTAATTTAAATGTAAATATTAACGGAGACTGATTCAAACAGTCGAATCAACATACGATACATATCCCATTGTGTTCGGAATGGGGGTGAAACGCTATGGACGACAGGCGGTGGACCTCGTTTAGAGGTCGTTTGAAAAAGTTGACTTTTTGAATTAAAATAAAATAATTAAATTAATAAAAAAAAATATATAATCCCTCTTCCCTCCCTATACCTCCAGGCCCCCCCCCCGATAATTCAGAATCGAAAAAGAAAAAAAAAAAAAGAAAAAAAAAGGGAGATCGAAATCGCGTCGAAGCCCCCCCCCCCCACGCCGCCGCCGGTGGCAGAGCCACCACCACCTCGCGCGCCCCCCCCAGAGCCGTCGCGCAGCGCCCCTCCTCTTCCCTCTCCACTCTCCTCCTCCAACGTGAAGAACCCTAATTCCGCACCCCCTTGCTCACCTGAACCCTAGCCGCCGCAACCAGACCCCCTCCACCTCGCCTCGCAGCTCCGCTGCTCCCTCCTACTCGCGAACCCCCAAAGCGACGGAAGCCACAGCCCCCCCTGGACCCAAAACCGATGATGAACCCCCCCCCTGTAAGTATTTTCTGATTTTATTTATTTTATTTACTGATTTTATTTGTTTTATTAACTGAATTTTATTTGCTTATTAATCTGAATTTTTAAATTTTAAAAACTGATTTTATTTATTTTAAAACTGATTTTATTTATTTTAAAACAGATTTTATTTATTTATTTTAAGACGTGACTTTTAAAACAGAAAAGATTTGATTTTTAAAAGTAATATAATACGATCTTTATATTTTTAAAGTGATAAAAATATAGTTTTTATATTTTTAAAGAATTAAAAATATAATCTTTATAGGATAGAGAATATTAAAATATCATCTTTGTATATGTAGCAAAATAAAAATCTGATTTTTATTTTATATACGTTGAAATCAAGTGATGTCTTTAAATTTAAAAAGGTGAAATCTTTAAATTTAAAAAGGTGAAATCTTTAAATTTAAAAAGGTGAAATCTTTAAATTTAAAAAGGTGAGATCTTTAAATTTAAAAAGGTGAAATCTTTAAATTCAAAAAGGCGAAATCTTTATATGGAAAATAGCGGGATAAAAATATAATTTTTTATCTATATAACATAGAAGTAAAAATTCGATTTTTATATTGAATAGCAAAGTAAAAACTCGATTTTTATATTGAATAGCAAAGTAAAAATTCGATTTTTATAATGAATAGCAAAGTAAAATTTCGATTTTTATATATTGAATAGCATAGTAAAAATTCGATTTTTAAATATATGAAGTGATTATAAAAGTATGATTTTTAAATTGAAAGTGAATAAATAAAAATGTGATTTTTATTTTAAAGACATCGAAATATAAAAATGTGATTTTTATATATATAGTGACTACGGGCAACGAAGACGATGAAGATGAAGATTTCTATCAAATGAAGTGCCGTGGAGCTTGGATAGCTTTCGGTGAGAATTTCTCACCTTTCAATTTATTTTTCTAGTTATATATATATATACTAGGATGCAGACGGTGCTTAGTAGCACCCGACACAATCGTCCACAGACCATGGACTTGTTTGTTTGATTGATTGGTGATTGATTGCGATATTGGTTTGAATGTGATTTGTGGTATGAAAAATCGAATCGATAAATTGGTTAGGATTAGACGTGCGCCGTTATAAGGCGAAGGAGTAAGGCTAGGTTAGACCCTTACTCCAAATTTTGTGGTTTGCATAACGAAAGTGAATTTGATTGATATGTGAATGGCGTGGGCCTTCACTAGACCGGGGACAAGGCTAGGCCTTATCCCGTTTTTAGTATCGTGCCGTTATGCCGCCGAAATTTTCTAAAATATGTTAGAAAAATAAAAATATCATTTTATTGAATAAATGAATTGAATAGAAATTCATAAGTTGAAATAAAATGTTTTATCGTTAAAAATATAATTTTTAACGTGAAGTGAATAAAATAGAATATTCATTTACAAACCAGATGGTTTGTTTATGTACACCTATTTGAATGACATTGATTGGGACGATAAATTTTACACATCGCCCAACAACACAAATAAAATATGTGTTTGATTGTTTGAAACCCCACACGGGTGTTGGGATGAAATTTGAAGTTCACTCATCCTGATTGATTGAATATGTCGATCGATTGATTGACAGGCTGTTATAAGCGTTGAATATCTATATTTGATGCTTTTACAGTGTAGTGCACTTTGGTTGATGGTTGATTATTTTCAATGTTAGTATATACATGTGTTGTATGAAAATCCATATAATTAACTTTATATGGTGATTGATTGGGCCTCATTCCAATTTGAAAAATAAAGAATATTATAAAATAAAAGTTCATGTGTTGACAGTACTCATTCATTGAGATTGGTCATGTGTTGAACGAAATATTTTGATAATAACAACTATTTTGAAAAAGAAATATTTGAAATAGAATATTTGAAAATAGAAATTTATGAAGCCGTGTTGATTAGATTGACGCCATTTTGACGTGAATCGATATTTATATCGATTTTATTCATCTTAAAAATGAATATTGAAAAGTGATTTCGAAATCGAATATTTTGAATTGAATTGAAAACGATTTCGAAATGAATTGAATTGAAAACGATTTCGAAATGAATTGAATTGAAAACGATTTCGAAATGAATTGAATTGAAAACGACTTCGAATTGAATTGAAAACGATTTCGAAATGAATTGAATTGAAAACGATTTCGAAATGAATTGAATTGAAAACGATTTCGAAATGAATTGAATTGAAAACGATTTCGAAATGAATTGAATTGAAAACGAATTGAAATGAATTCAAAATTGAATTGAAATTTGAATTGAATAGAAATGAATTTTAAAACGAATTTATAAAGAAGAATTCAATTTTGCTTTGAATTGAAATAGAAGTTGAAATAGAATTTGAAACGAATTTAAAACTATTTATATAATTCGTTATAAATAGAAATCGACGAAATATATATTATATATATTATATATATAATATAATGGCCTGAATAGAACGCGCCGCGCCGCGGCAGTTCGCGAATTTCGACCATTTGTTTCAAACGGACATTACGGGAGATCCGACCGTCGGATTCTCCTAAAACCGGAACCATTGGGTTCGTATCGAAAAGAGCTTTCTAAAGAATATTAGAAATTAGAAATCTAACGGTTGGATTTGGAATTATGTCCAAATCAAATTCGAAAAAGGTCGCTGTAAGTGCAGTTCGATGGCCATTGTTGGAAATCGACTGAACGGGCCTTGATAAAATTATTAAAAATAGTAATAATTTGTGTAAAATCATAAGAAATGATTTAGAAAGAATTGGGATGAAAAACTCCATATTTGAAAAGATAAAAATAGATTTTTATCGAAATAAACTAGTTTTGAACTAGAATTATAATTCTATTTATTTTATTTTTTTTAATAAATAAATTGAATTCGAAATGGGTTTGAAAATAACCAAAATTTCCAATGAATGCATTGGAGTGGATTTGAATCGAAATTGTCTTCGGAATATTTCGATGTTGGAATTCGTGATTATACAGGTGTTGTTATGGAAATTTGAAAGATATATATTTATATCGCTATTTCCAATACGACATTTGTTAGTCGTAGAATTCGATATTGAATATAAGCCGATATATTTTCTATTCAGAGCCTTGTATTGAATATCGAATGTGATTTGGGTTTGTCGTGAATGGTGTCTTCACTAACACTGTTCTTGAGCCCTGTTGAGAAAAGATTAAATCTTTTTATTTAGATTTAATGAAGTGTACCAATTAAATGATATTTAATTGGAATTGATATTGATTTTTGGGTTTATCGTGAACAGTGTTTTAAATAACACTTGTTCTTTAACCCGATAATTAATGAATGTGATTTGGGTTTGTCGTGAATGGTGTCTTCACTAACACTGTTCTTGAACCCAGTTGAGAAAAGATTAAATCTTTTTATTTAGATTTAATGAAGTGTACCAATTAAATAATATTTAATTGGAATTGAATTGATATTGATTTTTGGGTTTATCGTGAACAGTGTTTTAAATAACACTTGTTCTTTAACCCGATAATTAATGAATGTGATTTGGGTTTGTCGTGAATGGTGTCTTCACTAACACTGTTCTTGAACCCAGTTGAGAAAAGATTAAATCTTTTTATTTAGATTTAATGAAGTGTACCAATTAAATAATATTTAATTGGAATTGAATTGATATTGATTTTTGGGTTTATCGTGAGCAGTGTTTTAAATAACACTTGTTCTTTAACCCGATAATTAATGGGATATGACTTTGGGTTTATCGTGGACCGTGTTTTAAATGACACTGATTCTTTAACCCAGTCACAGATTAAAACTAAGTGGAGTTTTAATGAATCTTTAATTAGATTGAAAAGATCGAGAATGGAGTATCACCAGTTTTGCTCCAGGCGATAGTTAAATCTTTAATTAGATTTGAACGTGAAATTTAGAAACTAACTGTCGGTTAGCTAAGTAGAATGGTTTTCTGGATATTGATCTGATGTTGGTTTCGGCCTTCGGGGTTAATATTTGGGGAATTATTCTCTTGATTAATTTACGGTTAATGACTAATGAGTTGGAATGAGGCGTATGTTGTGTTTGTGTAACACTTTTATAATATATACGCGAGTTATTCGGAAAGGCCGGGTTTATCCCATTCTGAGTAACTGATACGACGATAAGTCGAAGAAGAAGACGATGGTCGAAGACCGGAGGTCTTCACGTCGTTTGGGTGATAACTGATGATCTTGATTGGGCTGTACACCCAAGAAGATGGAAACAGTTAGTGATCGTCCAGACGTACTTGGAGATCGATGGATATGCGGGGTACTAGGTGCCTCCGGTTTCGTTCAGACCCAGAACGGACTTGTAAATGGACTGTGTGTCTGACATCGGATTTCATTCTGTGTGACTGATATCGGTTGCATAGGATGGTTTGCCTGTGTGGCATGCTAAGATGCAAATGATCAAGGCTTCTGTTGAAAAGCAAAGTCTTGTGGTTGATGATCAAAGCACGGCCTTTGTGGCGTAGCTTTGTGTAACGTTTACCTCGCGTGTTTCACACCAGGTATGAACCAAAAACGGGAGACGGACCTCAGGGAGGACTTGCGTTTCTTTCTAGTTAGAAGTGGCGTCAGTGGTTTTACACGCCCTGACGAGTTTGACTTATGTGGTTGTTGCGGTTGCGAGGCGCCTCGGTTATATCGGTTTCGGCCGAATGCATTCTGGTCGGCTGACGGACCAGACTTACACCCCATAGGGTGGGGAGACGTATTGTTCAGGCACTATAATCCACTCCGTGTGGACCGGCCCTGTCGCTCCATGGGGCAGTTGCGGCTGTTCCTGTGGCTCGGGCTAGAGAGTCACGAATCGGTTGAGGACTATCTTTTGCCTCGGTTCATAGACGGAAATCCAATTTCCAAATACGTGACATTTGCGGTTTTATTTGTAAACCTATATATGGCGACATGATATATGGTACCCATGCCGCCTATGATTGATACTTATGATTTGAAGTGTTTTATACACTATACACTTATAATAGTATCAAATGATTTGTTTTAAAACGTATCAAGCATTCTTTGGCTGTTATAAGGGAAAACCCTATCCTCGACTGCGTTGCATTGTGTGATGGGACCTGGGTCTTATAACAGCTTCATCTTTCTTTATTTAGCATTGCGCTGTTTGTTTTATGCACTGGTATTCTTGGGAGGAAACCCGTTCCGTGTTATACGGCGTGGTCCCTTGATTTACCTAATGATTTAAAATAAAGATTAACTGTTTTAGTTCTCACACCAGTCCCATGACTGACCTGGAGTTTATTGTTTTAACCTAAACTCTGGGTGCCCTTATTTTGACACGGGCAGCTAGTAGTTTTGGTTTTGCAGATTTATATTCACAGGATCCTGGTTTACAGCTGGAACGATATCCGGAAAGCTTTGTATCCGTATATCTCTTCTAGTTGTGTATTCTATTATTTTCCGCTGCTATGTATTTAAATGTAATTTAAATCTCTGATATTTCTGTGTAATATTCGTTTATACTCTGTATATTCTTGTAATCTGATGCATTGTTGTAATATACAGTGAAACGTTCTTTTATATGTGTTCTGCTGTGGTTTGTTCTCGAACTATCCGACGCTTTCCTTTACGGGGAGGTTGCGGGTCTTCACATTGTTTCAGGTTTGTTTAGGCCCAAAACGAACCTGTATGCATGTTGATGATGTATAGTTTATGAAATGTGGTGTTCGAATTCCAAGTGCGATTTCTATATAAAACAAAAAACATAGTTTTGAGCCTCACAACATGATAATTACTATAACATGGGATATGCTCTAAAGCTATGTGGCTCGCAATCATCATGGGTTGTCATTCCTCAGAATCCCGATTGGATAATTATATATAATTCATAAGTGCATGATTGTGGGTCTAGATTGGTGCATATTGTTTTAAGCAGTTGTTCAAAGAATGAAGTCATCTAGCTTGCCATATTTGAGCGGTTGATCGGCTTTGATTCTCAGAAAATTCATATGAGGCTCTTGATACATTATCACAGAGTTGTACAACAATAGACGGTAACTTATTAGCCTAGTCATTAATGGAAATCCGTCCTCCAATATGTGCTTTTATGGACTTAGTCGTATCCAACTATGCTAAAACAAAAGAAGCAAGATTTCAACTATATTCTATGTTTATTTATGAATTTTAGACATTATTATAATATATTGGGCTTGTAATAAAAATATTTTGTTATTCTAAGGTAAAAAGTCATTCGTATTTATGTGTAGTGTGGTCATACAAGATACCTTTGATTCAAAGGTTTTGTATGTTATAGGAATCTACTCCATATGATTTGAGTATTCTCATGCTGGTTTACTAGACTAATCTAGTTGTTTTTATATTACAATGCTTGGGTATGATTGAGCATCTTTTTAGATTATATTTTGGATTAATTTTGAGCTATACGAGAGGAGTTGGAGGCCCAATACGTATTCTTGTGTTCTTTTATACTTATTTGTTGTGTTTGTTATTGAATGTTTCAACAATTGTAAGGACAACCTATCAAAACTATCCAGGCTAGTTTATGGAATAGTATGTAAAATATGGTTTATTTGTATGTAAAGAACATTGTTATATTATAAATTATTCATTTCGTTGTGAGGTTCTATTATGTATCTTATTTCTTTCCCTAAACAACGGTGTATTTATGTTAACTTTTGATGGTTGAAAAGATGGGTCATTACAGCTATATAGACTAATTATGTATGTAATCCTACCCAAGAAATGAAGGCGCAATCATATCACATAATAACAAACCTAACTCACAAAATTTGGCCTGCCAATCAAAAGATGAAAATGTGTCAACTCTTAGGTTAAAGAAAACAAGTCTTCATCTTCTATCGGCCAGAATCCGTACACCCTAAGATGATCCAACTCTAAAGTGTGAATTACTACACTAAAGTAATCACAATAATTTAACTAACTATCCCACACCAAAAAGTGAAATTCCAGTATTTATTAAAATCTATTGATTCCCACTCAAACCTCTATTCAACAAGTAATAATAAGCAAATAAGTATAAACGAAAGTCACATTTTCATATGATAATTTATTTATTAGAATTCCTTATTTCATAGAAAATCATGAATTTAAATGGATAGTGAATTCAAAGATTTTTTCATTGGAAAGCACAAAATCTGAATAAAATCTCAAATCCACTGTAAATAAAATAAAAGGGTTTCTAAGTTAGTTCTATATATGCATGGATATTATTTTTCCCAATACTACCTTTAAGTCCTTAAATTCATTTTAATGAAAAGTTATGTATTTAAAAAGGTTTTGAACACTTTCAAAATTATTTAAACCACTTCTATAACCAAAATTTCTTGAAACTAAAACTATTAATTTCCTAACAACTTTTATAAAAATAATAATGAATATTATCTTTGCCTCTGAAGCATTTCCAAAATTTTTTTGCACTTATAATTGTGAATTCAAAAAAAACTATAACTAAATATCACTCATTTTAGATAGCTTTGAATAAAATTTTGGAAACAAGTGTTAGCTAAAGTTATATTATAATTTAATTATATATTATAATTTGAATTACAACAAGGATCTAAATAAGTTAAATCTTGTTTCATGAATCTTTCAAAACATTTGAAGAATTCAAGTAATAAACCCTCAAAACTTCAATATCAAGGGCCAACACCGCTCTAAAAATTTCTACTACATGGAATTATTTAGCAATCCAAGTAGTTTTTGGATAACTCCAATCATTTAACAACACGACCATCATATAATTCTAATTACGATGTCGAAGGTATTTTGATGTGTTAGGATTGCCTCGCATATTGTTAAGGAGGAATGATGGTTTGGATACAATAATCCCACACCGCGGAATATATTGAAGGAATTTTGTACAAATATGAGCTGGTAGGCACGTAACATCAGGGATTCCTTTTGTTATATGGGAGTTGTGTGCGAGCTCATATACGTGCAAGGAAGGGGGACTTTGTTCCGACCAACAAGCATGTTATTTCATAATTGATTATTCATTCAAATCTAATATTTCGATAACATAATCAAACAATTCGAACCAACTATAAGTGTAGCATGCAAATTTCATCTCAATCCTATCATTTGATCACTAACAAGATTCACGCAATTCATAATTTAAGCAAATCATACAAAAAGGGAAATACTATGTAGATATGGGTTGTGAGTTAATAATATACCTCACCAATTATATAAGCAAAAAAAAAACCCAAATACTAAGTATTAGGCAAATTTACCACCTACCCCAATCACTTCCAACTCCTCAATGACAAGTGCCATCAATTTTTTTATGTCCCCTTTCATTGTTAGATGTGGAAGTGCAACTGCACATGTGCTTCCTTCCATACCGCTGTTGAAACTGAACCAGACAACATCCCCAAAGATCCTTTATAATTGCTCAGCTCGCCTTACACCTTCATGCTCGTGATTCCCAGGTTGCATTGATCATCAAGAACAAGAACTCATCCCTATCATGTGCATGAGCTCATAACTACCCTCCTCCACACTGGTGCAAGTCAGCGATTACCTCCCTCTTAAGTACGAGCTAAATTCATTCATTTTTCCTAATCAATTTCTAATCTTCTAAGGTTTAGGGCGGAATATGTTTTTGAAATAAGGGAAGCGGATCATGGAAAAGCAAAAGTAGTGGAGTAGATAGTATTAGGATATAGTTTTGGTTTGCATAGGCTTGGCTTTTGTTTATTTAATGAGAATTTGCATTTCATTTTTATTAAAAGGGTGATTTCAGTTTACATATCTATTTATAAGAATTTTTCTTTAATTTAAATTTGTTTATTCTTCTTTATACAAATTATATTCCAATAACAACATAATTTCTTTAATTCAGTATTGTCTTGTTATATTTAATTACTCACCATGTTGATATAAATGAATTTACCCATCTACGCCGATTCATTGATTTTATTGAATATTAAATAAATCTTCTTTTCGACCATTTTTTATACATAAAATTATTCACACTTTAAATATTTTACATTTATTAAAATATTTTGTTTGAATTTCAATAATGATCTGAAAGGAATTATAAACTAACTAAATGATAAAAAAATCCTTCATAAGCTTTTATTGAATAATAATTTGACTCAAAACGATAATAATAGTCAAAACCAAATTCAAACACTTCTATTTTGATTAAATTAATTTAATATTACAACTTTAAATTAAAATTATTACACTTCATAAATTACTTCTCAAAGATATCAACATATTAACCAACTTGACGAAAAGGAACCAGGCTTTTGTGTAGAATGGAAGTGAACATGAGTTTGTTGCTCTGAAAGAGAGTTATGGGTGCACCAATGTTTATTTTTCATAATGGAAATCAAGATTTAACATTATATCTAGAGCTTTTGATACTAGTTTGGATGCACTACTGATACAGAAAGGAAAGTTGTCGCCTATGCCAATGGAATGCTAAAAACACATGAAAGTAATTACCCAACTTATCACTTGAAATTGGCAACAATATTTTCTACTTTGAAGACGTGCAAGCATTATACATTAGGGGATTAGCTCGTGCTGCTACATACATGAATCCTTGAAGTATCTTTTCCCTTAAAAGGATCTCAACCTTCGACCTCAGTGATAGTTGAAATTCTTGAGCTCTTATGAATTTAGCATTTCCTATACTTCGAGAAAAGGAATTGAAGTTGTCAATACATTAAGTAGAAGATATGCCGGAGTAAGAGCAATATTCACAACTACAAAAGTGAGCATATTCGACACTAGTTTTCTGTGGCCGTGGATGAAAAAAGCATTGTCGTAGGTCATTTTTTCAAATAGGCAATACCAGAGGGGCATGACATCCGTGACCGTTGCATTAGCCCCTAAAGGCAATGCTTTTACCCATCTACGGCCATGGAAAGAAAGTGTTGCATTATAACCCTATTGCAACAGTATATGCAAGTAATGCAACAACATACAGCGTTGCCTTAAGTAGAAGCCAGAGTCTGGCTTCCAAGTCATGGTAGTGGGGTCCACATGAACTTTCCACGTCAGCTGCCAATGTGTCACATGCCACGTCATCTCTCCATGTCAACTACCAACGTGTCACATGCCACATCATCTCTCCACCTCAGGTGCCCACGTGTCACATGCCATGTCGACTGTGGGTCCCAACTGCCATGTGGAATTAATAATATTTTGTTTAATGCAACACCACTGTATTGTGTAATGCAACACCATTAGCTTGAAATGCAACATCAAAAAAAAGAAGAAAATGCAACTGTAGAAGAAGGCAAATGCTACATTAGAAGAATGTTGAAACTTGGTGATATGATATTCCATATACTAATTGATTTTGGAGATATTTAAATTAAGGTTGGATTATGTCACAAATACATTGCCTTATTTATGTATTTAATGGATTTGGTAGAGTAATTTATTGCCTCTTTTATTGCATAAAGAAAGCAACAAATTATCTATATGGGAAAGATTTTTTAAAGGGTGAAAGTAATAAAATGTTTATTAATGAAGATATGTTCTCAATACTAATATAAATAGTCATCATATGGCTTATTGTATGTGTCAGGGAAAAGGTTATTTTCTTTTTGTTTGGGATTGAGATATCTTCTCAATTTTTTAGGCTTTCTGTTGTAATCATTTTGGTGAGTTAATAAAGATTTTGTTTGGAGGAATTTGTTTGTCATTTTTTTCTTCACTTCTTATCTCTTCTAAAATCTAATTGTGTAGAGATCCTAAAAATTTTCCTAACAGATTGGTATCGGAGCCTACTACACAAACTTTTTGAAGAGAGTTTGAGTATGGAGAAAATAATTTTTGAAAAACTTAATGGGAGAAATTGGGGATTATGGAAGGCGAAGACGTAAGATTTTCTATATCTTAATGATCTTCACCAACCATTAGAGAACAATGGGGAAAAACCTAGCAATTTATCTGAATCGAAATGGGAGAAATTAGATAGGAAGGCTGCTGCGTCTATTCGGTGTTTTTTTGGATAATTCAGTGTTTCATATTGTTGCTAATGAAACATCTTCTTATGCAATATGGAAGAAATTGGAAGGAGTTTATGCAAAGAACTCCGCAACAAACAAGGCTCTTCTTATGATAAGATTGGTGAATCTGAAGCTTAAAGAAGGTAGATCAATTGGAGAACATCTTAATGATTTTCAGGCAATTGTGAATCAATTGGCTGCCGTGAATTTCAAGGTGGATGATAAGACACAAGCTTTTATGTTAATGAGTTCATTACTAGAGAGTTTGGAAACGCTTGTTTTTGCACTGAATAACTCAAATTTGGATGGAGTCGTTTCAATGGGTTCCGTGATTAGCAGCTTAATTAATAAGGAGATGCGGAGGACAAATCTTGTGGAAGGAAATGATAAGGAGACAAAAAAGAATAGAACTCCTATTGAAGAGGCTTATCTTGCAAAAAAGGTTACTCATCGAAACATGGAAAGACAGTCAAATAGACCGAATTTGAAAAAGGAATTTAGTTGCTATTATTGTGAGAAACCTGGTCATCAGCTGAGATTTTGCAATAAGCTTAAAAAGGACAAGGAGAAAATGAAGGCTTTAGAAGAAGAGACAGATGAACAAAATAATATTAGCAATGATGAGGTGAATCTTTATAAGGAAATCGAGGGCGATGTTTTTTGTGTTAATGAAGGCAAGAACAAAAGTTGAGTCCTTGACTCTGGTGCGTGTTTCCACATATGTAATGAAAAGAATGCATTCATTGAATATAAAGAGCAAGATGCTAATGTGGAATCCGCTAATGGCGAAAAGTTGTGTGTTAAAGGGATGGGTTCTGTTAGATTGAAGATAAATGCTGGAAGGGTGATGAAACTCACAGAAGTCAGGTATATTCCAAAAATAACAAAAAATCTTGTATCTGCAGGACAATTAGAAGTAAAAGGATGCAACTTTTTAACTCAAGGTGAAATAACAAAGATTTGGAAAGGTAACAGGGAGGTGCCGCACGTAAGAGAGATAGCAACAACATTTATAAAATACTTGGAAAGATGGTGGGGAACGAGGAAAGTTCTTATTTTATGGATGAAGGGAGAAATTTATCTGAATTAAGGCAGAGCTAGCAACGTAAAACCACAAAACGCATGGAGGCCATTGTGGTATTACCATAGATTCTGATTTATTGGTGATATGCATGATCAACTGGGAGCATAAATAATTAGGTGGTTGGAAGTTAGTTATATTTGGAATGACAATATTTTTTTGTAACATTGGAGATTGTTTGGAGGTTGAGGTTATAAAAGGGGTTTGGATTACATTTATGGAATATCGTATCAAGGTGGAGATATTTGAAATATGGTGATATGATATTCCACATACTAATTGATTTTGGAGATATTTAAATTAAGGTTGGATTATGTCACAAATACATTGCCTTATTTATGTAATGGATTTGGCAGAGTAATTTATTGCCTCTTATATTGCATAAAGAAAGTAACAAACTATCTACATGGGAAAGATTTTTTCAAGGATGAAAGTAATCAAATGCTTATTAATTAAGATATGTTCTCAATACTAATATAAATAGGCATCATGTGGCTCATTGTACATGTAAGGGAAAATGTTATTTTCTTTTTGTTTGGGATTGAGATATCTTCTCAATTTTTTAGGTTTTCTCTTGTAATCATTTTGGTGAATTTATAAAGATTTTGTTTGGAGGAATTTATTTGTCATTTTTTCTTCACTTCTTATCTATTCTTAAGTCTAATTGTGTAGAGATCCTAGAAATTTTCCTAACAAAGAAAGCAAATACAACGCTTTAATTTAAAAAAATTATAATATCAGTTTTGTACATAGAAGGAACTCATCCAAAACATTCATCATCACATTCAAACAATCCAAATTATTCTACATATCGTGTCAATTCTTTAGATATACCACAAGTGCTAACACATACAATCAAGTACATAATTTAAAAGTACAACTAACGCAACCTAGATCGTAAGGTTAAAGTGAGACAACTAACACAACCCAGATGAACAACTTTGCTTCGATGTGCTTCTATGGAAGACATCAACGTTTAGAACTTGTAGTCTCATATTCAGAGAATTCCGCCTGATACAAATTTCAAATAATTAAACAAATTGGATGTACACCTAGAGCCATAGCGACTGAATAAATTAAATATGATTTCCTTTTAATTTAATGCAAGTGATAATCAAGGTGGTCAACCTGGGAAATCCGATCAATTTCCTTTAACATGGAACAAACAAACTAATGCAGCAGGTGATATATTTGTTACCTGCTCCTATGAATTTTGATTCAGCATGCAATGGATAGTACGCTTTTACAAAATTCTTCATGCATTTAATGTATGAGAAATCTGACCGAGTTCCATCGGTGAACACAATATAAAAGCACTTTCTTTCTGTAAACACGCTGTGCTTGCCTGTTTGTAATATGGAAGCGGTTACTATTCCACAAATGGTGAAATTACATGAATCCTTGTATCACTAATCACCATTCACAACCAATATGTATATGGAATATTAACAAAGATATACGAGTATAAAATATATGAATGATGTAATAACAAAGAGAATTTGCCACTGTAATATTGTGAGCATGACCAAATGAAAACCCTTGGAAACACTTTTATTCAACAGAAACACTAACCATTTTTATGGTTTTAAAACTTCTCCCTACGTCCTAATAATACTCGAATATTGATTTGTACTAAGTAATAGCATGAAATACACCAGTCCAATGGATACCACGATGAAAGCAATATAATATATACCTATTCAGTTTATCGATGAGAAACTAATACTAGCATAAAAGGTAACAATTTCAGGAGACAATTGCCTTAAATGTGATGCTGATCAACACCTACATAATAACCATTAGCAAAAAAAATGTATTTCGATTTGAGCTCAAGTTAAGGGATAAAAGTAAGAAAAATAGTAAGTGTTAGCTGCTAGCTAGAAATAGAATTAATCATTCATGCAACTCCAGAAGTAGAATTATATTTTAGCAAGCATTGCAAATGCTTACCTGTTATCTTCATAAAAACCGGTTAAGCTTTATATCTCTACAAAATCCAAACCAGCTTCTCTAGCTAATCCAAAAGGCAATGTCCTATTACATATATAAAAGTTATAAATATGATAAAATGGTGCACTATAACACATACACAAATTATAAATATGAAAGAAGAATGCACATAACTCTGAACCGTACAGTATTGAGGAAAAAAACAGAAATACATTTGAGACCCCAAAAAAGCTCAACATTTGACTTAATATTCACATAGATATACATTAATCACTTCAGCAAAATCCACCAATCCATGATTTCGATGATTCCATGAATGCACACTTCAGCAAAACACTAAGAATGCACCATCATCCACTTAAGATTACTAATCCTGAGAACACCTACGCACCAAAACATTGCAACAATACTGAACATTACTACTCATCAATATTGCACATCAATATTGAATAACAATACTGCTCATCAATAATGCTCATCAATACTGAACAAAGTTTGCAACAATACCAAAACAATGCAACAATATAGCTCATCAAAATTCAGTCACAAATGAGATAACCAAAACCAAAAATATGAAATACTACCATCGCAGTCACAAATTTGCTACGAAACTGAGCAATACTCTGAACACAACAAGGAATGCCTATGTAGTATGCATGCAGCTAGCTCCAGTAAGACCATATTGACTGCTAGCAACAAGCACATTATTGTTTATAGAGAATTCTATATATTCGGCTCCTACTCTCCAAGTTGCAAAGATGAAGTAAAAGTTGATTGTAAAATGGTAAAACCCCAAAAAAAAAAGTTGCAACCTCACCAATCAACAATAGTAGCCACCTTAAACTTGCAATCATTGAAGTATCCCTGGAGAAGCACCTACCTCAAATTAAAAGTCCTTGCGACCAATGGATGTTGAGCCTAACAAACCTGCTAGAGGTAAACCTGGTCAACTAGCAAAAACAATCAAAGGAGACTAATACAAGTGATACATGTAAATATACATGCATTCAACATGTCCACGTTAATTTTGAATCTGTACAACTCTTACATAATCTACATGCTCAAATCCTAATTCTCATTTTCAAAGTGAGCCATTTATATAGTTATTATATAATATTGTAAGTATTCAAAATATTTTTAGTATTTACAGTTAAAACATAAACTAATAAATTCAAATGTCCAGTTCCATTAAAATACATTGAAAACATAAGTTCTTTTTTTCTGATCAGTTATCTCTATTTTCCTGTCTATTCTCTCTGCAGATTATTAATGTGTTCAAATTCTCTTTGCAAATGACTAATCTGTTCAACAAATATGGCTAAACACATCCATTTAGTATGGTTTTACTCTTACTTTATATCACCTCACAAAACTACAAGACAAATAATACACACACAATATATGGCAAAAAATAATGTTGCATGTATTGCTTATCATTACAAAATAAAAGAAACAAAACTAAGTTTTATAGTTCAAGTTTGCTCAGCATTTTGTCGTGTTATTGTTCACTCCTCTGATTTTCATATAAGTCCATCTAGGTGGAGCATATAATCTATGCATAACTTTTGAATCTAACATAAATGTACTGAATTCATAACCATTTAACATAAATAATCCTCTAAGATTGAAAATGAATACATAAACCCCTAATTTTGTCAAAGCAGCCAACGCTGATCAAATCGAATCTGTATATTGAATCCTAAAATTGAATTACCCATTCATCGGCATCTTGGATCGATGGAGGAGAACCTTTCTTCTTCAGCGGAGGAGAATCTTGAATCAAAGCATACATATAACTTTACAAAAGAAAATTATGATTAAGGTTTCAGGACTGAGCAGGATGTAATAGAGAAAATCAATCGGCTAATAAAACAAATCAACTGAGGTCAAGGAAACCAGAATTATACTGAAATAAAAAGGATCTGGATGATGAATTTGAATAATAATATCATAGACGAAAAACAGGAAATGGGGAGCGTGGTGTGTGCGAAAGAAAGCAGGCTGACTATTTTGGATGATAGTTGCTGGAAGGAATAGATGCGATGGGATGATAGGAATCGGAGCTGACGCGAAATTAGGTTTAAATTTTGGTTGTAGTAAAAGGGAAAAATTGAAGAGAAAAATGTTAGGGAAGAAGAACGAATTATTTTTACATTGTATTTTCTTAAGGGGAGACGTCCTTACAAAGTTTCACATAGCAGAAGAATGCTACGATGTGGCTATCATAGATTGGAGATGGGGGTAATGTTTAGATAGGGAACGTGGATTGGTTTGAACTATTGGATTAATTATGCATCTACGACTGCAACTTTGTTTATGTTGATAACACGGATCGCTGAACTGGATTGTATATATGTAAAGCTACGCTTTTAACTAGTGTTGCATGTCACAACATTAAAATTCCCACACCAACAATGCATTCATGTCTAGTGCAACAACATTTGAGTATTGTTGCAGAAGACCAAAGAAAGAATAGCTGTTGCAACACTTTTCTTGCAACGCACACAAATTAGTGTCGAATATGCCCACTTTTGTAGTAGTTATTCTTAAAGTGGACGCATATGAAGTATATAGATGGATTTGATTTCAGACTACATTTTGAGCTCAAGATTGAAATATTAACAAGTTTGTCAATCAGACCCACTCTGATAGAAAGGATTGGTACTAATTAGAATGAGATGATAGGCTACTTGAGATCATAGCAAGGATAGATGTGGGATTAGGATTTGAAGACTTGGGTATGAAACTTACCGAGATGGTAGGCTTCGTAAGAAAGAGAGATTGTTTGTTCATGACATCAATAGGTTGTAAGATGAAGTTCTAAGAAAGTGTTATCATTCAAGATTAATTTTTCGTCCTGGCTGTAATAATATTTTTGGAAATTTGAGATGGATATTCTACTAGGAAGGTTGAAGGTGGACATTGAGCAATTCATCTCAAGTGTATAAACTAGCGGTAGTGAAAGCTAGGAAGAAGAAGCCTAGTGACTTACTATAACAACTGGTCATTCCTAAGTGGAAAAGAAAGCAAGTGTCTATAGATTTTATAGATGGGTTACTAAGAACTACAACATAATATAATAGTACAAAGATCGCAAAATTTATAATTTTCGATTCGAATAGGACGCCATTCAAGTTACTTAAGCTATATGTGAAATGGATTGTACGATTAAACTGCATGCCAAAGAATATTGTGAGCGATAAAGGCTCGTTGTTTACCGCTGGATTTTGGAATAACTTGCAAGAAGTATACGGAATCGTGTTAAATTTAATCCTAATTTATCACCTATAATGGAAAGGTATATTGAGAGAGTGAGTAGTATATTAGAGGATCTTTTACGAGCCTAAACTATAGAATTTAGAGGTCCTGGATTGATCATTTACACTTGGTAGAGTTTGCATTCACCAATAACTATTAGTTAAGTATTGTACGACTCCGTATGAAGCACCATATAGGTTACCTACTATTGCACCTTCACGTTCGTGAAGAAAGGTCAATGGCTGATGCTTAAGCCAGTTATGATTAAAGAGTCATAAGAGAATATTGAGATTATTCGTCAAGCAATGAAGGCTGGTCGCGATAGATAAAAGAGTTGTGCCAATAAAAGAAGAAGAGATATATAATTTTATATTTAAGATATAATATTTGTGAATATTTATCACTTAAGGAATTTGGCTCGATTTGGAAGGAAGTGGAAGTTGGTATCCAAATATATAGAACCATTTCCAATAATAGAGGAGTTAAAGTTGGCATATAGGATTAACTTACCTCTGATGATGGAAATCAGGCACAAAAATTTTCATATCTTCTATTTATAGAAGTTCATGCATGACATGTGCATAGTGATTGGACTATATTAGCTAGAAAATGTAGAGAATGAACAAGAGCTTCTAGATCTTGTAAGCTACTTCGAGTTGTTAAATATGGAACGAAACAGCCTAGCAGAAAATAGTTAGCTAATTAAGGTGCAATGGAGCAAAAATGATAGAGAATATACATGGGAGATTGAAGAGGTTATGAGGATGACATATCCAGAGTTCTTTAGTGGTAAGACCCATTTATCGAAATACTACTTTAACCTGTGTAGTTAAAGCGTTTAGTAGTTCTATAGCGGTATACGTGTAAGAAGTTGTAGCGGGGATAAAGCGGGGAAATAGTGGGGATATAGTGGAGGTTCAAAAATGTTGGACGTAAAACTCTATAATTAAAGTTAATTAATTATCATTCTTTCCTCATTTGTGAAAAAGAAACAAATGTTAATTAATATTATATAACAAAATCAAAGAATACCATGGTTATGCGCATTATTCGAGGATTACTATAGATTTCTATCTTATATAAGGCACTTATGACTTAAAATTAGCTCTTTGCATTATCTTTTTTGATTTATTTTAAAAGGGAACAAGTAAAATCATTCTTTGTATATTAATATTGCTAAAGCATATGCTAAACTAGTGGGTGTGACAAAAAAAAATCAGAGCTTAAAGTGAAACTATTGTTCATCGGCGCTATATTGAAACAACGTAGAGGCTGTAGAGTTCTACGGGCTATAGCGTGGATTTTTCGGGGCTTTACCCGGTCTTTAACTGCATAGACTTTAACTATTATATGTTATACTTATTATATTAGTATTTTGCATGCTACAATGTTAGGTTTTTTTAATTATGATTCACTGCACTAAAACATGTGATTCCTTACGAGTATAAGTGTCACAATCAATTTTGAAATGCTTATATGTGTTGTTGTATGGGCCTCGACAATTGTTATCAACAATTATAAGCGTTATAAGATTTTTATTGTCAATGGTTTTAAGCTTTAGTTGATTTTCTTTGCCGATGGTTATAAGCATTGTAAGATTTTCTTCCCAATGGTTATAAACATTGCCAATTTCATGATACTAATGTATATAAGTGTCAGCAATGACAAAGTAGTAACATAAATAAGTGTTGGAACTTTACATATTCTAACATTCATAACTATTGCAATAATTAACATGGCATGCACATACACTATTTAATATGAACTCAAAATATCTCAATTTGAAAATGTATAGCTCAATCAGTATCAACAGACAACATCTATAATCATGGTAACAACATAAAATATCAGTTAGCAAACGACAAGTACCATACATAATTAAGTTACCAGATTTTATACAAAATCAACCAGTTCCATAATCATATTAAATTTGGAACAACAAAAGACAAAGTACCATTAATAAATAAATGTTATAAATACCGAATACATAAGTCCTATAATCAACTATGTGTACAGCTAAAGCAACGAGTTAAGAACTATTTAGAATGCTCAGTGTGCACCATCTTTAGAATTCTCAAACATTTCTTCCTACCTGTTTACCCAGTCTGTATTTCTGAAAAATGGAAAATGTCAACACACAGTTCAAAATATTTAAACCCCTAAATGAAATGAAATTAGAACATGGTTATAGACATATGATTATGAATACGATCTTACCTGAAGATGGCTTTTTTGGTGGAAGACAGTGGGATCCTTCACTCCTATTGTTTGCAAGATAGTTTTTGGTGTTGCTTCTGTGTTGGATTTTAACATAAGGCGACATATATTATGCTTTATTATTACAAAAAAACAAATTTCTTTAAGCATATAAAGAAGGATATCTTTACCTAAGTACATCTATATGATTACACTATGGTTAGCCTTAAAAATATATTTGTAAACCCTAAAAATGAAGTAAAAGTTTCAAATATTTGTTGTTAATTCCTTTATCATGTGAATTAAACCATCAAATCTGTTTTCAATGAATATTTAACTTTCAAATTGGAAAAAATATATATTTTAAGAATATGAATATAGATATAGGAAACCAATTCTTATTCTTGATAAGATGACATAAAAAGTGGTTTGTCTTCCGTGTGTGAAAACCTGTGATTTTTATATGTAGTATTACAACCAGCTCAAAAGAAGTAAGAAAAAAACATCCCTGAAGTAGTTTTAGATTCATGTTAAATGAACAGTGTTATGGACTCCCTCTTACCCAGTTTGATCGATGGTATGCACTGTACATTGCAAACTAAAATTTAGGTAAAAAAAATTATAATCTACTTCAAAATGTATCATCAAACATTCTAAGTGTCAAACAAACCTGAATAGCGTTGATTTTGGGGGTGTAGCTGAAAATGTACCATCAAACATTCTAATATTTGGGTAAAAAAATTATAATATGCTAGCAAATGTACCATCAAACAGTCTAAAATTTGGTCAAATCATCAATATTGCTAAAGCAGGTGCTAAATAGCATTGATTTATGGGGTGTAGCTGAAAATAGTGGGGCTTAAAGCGGAATTACTATTCAACGGCGCTAAATTGAAATAGCGTACCGGCTGGAGAGTGCTACGGGCTATAGCGGGGATTTTGCGGGGCTTTAGCAGGTCTTTAACTGCATAGTGTGATTGATATTAACAAAACAAGTTGTGCACAAATATTAACACATAAGGTTTGAATTTCGAATAAAATAAATATACAAATATGGAACATATTAACTGAGATTAGCATGAAAAGAATATTCCAATTGAATTCAAATTTATGTATACATATTTATATATACAATAGGGACAAGGATAAGCAAATAAAGGAAAGAAATCAATGTAGTAAACAACATTTAATAAATTAGGCGACAAACAAGGAGATTTAAATCTCCTCGTTTCACGACCTAAGGGTTCACCTTAGGTTGATTTCCCTATGGGCATAGTGGTCGACTGCTTAGGTCGATCCTGATGTGGTGGAGGCTGGTTTTGTGAGGGTTTTTATATAAAATTTATATGCATGGACGACCTGGATTTATTCCTGTAGATCCTACGGTATTTATTAACACTTGTAATAATATAAACCACCCTCTTAGTCTCTCCCAAACCATATTCTTCATTTCATTCTTGTGCCTTCGCTATTCTTTCTATCATTGCTAAATCCAAAATATAAGGTTAAATTTCTCTTCTCCTTCTTTAACTTCAGTTCTATCTTCTCTATTCTAAAATTTATATAGTTTTGAGGATTCTAGAATTTAGTTTATATATATATAAGATTCTTATTCATTTGGTTCTTAAAGGATCAAATAATAGTAAAAGGATTGGAGCTCGTTTATGAAGGTCAGTTCCAAATCTTATTCTACTCAAATCTTGGTTGTTTATCCCTAAGCACTATGAAAAGAATTCATGTAAGTTTATTATATACTATTACTTGATAGTATAAATTTGGATTATTATTGCTAGGAAGATTTTGGTTTATATGAAAAGAAAATAATATCAAAATCCACCAAATCTTTCGTTATTTATATTTGTTGCTGAAATGGTCAATCATAAGTATTGTTTTTTGGATATGTTTTTTTTTTTTTTGGATAATGGAGATGTAGGCTTTGGATATTATGAATTTCTTAAGGTTTTTTGATTCAGTTAATTCTTACTTTTTATGTTCATATATTTTTGGGCGTTGAAACATGAGATTTGTATGTTGTAAAGTTAACAGGTTTAAGCATCTATTCCGAGTAGACTGACTTGAACATATTATTTATAATATGTTATCTTAAGTTTAGTGTGCAACATAAATATAAAAGTGAAGCAATGCCAAAAACAAAGGATTTTTTATGTAATTGGATATATTGTATATTTGCTATATTTTTGTTATTTGAATAACTATTTAAGCCTAGGTTGCAAGTCTATTTATATATGTTGTTATTTCCCCTTTTCCATAAGTTGTGAGCATATATGTTGGACATGTTAGTTGATAAGGGAAATTAACTTGTGCACCATAATTTGAGTTGATAGGATTGACATTTCAAACGTGGTTAGGGCGTTATTCTCATTCATGTAATTCGCATCTATTTATATATAATTATAGCATAGTTAAACGTAATATTAATGTGTATTAAGTGCAGAATAAATACGTTTAAATTAGGAAATAGAATTTGAAGGCCCCCATAGGGATTTGTATATATGTGTGTGAGTTAATGGCCTTGAATTATAATTAATGACACATAAACACGAGGTTAACCATTTCTTGTAGTAGAAGCCTGCCCGGAACAAACCGACATATCTAGCATCTACAAGTAAGATTGGTTAATGTGAGAGGTATAGTGCTATGGAACATTATAATTATTACATTTACTACGAGGTTGGGCCCAACTTATAGTTGAAGCCTGCTGGGAAACGCTCGACAAATCTAGCATCTACAAGTGTTCGACCTAATGTGATATGTCTAGTGTGTGTGCATATATATATATATATATATATATGTGTGTGTGTGTGTGTGTGTGTGTGTGTAATACATATATATGTACACAGTGTGTAAAGTAGGCATGTCTTGAGATGGTATTAAGTAGCTGACCTACCTCGATTTGGGTATTATGTTGTTAGGACTAGGTCCATTCCTAAGGTTCACTCTTTGGTTTAGGACCTAAGTCACGGGAATCTCCCTTACAAAGGTCTTAAGTGGTTGTTGGATCCGCCTTTCTCTTATAGGGTATTAAATGGTCCTAGTATATGATAGTGTGAGTAGGGTAGTTCTCCAGGTAATGCCCGCTTCTTATCTAGGGGCTAGTGAGGGCTGACTTTCGAACAGATTAAGTGACTGTAAGAATGTCTACCTTTAGATCACTTTGTGGGGGTATTAAGTGGCCGTAATAATGTCCGGCCTTAGATCACTTTGTGGGGGCATTAAGTGACATAGACATAACATGAAGGATTAGTGAGTATCTCCGTTGCATAGACATAACATGAAGGATTAACACTACCAAATTAGGAAATAGTCATTCTTAAACTTATATGTTTTTCATTCACTATAACTTTATGTTCTGACCTCCCTCCTCTTAACATAAACAGGTCAGTAGGTGAGGACTGTTGATTGATGATGATTAGTGAGTGCTTGGAGGAGGATCCTATCGGTGGAGACTTAGTTATTACTCGCGGTACTACTATTATTTTTGTTATCATTATATACGTGGATAATTATTGATGTGCCTGCCATCATCTGGGACTTGTTGTATTTGACAATATGGTTTTAGATTCTGGTACATTTATTTTATGATATTATGTTTTATCCCTTTCGTTGTACGAGATTATATTTTTGTTTAGACTGCTCTGTGATATATGTTTTAGTATTTCCTTATAGGAACCAATGATCCATTTAGAGTGGCTCTAAGTTCTGATGGGCCTTTTCTAGATTGGAATTTAAGCCTATTCTGGAGGGGTTATTACATATTCCTTTTGGCGGTACAATTTAAAATCTTCATTTTATAAAATAGCTCTTTTGTTGAAAATACCCCTTCATTCCTGCCGAAAGAGTCAAGGCGAAAGCCTTTTGTGGAGCGCCTATCTTCCAAAATCAATTTACTTATAAGTATTAGGACCACTTCCCAGAGTTGAAAGGTATAAGAAGAAAGCCAGAATACTTCAAATATCATGCTAAGGATATTTCAAGTATATGAAGCTATCGAAGAGTGGTTCTGATTGTTGTCGGAAGTGCTTTAGTATCTGGAAAATGGCAATGACAGTAGTCTTTGGAAAAGTTGATTTATTTCTTTATAAAGCATATTTTTTTTCACCCTCGACTATGTTTGTCAAAACTCTATTAGTTTATAAATAGTATCAGACAAAGCATATATACTTTTCCAGTATTTTGTACTACAAAAATACAAAATACATGAACACATCATCACATATGTTAGCGTAGATTCTTTCCTAAAGTATGTACCTTTAGGAGATTCGTAACAATTCACACAGGCATAACAATCCACGGAATCTAAAACCCATCTCTATAATCATTCAACATACATCATATAAAAGTTTCACAGTATTTGGATATTTGTATCTCAGGGGTTCATCCTATAACTTAATCATTTTCATGTATGACAACATCTTATGAAACCAACTTATGTCACAAAGTTAACATCGGTATTTCACAATAAGCATATGCAATGACATCATCATCAGCAAACAATCAAAGCATTCAGTTATATTGTTGAAATCAAAAAATGACCTCGACACCAAAGGTGCTTTATGTAACAGTTCACCAAAAGGTATGGAATAGAAAAATGGAGCCACAAAATGTAAAAGCAAATAAAAACACAAGAATTTATGGTGGTTCGGTCAATTAGACCAATGTCCAATATGGAAGCACTTTTCATTATCACTTTTGGATTTACAAAGTACATGGCTTCACTCATATCACTCATTTCTCTCTTTTATAATGATCTTTTTTCTCTCTCTTTTCGCTCTAGATTTCACTTGAATTCGCAATTGAATGAGTGAGATTTTCTGATTTGAGATGGTAATTGTGTAAATCTTCAACCACTTGAACATTCAGATGATCTTCATTGGTTCCATCATGATTTGTGATAAATATAGGCTTGAGAGAGAATTAATGGAGGTTTGAGATCACTTGGAATGAGTTGGAGAGATTTCTAATGGAGTTTGGAGAAGATTTAGTTCATTTGTTGTTGGAGGAAGATGGATTGTGCATGACAAGTCATTAATGGAGCTTGGCGTGCTTGAGAGTGGTGGAGAAATGATTTGAGTAGCCCTTCGGAGTGGAAAAATCGGTCCCTTGAATGGTGGAGAAGTGAGGTATTTATAGGTGTCGTTTGGAGGTAGTGGTAAAGCTGAAAATATGGTGTGCAAGGTTTGGGTCGGCCATAAGTATATTTATGGAAATTCCATTGGCCGATGACCGGTCCAACTAGTTGTACCCAGCTATAGTGTGCCAACCAACCACTCCATTTTTTTTGCCGATCGACCGCTCAATGCAAATATGACTGACCGACCTGCTGTTTTATAAAATGCTGATCCATCATTATTACAACCATGCCACTGCTTTTTTTTAATGACTGATCCAGGATGCTATCATACATTCCAATCCATGTGGCAAAGAACTCCGGACCGATCCATATATACATGGATAACATGCCGACCCACGTGACGAAATGTAACAGCCCTAATTTTACGTATCGGAAGATCGTAAAATATATTTTTATTTAGTTCCTTGAGGGTTGGATCATTCTTATCTTTTAATATGTTAATTATGGGGATGTGAGACAAGTCCATAATTTTTACCGATTGTTTATGACCATTTTGCCCCTTTTAATCTTGTACAGGGCATAACTTTTGACTCAGGTTGAATCAATGGGTCATACCTGTGCCATTGGAAAGGAATTGATGTTTGCCTTTCCATATAGTGGTTACATTAAAGATTTAGCTTAGTGGTTTAGGAGAAGAAATCGCTGTTTTAAGGTTCTTCAGTTGGCGGTCCAAGTTTGGTAAGCCAAAATGGGCCGAATTGGGAAGTCCCATTAGAGAGTTGGTGGACACTATAAATATGGGGTAAGGAATATAAGAAAGGGTTTGAATTTTCCATTCTCTCATTGGGAGCTCTTGAGCTCCTCCGTCCTCTAACACTTTTCCACCATTAGAAATCATAATCTAAGGAGGGAAATCATAGATCTACACAATTGGAGGCTAGATCTACATCAATTGAAGCAAGAATTCATCGGATCAAGGTGTTTGGTGCGAGGTGCTTTCTTTCCAGATTCCTATTTCAGTGATTTTTATTTGTTTGGGAGAATCGGTGAGTGGATTACATCTATCACATGGATTTAATGAAGTTATGAGTAGTAGATCATGTTTTTCATCAAATTCAAGTATTTTTCTTTAGATCTATGCATTAGTAAGTTCATTTTCATATAGATCATCCTATGATCTGATCAAGCAAGCTTAGACAGGTAATTTCTATGATATTTCATGTGAATGTGCAAGTTAGATCCAGGTTTTTGTTCACATGCATATTTGTGGTGATTTTGGTGAATTTGACATTATCATTGATAGAATTGTCATATTGGTGATATTGTTGATTTCATAACATGGTTGTAATCCTTTTGGATGAATTGGATGAGTTAGTTTTGTCGAACGAATCGTTTTGGCAATGTTTTTGCCAAAATTGAAGTTGTGTTGAAGAATGCAGGTTTTGGGTCAGCCACAAGTAGTTCTGGTCGGTTCCAACTAGTTCTGGTCGGCCTCAATTAGTCCTGATCGGTCCCAAACAGTTCTAGTTGGCCACCAGTTGTTCTGGTCGGTCTCAAAAAGTTCTGGTCGGCCTCAAGTTGTTCTGGTCGGACCTAAGTAGTTCTGTTGAGTTCTAAGTGGTTCTGGTCGGTCCTAAATGGTTCTGGTCAGTCCCAATTAGTTCTGGTCGGCCTCAACTTGCTCTGGTCAGTCCCAAGTTGCTCTGGTCGTCCTCAAGTTGCTCTGGTCAGTCCCAAGTGGTCTGGTCGGTCTCAAATTGGTCCGGTCGGTCCCAAATATTCCTGGTCAGCCTCAAGTGGCCCGGTCGGTCCAAAATGGGTCTAGTTGGTCCGAAATGAGTCCCTTTGGCATTTCTGGTGGAAATTTCTGATCGGACATTTCTAGAGATGTCGTGATTTTGAGGAGACTTCAAGGAGGAGTACACAAATTGTTGAAGGTTTTCGTTGATCGGTGTAGAATAACAAATGTAGGAATGACTCAACGATGTATTGAGTTCATATAAAAGGATGACTCAAGGATGTATTGAGTTCGTGTGAAGTAATTGCTCTAAATTGTTCTGAGCTAATGAATAGCCGTGACTGATAACGACTAGAAATAAGAAGGCCGAGGAATTTCTATTGTCGTAGATTCTAGCTGACTCAAAGCAGGGGTATAATTGAAGACCAATTGTAGGTCGAGTGCCCTGGACGTCACGTATCACCTAAACATGTGTTGTGTATAGCGTGTAGGGACTTTATAGAACCGTGGCGTCCCTTGACAGTTGATGGCAAGTTATTAGCCAATCATACAATAACGAGGGTTCCAAGGCAAGGTTGGCGGTGATAGCCAGAATCAGTCATGGATTTTTGAATACTGGTCGTAATAATGGCTGAGTTGCTATTGCTATGTGTGAATGATTGTTCTGGTTGCCGTGGCTGAATTGATATTCCTTTGGATGCATGGATCGTTAAGGCTATCACTGTCAGGTGTGGAGAAGGCAGGTGTAAGTTCTTCTCTAGAGCCAGGTAGATTAGTTGTTTATTTAAGCATTCTCATATACTTTATTGATGAAGTTTGTTAGCTGTTTTATTGCTCACTATGACTGTTATCTGACTCAAGATTTTATATTTCCTCTTATTACCTTGGGTTGTTCATCCGGTTGTGAATGGACAGACTGAGTAACAGATGGCAGGTATTGCTTTAGTGAGGACAACGATGCTGATCGATGGCGAGCAAGAGGCTCACATACTAATTTTATTACTATTTATTATTTGTTTCCGTTGTTTGCTGTTTCCTTGAGTGATGTAGTAAGGCAAATTGTACAAAACACTGTTATTGATATTCACATGTATGGGAAATATTTTCTAGTTGTTATGAAAGCTTATTTTTTTTTCTTCTTCACTATCACTAACTGTTGTATATGTTCTATTATATTTTATCCTTGTACTGTCAGTTTACGATAGGTTCCGCTTGTGTTACCTACTTTGATGATCATCCATAGTTGTCATGCACACCTTTCAGTGCATTATTCCTCTTGTTTAGTGTACGGGTTGTGGGCGGTCGTCACATTTGGTATCAGAGCTCAGGTCAACGATTGTGGCCAAAGTTCTAAGATGTAATTGTGTATGAGAGACATATTTGTGGTTTCAGTTGGATGCTTACTACATATATTAGCATATATAGTTGTAGTGTTTGTATTTCCTTTAGCGGTTTTTCTTGAAAGTGGCTAATCATTCTAATTTACGGATTTAGAATGAGTCGACGCTATATGAGAATTTCTAATAGGGAAGAAGCTGCGTCTGGAGGGGGTAATAGCGGGGCATGTAACACCCCGTATTTTCTGTGAACATAAAAGTAACAAAACAAAGTATACTTAATTTTTATAAGAAGAATTAAGGGAAATGGGTTAATTCCATTGCGTTCGTCTCGGAATTCTGCTTGAGATAGAGTCCAAGTTTGCATAAATCGGACTGCGTATGAAGTTATGGCCTTTAGAAGTTTTAGAAAATTTAAATTAATTAAAACAACTCAGTTCTAAATTCAAAATTCGAATTCAAACGTAGAACAGGGTGGGCTAGATTTTTCCCGCCTAGGGGCCAGGTCGACCAGGGGTCAACCTGCCCTATACAGGTCGACAAAGGGGTCGACCTCCCCGCTACAGGTCGACCTATTTCAGATCCGAGGCAGATTCAGATTTTTCTATCTGGACTTGTTTTCTGGAAAGATTCTTTGGCTCCTAAGCTATTTAAATACCCCCAAACCCCACTTTCTCTCCACACCAAACCATTGTAACGCTATGCTGCCTTAATTCTAATTAAAATAAATCAATGGTGTCTCTACTCTGCTGAAACCTAAGATAGAACTAGTGCTTCTTCTTCTTCCAATCTGAATAGGATTAAAAGAGAACAACTACAACCCTTTTTCTTTTAGAACCCAACCAAGGTGAGTACAGTTATTTTCAGATATAAAATTTAATTATGATCTTGACATGGTTATAAATATGAATTTGAGATTACGCATATTCATGTTTATCAGATATGTTTCTCTGTGTAGATCTACCTTATTAATATTATAGTAACTATTCTATATCTTTTCCTTCCTTCTGTTCTATAGCCAGGCTACCACGAGCCTGAGACAAATCTCATAGGAGATTGATGCACGAACGCTAAATTTGGGGAAAATAGTGAATGATGCATAATTAGACATGACTGATATGTGACTACTTTGAGAAAAGAACATATGTTGTAATTTAAGATCTAGATCTGGGCATACTATATATGATAGTCAGTGATTTGGAAGAAGAAGAATTATTGTGTATATGACTTAGGCGCAAAGGTCTATATTATAATGGGATAACTATTAGATGTGAATACGCCTAAATGGGGATTTTGGATATTAGGCATACGCTGAAAATAAAGGCTATAATTTGGCATAATTCGTATTGTATATCATGATTTGGGGTTTTTGGAGAATATTCTATACTATGTAAATTTAACTAAAATTTGGGACATATGTTATATTGTGAATTATGACCATAATTTGGGCATGTAAAATTAGGTTTAATTTTGTGATTAAATCCGTTAAATTGCCTAATCTGCTAAATCTGTTGAAATTGAATACGGTAAATTTGGGGTATGAAAATCTGTAGGCTCGATCTAAAGTTGAGCAAAACAAGTTAATAGAACTTTGAATAATCTGCTGTAACTTGTAAAGAAGTTTAATTTGTTGAATTGGCATAATTAGTCTGATATTTGCATAATCTACGAATGAATACTTTGCCTAAAAATAAGGATGCTGAGACACGAGGTTAGACTCTGTTTGCGGTAGAAGCCTGCCCGGACCCAACCGGCTTAACCAGCAACTGCAAACTGTCAGTCTAATGTGAGAGGTCTTAGGTATAACTAAAAGATTCTTAAACACGAAGTTAGGTCAGGCTTGTGGCATAAGTCTGCCCGGAATCGCTCGGCACATCCAGCGGCCACAAGCTACCGACCTAACGTGAGAGGTCTGTGCATTAGTCATTCATTAATGCAAGTCTAGGATAAATATGATGCCTAAAACGTGTTGGGTGGATAAAGTTAAATCAACTGGGTGGATGAATCTAATAAACCTGTTTCGTGAATTTGTAGGCTCAATACAGGGTTAGGTGAAACAATATGTAAGACTATTAACCTGTATATCTGATCCGTTAGTCTGAAAACTTGTTAACCTGTATGTCTGATCTGAGAACTAGTTAATCTGAACTTTGTACATCTGAAATCTGTAAGCATGTTAATCTGAAATCTATTAGTCTGGGGACACAAGGTTGGGAGGGGTAATTACTTGTGTCATCTGTTGTGTGGGACCCATACTAGTTAGTAACCCATTTCTGGTATCAAAACTATGACCCAACACTAGGATGGGTCCGGGCACGCTTACTGAACTAATTGTAAGAGGTTCACTCTGATAAGGGCGAGGGGTGTTCATGGAACATTCCAACCGGGTCATGTGCGTGCATGGATTCGTTCTGCTCTGAGGATTTAAGACACCGTGACATCTATAAATAGGTCTGTGTCTATAGGTTGCCACTTTAGGGAATGATACACCCTTATGTGGGGCCGACACAGGGTATTTATGTATTAGGGAGACGATCGCTTGGGGTAAAATTTAGGGTACACCTAGTTTTGCCTGTTTCTGTTGGTGTACCTTCTGCCTCTGTTGGGGTGGTAAAGGACCATTATTAGCATTCTGTTTCTGTACCTTCTGTCTCAGTTGGGGTGGTAAAGGCCCATTAATTGGGGTGGTAAAGGCCCATTATTAGCATTCTGTTTATGTACCTTCTGTCTCAGTTGGGGTGGTAAAGGCCCATTACTAGCATTCTGTTTCTGTAGAGATTATTCTGTTTCTGTTTCTGTTTCTGTTTAGACATTAGGGTAACACCTAATCCTGTTATACTAAGTATTAGTGCAGAGAAGTAAGATATAGGTAAGAAGCATATCTTGGTCTATATCATTCTGTTTATTCTGTTTAACTTAAGCATACCTGCTACTCCTGTTGTTGTAATCTCTCATCCAGCTTTATTTACATGTCATGATACTACTATTTGTTTATATGCTGAAAGTTACTAGATTCCCCAGAGTTTATGTCTGACCTCGTTTGTTTTCGCCTCTTTTTCTTTCCGTTCCCCCCAGGTGCTCAGGGTGGAAACATATGAGCTTGATTCATATTCTCTCTGCTTGAAGTGCTTGAAGTATTGCTTGGCTTTGACTCTACCTTCTTATGGAAGTTTATGTTGGGGATTATGGTTTTAAATTTATGCATTCTGACGGATTTTGGTATAAGACTGATACTTGTGTACTTGGGTTTTGGTATTGTAATTTTAATGGATGTAACCAAACTTATTTCTGTTTCTGCTGTAATAAAGTTATAAATTTTTCAAGTACTACTTTACATATCTGTCTTGTAATATTCTGTTCTGTTTACTTATAATGCTCCATGGAAGTTAATGCATTCCCTTTGTGAATGACATTAACGAACATGGGGTGTTACACTTGGTATCTGAGCTGAAGGTTACCAGATTTGATAAAAAGTTTTTGAAAACTATTTTCAAAAAGGTTTTAATAAGGAAGTATTTTCAAAAGTAAAGTTAATTTTGAAAAAAAACATAATCCCCAAAAGCCATATATCTGTCTTTCGATTCTCCATTTTTGAATCTCTTTTCTTCCGTTTCAGCATGTCTGGAGAAAAAAACATCCCTTATATCCTAGAGGGAGTCACCATACCCGGATGGTTCCGTAGATATTTGGAGGCCACAACACCCGCGAAGGCCAAGGAAACGTTCCTCTAGTTGTACCTATCGCTCCTCCTCCGCGCGTGAATACTTTCCCGAAGACATGTATAGACTTTCGAGCTATGGGCGGAAAGAACTTTAATGGGACTGAATCATTCGTGGAAGCAGGAAACTGGCTCAAGGAAACAGAAGATTTGTGTTGTATATAACGGTGTTGTATACACAATTATATGATTTTTGTTTGATGATAACAATCAAATAAATATTATTTTAATGTGTTTGATATTGTACTGTTATTATACATCACAGACTGGAATATAATATTTATATTTAAATAAAATACGACTGTACAGAAATATAAATATTCACACAGTATTTTGTTTAAATATAATATTTTATTTCACTATCAAAATAGTACAAATTTATAAACTCCATTGTTTATACATTTCTCTTATATTCACTGATATTCATTACATCACATCTCATATACATTCACAAAATATTGTACTTCTAAATTCACTGATTTGTACATTTCACTTATATCACTTTGACACAATGTTTATCCACTGTCTTCTGTCTCTGTCTTCTGTCTTCACAGCCTTTAGTCCAGTCACTTCAGTCCGGTCTTCATACCTGTCATACACAGAAACACACAACAGTACACTGCAATAGAAATAATATTGAACAAATGCAAATATATATTTATTTTTAAATTTTATTTGCCTCAGAATTTCAGTGTGTTTCTCATCATTTTTCTGACTCGATCTGATTCATCTGTGTCTAGACAGACAGTTTGTATATATACAGTGACAGGAAATCTTCTGAATGGCTGCATATACACACGTGTACAGATATACACGTGTGCACTGCCTCGCCAATCAGAATGAAGCAGTGTGCAACTGAGGGGTAGCCACGTGGACCATCTCGACTCAGTGCACACACATGAAAACAACTCAATGAAAAGTCAACAAAAGCAGTTTCAAAGTAGTCGAGCCAGTGTCACAAACTTGACAGAACAAGGTGAAAAATGCAAATGAATATGGAGCAACAAAACCAGCATGTGTACAGAATTTCAAGTGCACAAATCAGTAAAAATGCAACTGCAATGTTCATGGATGATACAAGCATGTATGGTGTGGTGAATGCAACATCAAAAGCAAGCACAAGTGAACAAGGCAATCTCAGAGAGTCAAAAGTGTCGAGGCAGTTTTAAAATGCAAAACAGGTTGAAGTAATGTTTTTTCAGAAATCAGAGTATACATGAATGGTATAACTCAGCATGGTGACAAGCATGGAGCATGTACAAGAAATAAAGTATCAATGGCCAGAACAGCAGACATGTGAATACACTAAAGCAACAATATGGGGTACCATGTTTAACATGCACTGGCTATGTTCATATGGAATGCAAAATGGACGCAGCATTAAGTTAAAGTAGTTCAGCCATGATGAAGTGCATAGATTATTAAAGATGTTGGATAGCCAACATGTATGACAGCAATGATAAGTGTATCTGCATACTTCTAATCATGTCCAAGAATGGTGCAAACAAGTTAGGTACATGAATGAAACTTTTAAAGCACTTCAGGAAAATCTCAATTTTTAGGAATGGAGCAATCAAGGAAATCAATCACATATGTTTTGAAAAATTCGACAGTACATAATTTATGCAACAAAATTGGCAAGTTCTTAAATGGCAAGAGAAACACTTAGAGATCATGCAAGAATTTCTTCAGAATTAATCAGGCAAGAAATCAAATGGCAATTTATTTCCAGATTTAGTCGAGCAAAAGGAGAAAAACTGATTTCAGTTTTGGCAAAATTTCAAGTATATCTTTTTCCAGAATTGCCAAATATCCTAAGGGACAGATTATTAATTTTTAGAGTGGGCAAATGTTTTTTATTTTCGGCAATTCCTGTTATGGAATCAATCACACAAAAGGCAACACATATTTCAAATCAAAGCCGATTTTTTTTATTTATAAGGCAACAATTTAAAACGGTTTTCATAAAATTTTCAAGGGTCGATTCAATCAAGGCACAAATCAGGACAATCAAAAAGGAAAGTTCTCAACAACAAATCAAGTCAAGATTCATTTTGTTACAGCAATTCAGAAATTCATGCCGAGAAAATAAGGGCCAGGGAATTATTTTCCAGAAAATTGCTTCATTCCATTCAATGTCGAATTAATCAAACCAGGCAACAAATGATTTCAGAAAATCAATCTTGATCATGAAATAAAAAGGGGAAAACACAATCAGCCGAGCCATTCAGTGAAAGCAGAGGATTTAAAGGATTTTTAATCCCATATTATAACATCAAGTTCATCACAGTAAATCACGCAAGCTTTCAAATGGCAAGGAATCAAATTGAAATCGATTGAATCAAAAAGGGAAATCATGCAAAATCAGGCCAAGCCACGTATGAGAAATCAGAGACATTAGGGTTCGATTCTATACCCTATAATACACCATATCATCACTGGCAAATTTATCGAGCATCCAAGAAAAAAAAATCGAAAACTACAATCAACTCGAGAGCAAAATTATAAATCAGAGAAAACTCACAATTTTCCAATCGTTTTCGACCGAACAAATTCCAAATCGAAGTAGTAGAAAGCAACAGAGAAGTCGAGGATCAGAGAACTTCATTTCATCAAGAGATCGATTCGATTTAGGGATTTATTAGAGAAACCCTAGCCAAATTTCCAGCCACCATTTTTATTCTCAGAGGAACAATTTCCAATCAACAACGAAGAGGAAGACATCAGACTCGAGCTTCAGAGATTACCCAATTCCATCAAACAATGAAACGATTTGGGGATTCCAGAGAAACCCTAGTTTCTCAGTTTTGAAGCCGCCATTTTTTTTCATAGAAAAGAATAAAGAGATCGGGCAAAGAGAGTTTCAGAAAGGGCCGGCCTACTTATTTGGCTAAGCCTAATCAAAAGCCTTTTAAAAGGGGATAACCCCTTTAATTAATCTCCCTAGGGTTTTTCTTTGTTTGTTTAATTTTGTTTTTTTTTATTTTTCTTCTGAAAACAATTCTGAACAGTTTTTCTAGAAGTCTGTAAAATTCTAGAGTTCCAGTCAGTGTGTTGACTGGCAGTCCACTGGAGTCTGTAAAATCTGGGTTACGAGTTACAGGGTTTGTAATTCGGGAAATCTGATCGAGTGAATATCAATCAGTCTAGGGTTTTGAGGGTAGGGTTAGGACAGGAGCAGGCGCTGCGAGTGTACATGGTCTTGTATGCGGGATCTGTTTATAACACCTAGTAGAAACCTTAGGAATGCAGCAGTAGGCAGGGTTTTGCCGAAGTTGGGTATATCTGTGTGTGATTTATTTTCTGCACTTTTATTTCTGCTGCATTCTGTGATCTGTTTATTATTTTAATATCCTGTCAATTTTTCAATTCAGTTTAAAAACTGTGATAAACCCTATTCACCCCCCTCGCCCTCTAGGGTTAATCTAGATCCAACATTTGGTATCAGAGCCAGGTATTCGGTTAACTCTAGAGCAATGGTGATTCCTAGTTATCAGTCCATAGAGAGTCAGTCCAGTCACAATCCAAATATTTTTGATGGTATAGATTTTTTAAACTGGAAATCCAAAATGGAATTTTATTTAAAATCTGTTAATATTAAATGTTGGAATGTTGTTATCCATGGATTTGATAGTGTAGATATTACTTTTAATACCCGTGCTATGAAAATTATATTTGATTATCTTAGTACTAAACAGTTTAATCTTATCTGCCATTGTTTATCTGCACAGGAAATCTGGGATACTCTCAATACAAAGTATGGAAAATCTGACAACAGTTCAAAACCCCAGGATGACAACTCAGATTTAGATTTATGCTTAACAAGTCATGTAGATGAAACTTCAGATGGATCAGATGACGGAGAATCAACAAATGCTGAAACAGAAAATTTCTCATATGAAGATCTGGTTTACATGTGTCTTGATTTAACAAAATCTGTTGATAAACTCAAATTGAGAAATAAGTCTCTGAAATCTAAGAATTTTGAGATGGCCAGCAAAATTGATGATTTGGAATCACAACTTGAATATGTTAAAAATTATTCAAATTCAGTTTGCAAAAATTGTTTGAAATTGAAAACCAATCTTGTTCGTCTCAATAAAAATATTCAAAAGTTTGAAGATGAAATTCTGATCTTAAATGAGAACAAGGTTCAGTTATCAAATTTGAATAAGCTTCTGCAAAAGGAATTTGAAAATTTTAAAACAGATATAAATTCCAAATTTGAAATTGCTGAAAAGGAGAATTTGTTGAAATCAAATCTGATTTTAGAAGAGCTTGAAAATGAGATTGAAAGATTCAAGAAATTTGAGTCTGAAAATCGAAAACATTTTGAATCTGAGATTGCTGGGTCCCAAACAAAAATTAATTTGCTTAAAGATGAAAATTTGGTTTTGAAATACGATTTTGAAAGATGTAAGATCACTGAAAAACATTGCTCAGATTTATTGAAAGAAAATAGTGATCTTAAAACTAAAATTCAGCAACTTGAAACAACTTTGGCAAAATTTTCTAACGGTGAAAAATCTCTGAATATGTTGTTGAAAAATCAATTTTCATCCAGAAATAAAAATGGACTCAGCTTTGGAAAAATAACATTTTTGAAAAACGAGATTCAAATGATTTGAAAAGTCCCTCAAACTGCTTTGGAAATAATTGTTTTGATAATTTGAACTTTGATAATTCCAAAGGATTTTTGAATCAAAAGCAAAATGTGAATTTGTTCTGTAATAAACCATTTAAACATTCTTGGAACCTAAAAGGAAATAAAACGGGCTTCGTTAAGTTTAAACAGATTTGGGTTCCTAAGGGTACAAAGGTTAAATCTGATGGTTTGTTATACAAATAGGTTTGGGTACCAAAAGTGGTAAACATATTTCAGAGTGGTTTTACAAATTTTGTTAGACCACTTGATTCACTCAATTGCAAGGTACCGGTGATGGTTGAGGAACTGCTATGCTGAAAAGAGGTTGATTTCAAGCTGTTCTATTTTCCTATATTCTTTACAGTTCCTTGGCCAAGATCTGATGAGTTAGAGATTCTGATTTACACTGTATTCTGGTATGATCTCTAAACTCACCTCTGTAAATATTTTTCTGTTTTGATTTTTTTTCTTTTATTTATTTCTTCTTCCTCTCCCTTCCATCCCTTTCTTCTGTCTATTCTAATTTGATTTATCACTGCCATATTTTTTGTGCTTCTTGAATTGCAGTATTCATGATATTCTGGAAATTTGTTTTATGTGTATAGAACTCTAATGTTTTTAATTATTTCCAGATCTTGTACTTAATCTTGTAAATATCTGCAATTGTTTTGAAGTATATTTTTATTTCTGAATTCCTAACGGTGTTGACGTATTCTTGTTATATCTTGAACACTGTTAATCTGAATTCTAAATTGTTTTGAAGATCTGAAAATTCACACACCTTTGCTGTTCTAAGTTCATTCTAATTCATTTTAGAAAAGCTCAAGATATTATACTTATTATAGCACACTGTTATTTATCAGTTGTGACAATTCCAGTAATTTTCAGATTGGCTTAATTTTTTTTTTGAAATGCCTTGTCTTAGTGATACATCTTAAAATTCATTTTAATTCATGATTAGTACAGTTGAAATTAGTTTGTTTGAAATCATCTGAAATTCCTGATATTTTGAATCTCACATACCTCCTAAATTTGAAATTATCAATCTTGTGTGACTGATTCATTATATCCCAGAACTTGACATTGATTCAAGTGATTTCAAATAAATTACTTTAATTTTCTAATTCATGAATACCTCTCAAATTTGATGTAAATGATCTGAATTTAATCCCACACTTGTCAGATACTTGTGAAAATTTCTTTTGTAAAATTGGTCTTAAAATTCTCTGTTATTCTATGATTATTTGGTTTGAATATCTGTTTGTTTAAAATCATTTGAATTTATTGATTTATTGAATCTCACACATATCTCAAATCAAAAATTTATAATCTGGTGTGATTGATTCATTAAATTCTGATATTTTCATATTCCTCAAATGATTTCAACTAAACAGTATTTTAATCATTAGATCATGAATCAACATATGTGGCCATCATCTTGACAAATATGATTTGAAACAATGTTCTGTGTTGCTCTGATACTGCTTTGAAAAATGTTTGTTCTGAAATCACATGCTTGCTGCTCTGATACATGTGCATAATCTATTATCTCGTCTGTTTGGGCTTGGTACTTAATTATTCTTTTGTCTATAACATTCTTGTTCAGTATCATGATAAAATTCCTGGTAAATAGAGACACCAAGTGGTATCAGAAGCGCCTTATATTTGTCTCACCCATCTGTACTGAGATTCAAATTCTCACCTTGTATAGACCCATACATTCTCTTCCCTTATACTAATGAATGTGCTAAATTTGTCTGGCTGGGTTTGTGTTTAAATTTCTTTGGCCCGAGATGTCCATGATAGTCCATCAGGGTGTAATTAAATTCCTCGATAAGCGAGAACATTTGGTATCAGCCTCTTTCACTCATCTGTTTTTTGAATTATCACCCTGTATATATTCATTCTTTTTATAAATCTGTTTAATTTCTTTATGTAATTGTTTTTCAATTTTAAAATTATCTATTTTTTATTCATTCAGAAATTGAAATCAATATCCAATTTGTGCTGTGTTTATAATTCATCAAAATTATTATCAGTTTTTGAAATTGTGATGAATTGTGACTCCAATGTATTTCACAACAAGAGGAGATTTTATTTGGATTTTCATGATGGTTGAATATTAATTATAATGTCTTTGAACTGGCAAATATTTCACGACCATCTCCATTATCTATCACCCGTCTGCCATCCATCATGATTTTATATTAATGTGGAGAGTTTATTTTAAAAAAAAGAAGAATCATCTTGTTTTAAAAAAGTGAAAATTATTTGTGATAGAAATGGGACTATATTATTTTTCAGAATTAGTGATAATTGAAATTTTCAATAATCCCGGTACAGTCGAGCTTATTTCATAATATAATTAATTTTGAAATTTATTTCACAGACCATTTCTATACCTACCACATTTCTATCATCCATATTGGTTTCATATACCGAGGAGTTTTTTTTTCTTCCCTTTATAAAGCTGAAAATGATAAAAATATAATTAATATATAAGAGTGTCTCTAACCTCATTTAAAAATCCAAGCTCTGGTTATGCATGGTTATGAGACATCTTATAATTTAAGCTGCAACTGATCCCATTTAAAAATCCAAGCTCTGGTTATGCGTGGTCAGTGTGCTCTTAAATAAAAAAAATAAAGTGCTAAAAATAGAAATAAAATTCTCCTTAGTGTATAAAAACCAGCCTATCAATCCATCTTTCTAATTTGTGAAATGTGTTAAAATTTTATGACGTATTATGATTTGTTGATTGATAGATATTGGGATTTGAGATTATTCGATTTTGTCACTTAAATTGAATTTAAAATTATAGTTCGAATCCATCACTGTTTTTATGCTTTATTTTGATAAAAATCCTTTGAAAATATTTGGAAATGAATTGTTTTTTAAACTCTCTCCATAATATATAAAATTCATCGTAAATCCGTCATTTTCTACAATGTGAAATATGCCACCTGTTCTTAGAATATTATGATTTTTGTTTGACAGATTGAGATTTATGATGATTGTTCTTCCTCTTAAGCTGATATTATATTTGTTAGTCATTTTTCATATATATTTTATTTTCTAAATTCTTTTGATGATAACAAAAGGGGGAGAATGGGTTGAGATTTTGATTTATGAGTGAATATTTTATAAATATTTTTAATTTTGAAAATACATGATATTTTTAATTTTGAAAATACATGCAATTTTCATGCATTTCACTCATGCACAGTTATAGGGGGAGTTGTCTGTTGTAGGGGGAGCTATAAACAAGGGGAGTTCAATATTCACTGTCAAACACATCTATTGTACAAAATCTTTTATTTGTTTGTCATCATCAAAAGGGGGAGATTGTTGTATATAACGGTGTTGTATACACAATTATATGATTTTTGTTTGATGATAACAATCAAATAAATATTATTTTAATGTGTTTGATATTGTACTGTTATTATACATCACAGACTGGAATATAATATTTATATTTAAATAAAATACGACTGTACAGAAATATAAATATTCACACAGTATTTTGTTTAAATATAATATTTTATTTCACTATCAAAACAGTACAAATTTATAAACTCCATTGTTTATACATTTCTCTTATATTCACTGATATTCATTACATCACATCTCATATACATTCACAGAATATTGTACTTCTAAATTCACTCATTTGTACATTTCACTTATATCACTTTGACACAATGTTTATCCACTATCTTCTGTCTCTGTCTTCTGTCTTCACAGCCTTTAGTCCAGTCACTTCAGTCCGGTCTTCATACCTGTCATACACAAAAACACACAACAGTACACTGCAATAGAAATAATATTGAACAAATGCAAATATATATTTATTTTTAAATTTTATTTGCCTAAGAATTTCAGTGTGTTTCTCATCATTTTTCTGACTCGATCTGATTCATCTGTGTCTAGACAGACAGTTTGTATATGTACAGTGACAGGAAATCTTCTGAATGGCTGCATATACACACGTGTACAGATATACACGTGTGCACTGCCTCGCCAATCAGAATGAAGCAGTGTGCAACTGAGGGGTAGCCACGTGGACCATCTCGACTCAGTGCACACACATGAAAACAACTCAATGAAAAGTCAACAAAAGCAGTTTCAAAGTAGTCGAGCCAGTGTCACAAACTTGACAGAACAAGGTGAAAAATGCAAATGAATATGGAGCAACAAAACTAGCATGTGTACAGAATTTCAAGTGCACAAATCAGTAAAAATGCAACTGCAATGTTCATGGATGATACAAGCATGTATGGTGTGGTGAATGCAACATCAAAAGCAAGCACAAGTGAACAAGGCAATTTCAGAGAGTCAAAAGTGTCGAGGCAGTTTTAAAATGCAAAACAGGTTGAAGTAATGTTTTTTCAGAAATCAGAGTGTACATGAATGGTATAACTCAACATGGTGACAAGCATGGAGCATGTACAAGAAATAAAGTATCAATGGCCAGAACAGCAGACATGTGAATACACTAAAGCAACAATATGGGGTACCATGTTTAACATGCACTGGCTATGTTCATATGGAATGCAAAATGGACGCAGCATTAAGTTAAAGTAGTTCAGCCATGATGAAGTGCATAGGTTATTAAAGATGTTGGATAGCCAACATGTATGACAGCAATGATAAGTGTATCTGCATACTTCTAATCATGTCCAAGAATGGTGCAAACAAGTTAGGTACATGAATGAAACTTTTAAAGCACTTCAGGAAAATCTCAATTTTTAGGAATGGAGCAATCAAGGAAATCAATCATATATGTTTTGAAAAATTCGACAGTACATAATTTATGCAACAAAATTGGCAAGTTCTTAAATGGCAAGAGAAACACTGAGAGATCATGCAAGAATTTCTTCAGAATTAATCAGGCAAGAAATCAAATGGCAATTTATTTCCAGATTTAGTCGAGCAAAAGGAGGAAAACTGATTTCAGTTTTGGAAAAATTTCAAGTATATCTTTTTCCAGAATTGCCAAATATCCTAAGGGACAGATTATCAATTTTTAGAGTGGGCAAATGTTTTTTATTTTCGGCAATTTCTGTTATGGAATCAATCACACAAAAGGCAACACATATTTCAAATCAAAGCCGATTTTTATTTATTTATAAGGCAGCAATTTAAAACGGTTTTCAGAAAATTTTCAAGGGCCGATTCAATCAAGGCACAAATCAGGACAATCAAAAAGGAAAGTTCTCAACAACAAATCAAGTCAAGATTCATTTTGTTACAGCAATTCAGAAATTCATGCCGAGGAAATAAGGGCCAGGAAATTATTTTCCAGAAAATTGCTTCATTCCATTCAATGTCGAATTAATCAAATCAGGCAACAAATGATTTCAGAAAATCAATTTTGATCATGAAATAAAAAGGGGAAAACACAATCAGCCGAGCCATTCAGTGAAAGCAGAGGATTTAAAGGATTTTTAATCCCATATTATAACATCAAGTTCATCACAGTAAATCACGCAAGCTTTCAAATGGCAAGGAATCAAATTGAAATCGATTGAATCAAAAAGGGAAATCGTGCAAAATCAGGCCAAGCCACGTATGAGAAATCAGAGACATTAGGGTTCGATTCTATACCCTATAATACACCATATCATCACTGGAAAATTTATCGAGCATCCAAGAAATAAAAAAAAATCGAAAACTACAATCAACTCGAGAGAAAAAATTTAAATCAGAGAAAACTCACAATTTTCCAATCGTTTTCGACCGAACAAATTCCAAATCGAAGTAGTAGAAAGCAACAGAGAAGTCGAGGATCAGAGAACTTCATTTCATCAAGAGATCGATTCGATTTGGGGATTTATTGGAGAAACCCTAGCCAAATTTCCAACCGCCATTTTTATTCTCAGAGGAACAATTTCCAATCAACAACGAAGAGGAAGACATCAGACTCGAGCTTCAGAGATTACCCAATTCCATCAAACAATGAAACGATTTGGGAATTCCAGAGAAACCCTAGTTTCTCAGTTTTGAAGCCGCTATTTTTTTCAGAGAAAAGAATAAAGAGATCGGGCAAAGAGAGTTTCAGAAAGGGCCGGCCTACTTATTTGGCTAAGCCTAATCAAAAGCCTTTTAAAAGGGGATAACCCCTTTAATTAATCTCCCTAGGGTTTTTCTTTGTTTGTTTAATTTTGTTTTGTTTTTAATTTTTCTTCTGAAAACAATTCTGAACAGTTTTTCTAGAAGTCTGTAAAATTCTAGAGTTCCAGTCAGGGTGTTGACTGGCAGTCCACTAGAGTCTGTAAAATCTGGGTTACGAGTTACAGGGTTTGTAATTCGGGAAATCTGATCGAGTGAATATCAATCAGTCTAGGGTTTTGAGCGTAGGGTTAGGACAGGAGCAGGCGCTGCGAGTGTACATGGTCTTGTATGCGGGATCTGTTTATAACACCTAGTAGAAACCTTAGGAATGCAGCAGTAGGCAGGGTTTTGCCGAAGCTGGGTATATCTGTATGTGATTTATTTTCTGCACTTTTATTTCTGCTGCGTTCTGTGATCTGTTTATTATTTAAATATCCTGTCAATTTTTCAATTCAGTTTAAAAACTGTGATAAACCCTATTCACCTCCCCCTCTAGGGTTAATCTAGATCCAACAATTTGTTCGTTATCTTTGAAGTGGATGATTGGCAGAGGATACAGTTGGTTGTATGGCTACTTAAGGATGAAGCCTCATTCTGGTGGGAGGTCACGAATGGAGAACGAGCAGTGAAGACTTGGATGGATTTCAGGCATAGGTTCGAGATGAAATTTCTCACATGAGAAGAAGAGAATTTATACATGGAGAGGTTCTTGGCATTGAAGCAGGGGAATTTATCAGTGAAAGAGTAAGTCAAAATGTTCAATCAGTTGGCGACATTCGGCTTAGACTTGGTGAACACACCTAATAAGAAGGCCCTGAGATTCTTAAAGGTTTGAATGAGCCGCTACACGGGTTGGCCATGACCCACATTCCTATGGGGGCTGCCTTCGAGAAATTATTTGACATGGCATTGATGCATGAAGAGGAAGCCAAAAGTGAGAAAAAAGAGGAAAAACTAGAAGGACCACAGAACAAGAAAGCATGGCCCAAAAAGGAAATACAAAAGAAGGATGAAAAGTCTGAAGATAAGAAGGAGAAAAAGTGCTTTAGTTGTGGAAGCTTGACTTATATGAACAAGGATTGCAGAAAGAGGAAGGGCACTTGCTTCAACTGTGGTGAGATGGGACACTTCACTTGGGACTGCCCGAAGAAATGAGGGCAAGGGCAGAGGACATGACCTACTTCTGAAGGGCAGGTGAATGCTCTCGTGGCTGGTGGATAGGATAGAGATAGGAAAATTTCTGTAGAAGGTTTAATTTCCTTATCTGATTATTGAGTTAAAACTCTTTTTGATTCTGGCATTTTGATTATGTAATTGAGACTATGCACTTTAATACTAGTCTTGTTTCTGATCCCGCTATATTCTCAAACCCCATAAGGGTTACGACTCATCTGTTTGTGATAGGTTGGGGTTTGAGGGTATCTGTGTTAGGCGTTATGTTGACTATGACACATACATTTTGGGTTTTGTGGCATATGGTGGGGTTTTATCATGCTTAGTTTCCTAAGAATCATTTGATAATCTGATCTGTACCAGTAGTCTGTAAGTATCTGAATATTTCTGAAAAAGATAGAGGTTTTTACTTGAAGCGTGAAGTAGATTTCCAGTTTTGACATTGTTTAATGGGAGTAATTCTCTGAGTGTCAATCTGATGTTGATTTTGGTCTTCGGGGTTGATACTTAGAGATTTATTCTCTTAACCGATGTCTAATGGGAACATAACTTTTGTTTTAATTGTACTAGCTTCTATCACTCGGCTGTATCCCATTGATCGAGTCTTAGACCTTTAGGTAGAAACTAATGGGTGTAAACATGTGTTTGAGACATGTTATGTTTGATGGTTGTAAGTGGATGCAAGTGGTAGCTCGTGGATGCATATACACACTAGGCACTAGATCGGCTCAAAAACACTCTCATACTGCATATGGATGTGTGTGCATTTTTCAATTTTTGTGGATGCAAAATGATTGACTCATCACATGGATGTTGCAGTTGGATGAATGGTTATGCACTCATATAGAAATGATGTGTATCAAATAGGATTTCTTGCATACATAAGTGGACTCATGACACTAACATAATTCGCATTGAGGAGGTCAATTGAATCAGTAGACCACCTGATCTTTGCATTAGATAAGAGACATATACACACACTTTTGCATATGTTCATACAACATTAGAAGTTTTCTAAGGACAATGGATGCTTGTGTATGATGGTTGAGTAGAGGGTGATTGGATGGTAGGACAAATTCTTCTTAACTTGAAGATTTCGGGGACGAAATCCTTTAATGAGGGGAGAATAAACACCCCGTATTTACTGTGAACATAAAAGTAACAAAATAAAGTATACATAATTTTTAAAAGAAGAATTAAGGGTAACGGGTTACGCCATTGCATTCGTCTCGGAATTCTGCTTGAGATAGAGTCCAAGTTTGTGTAAATCGGACTCCGTATGAAGAAGTTATGGCCTTCAGAAGTTTCAGAAAATTTAAATTAATTAATAAAGCTCAGTTCTAAATTCAAAATTCGAATTCAAACGCAGAACAGGGTGAAAGGGATTTTTCCCACCCAGGGGCCAGGTCGACCAGGGGGTCAAGCTACCCTATACAGGTCGACTAAGGGGTCGACCTCACCCCTACAGGTCGACTTGTTTCAGATCTGAAGCAAATTCGGATTTTTGTATTTGGACTTGTTTTCTGGACAAATTCTTTGGCTCCTAAGCTATTTAAACACCCCCAAACCCCACTTTCTCTCCACATCAAACCATTGTAACGCTATGCTGCCTCAATTCTAATTAAAATAAATCAATGGCGTCTCTACTCTGCTGAAACCTAAGCTAGAACTAGTGCTTCTTCTTCTTCCAATCTGAATAGGATTAAAAGAGAACAACTACAACCCTTTTTCTTTTAGAATCCAACCAAGGTGAGTACAGTTATTTTCATATATGAAATTTAATTATGATCTTTACATGGTTATAAATTTGAATTTAAGATTAAGCATATTCTTGTTTACCAGATATGTTTCTCTGTGTAGATCTATCTTATTAATGTTATAGTAACTATTCCGTATCTCCTTCTTCCTTCTGTTCTATAGCCAGGCTATCACGAGCCTGAGCCAAATCTCATAAGAGTTTGACGCACGAACGCTAAATTTGGGGATAATAGTGAATGAAGCATAAGACTAATTTGAGGAAAGAACAAATGTTGTAATTTAAGATCTAGATCTGGGCATACTATACATGATATTCTGTGGTTTGGAAAAAGGAGAATTATTGTGTATATGACTTAGGCGCAAAGATCTATATTATAATAGGATAACTATTAAATGTGAATACGCTTAAATGGGGATTTTGGATATTAGGCATACGCTGAAATCTAAGGCTATAATTTGGCATAATTCGTATTGTATATCATGATTTGGGGTTTTTGGAGAATATTCTGTACTATGTAAATTTAACTATAATTTGGGACATATGTTATATTGTGAATTATGACCATAATTTGGGCATGTAAAATTAGGCTTAATTTTATGATTAAATCTATTAAATTGCAAAATCTGTTGAAACTGAATACGGTAAATTTGGGGTATGAAAATCTGTAGGCTCGATCTAAAATTGAGCAAAACAAGTTAATAGAACTTTGAATAATCTGCTGTAACTTGTAAAGAAGTTTAATTTGTTGAATTGGCATAATTAGTCTGATATTGGCATAATCTTTGAATGAATACTTTAGCTAAAAATAAGAATGCTGAGACATGAGGTTAGACTCTGTTTGCGGTAGAAGCCTGCCCGGACCCAACCGGCTTAACCAGCAACCGCAAACTATCAGTCTAATGTGTGAGGTCGTAGGCATAACTAAAAGATGCTTAGACACGAGGTTAGGTTTGGTTGTGGCAGAAGTCTGCCCGAAACCGCCCGGCACATCCAGCGGCCACAAGCTTCCGACCTAATGTGAGAGGTCTATGCATTAGTAATTAATTAATGCAAGTCTAGGATAAATATGATGCCTACAACGTGTTGGGTGGATAAAGTTAAATCAAATGGGCGGATGAATCTAATAAACCCGTTTCGTAAATCTGTAGGCCTAATACAAGGTTAGGTGAAACAATCTGTAAGTCTGTTAATCTTTATATCTGACCCATTAGTCTGAAAACTTGTTAACCTATATGTCCGATCTGAGAACTTGTTAATTTGAACTTTGTACATTTAAAATCTGTAAGCAAGTTAATCTGAAATCTTTTAGTCTGGGGACACAAGGTTAGGAGGGGTTATTACTTATGTCATCTATTGTATGGGACCCATACTAGTTAGTAACCCTTTTATGGTATCAAAACTATGACCCAACACTTGGAGGGGTCCGGGCACGCTTACTGAACTAATTGTAAGAGGTTCACTCTGATAATGGCGAGGGGTGTTGATGGCGCATTCCAACTGGGTCATGTGTGTGCATGGATCCGGTCTGCTCTGAGGATGTATGACACCGTGACATCTATAAATAGGTCTTTGTCTATAGGTTGCCACTTTAGGGAATGATACACCCTTCCGTGGGGCTGGCACAAGGTATTTATGTATTAGGGAGCCGATCGCTTGGGGTAGAATTTAGGGTACACCTAGTTCTGTCTGTTTCTGCTGGTGTACCTTCTGTCTCTGTTGGGGTGGTAAAGGCCCATTATTAGCATTTTGTTTCTGTACCTTCTGTCTCAGTTGGGGTGGTAAAGGCCCATTATTAGCATTCTGTTTATGTACCTTCTGCCTAAGTTGGGGTGGTAAAGGCCCATTACTAACATTTTGTTTCTGTAGAAATTATTCTGTTTCCGTTTCTATTTCAGTTTAGACATTAGGGTAACACTTAATCCTGTTATACTAAGTATTAGTGTAGAGAAGTAAGATATAGGTAAGAAGCATATCTTGTTCTATATCATTTTGTTTCTTCTGTTTAACTTAAGCATACATGCTACTCCTGTTGTTGTAATCTCTCATCCAGCTTTACTTACATGTCATGATACTACTATTTGTTTATATGCTGAAAGTTACTGGACTCGCCAGACTTTATGTCTGACCTCGTTTGTTTTCGCCTCTTTTTCTTCCCGTTCTCCCCCCAGTGCTCAGGGTGGAAACATAGGAGCTTGATTCATATTCTCTCTGCTAGAAGTGCTTGAAGTATTGCTTGGCCTTGACTCTACCTTCTTCTGGCAGTTTATGTTTGGGATTGTGGTTTTAAAATTATGCATTCTGAAGGATTTTGGTATAAGACTGATACTTGTGTACTTGGGTTTTGGTATTGTGATTTTGAAGGATGTAACCAAACTTATTTCTGTTTCTGCTGTAATAAATTTATAAAATTTTCAAGTACTACTTTACGTATCTGCCTTGTAATATTCTGTTCTGTTTACTTATAATGCTTCATGGAAGTTAATGCATTCCCTTTGTGAATGACATTAACGGACATGGGGTGTTACAGGGCACCTGATTATTCGTCATGCCTGGAGCTGTAGAATTTGCAAAGCTTTGCAAAGGCTTTTCCTCATTGGGGGGAAAACAGTTCAAGGGCACTAAACCAGTTGAAGAGTTTCAAAGGTGGGGGGATACTTGTGTCTGAATCTTCAAGGATATGGGTTTGATGATGCAATAAAGAGGAAACTTGCATCAAGGCAGTTAGTGGACAGATAAATGGACTGGTGGAACTCCGTCACACTTGAGACTCCTGAAGAGGATATATCATAGGAGTTGTTCCAAGCTAGATTTGAAGCAAAATTCATCCCCACCGTGCAGAAGTCTATTCTTTTTAAGAGATTCGTGGAGCTCAAGCAGAATGATCGGCCAGTTCTTGACTATATTTCTGACTTCGAGGCTTTGTCGAAGTATGCTCGTTCATATGTGGATACTCCTTATCAAAAGAACGAGAGGTTTGTCTCGGGATTGGATGAATATCTTGGGAATCGGCTTATGGATCACCTCGATGACAGCTTTGAGAAGATCATCGAGAAGGCTTTGAGGCATTGAAGTCCGTTTCCTAAGATGTCTGTTGTTGCAGCTAAAGAGGAGCATAAACCACAACAGGGTGGTAATAACAAGAAGAGGAAGCAACAACAACAGAAGGGAAAAGATGGCCAAAAGAAGCAGAAGGGAGAAGTGACTTACTTTAGTTGTCGGTAGAAGGTCCATTTTTCTAGTGAATGCAAGAATCCTAAAGCTGAGAAGAAGTGCTTCAAGTGTGGGAAGCTAGGACATGAGTGGAAAGATTGTCCAGAATTAGCCAATAGGAAGCAAGTGGTCAAGGCTTATGCTTTGGGGGTAGTGCCATCATCTTCGAGGGCTATTATTGCAGAGGAGAAGGGAAAGGGTGTCTTGGTGCAAGGTACTCTTTCTATTCATGGCGCTTTAATACGGGTTTTTTATACTGGAGCGTCGCATTCTTTTATTTGCAATGAGCTTGTGTTTCGCTTGGGTTTGGAACCAGAGATTTGTGATAGACCATTGATCATGAATTATCCAATTGGGGATACGTCCAGTTTGTTCATGTTGTGCCATGGTCAAGTATTGTCGAGTCATGGTTGCTCTTTTGTGTGTGATTGCTTTGTTCTTAACTTCGTTGGGTTCAGGATCATCTTGGGCATGGATTAGCTCAAGAGGTATGCGGCAAGGGTGAATTGCGAGAAGCTAGAGGTAAGAGTCAGGGATGTGGAAGGGAGAAAGGTGTTGATAAAGTTTAAGCATGAAGAGGGTGTCTTTGTTAGCTATCTATATTCGCTTGTAATTCCATAAGAAGAGTTGTCATTTGTGTTGATCGCTAATGATTATAAGGATGTCTTTGACGAGGTCAAAGGGTTGCCGTCACATCGTGAGATCGAGTTTAGGATCAATTTGGTCGAGGGTGTTAGACCAATTGTTATGCCTCCTAGGAAGATGACACCTAGGGGGCATTGAGAGTTGGAGGTGCAAGTTCGAGACCTTCTTAGGAAAGGATTCATTCATAAAAGTGTTTCCGAATGGGGTGCACTGGTCGTGTTTGCAACCAAGGCGGATGACTCGTTAAGATTGTGTGTGGACTATCGTGAGCTGAAAAAGGTGACTAAGAAGAACAAGTATCTGTTGCCAAGGATTGATGACTTGTTCGATCTGCTTCATGAAGCCAAAGTAATTTCTCAGATGGATTTGGCAATGGGATTTCACCAGTTGTGGGTGGAAAAGGATTGTGTGCCAAAGACTAATTTTAGGACACCGTCCGAGTTCTAATAGTTGGGGATGCCATTCGGATTGACTAATGCACCAGCGTATTTTGTGGATATTATGAATAAGGTATTCAGAGATCAGCTGAATAAGTTCGTACTTGTGTTCGTGGATGACATTTTGGTCTATTAATGAAATGAGGAAGAGCACAAGACGCACTTAAGGATCGTGTTGGAAATATTACGAAAACATTGGCTTAAAGCCAAGCTTTCAAAGTGTCACTTCTGGAGGAGTGAAGTGAGGTCTTAGGTCTGGAGGAGTGAAGTGTCACTTTTGGGATAGCGGTTGACCCCACTAAAGTGGTAGCAATGCAGGACTAGGATAGACCTAAGAATGCAATAGATGTGAGAAGTTTTCTTGGGTTGGCTGGTTATTACCGACGGTTTATCAAGAATTTCTCCAAGGTAGCTTCGCCGTTGACGGGATTGACGAAGAAGAACCGAATGTTCATATGGGATGCAAAGTGTCAACAAGCGTTCGGAATCCTAAAAGAGAGACTAAAAAGTGCTCCTGTGTTGACCATTCCAAATGGGAATGAAGAGATGGTGGTGTATACCAATGCATGTGGTACTAGTCTTGGAGAAATGCTGATTAAAAAGGATAACATGGTGGCTTACATGAGTCGACAGCTAAAGCCACATGAGAAGAACTACACAACTCATGATTTAGAGTTGGCAGCGATTGTGTTTGCACTAAAGATGTGGAGACACTACCTATTGGGGGTGCGGTTCGAGTTGTTTACGGACCACAAGTCATTGCAGTATCTTTTCTCCCAAAAGGATTTGAATCTCCGACATCAACGATGGTTGGAGTTTCTGGCATCATATTATTTTGGTATAGCCTATACTCCTGGCAAAGGTAATGCAGTTGCAGATGCGTTGAGTCGAAGACACGCAAGTTTGGGAGTGATGTTTTCAGAATGGAAGAGCCTCGAGTATTTAGCGAAGTTCGATTTCAGGCCACGATGCGAGTTGGAACCTGAAATGTTGGCAAGCTTATCGATGAGACCTACTCTTACCGAATGGATTGGCGAGAGCCAAAAGCAAGATATGAAGCTTATCGAGTTTATCCAGGGATTGGAACCAGATGATAAAGAGTTCGAAATCGATCGAGAAGGTTGGCTTCGAAAGCAAGGGCTATTAGTTGTTCCTGATATTGACAGATAGAGAGATGAGGTTCTGAGAGAATGTCATCACCCGAAGTTGACAATTCATCCTGGTGGTAATAAAATGTATCAGGACATGAAGCGAGTCTACTACTAGGAGGAGATGAAGCGAGATATTGGAAAGTTCATTTCCAAGTGTATGAACTTTCAGTTGGTGAAGGCTGAATAGAAGAAGCTGAGTGGTTTGCTTCAGCCATTAGAGGTTCCTATGTGGAACTGGGAGCAAATATCGATGGATTAACTAGAACCAAGATAGGAAACGAAGGGATTTGGATCATTGTAGATCACTTAACCAAAAGTGCGAGATTCATTCCTACCAAGTCGACTAGGACGGCATCGAAACTGGCTGAACTTTATGTGAAATAGATAGTTCGATTCCATGGTGTCCCAAAGAGTATAGTGAGTGATCGAGATCCGTAGTTCACTAGCGGATTTTGGAGGAGTTTGCAAGAGGCTTTGGGAACCGAGTTATGCTTGAGTACGGCTTATCATCCCCAAATTGATGGTCAGACCAAGAGAGTCAATCGACTTTTAGAAGATCTCCTGAGGGCTTGTGTGTTAGACTTCGGAGGATCATGGGAAGACCATCTACATCTGGTTGAGTTTGCTTATAACAACAGCTACCAGATGAGCATTGGGATGACACCATACGAGGCGTTGTATGGAAGACCGTACAAGTTGGAGACTGGAGATAAGTTGGTATTTGAGTCAGAAATGATAAGAGAGACCTCGGATTGTATCGAGATCATTCGGCAACAAATGAAGGCAGCCCAAGATCGTCATAAGAGTTACGTCGATAAGCGTCGTAAGAACTTGGAATTCGACGTGGCGATATGGTTTTCGTGAAGGTTTCACCGTTGAAGCATATGGTGAGATTTGGAAGTAAAGGAAAGTTAGCTCCTAGGTTTGTTGGACCATTTCTGATAGTCGAGCGAATTGGAAAGCTCGCATATAGATTGGAGTTACCCGAGAAGATGTCGAGTGTGCATAATGTGTTCCATGTGTCATTTCTACGGAAGTTCCTGCATGATTCGAATGTAGTGGTATCTCCAGAACAGTAGAGGACCAAGAAGTGGAAACTTTAGTTGTGAAACCTCGTAAGCCACTTCGTATTATGGGAAATGACACGAAATAGCTTAGGAGGAAGACAATTAAGCTTATCAAGGTATAATGGAGTGAGGATGGCGACGATTGTACGTGGGAGACGGAAGAGAGCATGAACGTGACTCAACTAGAACTCTTCATCGGTAGGACCCTTTGATATCGTATCATCGTTATATGGTTGTATCTTGTTGTTGTTTGATAGAATTCCGCGTGCTAGGATAAGGCCATGGATGCATGACTTGATTGTTGCTAGTTTGGATGATAGAATTGGCTTCTCATGGATGATGAGCATGCAGAATTGTTGTGATTACTTGTGTTTGTTCGAAATTTAGGAGGCGAAATTCTTAACGGGGGGAGAATGTAACAGCCCGCGTTTTGCATATCGAAAGATTGTAAAATATTTTTATTTCATTCCTTGAGGGTTGGATCATTCTCATCCTTTAATATGTTTCTTATGGGGATATGAGACATGTCCATAATTTTTACCGATTCTGTTTGTGACCATTTTGCCCTTGTTAGTCTTGTACAGGGAATAACTTTTGACTCAGGTTGAATCAGAGGGTGAGACTTGTGCCACTGGAAAGGAATTGATGTTTGCCTTTCCATAGAGTGGTTACATTAAAGATTTGGCTCAACTGTTTGGGAGAAATCACTGTTTTAAGGTTTTTCAGTTGGTTGTCCAGGTTTGGTAAGCCAAAATGGGCTGAACTAGGAAGGTCCATTAGAGGGTTGGTGGACACTATAAATAGGGGGTAAGGAATATGAGAAAGGGTTTGAATTTTCCATTCTCTCGTTGAGAGGTCTTGAGCTCCTCCTTCCTCTAACACTTTTCCACTATTAGAAATCATAATCCAAGGAGGTAAATCATAGATCTACACCATTGGAGGCTAGATCTACATCAATTGAAGCAAGGATTCATCAGATCAAGATGTTAGGTGCGAGGTGCTTGCTGTCCAAATTGTTATTTCATTGATTTTTGCTTGTTCGGAAGAATCGGTGAGTGGATTATATCTCTCACATGGATTCAATGAAGTGGATGAGTAGTAGATCATGTTTTTCATCAAATTCAAGTATTCTTCTTTAGATCTATGAATTGATAAGCTCATTTTCATATAAATCATCCTAAGATCTGATCTAGCGTGTTTAGATAGGTAATTTCTATGATATTTCATGTGAATGTGCAAGTTAGATCCATGGTTTTGTTCATATGCATATTTATGATAATTTTGGTGAATTTAACATTATCTTTGATATAATTTTCATATTGGTGATTTTGTTGATTTCATAACATGCTTGTAATCCTTTTGGATGAATTGGATGAGTTAGTATTATCAAACGAATCGTTTTGGCGTAGTTTTGGTTGAAATTGGAGTTGCATTGAAGAACGCAGGTCTTAGGTCGACCACAAGTAGTTCTGGTCGGTCCCAAACAGTTCTGGTCGGCCTTAATTAGTCCTGGTCGGTCTCAAATAGTTTTGGTCGGCCTCAAGTTGTTCTGGTCGGTCCCAAGTGGTTCTGTTGAGTTCTAAGTCGTCCTGGTCGGTCCTAAATTTTTTTGGTCGGTCCCAATTAGTTCTGGTCGGCCTCAAGTTGCTCTGGTCGGTCCCAAGTTGCTCAGGTAGGCCTCAAGTTGCTCTGGTCAGTCCCAAGTGGTCTGGTCAGTCTCAAATTGGTCTGGTCGGTCCCAAATATTCATGATCAGCCTCAAGTGGCCTAGTCGGTCCAAAATGGGTCTAGTTGGTCCGAAATGAGTCCCGTTGGCATTTCTGGTGGAAATTTCTGGTTGGACATTTCTAGTTATGTCGTGACTTCGAGGAAACTTCAAGGGTAGTATTCGAAGTACTGAAGGTGTTCATTGATCGACGTAGAACAACGAATGTGGGAATGACTCAAGGATGTATTGAGTTCATATAAAAGGACGACTCAAGGATGTATTGAGTTCGTGTGAAGTAATTGCTCTAAAGTGTTCTGAGCTAATGAATAGTCATGACTGATAACGACTAGAAACAAGAAGGCCAAGGAATTTCCGTTGTCGTAGGTTCTAGCTGACTCAAAGCTGGGGTACAATTGAAGACCAATTGTAGGTCGAGTGCCCTGGGCGTCGTGTATGACCTAAACATGTGTTGTGTATAGAATGTGGGTTCTTGCTAGAACCGGGGCGTCATGTGTGGTCCTTGACAATTGATGGCAAGTTGTTAGCCAGTCATACGATAACAAGGGTTCCAAGGCAAGGCTGGCAGAGATATCCAGAGTCAGTCATGGATGTTTGAATGTTGGTTGTAATAATGGCTGAGTTGCTATTGATATGTGTGAATGATTGTTCTGGTTGCCATGGCTAAATTGTTATTCCTTTGGATGTATGGATCGTAAAGGCTATCACCGTCAGGTGTGGGGAAGGCAAGTGTAAGTTCTTCCCTGGAGCCGGATCGATTTGTTGTTTATTTATCCATTCTCATATACTTTACTAATGAAGTTTGTTAGCTATTTTATCGCCCACTAAGACTATTGTCTAACTCAAGGTTTTATGTTTCCTCTTATTACCTTAGGCTGTTCATCCGGTTGTGGATGGGCAGACTAAGTAGCAGGTGGCAGGTATTACTTTAGTGAGGATGACGATGCTGATTGATGGCGAGCAGGAGGCTCACGTACCAGTTTTATTACGATGTAGTATTTGTTTCCGCTGTTTCCTATTTCCTTGAGTGATGTAGTGAGGCAATTTATACAAACATTGTTGTTGATATCCACATGTGAGGGAAATACTTTCTGGTTGTCATGAAAGCTTAGTGTTTTTCTGCTTCACTACCACTACTTGTTATATATGTTCTTTTATATTTTATTCTTGCGCTGTGAGTTTACGACATGTTCCACTTGTGTTACCTACTGTGATGATCGTCCATAGCTGCCATGCACACCGTTCAGTGTATTATTCCTCTTGTTTAGTGTTGGGGTTGTAGGCGGTCGTCACACAAAAACACATGCCAACCCAACTTTAAGTTTTGCCACGTTCTTCGAGACAAAGCCATGAATGCTCCAGATTATGTCATATATATACTGTCCAAATTGTAGCAGTTCATACGTATATTATATTAACGTATATAACATATTTAATCCCTAATCCATCCATATTTTAGACGCTGTCAACAATCACGTGCATGTTTTTTTATTAAGTTTCGACCCATTGAGTTGCTTGAGCCACACATTATATTCATGTGCTAACACTCCATGCATGTTGAGTAGTGATGGTCCATTTATTTGTAATTATCCTTAATGACTCATGCGAAAGAATTATCCCTTATATATCAACACGTGATATATTCTAACATATACAACCATTCTGTCATATAGCCTTTCGTGCTCTCATTCAATCATTATAGTCGACCATGTTGTGTGTATATGCCAACATGCTCTCATTTACAGAATTGCCATCACATATTATGGCCGACCCATCGGCATAACAATTGATGTTGATCCATAGCTTAGAATCTTGACCGACCCTTATGACCACACAGTTTGGAGACGATCCATAGAATGTATGTCATCCTATGTCAACACTCTTGACCAACCCGTATTGTTGAGACCGACCGATCCATGCACACTGAGCCCGACCGATCCATACGCACTGAGCCCTACTGATCCATGCTATTATTTTATGTCCGATCCATACCCAAAAATCATGCCCGATCCATTATGTAATATGCGTCCAACCCGTATTAAAACACTACCTGGTCCATCGCTTTAACATAACTGATATATCACTCTTATGTGCAATAGAATATTATTTTTAGACCACGTTTTATAACGGGGTTAACATTTTCCCCTCGAAATTTATATTTTTTCTCGTGAAAAATATAAACTTCCAAATGACTACCATGACGAGAGTTAACACACACCGATATACCACTTATACTTACTTTTGATGGATTGATATATATATATATATATATATATATATATATATATATGGGCCGAATGTTATTGTATTTTAAATCGTATCCATGTTTTTAACATGCATGTATGTATCGGACACTTTCTTGTGTATTTAATTGGAAAATCTTCCTAATAGTGGATTAGATACGTGTTAATTTTGGAGGATCGGTTTCTGGTCACTAGTGTCTCCGTTGCTGAATCGGAGGTTAGACATCTGGGGTTTGAGCTGGATGGTCAATTTTGTTGTTTTGTAGTTGAACTCGGATCTTGACTTTGTCGATTTGGAATTTGAAAGCATGGGTCTTGAAGTTATCTTTGACACTGGCTCATGCTATAGTATTTGCTTCTTATGAGCAATGAAGACTTCATTGATGTGTTTAAAATTTGAAAACTACGCAGCATTTTCTTTGTTTGATACGCCAGAATTTCATCTTAGCTTTTTGAGCTTTAAATTTATCTTTGAAATGCTCACAAGTCGAAATTGTCGCAAGGAGTTTTGCACTGGTAGGCACTTCAATTTTGGATTTGAAATTTGTTGCTTGTTGATGTTGCATAAGTATGTAAACGCTTCAATTTTAGTCAAGGCTTTAATGTGAAGCAAAAAAGATCCGTAATAGTTCAGACACACACGACCATGATGGATCGGCTATGTCCATTCCATGTTGAAATGCTTGTTATGAACATTTGCTTGGACACTGAACCCCCTTTTGAAGCAAAACACATCTTTTGAAGGCAATCGATGACTTGAACCCAAATGTGCTTTTTTGGTTCTACGCCCTGTTCTGTAATAACAGAAAAGCATTGCATGTTTTTGAGTGAATATTTTGCTATCGGCTACCCATATCAGTAGTAGGTTAGTTAATCATTAAAAATTAAACCATGGCGAATTTTATGATTTGAACTGAATGGCGTGTCTACATGGAATTGTTTCGTCTGATCAGCTTGTCGATTATTACCTGTGTAGATATGACATTCTAGTCTGAATTCGTGGCGATACTTGAAACTGACTAATCGGCACATACCGACTGTGGATTTCAAGCATCGTCTTTTAATGATTTACTTAATCTTGTACGACGGTTCATATTTTATGAAACATGTACCAGTTCAGATTGGAACTTTGATTTAAGTTTCCGAGGTTAGGGTGACTGCAACTTTTGGATTGTAAACAAATCAGTCTTTGGTTTGCTGATTGACTATTTTTAGGCCTACTGTAATAGCTTAATTGGATTTCAAATTTTGAATTTGAATCCAGTGCCCCCACTCGGGGAGGTCTTTGGGTTTGATGCTTCTGCTCGGGGAGATCTTTTGATATAGTCCCCCCGCTCGGGGAGGTTTTTGGATTTAGTACCCCACTCGAGGAGGTCTTTGGATTTAGTGCCCCTGCTCAGGGGGGTCTTTAAGTTTAATTTCGCCTCTACTATGGGAGGACTTTTGATTTTGGCCCAACAATTGTCGCGCCTGAGGTACTCAGACACTACGAGAGTTAATTGGGGGCCCGACATTCTTCACATCTAAGATAATTAGATGCTACAAAAATGAATTTCGTCATTATTCACATGTGAGATAATCAGATGTTACGCAAATGAATTTCCTCATTCTTTACACCTGAGATAATCAGATGTTGTGCAAATGAATTTCGTCATTCTTCACATCTGAGATAATCAATGCTACGCAAATGGATTTCATCATTTTTCACATATGAGATAATCAGATGTTATGCAAATGAATTTCGTCATTCTTTACATCTAAGATAATCATATGCTATGCAAATGAATTTCTCCATTCTTTACATTTGAGATAATCAGATGCTACACAAATGAATTTCGCCATTCTTCACATCTGAGATAATCAGATGCTACGCAAATGAATTTCATCATTCTTCACATATGAGATAATCAGATGTTACGCAAATGAACTTCATTCTTCACATCTGAGATAATCAGATGCTACGCAAATGAATTTCATCATTCTTCACATCTGAGATAATCAGATGCTACGCAAATGAATTTCATCATTCTTCACAACTGAGATAATCAGATGCTACGCAAATGAATTTCGTCATTCTTCACATCTGATATAATCAATGAATTTCATTCTTCACATCTGAGATAATGAGATGCTACGCAAATGGAATTTTCTTTAAATTTCCCTTGCTATGGAGGCACTCTTAATTTCGCCTCTGCTATGGGAGGATGAAATTTTTTACTTTTCCCTTGCTATGGAGGGACTTTTGGTAACCCAACGTTGGTCTGACCCCGCTGATTGGTGCTTGACATTGGAGACTTCGTTAAGTGTTTGTAACCAAACTATTCTACTCTCGCTAACCTAATCAAGCATTGGAGACTCCGTTGAGCTCAACAAGCGACCTTGGCTGTCGGCGCAAAGGTCAGACCCAAAGGATTTTTTGGGTTTTGCGCCATTCGCAAGGCGAACATCAGTTGTCGTGTTGGATGTACTTGTCTATAGTAGGTGATTGCGGTCGTACCAGGAGGTTGTTACCCCTTAGAACTTGCTAGGATTTACATCATTCCACAAAGCGAATGTCGGCCTCTTGCTTCATGCACTTGACTATGGCAAGCGATCGCAGCCGGGCATGAGTTACCCCTCGGAACTTGCAATTTTTGGCATTGACTCTGCATTTGCTTGCTAAATTTTTTTCGCTGTTTGATTTTCGATGACTCCTCTTGCTCCCTCTTCAAGGTGGTGCTTTGCATATTTGCATTTATGTATTTTTATGTTTGTTGCACTCGATGCTTGAATTGGTATTATTGGGGTTGTTTCACTTGTTGGACAGCCTGCAAATAAAAAATCATCTTTAAGTAAATTTTGTATTAACAAAATATTTTGCAAATAAAAGATTTACCGAGGGAAACATGCTTTCAGTAGTAGATATGATATTTAGTTACAATCGTTCCTTTACCAACGGAGGTTTATATTTATAAAAGAATGTATATCAGTTTCTCATAAGGACTGAGTAGTGCTTTTATGCAGAATGTTGACACAAGTGATCATTATTCCAGATTCTTGGTATTGAGACTCCATCAAGGATTGATAATTTTTAGATGCCATATAGAAGCTTTTGACTGATGACATATGACCGTTGCCGGTTAGGCTCAAATACTCCAATAATGGCATTTACTGAGCTTTGGTATGGAAGTGCTTGGCGATCATTGGATGAACAAGAGCCTTTAATTCCATATGAGTCATTACTTCTGTCAGACTGTACTCCTAAGCATTTTTGTAGCTTTGCATCTTCTCCCAAATTTAATCGCTTGAGCAAGAACAATTTGCTGTTGGAACCTTTCCATCCGAGCCTAGTTGATTGGTGGGTACACTTTGCCCCTAAGCAGTTAGAAGAGAGTTTATTGCATGCGATTTCTTGACACATTGGTGTAGCTTTTTCTTCTTAACCAACACCTCAATTGAGCTTTTTAGATATCTGCAATCATTAGTTCGGTGGTTGGGCTATATATGGTAGTGGAAGAATCTTCCAGATTGCACAGCTTTGTTTGAGATTTTCAATGTTGGTGGTTCTGGAAAATATCCTACATCCTTATTAGCAAAGAAGATGTTCTCCGGAGTATCATTTAAAGGAGTCAGCTCTCCGAGTTTGAAAAAGAAGAATCTCTTGGTATTATTCTCTTCTTTTCCTTCGTCCTTGTTTTCCCTTTTATGCCTTGTGACATTCTTCTTACTGTCTTCCTGATAGAAGGACACTTATGTTCATTTTTCTCTTTACCATGGTAATTGTAATTTTCTATAGAAAAAACTGAAACAGAGGAATGCGCTTTCCCTTCCAAACCGATGTTTGTTAGATTATTTGCAAGATCAGATTGAGCGACTTTGAGAGCATAGAGTTGGCTCAACAACATCTCGTTTGAAGCATCAATTTTTAGATATAAACTGGGCATAGCACTATCGAATTATTCTCGAGATACAATGTCTTACAAAACTAGGCCAATATTTGGATTATTTGTTTGAGAAGTGGTGGAGACATCATCAACAACATTAGCAGAAATCCTTACAGTTTTGTCGTGTTTTTTCGAATACGCTCTCAAAGGAGGAGCGGGATTTGCTTGCACGTTTAGAAGAGCATTCATTTTATTGACAAGAGCTTGATAAGCATCCATTAAAGTTTTAGTAGAGGTTTCCATGCGTTGATTTAAATTGGCGATAACGACATTTAACTCGTTCCACTTTATCCTGACTCCGCCAGTCGAGCTTTGACCAATCTCAAAGCAGTTAGTAAGTTGTGCAGCTTCATCAGCAACATTGTCGGTTTGTCCAACGATTTCACTTGCAGGTTTCTTAGATTTAGCTATTATCTCGGGAAAAATCTTTGAATTTGGAGAGAATCCGGCAATTGGCTCGCATCTTAGACTTTAAGGATCTATAGTGGAAACGGGCTTCACACTTCAATGTAATCACAAAGCAATTAACCATGAGAGAGTGAACGTGGCCCAACGGTGAGCATCAAATGTTGAAATCAAAAAATGACCTCAACACCAAAGATGCTTTATGTAACACTTCACCAAAAGGTATGGAATAGAAAAATGGAGCCACGAAATGTAAAAGCAAGTATATAAACGAGAATTTAGAGCGGTTCGGTCAATTTAGACCTACGTCTACAATAGAAGCACCAGTATCACTTTGGGATTTACAAAGTACATGGCTTCACTCATATCACTTACTTCTATCATTTATAATGTTCTTCTCTTTTTTCTCTCTTTTCGCTCTGGATTTCACTTGAATTCGCAGTGGAATGAGTGAGATCTTTTGATTTGAGATGGTAGCTGTGTAAATCTTCAACCACTGGAATGGTTCCATAATGAATTCGTATTAGATCTAGGCATGAGAGAGAACTAATGGCGATTGCAGATCACTTGGAATGAGTATGAGAGATTTCTAATGGAGTTTGGAGAAGATTTATTCCATTTTTTGTTGGAGGAAGATGGGTTGAGCATGAGAATCCATTAATGGAGCTTGGAGTGCCTGAGAGTGGTGGAGAAGTGATTTGAGCAGCCCTTCGTGGTGGAAAAACCGAGCTCTTGAATGTTGGACAAGTGGGGTATTTATAGGCGTCGTTTGAAGGTAGTGGTAGAGCTGAAAATATGGTGTGCAGGGTTTGGATCGGTCATTAGTATATTTAAGAAAATGTCATTGGTCCATGACCAGTCTAAACAGTTGTAATGTGCCGATCAACCACTCCATTTTCCTTGCAGACCGACCGCTCAACGCAAATAGGACCGACCGACCTGTTGTTTTATAAAATGTCGATCCATACTTTTTATAGCTATGCCACTGCTTTGTTTTCAAATGATTGATCTAGCATGCTATCATACATGCCAATCCACGTGGCAAAGAACTATGGACCGATCCATATATACATTGATAACATCCCGACCAACGTGACGAAAACACATGCTGACCCAACTTTAAGTTTTGCCACGTTCTTGGAGACAAAGCCATGAATGCTCCAGATTCTATCATATGTTTATGCGTACAAATCGTAGCAGTTCATACGTATATCATATTAACGTATATATATAACATATTTAACCCCTGATCCATCCATATTTTGGATGCTAGCAACAATCACGTGCATGCTTTTTATTAAGTGCCGACCCATTGAGTTGCTTGAGCCACACATTATATTCATGTGTTAATACTCAATGCATGCCGGGTAGTGGTAGTCTATTTATTTGTAGTTATCCTTACTAACTCGTGCAAAAGCATTATCCCTTATATATCAACATGTGATATATTCTAACGTATACAAGCAATCTGTCATATAGACTTTCATGCTCTCATTTATAGAATTGCCATCACGTATTATGGCCGAATCGTCGGCATAAGAATTGATGCTGATCCATAGCTTTGAATCCTGACCGACCCTTATGTTTACACAGTTTTGAGCCGATCCATAGAATGTATGATGCCACAATTCAACATTCTTGACCGAGCCATATTGTTGAGACCGACAGATCCATGCACACTGAGCCCGACCGATCCATGCGCACTGAGCCCTGTCGATCCATGCTATTATTTTATGTCTCGATCCATACCCAAAAATCGTCCCCGATCCATTATGTAATATACGGCCGACCCATATTAAAACACTACCCGGTTGATCGCTTTAAAATAACTGATCTATCACTCTTGTGTGCAACAAAATATTAATTTCGACCGCGTTTTATAATGGGGTTAACATATATGAATGTAACCGAGATCATAGGGGTAAGGTATACAATTCACCTTTGTTGTATAGAGATAATGAGATTTGTCGATGCAACATTTAAGCTCTAAAGTTTTCCTTGGTTTTCCTCCTTCTTCTCGTAGCTTTAATGACCAACCTTTTAGGTTTTCTTTTAGTTTTCGTTTAGGTTTTAAATGAAAATATTGAATGAAATATTGAATAATAAAATACTTATATATGGGACGAAAGTACCAACATTGCCATCCTCATGTCTCCTTTTCTTATGCACGTTTAGTTAGTTTATTAGTTTCAAAGACCAACCTTCCAATTAATTTATTAAGCACAAATTGCATTCCCTCATCCACCATATTATTCGAATTTAATTACTTTTAATTAAATTTACAAATAATTTCTTACTAAAATTAGGGATGTTACAAATCACTTTTAACCTTTAACAATAAATAAGAGCTAAAAGGAGTTATTTGAAGTTCCCTCTCATTCTCTTTTTTTTGAAAGGTAAACGCGATTTTTTTTATTACTCAACAATAAAAGCTACAATATTTAAAACAACAATATATACCCACTACTCATTACCTAAACACTTATGTTATCAAGAAATTCACTCACTGCACCAACTCACTAAACAACAATTACAATATACTCACTTAACAACGCAAAGGCATATCACCTTACAAAGCACTATCTTCACACTGGATACAACATCCACCACACAGCAGGCATTCCGTAAAAATCACAATCTTCACACTGGCTTCATTGCACCTAGTTGCATCCGAAAATAATATCATGACATACGAATTAAGAAACTCACTTTCATCTAATACACCACACTTGAATTCTTGAAGCATCTTCATTTGAATTTACAACTAACACCAGTAACAAGCAAATACTCGAATCACTTGATATTCTACATCAAAAAGCCATGATAACCACAGAAACTTTCTAAGAACTCACTAATTACAGGTAACAAAAGCTTCAGAATAGCCAAACACTTCCAGTCCACCCTATTACTACAAAATCTTAGCAAAAACAAAGACTAACCACTGAAACATTAAAGATAAAAAGAGGGGATCAAACCGGGTTTCCCCTCGTATGCCTCTTAAAGTATTTCGAAATACTATTTTTAGGAAGGGGCATTTTACCATAAGGGCCTCCTTTCATCCGCTAATTAGTTTCTAGGACACTCCATTACAATAATTATTTTCCAGGACAAAAAATAATTCGGCTATTTGTTCCTATTCTTCATTTCCGCAAGCATTATCGAAGCTAAAAAAACCCAAATCGATTTCAAATCCACTTTCTTCTTCATTCTTATACTTTCAAAATCAAATCTACTACTAATGTACTTTCGAAACAAAATCAACTAAGTTGATTTGTTGAAGAAATCAAACTGCATCACTTTTCTCAGCTGAACAAGCAAGTAATTGTTTATTTCTGCTATTTTTTATATGTCGATTGCTAATGTTAATTGCCTTACCTTTATTTAGCTGAAGAAACTAAGACGCAATTTCTATTTACTATTTACAAGACGCGATTTCTATTCAGTAATTGTTGAACAAGTAAGTACTTGTTTATCTTTGTTGTTTGTTATTCCTCGATTTTTTTTGTTTTCTATATATCGATTGTTTTTGTTAGCTGAAGTAAGTAGTCATTCACTGATTGATTTTATTTGCTATATAAAACTGTTCATACGTATATATTCAGTGGTAGAATTTATTTTGTTTGACAATTTAGAAAGATAAAGGTGCTTATCTTTTGATTTGAATCATTTAATTACGTATTGAAATTTAGCAATATTTGAAAATTATTGATACATGTAAACATATTTGTTGTTTTGTTAACTATATATATATATATATATATATATATATATTGAGTGGGTTAATAGCACGTAATATGAATCAGTTTATTATGATGATGAAATTGTTCATACGTATATATTCAGTGGTACATGATAATTTGTTTGACAGCTTAAAAAGATAATGGTTTTTATCTTTTGATTTAACATATATCTTTTCAAAACTGAATTTCAGATTTAACAATTTTTAAATGTTTAGTAGAATACCTTATTTTATTTCAGATTTAAAAAATATAATTTCATCTATCTTTTCAAAAAAAAAAACTGTTTTATGTTTGATATATCTAGTGAATTGCACAAGTTGATATTGTTTGTGTTTCATGTTACTATTTGTTAAATTATATACATAAATTTAGTCTAAACTTATTTTATTTTATTTTAGATTTAGAAAAGATAGTTGTATCTATCTTTTCAAAATTGAAATTCAGATTTAAAAAAGATAATTTTTAATGAAAATTGTTTTGTCTTTTTATCAGAAAACCACTTAATTTTATGCTTTTTAACAAAAAAAGATAAACGATTTTATTTTTTCTTAGGAAATCATATAACTTATACTTTTAACAGAATAAGATAAATTGTTTTATCTTTTTCTCAGAAAATCATTTAATTTTATGTTTTTTAACAGAAAACCATTTAAATGGTTTTATCCTTTAACTATAATTAAATATTTATGGTCTGTCTTTAAATAGGTTAGAAGTTTCCTTGTTTCTTCAAGTGATGCCTGGCCTTCAAATTTAGAATAAAGCATTTTTATCCTCTTTTGTATTCATTTTCTTAAAGATGATATTCCTTTGATCTCTTCTTATGCACTCAGTCTGTAGCATGATGCTTGATTTGAGGTTGTGCAACTATTAGCACTTTTTTATTTATGCACACAAGAAGCGATCCAAGAGAAGGAAAAACATGTCTAAAGGCTAGGGCTCAGGCTATTGCTTTGTCTTTTGCATCAAGTGTTAGTGGGTGATCATCACTAACATAATTTACTGGTGTGTTGGTGATTCACATGTGAAAAAGAAAGGCAACATTATTGCTGCCATTCTTTGAACGATTCATTCAGCAATCTTCTCCAACATTGATAAATTCATATGCATTTTCCTTATATATGATTAGATAAAAGAACTTATCTTTTATACAAAATAGCACCAGAAGTTGTCATCACAAATTGTATCTTTTAACTATAAGTGTAAACTCATACTAATCTGTATATATAGACACTTTTATAGTGTGTTTTGCTGCATTTTCAGTTTTGTGTATATGGTTTGATTCAAATCCCATGTATATGGGTTTATTCTATTTTTTTTAATATATTCGCACTTTATTCAGTATGACATAATATAGATAATGCATTTGTTTCATGCAATTTTTTGTGTTTAACTGTTATTAGGGATACGATGTTGTTAGTTCTGTTCAAACAGATAAATTGATTTATTTTTTATTCTTAAGTTTTTTTTAATGTGTTTTGATTATGTTGTTTTGTCTGATTCAAATGATACACACCGAGTTTTCAATCCTAATAGTTGAATAAAAAGATAAAACAGTGTTTTTTTAAGTTTTACTTAATCAACATATAAGTTATATGATTTCTTGAGAAAAAGATAAAACCATTTATCTTTTTTTTGCTAAAATTGGGCGCCCTGAGGTGTTTAATTGCCATGGAATTTAGTCCTTAAAAGAATAAAAAATGTTAATAATATAAAAGAAAATTTCTTTTGTCTTTTGTTATTTTATTTTAAAACAAAAGTATAGTCTATACAATGAAGCTGTTGATATGTATTAGTTGTATAATACAGCAAAACAGAAAAAAGATACATACGTTTATCTTTTCAGCTACATTTGCTATTTATACATCTATATTTCTCACCACTCATATCATATACAACAGGTATCATGGCACCTCTTTATGACTTTATGAAGTAACAAGTGAAAATAGTAAAGTAACAGAACAATTGTAATCATTTTTAGCCCTAGAAAGTAGATGCAATTATCTTTTTTAAATCCGAAATAAAATGAGATATTCGATTTAACTTATCTTTTATTTTTTTACTAAAAGACAGAAGCAACTATCTTTTTTAAATCTAAAATAAAATAAGATCTAAACATCTAAAAATTGTTAATTACAAAAATGCAATTTTGTAATCAAAAGTTAATTTTTATCATTAACATTGCATATTGCAACTAACAATTAACACATACATATATATTCGACTATCTTTTTTAAATTTGAAGTTCATTTTTGAAAGATAGAAGCAACTATATTTTTTAAATATGAATAACATATAGTCAGTGGTCATTTGCTCATCAAACTAAATACAAATGTAGTAAATTGTGTCTAAGCAATTTTTAACAGGAAAAAGATAAATGGTTTTATCTTTTTCTCAGTAAAACAGAAGAAAGATAAATATTTTTATCTCAGAAAATCATTCAATCAAACTCATTACTATTGAACAATTTATTTCTTACGTCACATGGCAAATAGACAGTTTAGTGTACTATTTCAATGGCATTTCTCAGTTTATACTAGTCATACTTCCAACAAATTAAAACTACCCAAACAATGCTATCGCCTAGATATTTGTTTATCAACAAAGCACATATTAGACAAACCATCTAAACCAAAGAATAGCAGGTCATACTCCCATCATGCAATTTGTGTATATACTATACAATCCAAACAATGGCATAGTAGGTCATATGTTTACATTTTACTTGCATGTGTATATATATATATACACATATACATATATTTTTAAACTATCAAAACTAATGCGTTAGGTGTTTACTAAAAGTAAAATATACTCCAAATCATTTAAAGCAGGATATATTGCGGCTGTAGAAATAAAATTGAATCATTCAATCGATTCGTCTAATTCACGAATTGATTTTGAAAATTGCTTATTTGATGAAGATCGACCAGGGCAAACGGAGTTGTGAAATAATGGCCACGGCATTTTTTGTCCTTGAAACTTATTATTTCGAAGTCGTGTCCTTTAAACTAATTGGGCTGCAATCGGAAGCCCGTCATACAAATTTCCACTTATAGGAAACACTTCATCAGGAGTGAAGTCTCTACCTTCATCCAAGTCATCAAAATTATCCTAAAATTTGTCTTTCAACCTCTTAGGTTTAGCTGAGCTTGAAAGAGCAGAATTAGCAGAAGAAGAAGGCAACTTAGTATGTGAAGGGAGAGATAAATGGGCATATGGAGAAGCTTTTGAAAATGTTGATGATCACATGCTAGAAACCTAAAATAAAACTGGGTTCCCTCTCGTTCTCCTTTTAGCCCTAAACCTAAGTCTACTTTAATTCATAAATCTACATTCAGTTAGTCATCTCTAGTTACTAATTATTATATCGATTGATTGGATCTCTTTATTTTGGTTGCATATTATTCAGTTCCTTGCTTTTCGAATTAGATATCGAATCGATAACACTGAATTGTGAGATCGGTGAGTGGTTATGATCTCTCATGTGTCTATATTATAATTAGTAGAGTTCATCATCTATGTATTGAATGAACCTTAAATCTTAATTAGATCTAGTATTTTGAGATATAGGAACACTCAGCTTACTTAATTAAGTAATATGATGATTAATATGTTAGATCCAATGTAATTAATGACAAATTTACCATATTTAATACAATATCTATGACTTGACTTGATTCGTACATTTTGTATGGATTATTATGATTGTAACTGATTGAATTTGTTGTTTGAATATTCAAACTGCTTGCTAAGCTTGATTTGTATATCAGTGTTGTGCATGTTTAATGGCTTAAATTGGATGATCGGAGCATATCAAGTGTAAGAATGTGTACTTTGTTTTGATTCAGTGTTTGAAGCAAGGAAATTCTAAAAGCCATATGCCTTGGTTAGATGGTGTTATTCGAAGCAAGGAATATTACTGATTCCAGGTAAGGTAGATTCATGATACAAAGGATTTTATTCCAAGCTAGTCGAAGCAATATGAATTTCTCAATTCGAAGTAGAGTGTTACCAATTACAAAGCAGTGTGTTTAGGGTATAATATGACATCCCCAATATTATGACTCCCTCATGATTTTGGAATAGTTGACTGAGGAAAGCCCTTGACACAACTTCAAGCTTCTCGAAGCAAAACAAAATCCATGTTCAAAGTGAAACAAATCTTTGATTGAAGGGAAATTGCTAATTCATCAAGATGAAATAGAAGGTTATGAGATCCATATATTTGTATGCTGAGGTCCTCAGGGTCAGGCCAATAGCTATGGCTCGATGATTACTGCTGCAAGATGGAAGTTATGGAATGGAGAATTTGTAAATCTTCGATCGCGAACTCATATGGCAATGTGATCAAAGGAATGTGATATGTAGCTTGAATAGAACAAGGTTATAGGATAATGGACTAATTTGAGTGAAACTCAAACCTAAGATGGAGTACTAGATGCATTTTTGATTCGTAGTATCAATGAATCATTGATAACTCAAAGTGTTCTAGCTGTTGACCCAAAGCAGGGTTAACATGGGAACACCAATAAAAATAAATGGAGTAGTGCAACTGTGTAACAACCTAGAATTTTAACGATAATAAATTTATTTATTTAATTATGTTCCAAAAATGGAATTTTTGCAAATGATAGAATTTGACCATGATACTTATGCCATTGCATTTGTGATGGGATTATGGTCAACTTTCATGTTTGAAATTTCGAGAACGAAGTTGTAATAACCCGGAAATCTGGGCTAGTTTAAAAATTTTATTTTGGCAATTTTAGCGAATTTTGATTATTTAAAATGAATTATTTTAAATAATATCGACGAGAAATTTATTTTGAATATAATTGAAACGTATATATTCATTTGAATCGATGATAGAATATAAATTTTATTTATATTTATAAAAGGAATTGAAAATGGTGCAGTAGTTCGATAATTCGATTTCAAAATTCGAATGAATATACCAGGTGCAAAACAAACCGGATTTTAGTGAAACCAAAAATATTTCAATCAAATTGATGGTATCTTTCCAGCGAATCCGAAAAATTGAAATTTCGTAGCGGGGATAAAAAGTTATGCCCAGTTGAAAATTCAGAATAGTCGCTATGGAATTCAGGCCCTTAAAAATGGGAATTTTGCAAACGACCTCGGAACTCAACGAAACCACTTTTGTTGGATCCGTGATGTCAAGTTATTGCTAGATTCCAAATTTCATAATTTTTTGAATCAATATGTGAGCGTGGCAAAGGAAAACGCGTTTGACCAGTTTCAGTTGATTTTAACCGACTGGAAATTGGCCATTTTTCAAACGGTCTCGGAATTCGACGAAATTAGTTTTGTCAGGACCGTATCGTCAATACGAAGCTAGAAAATATTTTTTGGGAATTTTTCGAGCTAGTATGTGACCCCGGTAAATTAAAATGCACGTTCAAATTCAATATATAGAGTTATATGTTGATTTTGACGAAAACTGATCGAAACGATCGAATTGGCCTACGTGGCATATCCCTTTGTGTTCGGAATGGGGTTAATTTGCTAAAGACGATAGTCGTTGAGTTTGATTCAGAGTTTGTATGAAAAATCCTACTTTTTGAAAATTAAAATATATAATTATATAAACTTTTTAAAATACCCCTCCCGTCCCTTATCCCTTGGTCAACACCTTCCCCCCTTCCTTTCTTCTTACCCGATTCAGCAGAAAGAAAAAAAACTAATCGCGCTGACCCCCCCTCTTCCTCCCTCGTCGACGGAGCGCCACCCTCCGCCTCCAGCTCCTCCACCCCATCGCCCATTCTCCCTCCTCACCTTCTTCTTCTTCGACATCAATACCCGGAGCCCCCCCCCCCTCAAAGCCTCGCGCGCCACCCTCATCCAGTTGGCCCCGCACCACCCCGACGCCCACTTCTTCTCCCCTCTCTCTTCTCCCTCCAACTTCACCCAATAAAAACCGACGCCTATCACCGCCCTCCACAGCCCCCTATGCGAATAAACCTCCCTCCTCCTCTTCAAAAATCGAGGTAAGTCTTCTTTTAAATTATTTAAAGTAAGTATATTTTTATAGTTAATAAATATTATATTTATAAAACATGAAAGGTGGATTTTTATATGACATTGTTTAATAAAGTTGAGATTTTTATTATGTAAAGATCGAATTTTTATTATGTAGGAAAGATAAAAATATGATTTTTATTGCAAAGGAAAATTAGATTTTTACCTATAGAAAGTTACGATTTTTACGTATAGAAAGTTATCATTTTTTCCTATACAAAGTTGTGATTTTTATCGAACAAAGCTTTGATTTTTAAATCGAACGAAGATGTGAGTTTTATCAAAACGAAGATAGGATTTTTAATCGAATAAAAATTCGATTTTTATATATTGAATAGCGAAGAAAAAATTCGATTTTTATATATTGAATAGCGAAGAAAAAATTCGATTTTTATATATTGAATAGCGAAGTAAAAATTCGATTTTTATATATTGAATAGCGAAGTAAAAATTCGATTTTTATATATTGAATAGCGAAGTAAAAATTCGATTTTTATATATGTAGTGAATACGGATGACGAAAGTAATGAGAGAAGAAACGGAGGAGATTTTCTACATAAGAAGAGTCGAGGCGTTTGGTATAGCTTGGGTGAGAACTTCTCACCTTTAATTTAATTTTCTAGTTAAAATATATACTAGGATGCAGACGGTGTTTAGTAGCACCCGACACCCGTCGTCCACAGACCATGGACGGCTTATATGCTTGTTTGTTTGATTTTGATGTGTAGTTGATTGTGTGATGTGATGTGCAATAAAATAAAATATTTTATAGTGGAAAATATTTTATAGTTAAAAATAGAATTTTTAATGTGTATATGAAATGAAATAAAAATAAACAAATCGGATGATTTGTTTGTATACACACATTTGACTGATATTGATTGGGACGATAAATTTTACACATCGCCCAACTGCACAAATAAAATATGTGTTTGATTGTTTGAAAGCCCACACGGGTATTCGGATGATATTTGACGTACACTAATCCCGATTGTTTAGTTGTATGTCGATCGATTGATTGACAGGCTATTATAAGCGTTGAATATTTATATTTGATGCTTATACAGTGTAGAATGCACTTTGGATGATGGTTGATTATTCATCGTTGTTATTGTATACATGTGTTGTAGAAAATCCATATAATTAGCATTATATGGTAATTGATTGGGCCTCATTCCAGTTTTGAAATAAAATATTTGAATAGAAATATTTGAAATAGAAATGTATGAAGCCGTGTTGATTAGATTGACGCCATTTAGACGTGAACGATATTTATATCGATTTTGTTCATTTTAAAATGAATATCGAAAGTGAGTTCAAAATCTGATATTTTGAAAAGAATTGAAACTCGAATTAAACTGAATAGAAATGAATTTGAATTGAAATTAAATATAAATGAATTCGAATTGAAATTGAATTGAATAGAATTGAAAACGAACTGAAATTGAATTAGAAATCAATTTGAATTGAAATCAATTTGAAATGAATTTAAAAGGAATTTATAAGGCAAAATTCAATTTTGATTTAAAATTGAATATGAAGTTGAAACTGTTTTGAAAATGAATTTAAAACGATTTATAAAATATGTATTGAAAGGAAATCGACGAAATATATATATTATATATGTAGAATGGCCTGAATAGAACGCGCCGCGCCGCGGCAGTTCGTGAATTTCGACCATTGACTTCGAACGGATATTACGGGAGATCCGACCGTCGGATTCTCCTAAAACTAGAACCGTTGGGTTCGTATCAAAAACAACTTTCTAATGAATATGAGAAATTAGAAATCTAACGGTTGGATTTGGAATCATGTCCAAATCAAATTTGGAAAAGGTAGCTGTAAGTGCAGTTCGATGGCCGTTGATGGAAATCGACTGTACGGGCCTTGATAAAATTATTTAAAATAGTAATAATTTATGTAAAATCATAAGAAATGATTTGTGAAGAATTGGGATGAAAAACCCCATACTTGAAAAGATAAAAATAGATTTTTTATCGAAATGAACTAGTTTTGAACTAGAATAATAATTTATTTATTTATTTTTAAAATAAATAAATTGGATTTGAAATGGTTTTGAAAATAACCAGAGTTTCCAATAATTGCATTGGAATGGATTTGGATCGAAATTGTCTTCGGAATATTTCGATGTTGGATTTCGTGATTATACAGATGTTGTTATGGAAATTTGAAAGATATTTATATATCGTTATTTCCAATACGATATTTGTTGGTCGTAGAATTTGATATTGAATATAAGCCGATATATTTTCCATTCAGAGCCTTGTATTTAATGTCAAATGTGATTTGGGGTTTGTCGTGAATGGTGTCTTTATTAACACTGTTCTTGAACCCAGTTGAGAAAAGATTAAATCTTTTTATTTATATTTAATGAAGTGTACCAATTAAATAATATTTAATTGGAATTGAATTGTATTGATTTTTGGGTTTGTCGTGAACAGTGTTCTAAATAACACTTGTTCTTTAACCCGATAATTAATGGAAATGTGATTTTGGGTTGTCGTGAATGGTATCTTCAATAATACTATTCCTAGACCCAAAGGAGTTAAGAAAATCAGAAACTAACTGGAGATTAGTTAAGTTTAATGGTTTCTGGGGTATTGATCTGATGTTGGTTTCGTCCTTCGGGGTTAATACTTAGGGAATTGCTCACTTGCTAATTTATGGTTAGGGTCTGATTGAAATGGAATGTGATTTTGGGTTTATCGTGAACCGTATTTTTAAATGACACTGATTCTTTAACCCAGTTAAAGATTAAAACTAAGTGGAGTTTTAATGAATCTTTAATTGGATTGAAATGATCGAGAATGGAGTATCACCAGTTTTGCTCCAGGCAATAGTTAAATCTTCAATTAGATTTGAACGTGAAATGGTAATTGAATTTACCGATAACACCGTGGTATTAGATATGAAGTATTACCAGTTTTACTTCATGGGATGAATAGGTTGGGATTGAGAAATAAAATAAATGATTACTTCGGTAAGGTTCGCTAACCCCGACTAGTTTGAATTGATATTCAAAAGTGTATTAAAGAATAAATTTAAAGGATTTATCTTTGATAAAATTAATGGGAACCTTTCCCTAAGAATGTGAAATTTAGAAACTAGCTGTAAGTTGGCTAAGCAGAGTGATTTCCTAGGTATTGATCTGATGTTGGTTTCGGCCTCCGGGGTTAATATTTGGGGGATTATTCTCTTGATTAATTTACGGTTAGTGACTGATGAATTGGAATGAGGCGTATGTTGTGTTTGTGTAACACTTATTTAAAGTATACGCGAGTTATTCAGGAAGACCGGGTTTATCCTATTCTGAATAACTGATACGACGATAAGTCGAAGGTGAAGACGGTGGTTGAAGACCGGAGGTCTTCACGTCGTTTGGATATTTACTGATGATCTTGACTGGGTCGTACACCCAAGAAGATGGAAACAGTTGGTGATCGTCCAGACGTACTTGGAGATCGATGGATATGCGGGGTACTAGGTGCCTCCGGTTTCGTTCAGACCCAGAACGAACTTGTAAATGGACTGTGTGTCTGACATTGGATTTTCGTCTGTGTGATTGATTTCTATTAAATATATATCTGTTTGGCGGGGGAGAATTTATTCTCTTGCTTAACGCCCTTCTCTGAGACGTACGAGCTCAGGGGGTTATATATCGATGGATATCAAACGCATGGAGTGAATTGCCTGTGTGGCATGCCTAAGTGGCAATATGATCAATCCTTCTATTGAAAAGCCGAGTCTTGGGGTGGATGATCAAAGTACGGCCTTTGTGGCATAGCTTTGTGTAACGTTGATTCGCGAGCCTCACACCCCGGTGTGAACCAAAAACGGGAGACGGACCTCAGGGAGGACATGCGTTTCCTTCTAGTTAAAAGTGGCGTCAGTGGTTTTACACGCCCTGACGAGTTTGACTTATGTGGTTGTTGCTGTTGCGAGGCGCCTCGGATATATCGGTCGTTCTCGAACCGATGGAGTCATTTGTTGGCTCATTGACACCCCAAAGGGTGGGGAAACGCAGTGTTCAGGCATTTTAATCCACATTGGTGGACCGGCCCTGTCGCTCCAAGGGCCCACCTGAGTCTGGGTCCGGAGACATGGGCTAGATTGTCTCGAATCGGTAGAGGACTATCCTTGGCCTCGGTTCACAGACGGAAATCCAATTTCCAAATACGTGACATTTGCGGTTTTGATTGTAGAGCCTAGTATGGCGACATGATATATGGTACCCATGCCGTCTATGATTGATATTTATGATTTGAAGTTGTTTAATACACTATGCACTTATAATAGTATCAAATGATTTGTTTTAAACGTACTAAGCATGTTTGGCTATTATAAGGGAAAACCCTATCCCCCGGCTTGCGTTGCATTGTGTGATAGGACCTGGGTCTTATAATAGCTTCATTTTTCTTTATTTAGCATTGTGTTGTTCATTTTATGCACTGGTATTCTTGGGAGAAAACCCGTTCCGTGTTATACGGCGTGGTCCCTTAATTTACCTAACTTTAAAATAAAGATTAATAAATGTTTTAGTTCTCACACCAGTCACATGACTGACCTGGAGCTTATTGTTTTAACCTAAACTCTGGGTGCCCTTATTTTCGACACGGGCAGCTAGTAGTTTTGGTTTTGCAGATTTATATTCACAGGATCCTGGTTTACAGCTGGAATGATATCCGGAAAGCTTTGTATCCGTATATCTCCTTGAGTTGCGTTTTGTATTATTTCCACTGCGATGTATTTAAATGTAATTTAAATCTTTGATATTTCTGTGTAATATTTATTCATACTCTGTATATTCTTGTATTCTGATGGAATTGTTGTAATATACAATGAAATGTTCTCCCTCTGCGTTCTTTTGTGGCTTGTTCACGAACTATCCTCGCTTTCCTCACCGGGGAAGTTACGGGTCTTCACAGTTGGTATCAGAGCTTTGGTTTACAAAGCTCAGAGAACAAGACACATTAGAACCATACGAAAGGATTCATCAGAAATTGGATTAGTAATATCCAACGAGAATGACTCGTTAGAGATAGGATCAGTAGTATCCTAGAACGAGTGTGAAGAGTAGTGTTTTTGATATATAAAAGTGAAAACAATTTTTGTTTTGAAAATTTAAATCAATTATACGTATTTGAATATTTATTTGTATTGATTTGGACAGTCCAGTATATATAGACTTTGCGTATACGTCTGATCCACGTGTATTTGAAGTTTTAATATACTGGATAGATATAGAATCACACTCTAGTCGCCCGGAGATGATTCTGATGATAGTCTAGACATCATCAGAATTGGTATTCGAGTTTCGAAGGTGTGATATCTATATATTTCCTATTGACTGGTGTGAGAACCAAAATTAGATAGGGCTTACTGTTGTGAATTGGAATAAAAAATGTGATTTTTTGACTATATATCAAAGTTATGAATTTGAAATGATAATTCACTAATTGATTGTTGATTGTGTTGCTTGATTATAGTTTGATTAATAAATGTGGAACCTTTAGCCAAATTGACCAAAAAGTGAATTGTATTGAAATTTGGTCGCATTTGCTTGCATATACATGTACTTTCATTGAACAGGTCATAGCAAAGAGGCTAGAGCAGAAGAATAAAATTGTTTGCCCGACAAATAGGTACATGTTTATCATAATTTACTGTTTTGTTAGGGTGATGATGATTTTATGAGCCGATTGGCTAGCCACTTGGCTTTTTCTTTTTCTTTTTGAGATCAAAAGGCCTGTATGGCAATTTCGGGATTTTCCCGGTGCTCCCGGTGCACGGGAGGTTATGGCGAAATTTTTCAAAAATTTAGGGTGTTAGCCAAATTTTTGAAAAATTTGAAAAGTTCTTAGAAACTTAAAACTTGAAGAACTTAAGCCATAATAAAAATAATGAAAGTTGAGTTGGTATTTAAAACAACTTTCGGCTTCGTTCCTTTTCGAGGACGAAAAGTTTAAGTGGGGGAGATTGTAATAACCCGGAAATCTGGGCCAGTTTAAAATATTTATTTTGGCAATTTTAGCGAATTTTGATTATTTAAAATGATTTATTTTAAATAATATCGACGAGAAATTTATTTTGAATATAATTCAAACGTATATATTCGTTTGAATCGACGATAGAATATAAATTTTATTTATATTTATAAAAGGAATTGAAAATGGTGCAGTAGTTCGATAATTCGATTTCAAAATTCGAATGAATATACCGGGTGCAAAATAAATCGGATTTTAGTGAAACCAAAAATATTTGAATCAAATTGATGGTATCTTTCCAGCGAATCCAAAAAATTGAAATTTCATAGCGGGGATAAAAAGTTATGCCCAGTTGAAAATTCAGAATAGTCGCTATGGAATTCAGGCCCTTAAAAATGGGAATTTTGCAAACGACCTCGGAACTCGACGAAACCACTTTTATTGGATCCGTGATGTCATGTTATTGCTAGATTCCGAATTTCATAATTTTTTGAATCAATATGTGAGGGTGGCAAAGGAAAACGCGTTTGACCAGTTTTAGTTGATTTTAACCGACTAGAAATTGGCCATTTTTCAAACGGTCTCGGAATTCGACGAAATTAGTTTTATTAGGACCGTATCGTCAATATGAAGCTAGAAAATATTTTTTGGGAATTTTTCGAGCTAGTATGTGACCCCGGTAAATTGAAATGCACGTTCAAATTCAGTATATAGAGTTATATGTTGATTTTGACGAAAACTGATCGAAACGATCGAATTGGCCTACGTGGCATATCCCATTGTGTTCGGAATGGGGGTTATATGCTGAAGACGACAGTCGTTGAGTTTGATTCAGAGTTTGTATGAAAAATCCTACTTTTTGAAAATTAAAATATATAATTATATAAACTTTTTAAAACACCCCTCCCGTCCCTTATCCCTTGGTCAACACCGTCCCCCCTTCCTTTCTTCTTACCCGATTCAGCAGAAAGAAAAAAAAAACCTAATCGCGCTGACCCCCCTCTTCCTCCCTCGTCGACGGAGCGCCACCCTCCGCCTCCAGCTCCTCTACCCCGTCGCCCATAATCCCTCCTCACCTTCTCCTTCTTCGACGTCAATACCCGGAGCCCCCCCTCAAAGCCTCGCGCGCCACCCTCAGCCAGTTGGCCCCACACCACCCCGACGCCCCCTTCTTCTCCCCTCTCTCTTCTCCCTCCAACTTCACGCAATAAAAACCGACGCCTATCACCGCCCTCCATAGCCCCCTATGCGAATAAACCTCCCTCCTCCTCTTCAAAAATCGAGGTAAGTCTTCGTTTAAATTATTTAAAGTAAGTATATTTTTATAGTTAATAAATATTATACTTATAAAACATGAAAGGTGGATTTTTATATGACATTGTTTAATAAAGTTGAGATTTTTATTATGTAAAGATCGAATTTTTATTATGTTGGAAAGATAAAAATATGATTTTTATTGCAAAGGAAAATTAGATTTTTACCTATAGAAAGTTATGATTTTTACGTATAGAAAGTTATCATTTTTGCCTATACAAAGTTGTGATTTTTATCGAACAAAGCTTTGATTTTTAAATCGAACGAAGATGTGATTTTTATCAAAATGAAGATAGGATTTTTAATCTAATAAAAATTCGATTTTTATATATTGAATAGCAAAGAAAAAATTCGATTTTTATATATTGAATAGCGAAGAAAAAATTCGATTTTTATATATTGAATAGCGAAGTAAAAATTCGATTTTTATATATTGAATAGCAAAGTAAAAATTAGATTTTTATATATTGAATAGTGAAGTAAAAATTCGATTTTTATATATTGAATAGCGAAGTAAAAATTCGATTTTTATATATGTAGTGAATACGGATGACGAAAGTGATGAGAGAAGAAACGGAGGAGATTTTCTACATAAGAAGAGTCGAGGCGTTTGGTATAGCTTGGGTGAGAACTTCTCACCTTTAATTTAATTTTCTAGTTAAAATATATACTAGGATGCAGACGATGTTTAGTAGCACCCGACACCCGTCGTCCACATACCATGGACGGCTTGTATGCTTGTTTGTTTGATTTTGATGTGTAGTTGATTGTGTGATGTGATGTGTAATAAAATAAAATATTTTAGAGTGGAAAATATTTTATAGTTAAAAATAGAATTTTTAATGTGTATATGAAATGAAATAAAAATAAACAAATCGGATGATTTGTTTGTATACACACATTTGACTGATATTGATTGGGACGATAAATTTTACACATCGCCCAACCGCACAAATAAAATCTGTGTTTGATTGTTTGAAACCCCACACGGGTATTGGGATGATATTTGACATACACTAATCCCGATTGTTTAGTTGTATGTCGATCGATTGATTGATAGGCTGTTATAAGCATTGAATATTTATATTTGATGCTTATGCAGTGTAGAATGCACTTTGGATGATGGTTGATTATTCATCGTTGTTATTGTATACATGTGTTGTAGAAAATCCATATAACTAACATTATATGGTAATTGATTGGGCCTCATTCCAGTTTTGAAATAAAATATTTGAATAGAAATATTTGAAATAGAAATGTATGAAGCTGTGTTGATTAGATTGATGCCAGTTAGACGTGAACGATATTTATATCGATTTTGTTCATTTTTTAATGAATATCGAAAGTGATTTCAAAATCTGATATTTTGAAAAGAATTGAAATTCGAATTAAACTGAATAGAAATGAATTCGAATTGAAATTAAATATAAATGAATTCGAATTGAAATTGAATTGAATTGAATTGAAAATGAACTGAAATTGAATTAGAAATCAATTTAAATTGAAATCAATTTGAAATGAATTTAAAAGGAATTTATAAGGCAAAATTCAATTTTGATTTAAAATTGAATATGAAGTTGAAACTGTTTTGAAAACGAATTTAAAACGATTTATAAAATACGTTTTGAAAGGAAATCGACGAAATATATATATTATATATATATAGAATGGACTGAATAGAAAGCGCCGCGCCGCGGCAGTTCGCGAATTTCGACCATTGACTTCGAACGGATATTACGGGAGATCCGACCGTCGGATTCTCCTAAAACCGGAACCGTTGGGTTCGTATCGAAAAGAGTTTTCTAACGAATATGAGAAATTAGAAATCTAACGGTTGAATTTGGAATCATGTCCAAAACAAATTTGGCTATAAGTGCAGTTCGATGGCCGTTGATGGAAATCGATTGTACGGGCCTTGATAAAATTATTTAAAATAGTAATAATTTATGTAAAATCATAAGAAATGATTTGTGAAGAATTGGGATGAAAAACCCCATATTTGAAAAGATAAAAATAGATTTTTTATCGAAATGAACTAGGTTTGAACTAGAATAATAATTTATTTATTTATTTTTAAAATAAATAAATTGGATTTGAAATGGTTTTGAAAATAACCAGAATTTCCAATAATTGCATTGGAATGGATTTGAATCGAAATTGTCTTCGGAATATTTCGATGTTGGATTTCGTGATTATACAGATGTTGTTATGGAAATTTGAAAGATATTTATATATCGTTATTTCCAATACGATATTTGTTGATCGTAGAATTTGATATTGAATATAAGCCGATATATTTTCTATTCAGAGCCTTGTATTTAATATCAAATGTGATTTGGGGTTTGTCGTGAATGGTATCTTTATTAACACTGTTCTTGAACCCAGTTGAGAAAAGATTAAATCTTTTTATTTAGATTTAATGAAGTGTACCAATTAAATAATATTTAATTGGAATCGAATTGGTATTGATTTTTGGGTTTATCGTGAACAGTGTTCTAAATAACACTTGTTCTTTAACCCGATAATTAATGGAAATGTGATTTTGGGTTGTCGTGAACGGTATCTTCAATAATACTATTCTTAGACCCAAAGGAGTTAAGAAAATCAGAAACTAACTGGAGATTAGTTAAGTTGAATGGTTTCTAGGGTATTGATCTGATGTTGGTTTCGGCCTTCGGGGTAAATACTTAGGGAATTGCTCACTTGCTAATTTATGGTTAGGGTCTGATTGAAATGGAATGTGATTTTGGGTTTATCGTGAACCGTATTTTTATATGACACTAATTCTTTAACCCAGTTAAAGATTAAAACTAAGTGGAGTTTTAATGAATCTTTAATTAGATTGAAATGATCGAGAATGGAGTATCACCAGTTTTGCTCCAGGCGATAGTTAAATCTTTAATTAGATTTGAACGTGAAATGGTAATTGAATTTACCGATAACACCGTGGTATTAGATATGAAGTATTACCAGTTTTACTTCATGGGATGAATAGGTTGGGATTGGGAAATAAAATAAATTATTACTTCGGTAAGGTTCGCTAACCCCGACTAGTTTGAATTGATATTCAAAAGTAGATTAAAGAATAAATTTAAAGGATTTATCTTTGATAAAATTAATGGGAACCTTTCCCTAAGAATGTGAAATTTAGAAACTAGCTGTAGGTTGGCTAAGCAGAGTGATTTCCTAGGTATTGATCTGATGTTGGTTTCGGCCTTCGGGGTTAATATTTGGGGGATTATTCTCTTGATTAATTTACGGTTAGTGACAGATGAATTGGAATGAGGCGTATGTTGTGTTTGTGTAACACTTATTTAAAGTATACGCGAGTTATTCGGGAAGACCGGGTTTATCCTATTCTGAATAACTGATACGACGATAAGTCGAAGGTGAAGACGGTGGTTGAAGACCGGAGGTCTTCACGTCGTTTGGATAATTACTGATGATCTTGATTGGGCTGTACACCCAAGAAGATGGAAACAGATGGTGATCGTCCAGACGTACTTGGAGATCGATGGATATGCGGGGTACTAGGTGCCTCCGGTTTCGTTCAGACCCAGAACGAACTTGCAAATGGACTGTGTGTCTGACATTGGATTTTAGTCTGTGTGATTGATTTATATTAAATATATATCTTTTTGGCGGCGGAGAATTTATTCTCTTGCTTAACGCCCTTCTCTGAGACGTACGAGCTCAGGGGGTTATATATCGATGGATATCAAACGCATGGATTGAATTTCCTGTATGGCATGCCTAAGTGGCAATATGATCAAGGCTTCTGTTGAAAAGCCGAGTCTTGTGGTGGATGATCAAAGCACGGCCTTTGTCGCATAGCTTTGTGTAACGTTGATTCGCGAGCCTCACACCCCGGTGTGAACCAAAAACGGGAGACGGACCTCAGGGTGGGCATGCGTTTCCTTCTAGTTAAAAGTGGCGTCAGTGGTTTTACACGCCCTGATGAGTTTGACTTATGTGGTTGTTGCTGTTGCGAGGCGCCTCGGATATATCGGTCGTTCTCGAACCGATGGAGTCATTTGTTGGCTCATTGACACCCCAAAGGGTGGGGAAACGCAGTGTTCAAGCATTTTAATCCACATCGGTGGACCGGCCCTGTCGCTCCAAGGGCCCACCTGAGTTTGGGTCCTGAGACATGGGCTTGATTGTCTCGAATCGGTAGAGGACGATCCCTGGCCTCGGTTCACAGACGGAAATCCAATTTCCAAATACGTGACATTTGCAATTTTGATTGTAGAGCCTAGTATGGCGACATGATATATGGTACCCATGCCGTCTATGATTGATATTTATGATTTGAAGTTGTTTTATACACTATGCACTTATAATAGTATCAAATGATTTGTTTTAAACGTACTAAGCATGTTTGGCTATTATAAGGGAAAACCCTATCCCCCGGCTTGCGTTGCATTGTATGATAGGGCCTGGGTCTTATAATAGCTTCATTTTTCTTTATTTAGCATTGCGTTGTTTGTTTTGTGCACTGGTATTCTTGGGAGAAAACCCGTTCCGTGTTATACGGCGTGGTCCCTTGATTTACCTAACTTTAAAATAAAGATTAATAACTGTTTTAGTTCTCACACCAGTCACATGACTGACCTGGAGTTTATTGTTTTAACCTAAACTCTGGGTGCCCTTATTTTCGACACGGGCAGCTAGTAGTTTTGGTTTTGCAGATTTATATTCACAGGATTCTGGTTTACAGCTGGAATGATATCCGGAAAGCTTTGTATCCGTATATCTCCTTCAGTTGCGTTTTGTATTATTTCCACTGCGATGTATTTAAATGTAATTTAAATCTCTGATATTTCTGTGTAATATTTATTCGTACTCTGTATATTCTTGTATTCTGATGGAATTGTTGTAATATACAATGAAATGTTCTCCCGTCTGCGTTCTTTTGTGGCTTGTTCTCGAACTATCCGCGCTTTCCTCACCGGGGAAGTTACAGGTCTTCACAGAAGTCCATATAAAAAAGTTATGGAAGAAATAAGAAGCAAAAGGGAAAAAATTAAAAGAGAATATTGTATATACAGCAATTAATAACTATCCTCCACCGCCCATTCCCAGGTCGTCCAGAGAAGTCGACCGCTTGGTTGATGGCAGCAACTGATGACTAGGTTTTATAATATTGTGTATATATATATATATATATATATTACGGAAGAATCTTTATTAGATTAAATCTAATGGTTAGGGTCATTTCTACGTTAATAAATAAAGGTCTAGACACCCATTCTTTTATTCATACTTTCTAGAGGCAGCAGCGAAGCTCTGCCATTTTCAATCCTCTAATCTCCTCTGAAACGCAAATTATAAATGTATACAAATAAGATTCGCAAGATTGGAGAGATTAAATTCGGATTTGTGAAAAAGAAATGATTATTCTCTCAGGTAATCTAAATTATTCAATTTTCTTCTTCTTTTCCTATTTTTCTTTCAGATCTAAATCTTTGTTTGCAAATCCACTTTTGAAATAAATTGCAGATCTGTAGGGTTTAGGAATTTTAAGGCTAAAAGCTATATCAGATTGGATTTGGATAGCTTTAGGTGAGTGGGAAATTATATACATTGTTTATAATAAATATGTATAATTTTTTTACGTTGAATTAGAGTAATATTCCTAAAATTTTATCAGATTTGTCATTCTTATCAGATTTGAAATATTATGTTGAAAATTTGGACATAGATTTGTAAACCTTTTAATAAGTATCATTGTGTAGCCTATAGTTGTTTTTAAGTTTATTGTGGTTATTGTAAACACCTTAGATTTGGAAATTAGTCCCAAAAACCATTGTTAGGTTTGTACTTTTATTCCAGATTCATAGAAATTGGGTGTTGGATTATAATTGTGCAGTTTTGATTAAATAGTGATAATCCTATTTATGCTAATATTGTTAGTGGTTTTACTTGGTTATTATAGATTTGTCCTTTTTCTTCTTTTTGCAACAAAAGACATTATTTGAAATTTACAAGGAATGCAGATAATTTATATAAGAGAAGTGCAAATTCACGTATTTTGTGCGTAGTTTGCAACATCTCTTCCAAATAAAATATTGACATGTTTCCTTGTGATTTGAAATGTGTTAGTTTTCCTTAAATAAGTTTGTAAAAAATATATAATAATTATAGAACATTATTTTTTGTAAGATTTATAATTTTAAAACAAGATTAAACACAAAAAGTGTTGTTTTGGTCGTTTGTTTAGAATGAAACATAATTAATAAACAATAATAATGAACATAAATTAATAATTATGTTAACTCCGCGTTTAAATTATAAATATATAAATCTTGTCCATCCAAATCTATGTAAATGATGTTATTAATTAAATAAATGTTGCACATATGTGTGTTTGAATTTGAAGCTTTTACATTTTATAGGAATAAATGTATGGTAAAAACTCCCATACTAAGTGGAAATCAAACGTTTGTGACCATTATAGCATTTAATAGGGAATTTGTTGTTGAAATAAAAGGGCGACAAATAAGGTAATAAGTATTGTAACCATGTTTGTTTTGGGGAATTAATTGAAAAGGAAAAATATGCCTAAATGTTTACAATTAAAATTGTTATTTAGGAATAGAGGATTGTAACTCCAACTAGGGAATAAATAAAAAGTAAATTTATATATATTTACATTCACAGTTAAATTGAATTAAATTTGTAGTTACATATGGGAGTTACAATAATTAGATTAAAATTAAAAATGGACTGCTATAAAAGGTCATTTAATAGGATGACGAATGCTTTAAGAAAATATGACCGTTAGTGCCATAACCGGCATTAATAGGTTAATTGATGCCTTAGGAAATATGATCGTTAGGGTCTTTAGTGGCAGGTAACCTAATTGATAATAATAAATGGAATAGGAAGGGGAATTAATGGGGATTGATAGGCGTAGTAAATGCTCAGTCCAATAAGGAAATTAGTAAATAAACACCCTAGGTTAGGAAGTTATAGGTTTTCCTTATTTATTTCTAGTTAACCTAGAAATAATATAGCTAAGAACGAGGATTGGACTTAGTAAGTTAATGTTGCAAGGTCAGTTGCCTTATTCAAGTGAAGTCCGAACTTTCCAATAGTCGGATACATGTATAAGATATCATTAACCATAAGAACCTGTGATGATAGTTAATTACGTAGCAAGAATTATTTCCTAAAATGTGATTTATCCCAAGTCTGAGGTATTAAGGGTTATAGGACCCGTGTCCTACCAAAAAAGGAAACCTTAAAAAGGAAATAATTTATAACTGTAATCCTACTTAGAGATAGAGGTATTAAGTAGTTAGATCCTCCCTTATAAGGGTATCAAGTGATTTTGTAGCTCACCTCCCCATGAACAAGATGTATAAAACAGCTATTGGGTACGATTTTGGTAATTCCTACGTAGGTCCGCTTCCTCTAGGTATTAAGTGATTAAATTGAGGGTCTTTCTTGGGGTTAGGTATTAAATGACAGTTAAGGAGGTACCCTAAGTCTGCCTATCCTATAGGAAGTACTAAGTGGCTAGAGGGTTACCAAATAAGGTCAGCTAGATAGTAACATGGGGTCCGCCAGGAGGGTCTTAAATGGTGTCAAACTCCTACCTTAACATGGTACTAAGGGGCCAGTTATATTTCCTGCCATATGCCGGTTTTTGAGTTTATGCGTGAATGGTGAAGCCTTAAATTAGCAGAACTTAGTGGCTAGTGTTCTATAATTTATATTATCGTAAAACAAAACTGCCATATAAATTCTTGAGTAATTGATAGGTCTTCCTTGGTTCTTAAGTGAATGAAAGGATCCACCTTTATCTTTTATTGATAGTAAGATCTTAAGTGGCTATATAGAAACAATTAACCTCCTTATGGAATAGTGAGTAGCTGATAGCCCACCTCTTAATTGTTGATAATTAGTTGAATGGTTGTTTAAAAGCTTCATGCTTATGTGTAAACATTCTATCTTAATATTGCGATATCGTTATGCTTTGGTATGCTACTTCGGGTTTGGTAATTTGTTGTCGTACGTAAATATTTATAAGGTTACGTCAGCATTACTAGCCTTTTTAGACATATGTTTTGGTTCTGACCAAATGGGATATATTTTTCTACTGTAGATAGTGTTATACATTTTCTACTAACCAGGACTTCTTGTTCTGACACCTCTCCTCATAACAACTCTAGGCTTAGCTTGGGGAAAACTGGTCTTAGCAGGTCTTCAATTTGGTTCTTGGTTCTAGTTCTCTCATGCTTGATATTGACACGACGATGTATGTTAAGGTAGTCGCCTTAGTCTGTATTAGTTACCATATTGTGTATCTGTTGTGAGTTAGTGGTTGGGAGGGGAAGACCCTTGTCGCTGTAGCTGGAGAGATGTGGGGCCTAGAATCGAACGGGTTCACTACTAATGCTCCACAGCCCGTACTTTTCCATAGATTTGAATTATCATCTGTTTTAGCAATCCAGTTTCATTGATCGGTCCCGTGAAGGGATTATGGTGGTATGACTGAGACAGAAGTAAGTATTACTCCGATCATGCTCATGCTCATTATTTCTAGGTACCAGATAGATACCCTCCAAGCTTGGATGAGTTTAAGTTTCGATTTTTGTTAAATTTTGAGCTCAGAAAAGTATGGGGTGTTACATTTGGTATCAGTGCCTAGGTCTAGACGATCAGAGGAATTAATAAATATGATTAGTGAGAGAACGTATTCGAATTTCTTTCATCTTTCTCACCCGACTTTAAATTATTTCGATGATGAGATAGTCATGGGCCTATTTATTTAAGATGGATTTTAAACGACTAAGAGTTAGAAAAGTTCTGAGTTCAAGTATTCAACCAACCTCGATTTACCCCCAAAATGTGTTTGGCAATTTTTGTTTTGAGGAGCATGAGGACAACATGAGGTGATTTCAGTGGATTTGAGCGTAGTGACTGGACAAAAAGCTGGTTACAACTGAGATAGTTGTGATTTCCTTTTGGTTTCGTTTGGGAGTTACAGTCGATGACCTCTTCTTGGCCTTGAAATGGAAGATTCACCTTTATGTATCATCATAGTTCGAAAATATAATTACGAAGTAACTTAGTGGATATTTCGACGTATAAATTCACTTAATCTTTTGATAGGATTATTCATTTGAATCCTTGGTCTAATATACGAAGAATTTCGGTTCTTGAAACTATTTTTGAAATAAAAAGGGGTTTTAGAATTTATTAAACTATGATTTTCAACAAATTATTTAATAAATTTAGAACTTCAAATCTAACCATGTTTCAGATTATTAGTTTTTGTGTAATTTTAATAAATAATCCATTTGGTAAAAAGAAGGGAATTGGAAATTACAAGGACTATGCCTCGGAATCAGAAACTATTATTACCCATTTCTTGTGATTTCATTATTCCTCTTCTAGGATGATTTATGGAAATTAACACAAATAACCTTTTGGGGATTTAAATTCCCAACAATTCAGAACATGGAAGGATTTTTCCAGTTAGTAATATGAACTGAAATATAAATTATAAAAATAAATTTATATACGAGACCCTTCATTTATAAATAAAGAAATTTATTTCAAAAAGTTTTTAAAGTTTTCACTTGAAAAAAAGGAGGCTAAGAAAAATTCTATTCATCTTAGGGTGTATGATTTCGTAAATTGTTCGTGTCGTTGGTCAGCTAGTAAGGGGAAAATCTATTTTAATTTTTTTTAGATTTCTAGCTGAGTTTTCTTTTCAAGAATTCATTCGTTCGTTTGATGGTCGCAACTATTTGGAAGCATTGGGAAAATTATTTCTTGACTTGACGGATGGTGGACGCCAGTTTCCCATGGAGTCAGGAAGGCAATACGATTTTATTATAATTTTATAATAATTTCTAAAAATCGAACTAGCCCGTTGGGTCTATGTTCAGGTCACGCCCCAAAAGGAGCTAGCGATTGATCGCCTTTCTTCATAGTGTTCAACTACTCCCCTCCTCTTGGCGCGACCGAGCTCGACTCAAATGCTGGAAACGATATATATCGTTCCAGCTGACTTGACTTCGTCATCTTCACTTTTTCTTATAGTCGAAACCCATTTTCACTATTTCTAAGCCTCCTAAACTCAAGGTTCATAGCTTCATTTTCCCTCTAGTCACTTCCAAAATTGTTGCACCCTGGAGCTAGCCCCTCCTATTCTCCAGTTCTGCAGTTTCCCTTGTCAATTTCATTGATTCCTTTAATGGAACCTCAACGAGCTTCCAACCCCTTGCTTAATGTCCCAGACTCATGCCTTAAGAGGCTACATGGCTCGACCTCAATCCAAAGAAAATAGAAACTTACATGGGAATGGAGAATTTTGAGTTTCTCTAAGGACATTCAATGGAGTTTGTTGATTTTGCGCCATTTCAGTTGGAGGAGGAGTTCGTTGCTGTAGGTCTAGCACCAATCCTATGCCATGACACTTTCGAGCACCGTGCTATCTGTGCAGTGTTTATCTGTTTAACGCCAGGATGGTTGTCAACTTCGATAAGGTTCGAGCTTGATTCTGTCTGAAGTGAAGGGCATCCCTATTGACCTTGTCAAGCGGGATCTGGCAGAGTTTTTGGGCATTTCGCTATTGGAGCAGATTTGGACGACAATGAGATGATATACTCTTATATTCTCTCTCCTAACTTCAAATGACCTGTCATTGTTTGGGAAACCGGTAATTTCAATCCATTGCTTGTCTAGTTGTGCGCGTCATTCAGCACAACATTATTCCTAAGACGGGAAGCTTGGAGCAAATCTACCCTTCTATGTGTCCTTCCACTTATGATATTATTGGCGGCGTAGCAGTAAACTATATGCACACATTGGTGATCCATTTCTCTAAGCCTTTCACGAGTATCCATTTCCTTTATTGTCACCTTCTCATCTGTTTCTTTAGACACCCTGGAGTGACTCTTCGTACGGAGCCAGTGGTCAACAATACCCCAGTCGCTTTCGATCGTACCTCACTTAGGTGGATGGACATCTAGCTTCCCATCGCTCATGTTCCTACACCTCTCACTCCAACTGAGCAGCAACATCCTGCCCCAGCATGTCAGGAGATCCCTCAGCTCGCCGTCCACCGATCAAATTTGGGTGGAGCTCCGCAAGGTCCACCGGGAGCATCATCGACAAACGCACGAGATTGTTTGCACTTCTTCCTTTCCACGTTCCTGGTGTGGACGTGGCAACGGATCGAGTTCCAACCGTGGTGCTCGTTCTTCTCGTAGCATGTAGGCGATGTTTTTTGTATCTTGTATCGTGTGCATCTTTCCCTTTCCATCGTTTTTATCTTTGTTGTTATAATAGCTGTGTTTGTAACTGTTAATGATGTTGTTCCTTTAAATCACACGACAATGTAAAGAGATTTCATTTTTGTTTGCATTTCACATTCGGATGTATTAAAATTAGAAATAAAATCTCATTTTTTAATCTAACTACCAATTGTTTTAGAGATGGAAAGTACAGAATTCTATAGTGAATGAATTTTAGTGAAGGACAGATTTTTGTATTGTTTTGTCATAGGTACATTTATTATTTTTCGCATGTTCCTTTTGAGCTAAAATTTACTTTTGAATTTTCTTATGTGGTTTTAGTTTTAATATTTTTGTGTGACCGACTTCTTTCGACGCCGACAAATGACTTGAATCGTTTAAGTTTCCGCAAATTATATTTTAAGCTTTTTGCAAATATTGTTTGAATAAAAAGTCTTCTCTATTAAAAATTATTTTGTTTTATTTACTATATTTTATCCGATTTATACAAAAATATTGATTTGGGTACGATAGTTTACGCATGTTTAAATATTTGTTTTGTATAAAATAGATGGTTTAAATATAAAAAAGCGCATGTTACCAAAAATTTATTTTTTTTACAAACCTCGTGTAGAAAATAAACGAACTAAAAAGGAATTTCAAATTTACATAAGAATTTTTAAAGCGAAAATTTGTTTTGATGTAAAATTTTCAATTTAATAGTCACATGTAAAACATAAGGAAGAATTTGGATGATTTGTTTGTTTTAGCGATGCATTAGGAACAACGACGCGTTAAAGATGACAATGATAACAAGGGAAATACTGTTTTAACAGTTGAATCGTTGTATCTACACCTTATCAACGATGCATGCAAGTTACTATTTAACTCGTTTAAGTGTTAGAGCTTATCTTGAGCCTCCTTTGCAATCTATAGTTGGGAATTATTGGAGTATTTTAGGGGCAATCGAGGTAAAATTTCGTTGTAGGACAGGAATTAGAATATTTGTAAGCAGAGAAAATGTTGTATTTCTCCACTTTGATTTTCTTTTTGGACATAGAAGAAATGAATAGGAGATGATTTAGATGCATTAACGAATTAATGGTAGATTTGGATGCAAGATTGGTTGTTTCACACAGTCATGTGAGGGTTATGGATGGAAAATGATTCAAAATTTTGCATTCATATAGATTTGCCGGTGTATTTTAGGATGTTTGCATCATGTTTTCAAAAAAAAATGCATACATACGGAAGGAACCGATTTAGAATCATTATGCATGTGTATTTCATGGTTTCAATTCATTGTGTATATTGCACACATGCGCACGTTCGCTGCAAAATTGGATGTACACAAATTTGTTGTGTAGTTTAGTATAATTAGGTGTCAGCACCATGACCTTGTCATTGGTAATATTTCGGGACGAAATTTCTTTCAAAAAAGGAAGAATGTAACAATTTGGAATGTTGGCGATAATAAATTTAGTTATTTAATTAGGTTCCAAAAATAGAATTATTTCCAAACAATGGAATTTGACTAAGAAACTTACATAGTTGCATTCGTGGCCTGATTATGGTCAACTTTCATGTTCGGAACATCGCAAACGGAGCCTGTATGAAAAAATTACGGATGAAGTACGAAAACGAATGGAAACAATTAAAGGAGAATAATTTATATATAGGAATATAAAACTTTCCTCCTTCACCCACAGTCAGGTTGACTATAGTAACCGATCGAGCGATCGACCGCGCGATCGATCGCTTGGTCGAGGGCAGCGGGCAACGCCTAGGTTTTATAATATTATATATATATATATATATTTATATATTTATTATGGATGGATTTTTATTAAACTAAATCTAATGGTCTAGGCTCACGTATATGCCTATAAATAAAGGGCTATACCCTCATTCTCTTATTCATATTTTCTAGACGCAACAACGAAGCTTTATCATTTTCAGTCCTCCAATCTTGTAACTCCACGTAATTTTAAAGTACATTATAATAATAAGCTAAAGAATAATTAATTGAATATTGTAAATTAAGTAAAACGGACTGTACCATTGCGTTCATCTTGGAATTCTGCTTAAGACAGAATCCGAGTTTGCGTAAAAGGAACATCATATGAGAAAGACATGAATGTTAGAAGTTTGTATACATATAAGAGCTTTATGTATAAAAAAACTAATCAGAATTTTCAAAATAAATCAAACAGCGAAGCAGGAAAGCAGGGAGGGAAATTGACCCGGTAGGGGTCGACCCATGCCTGGATGGGTCGATCCATGGGGCGACCCAGGTGGGGATGGGCCGACCCACATTGGAGTCGGCCGAGTTCGTTTCTCTGAACCTGGACTTGTTTGGTGACTAGGTTTGTTGAATATAGCCTATATAAAGTACAGCATTTCTATTCTTTTTCCATGCCTAAAACAATGGAGACAATGAAATGCTGCCTCTGCTTCGATTGAATCAGACTATTTTCTACAAAACCAGCCTACACATATACAAGAATCTCTTCTGCAACTTCAGCATATTATTCTTTGTTCTCTAGATCCAATCTCTGTGAGTTCGTATTAATTTTAGATATTAAAATTTAGTAGTAACCTTGACATGTTTATAAATATGTATCAAAACCTATGCCTGTTAAGAATCTGATTCATCCTAAATAGTTCTGCTATTATATGTATTAATCTGTACACCTGAACTGATGTTTAGTTCTGGTATGCCTATTTTTGCTATCATATGCCTATATCTGTTATTATATGCTTTTTTCTGTTATTATATGCCTCTTTCTATTCTTCTCTTTCTCATTCCCTTTTTATTTTTGTATCATAGGCTACCTTCGAGCCTAGGCCAATAATGTTGAAACATGCGTACGAACGAAATAGAGATTATTTGGGAATGATTGGGAATGCTAATTTGGGGGCATATCTTGTACTATGAATCATGACTGGAATTAGGGAGCATAACTTATACTGTGAAGTAGGAAATTTTTTTGGGGCACATCTTATGTTGTGAATTATGACATGAGGCTAGGGGTATATAAATCTGTAGGCTTAATTTATAGATTAAATGGAACATGTTAATAAAACTGTAAACAACCTGTGAAACCTGTCAATCTGTTGGGGTTAAGTAAACCTATTTAATCTATTAGGATTAAGTAAACCAGTTTAATCTATTGGGGTTAAGTAAACATGTTTAATCTATGGGGGTTATATAAACCTGTAAAACTTAACTTGTTAATCTGTGGCGGTTAGGCGAACTTGTTAATCTGTAGGCTTAACCTGTTAGAAATCCTAGTTAATTGGGGACACAAGTTTAGGGGGTTTGACTTGTGTCATCTGTTGTGGGACCCATATCAATCAGTAACCCATTCAGATATTAAACAGTGACCCCGCATTAGGTAGGGGTCAGGGCATGCATACTAAACTGATTATAAGAGATTCATCTAAAAAGGGCTGTATACGGACGCATACCAACAGAGTTATGTGCATGCATGAGTCTAGTCTGCATGGGGAAAATAAGCCGTTGTAGCACTAGTAAATAGGTCTGTGTCCTCATGTAGGTTGCCACTTTAGAAGTAATACACCCTACTATATGGCCGACACAGGGTATTTACAAGTTAGGGAGCTGATCGCTTGGGGGTAGTAATTTGGGTACATCTAGTTATGTCTACTTCTATTGAGGTACCTGATATTTCTGTTTGGGGGTAACACCTGTTATTTCAGTTGAGGTGCCTGTTATTTATGTTTAGGTAAAACCCGTTACTAGAGTACACCTAATCTTACCATTACATTTTTGTGGGGATCGTTCTGTTTTTGTTAGTAATTAAGGGATACCTAATCCTATTACATATATGTTATACTAGTATTGGTGCAGAAAAAAGTATCTAAGAAACATAATCTAATATGTTTATTTTGCTTATCCTGTTCAATCTGGTCATACCTGTTATATGATATTGTTATCTCTTATCTGGTTTATATGCCTGTCATGATACCTATACTTCTTTATATGCTAAAGTTCACTGGACTCGCCAGACTTTATGTCTAACCCGTTTTGTTTACTTTTCTCTCTTTTCTTCCCTACCCCTCAGGTTATCTGGGTGGGAACACTCTGGCTTGATTAGGATTCTCTCCTTTGTTTCTGCTCGGATTTGGATCTGCTTTGATGTAGCGCTACGACTACTTGTCTATTTTATTATGACTATACTGGTGATTATGATTTTACAATACTGTACTATGATGGGTTTTAGCACACGATAGATTTTTTGGTTTCATGTATTTGGTTTCAGTATTTTAACATGATGTTGCATCTTGTTTTAAGACTACGATACTTTTCTGCTAAGTAATGAGGTTTTAAATTCCACTGCTATTTTTATATTTGTCTTGAGATATTCAATTTCTGTTTACCTATAATACTTCATAAAGCTTAATGTATTCTGATAAAGAGTGACATTAACGGACGTGGGGTGTCACATTTGGTACCAGAGCTCTAGGTTACAAGATCGGATAAAAGGTTTTGAAAATTATTTTAAAAAAGTTTCAAAAATAAAGTATTTGCGAAGAAAAGTTTTTTTTTGAAAAACATATTCCCCAAAGCCATATAAAATATCTTTCGATTCTCTGTTTGAATCCCTTTTCTTTTTAGCATGTCTGCGGAACAGAATCTTCTCGAGGTCGTACAGATACCGGCTTAGTTCCGTAGGTATCCTGAGGATACGACACCTACCGAAGGCCAAGGAGAGGCCCCACGCCCAACTGCAGCCGTTGTTCCTCCTCCTCTACGAGTGGATAATTTCTCTAAGATATGCATCAATTTCTGTGCTATGGGAGCAAAGCCTTTCTGGGGAACTGAGAACTTTGTGTAAGCATGGAATTGGCTAAAAGAGAGAGAGAATTTGTTTGGGCTTTTCGAGGTTGATGACCATAGAAAGATACAGTTGATTGGCTTCGTTTTGGCGGGAAGTGATGCAAGCAGGGCATCCAATTGATACTTGGGATGATTTCCGACAGAGATTCGAGATGAAGTTCCTCTCTTAGGCAGAAAAGAGTATGCAGATGTAGAGATTTCTTCCACTTAAGCAAAGAATCATGTCTGTTAAAGAGTATGTCAATAAGTTCAATCAGTGCGCAAGGTTTGGTCTGGAGTTGGTGAATAACCCGCACAAGAAAGATTTAAGGTTTGTAAAAGGATTAAATCAAACTCTTCAAGCATTGACATTATCTCACATTCTGATGGGGGCTACTTTTGAGATACTGGTTGATATGTCATTGATGCATGAAGATGGTAAGGATGAGAAAAAGGAGGCTAAGACTGATGAGACGCAAAACAAGAAAGGGTGGCCCAAGAAAGAATCGCAAAAGAAGGGTGGAAAGAACGACAAAGCTCAAGGCAAGAAGAAGTATAATAGTTGTGGGAGCTTGGGTCATTTGGTCAAGGATTGCAAAAAAAAAAAAGAATGCTTGCTTCAACTATGGTGAAATCGGACATTATAGGAGTGCCCGAAGAAGCAAGGACAAGTCCAAAGGGAAGGATCTTCTAGAGAGCAGGTGCACGCTTTAGAGGCCAATGTACCGAACTGAGGTTGGAAAGTTTCTATTGAAGATTTGATTTCTCTTTCCGATCATCCAGTTACGACTTTTTTTATTCTAGTGCTTCTCACTCTTTTATATCTAATTCTTTGTTGAGTCCCTGCACCTTAGTACTAGTATTATTTCTGATCCTGTTATTGTCTCAAACCTCATTAGGGGAACAACTCATATATCTATGATATGTTGAGGTTTGAGGATATCTAGATAGGTGTCGAGTTTGAGTGAGACGCGTATGTGCTTGGTTTTATGGGCTATAGTCTGATTCTAGGGATGGATTGGATAGCCATGTATGGTTCCATTCTAGACTGTGAAAGGAGGGTCGTTAGACTTTTGACTTATCGGGGGAGGACTTTCGAGATTTCCTTTGACCCAAAGGGATATGTTATTCTTAGCTTCCTAAAATCACTTGATTCTTCTATCGATGATTTGCAATCTGTACCCGTAGTCTATGAGTAGCCGGATGTTTTTGATGAGGTTAGGGGATTACCTCCAAGGCGTGAGATTGATTTTCGGATATATTTGGTGGATAATGCAAAGACAGTCACATTGCCTGGGCGCCACATGGCTCCTAGAGAAATGAGGGAGTGTAGCAAACAAGTAGGGAAGCTACTTGAGAAGGGGTTGATTAGACGAAGTATATTTAAATGGGGAGCTCCAGTCGTCTTCGCTACTAAGGCGGATGGCTTGCTGCGCCTATATGTGGATTACAAGGAGTTGAATAAGCTCAGTAAGAAGAATAGGCTCCCAATTCCGAGGATTGACGATCTGTTTAACCAACTTGTTGGCTCATCTGTTTTCTCTCAGTTAGACTTGGCCATGGTATTTCATCAGTTGAGGATGGCCTAGAACAGTATAGACATGACTTCTTTCAGAATTCTGGATGGTTTCTTTGAGCAGTTAGTCATGCCTTTTGGGTTGACGAATGCACCCACATAGTTTGTGGATCTGATGTGTAAGGTGTTTAGGGAGTTTCTAAATAAGTTCATGGTGGTCTTTGTGGATGGCATTTTGATATTCTTGAAGAGTGAGGAAGAGAAAACGCTACATTTAGGGTAGGTTTTGAAGACTCTCCGAGCACACCAGCTTAAGGAAAAATTCTCCAAATGTCACTTTTGGAAAAGGTTTCTAGGGCATATGGTCTCCAAGGAAAGGATAGAGGTAGATCCCACGAAAGTAGTTACAGTTCAAGATTGGAAGGTTCCAAAGAATGCAACGAAGGTGAGGAGTTTTCTCGGTTTAGCGGGCTATTATAGGAAGTTTATCTGGGACTTCGCAAAGATATCATCCCCACTCGCCAGACAGGCGATGAAGAATCTAACCTTTTCTTGGAGCATTGACTGTGAGGATGCATTTCAGCGGTTGAAGACGGCTCTGACAAGAGCCCTAGTTTTGACTTTGCCTGATGGGAACATGGTGTTCATAGTGTACACTAATGCATGTGATACAGGGCTTGGTGTCATCTTGATGTAAGACGGAAGGGTAGTATGCTGCGATTGCAGACAATTGAGAGTTCGTGAGAAGAACTACCCTACCCATGATTTGTAATTGGCTGCTTTAGTATTCGCACTTAAGAGTTGGCGACATTATCTACTTGGAGAGAGGTTGGAGTTATACATGGACCATAAATCTCTCAAGTATTCGTTCTTGAAGAAGGATCTCAATTTGAGACAGCAGAGATGGATGGAGTTCCTAGCGTCCTATGATTTTGAGATTGCTTATACCCTTAGAAAGGATAATGTGGTGGCGGATGCGTTGAGTAGGCAGAGGATGACTTTGATTCCTCTATTCATAGAGAGGCGGAGCTTGGATTACATATCGACCTTCGATTTTAGGCGGTTCCTACACATCTTATACCTGGTTTGTTGGCATCCTTAGAGGTGCGACCTACTCTTATAGATCAGATAGGATCTTCACAGCTAGAGGACCCACAGATAGTAGACATCTTGGATAAGCTCAGTGGAGGAGAGACTTCTAGTCACCCTAGTAGATACTCCACGAATGATAGAGGGTGGCTATGAAGGGATAGAAGGCTTTTTGTTCCGTACAAAAGTCGGTAAACAACCTGATCAGCTGCCCGTTGTTAGCATCCCATTCTCCCTTTAGGTGGCATGAAAGCTTTGGCTAGACCGCCTTGCTCTTAAAAGCAGCAAGTAAGCCTTCAACTTCTACTTAGCAGCCAAAATAAAGTTCTCCGGACCTTCTATGAACAGGGCTTTTGAACTATAGCAAATAGAAATCTCCATTAGTTGAGCTTTGCTCTATGCTGGCTTAACTCTTCCTTTTATGCTTCTAGAATTCTGCTGCTTAGATTTATGGGCTTTACTATATCAGAAAAAAAGTAAATTACTACTATTATAATGATTCTATATAAATCGATTGCATACCGGAAAATTAAACGGATTCGGGACTTGATCTGTTCGCCGAGATAAATATAGAATAACCGGATAGTTGGAAATCTGTTGAAGACAATCCTTGAGAAAGCCCATCATTCTAGGATGACTATCCATCCGGGTGGACATAAGATGTATAGATATATGAAGAGGGATTTTGTTTGGGCTAGGATGAAGAAATATGTAGCAGAGTTTGTCTCTCGATGCTTAGTTTCCCAGCAAGTTAAAGCTGAATAGAAAAAGCCTGGCGATTTGCTTTATCCTTTGGAGGTCCCACAGTGGAAATGGGATAGCGTCTTTATGGATTTCATCGATGATTTTCCTAGATCGAGGAAAGACAAAAACAGTATCTAGGTTATAGTACACAGGCTTATGAAGAGTGCTCATTTCATCCTTGTTAAGAGTAAGAGAATGGCAGCAAGGTTGGCATCAGTTTGTCTTCGTGAGATAGTCCGTCTGCATAGAGTACCTTCTAGCATAGTGCGTTATCGTGACCCTATCTTCACTTATGACTTCTAGAAGACCCTGCAAGAGGCATTAAGTACATTGTTATGTTTGAGCACTGCATATGACCCTCAGACCAATGAAAAGACCGAGAGGGTGAATAGAGTTCTTGAGGATCATTTGAGGCTGTTTATCCTAGACTTCAGAGGGACTTGGGAAGAGCATCTCCCATTGGTTGAGTTCAGCTACAACAACAATTATTGAGAAAGTATAGGCATGGCACCCTTCGAGGCATTGTACGGATGACATTGCAGATCATCGACTTGTTGGTGGGAATATATGGATAGGCTTCTACTTAAACCTGTGATGATTAGGGAGGCTTCAGAAACGATTGATCTTATCCGCAGACGCATGAAGACAACTTAGGATAGGCAGAAGTCCTATGCAGAGAAGAGAGGGACTGGTATTGAGTTTGAGGTAGGAGACATGGTTTTCATCAAAGTGTCACCTCTGAGGAATGTGGTTTGTTTTGGATCTCTAGGGAAATTGGCGCCAAGGTTTGTAGAGCCATTTCCCCTAGTGGTGAGGATGGGTCAGATGGCCTAAAGGTTGAGACTACTAGAGAGATTGGCGGGTGTTCTTGATGTTTTCCATATTTCTCATTTGCGGAAATGTCTACACGACACAACAGAAGTGGTTAAATCGAGCATGCTTGAGGGTAGAGGTAGAAACGGAGGCGACAGTTAGACGAGTTCCTACCAGTATACTTGGATCAGAGGTTAAGAAGCTACGCAACAGAGAGGTTAAGTTGATGAAAGTATAATGGGGTGAAGACATCGAGGGTGCAACTTGGGAGACTGAAGAAAGGATTCGTGCTTTGTACCCTTTTCTCTTCAAGGGTATGTTCTTAACTTCTTTTTCCAAGCTTTTATTCGTGCTTGATTCTGTTATTTGAGCATATCCTATCGATCGAATCTTTGACTTTAAGTAGGAAACCAATGGATGCAAACATGTGTTTGAGACATGTTATGTTTGAAGGATGCAAGTGTTTGCTAGTGGTTGCTCATGGATGCATATACACACACACTAGGCACTAGATCGGCTCAAAGCAATCTCATACCGCATATGGATGTGTGTGCATTTTTCTTTTAATGGACGAAATTGGATGTATCATCATATGGATGTTGCACTTGAATGAATGATTGTGCACACATATAGAGTTTACATGGTATACTAGGACTATTCGCATACATTTTGGATTCATGGCATAAACATATAATTCATTAAGGGGGTCGACAGAATCAGTAGACCGCCTGATTTTAGCATTAGCCCAAGGACATATACACACACCTTTGCATATATCCATATAAGCATTAGAAATCTCTTAAGGACAATGGATGCCTATGATTGATGGATGAGAAGATGGCAGATGGATGTTAGGATAAACATGCTTCTTAACTCGGATATTTCGGGGACGAAATCCTTAAAGCAGGGGAGAATGTAACACCCCGTAGTTTTAAAGCACATTATAATGATAAATTAAAGAATGCTTAATTAAGTATTGGAAACTAAGTAAAACAGATTGTACCATTGCGTCAATCTGGGAATTCTACTTAAGATAAACTCCGAGTTTGCGTAAAACGGACATCGTATGAGAAAGATATAAAGGTTAGAAATTTGTATACATATAAGAGCTTAACGTATAAATAAAACTAATAAGAATTTTCAAAATAAATCAAACAGCGAAGTGAAAAAGAAGGTAGGGAAGTTGATCCGATAGTGGTCGATCCATGCCTGGTTGGGTCAACTTATGGGTCGACCCAAGGGCAGGTGAGTCGACCCACACTAGATCCGGCCGAATTCGTTTCTATGAACCTGGACTTGTTTGATGACTGTGTTCGTTCGAGATAGCCTATATAAAGGACTAAATTTTCATTGTCTTTCTACACCTAAGTCGAAGGATATAATGAAATGTTGCCTCTGCTTAGAGTGAATCAGATTATCTTTTTCAACACTAGGCTATACATATACAAGAAACTCTTCTGCAACTTTAACATATTATTCTCTGTTATTTAGATCCAATATCTGTGAGTTCATGTTACTTTTAGCCATAAAAATTTAACAGTAACATTGACATATTTATAAATCTGGATCTGAACCTATGCCTGTTAAGAATCTTATTCTTATCTAAATAGTTCTACTATTACATGTATTCTTCTGTACACCCGATCTGCTGTTCAGTTCTTATATGCCAACTTTTGATATGCATATTTCTGCTATCATATGCCTATCTCTGTTACTATATGCTTAATTCTGTTATTATATGCCTCTTTTTGTTCTTCCCTCTCTCATTCCCTTTTTATTTTATAGCCTAGGCCACTCGAGCCTAGGCCAATATCATCGAAACATGCGTATGAACGAAATTGAGATAAGTTGGGAATGATTGGGAATGATAATTTGGGGGCATATCTTGTACTATGAATCATGCCTGGAATTTGGGGACATAACTTATACTATGAAGTATGACAAAAATTTGGGGAATATCTTATACTACAAATTATGACTTGAGGTTAGGGGCATATGAATCGGTAAGCTTAATTTATGGATTATGCGGAACATGTTAATTAAACTGTAAACAACCTGTGAAACCTGTTGGGGTTAAGTAAACCTGTTTAATCTGTTAGGGTTAAGTAAACCTGTTTAATCTATTGGAATTGTTAACGATATTTTTCATCAACACCGGAGATAGGTCTATGTAAGTGGACCTAAGGGGAAAAAATGTTATTTAGCCTTTGCAAGTTTGAGCTAGTTCACCATCTCCTACATATCAAGGTTTTGAATCCAAAAGAATAGTTACTCTTCCCTCAATGGGGTAAGTATCACGCTTATGCGATTCAAGAACCAATAGTTATCTTAGGATGAAAGATTCTTAAGCGCAACCCTTAGGGAAATGCCTTAATGGCTTGTAGAGAGGGGTTCTGCACTGAGCTTGCAAAAGGGTCTAAATTTGTAGGAGGATAGGTGTTTCATTTAGCTTACATAAAGGATTGGATATATACTCACATACATATAGGAAGCAAATAGTGCGCAACCGCAACAATAACCGAGAAATCATGCAACAAACCTATAAAAGAAATACTCTAAGTATTGATCCACACTTTATTGATCTTTGATTTAGAATACATGAATAGGATAAGAGAAATCCTCAAATCGATCTAAGAATTAGGGTTTACTCTAGACAAAAAGAATACAAGAATAAGAATGAGAAAATCAACCCCAAAATGTGAAACCTGGGGTCTTATTTATTAAGAATTCGGGGCCCCTTCTGCGGTTGGACCCTTGGGCTTGCAAGGGTCTCTGTTGGCCACTTTTCTTCTTGGTCTCGGATGGTTTAGCTTCCTGCCACATTGCGGTGCTGATTATAGCTTCCGAACTGAGGGTCCTAGTCAGTTAAGGCTTCTTCAAGATTGATATGAGCTTGTGAAGTAAATGGCTTTCGGAAGGCATTTGTGCTCCCCGTAGTGGCTTCCGGTTTTCTCATGAATACTTTGAGGATCTTTCCCTCGCAAGGTATATAGATAGCTGCCGGTTTGGAACCCCTGTCGGTGTCAGCACTAGGCAGATTAGTATGGATAGCCTGTGTCCCTTCTAGGGTTTCAGTTTGCCTTACGGAGGAGCCTTTGTGTGTAGCCTGGTCTTCTGGAAGGTGGCTTCCGGTGATCTGCTTATCATCTGTCAATGTGACCTTCTGGTGGTTATACATTAGATGTTTTGGAAGTTGGTTCCGGATAATCTCTATGTGTTTTAGTCTAGTATCTTTAAATGTCTTTATTTCATGATGTGTCGGTATTAAGTAGGTTAATACCGATAGACCTTCCGTCTTTCTGGGTTTTGATTAGCGAAGCTCTTGCCTCTCCCTTTTTTAGTTTCTAACTTACAAGACCTTCCTCCACAAAAACCCCGGCCAGGTAGACCCTGCCATTGTTTCCTATTTTTTGTGTAACTTGTATCCTTCTTTCCTGGATGGTGTCGGTTGTACATCTTTTGGTTAGTCCCTTATGCTCTCGGTTTCTCTTTGTATTTGGCTTCCACTTTCGGAGGGGATCCTTTTGTATTTGTCTCCGCTCGCTACCCCTTCACTGTTGGCCTGTTTTGGAGTAATTTTTTGTTGTAACATTTGCCTCCCCCACCTAGTGAAGGGGTATTTTCGGGTTTTCAAATCAAACCTTTTGTCTTTTCCTGAGTGTCACCTCGGTGTCTTTTGATCTTCCTCGTTCCAAAGCGTTGATTGGTCTTTGCTTGTACGGCTCAGATCGACCTTGAAATTTTAATATAAATTCTTCTTCTCCCTTGTTTTCGCCTTTCACCTGCAAACCAAATTCTCGAGCAAGATTATTGTTCCTCTAAAAAGATGCTCAAATTTTCTCTTCAAAAATCAAAGCTCCATACGTTGTGAGTATCTTTATTACTACTTTAATTTGTAATCTTAATCATGTAGTGAAATTAATTGGGGTATCAACTAATAATTACGCTAAAGTAAAGTGGGTTTAATTAATAACGATTTCTGTCACCGTGATTAATGCCCAACATGAGAGGCCGTCTATTTCGTAGATTACACTTTTTAGGAAATTCTGTATGCAAAAAAAGATACACAAGAAGAAAACAACTTTCCCACTAGCTAGGATTCTATGTCATCGATGTGAAATGATCTCAACATAAGTAGGCCTAATCCACCATAATCATTTGTTTTTTGTCTATCTAAGTTTTGGGTTGAAAATGTCGAATTATCTGGTTCTCATGGAATTCCCATTGGAATATTAGTGATATTTTAGATGCTCCTTTCCTATCCTTGAAATTTCTATGTTAGGATATTCGCTTTCACTGTTACCTAAAGCTTAGTTTTCCACTAACGGAAGTACATTATGTATAATCCTTTTTATGTTTAATAACTGGGTTTGGTTTGCCCTTTGACAAGTCAAACTTTATGTTAACAAGATATAATGATACTCAATCTTTTTGTAAGTGTTATGCATTTATCTATGTAAGAAGAATCAATACTAATTGCATTGTTATGGAATGATGTCACCTGGCAGAATCATATCTGGTAAAAGTCCTACTAAGGCAAAGACCAAAAATTTAAAGGTCCCATGATCTAAGAAAGAACTTGGCCTAAGACCATCCTCAATCACCCCCCAAAATTCAGTGAAGGCTATATTGGATAGTTTTGGTATGTTAGGTATTGAGGCCATCATAGCTTCTCCTTCAGATTTCCTCCAAAATCCTCCCAAAAGGTATTTTGCTTATCCAGCAATTCACATTTGGCATGGAGGCTTTCTTCCTTTCCCACCTTTTTTACACAAGCTTTTATATGATACGAGAGTCGCTCCTATTCAACTCTCGCCCAATACATATACAACTCTTTTATGCTTGGAAGCTCTAGCGCTTGCATCAGGTCAAGAATCTTTAAGCCCTAAACTTATTCATTATATGGTCCGATTTTCTAAAAGTTCGAAGTCGCCAATATGGAGGGCTAATCCCATAAGGAGAATGATTAGCGATAGCATTAGCAAAACTAAGCCATAAGAAGATCAGGCTTTTGTCGTTAAATGCCATTCTGGTGTATCAGTAAAATTTGTTGATTATGTTAGGCTTCTTGTTTCCGAAAGTAATTGTTTTACATTTGTAGCTTCCATTTATCTGTATCTTCCTTTTATCATAGAACCCCCTTCTAAAGATATAACTTTATCGACAGAGGAAACCCAGGTTGTCAAGACTATCTTTAAAGCACCGGTGGAGCATATGTGTCGGTCATTTCTTTTAACCACTGGTAGGCTTCGTCAATATGGCTTCATTCCCCTAGGGCAGAAGATACTAGGGCAACCTCCTATCCAATTTTCTAGTTCTAAAGGTCTGTCGCTGAGTTCTAGGACGTTTAACGTAGGCTCTCCCATTTTTCCAGGTGATTTAGATGAGATCATACCTTTGATTGGACAACATTTATCATTATTTCTCTCGTTTCCTTTTTCTTATTTTTCTAATTTACTCTTCTTTGTTTAGGATCTACCACTTCTCAGGGTATATCTGCTCTCAAAGCTTTTGACCTGTCTAGCGCAGAGATTTAAAGAGGCTTACTTATCCCAACATTGAATCATCGTCAAAGAAGTCCAGGTATGATAAGCTAGTTAGCTTTTCATAAGATATTGTTGTTACTCTAAAAACAAGGTTGAGTTTCGATCCTGATACTATTGATGACAACCAGGTGGTTGATGTTGACGCCTCTCCCGATATTTTTCCAAAAAATAAGTTCGTAAGTAGCCATGTCTTCTCTGTTACCATTAGTGAGCTAGGTATGGAAAGGCATGGTCTCTCGACACCATCCTTTTCTCAGTCTGCTGTCTCTCCCTTACTTCTTCTATCGGTCTTGGACTTCGATAGGCTTGTGAATCTTGATCTTTCATCTTTTGAAGTTGCTAACATTACTCCGACTTCTTCACCCTTGGATTTGGAACATTTCCACTGGAAACAAATCAAAGATCAACTTTTGGTATTGGCTTATCTTTTCTAATGCTTTTTGGGCTTATGTTGTTTTTTGAGAGAAGCTTATTCCACTTCTTTTCCTTAGGTGATGAAAACTTGGTGTATATCCAGAGGGATATCTTCCTCTTCAGTGGCGGAGGTTAATGCCCTTAAGGAGGAGAATAGGATGTTGGTGGATAAGGTTAATACTCTATTGCAGGAGAAGGCGGAGGGTGATAGCGAACGTTCGAAGCTGGCGACCTTGCTGGAGGAGGAAAGAAAGGCCAAATATGTGTTGGCGAAGCAAGTCGAAGATCTTAAGGAAGAAAAATTAGGGATGGAGATTGAATATGCCACTGAGATGGATAGTATGAACACTCAGCTTACTACTGCAAAAAGAGTAATCTACGGGGTTAGTGACCGAATTTCCAATTTCCTGAAAGTCCATCTTAATGACATGGTTATGGGGTATTACAAAAATGCCCTCATCCTTGCTTTCTCTAATAATTATAAAAAGCTCCCGGAATTTAATTTTTCTTCAATTGAACCCACTATCAGAGATAGAGTTTTAGAGAAGATTGCGCAAGTGAAGCGAGAAAATAAGGTTCCCTCAATGGATAAGATAAATCATGTGTCCCTCTTATTCATCGATGAGTTTTCCGAAGATTATGAGGAAAAGGAGGAGGAAGAAGCCATTGCGGAAGGGGAGATAGGAGGAGACACGGACTGGCAGAGTGGATCTGGAAAGGGTGATGGAATCCCCTTTCTTGGAATGCATGATGTTACTAGTGTATACCAGATGTTTATGTTTTAAGTACTACGATATTTCATCCTATCTGCGACTACGATGACCAATTCCAAACCCCTCCTTCACAGTTTAGAGAGGAAACTTTGAGCATTTCTGGCTGCGAAGATATTTTTGAGAGTGCTCCTCTTTCGGGCTATAAAAAGATGTATTATCTTCAAAAGATAATTGTCACAAATTTCAAGGAACAGGTGTCCCATTTGGAAAAGCAGCTAAAGGAAAAAGATGAGATTATTTATAATTTGCAGCGTAGGTTAATGTTTAGATCCTTTGATTGCTCTGACGCAGAGGTAGGTAGACTATTACAACAAATCGATAAGTTGGAAGATGAACTAAAGAAAGTTAAGAAGGATCATGCTTCCTTGGAATTCGCTTTACAAAATCCTAACTCAAAATGATAGACTTCTCTTATATGTTTGTACTATAAATCCATTTAAAACAGTGATTGTGTTTGTGTAAGGGTTTACTTCATGATTTTCAGTCATGATTTTCAGTAGGCGTGCCTGTGTATTGTATAGTTTACATGATGCATTGCTTTTGTAGGGGGCAATGTCATCGTAACATAGAATGTTGTGACGACAGAAGACTTACTTGTGTTAAGTGTTAGTAAAAACTTCCTATTGTAATAAGTATTTCTGGGAAAACCCTCGATATAAGATTTCCTAGAAAAGGTGTAGTCCTAGTTGTAGGATTCTATTAGGAATCACTTTTCCTTTTATTTTCAGCATGTCTGGGGAACCTAATATTCCTGAGGGCGTTCAGATACCGTCCTGGTTTCGTAGGTATCTGGAGGCTATGACACCTGCCAAAGGCCAAGCAGACGCCCCTCCACCAGCTGCAACCGTTATTCCTCTTCCTCCACCATGTGCTAATAATTTCTTCAAGATATGCAAGGATTTCTGTGCTATGGGCGGAAATCCATTCAGAGGAACTGAGACTTTTGTAGAAGCAAGGAATTGGCTTAAAAAGACCGAATTAACTTTTTTAGAAGAAAGGAATAAGATTCAGTTAGTCGTTTGGTAGCTAAAAGATAAGGCCTCGTTTTGGTGGGATATTACACATGCGGGACGTCCAGTTGAAACTTGGGATGATTTCCGAAGAGATTCAAAATGAAGTTTCTTTCCCAAGCTGAGAAAAGTACGCCAATGTAAAGGCTTTTGACACTTAAGCAAGGAGGCATGTTTATCAAAGAGTATGTTAATAAGTTCAATCAGTTGGCGAGGTTTCGGTTGGAGCTAGTGAATACCCCGCACAAGAAAGCTTTGAGGTTTGCTATAGGATTGAATGAACCCCTGCATAGGTTGGATATGCCTTATATTCCGATGGGAGCAACTTTTGAGAGACTCGTCAATATGGAATTGATGCACGAGGAAGATAAAGGTGAAAAGGTAGAGGCTAAGACTGAGGAGACACAGAATAAGAAAGTGTGGCACAAGAAGGAGCAACAACAGCAAAAGAAGGGCGGAAAGAACGACAAAGCCCGAGAAAAGAGGAAATGTTTTAATTGTGGATGTGTGGGTCATTTGAGCAAAGATTGCAGAAAAAGGAAGAGTGGTTGTCTCCAATGTGGAGGAGTTGGACATCTTATCAAGGATTGCCCAAAGAAGCAAGGACATGAACGAAGGGCAGGATCTTCTGGAGGTAAAGTGCATGTTCTCATAGCTGATGTACTGTATAGAGGTAGGAAAGTTTAGATTTCTTTTTCATCTTATTAGAACTCATTTTGATTATGGTGGCTGATGTACCGTATAGAGGCAGGATCTTCGAGTGGCTCGCCATGACTTTTGGTTTGACGAATGATCCCGCCTATTTTGTAGATCTGATGACTAGCGTGTTTCGGGAGTTCCTAAATAAGTTCATTATGGTCTTTATTGATGACATCTTGATTTTCTCATAGAACGAGGAAGAGCATGCCCTACATATAAGGGAGGTTTTGAAGACCCTCCGAGCATATCAGCTTAAGGAGAAATTCTCCAAATGTCATTTTTGGAGAAAGAGGTGAGATTTCTAGGGCATGTGGTCTCTAAGGAAGGGATCACAATAGATCCCGCAAAGATAGTTGCAGTTCAAGGTTGGCAGATTCCAAAGAAAGCGACAGAATAAGGAATTTTCTTGGTTTAACAGGCTATTATAAGAAGTTCATTAAGGACTTCGCAAAGATACCAGCCCCGTTCACCATGCTGACAAAGAAGAATCTGAAATTTTCTTGGGATGCAGATTGTGACGATGCTTTTCGACAATTGAAGAGGGCTCTGATAACAGCCCCAGTCTTGACTTTGCATGACAGGAACAAAGTGTTTATTGTATACACTGATGCATGAGGTATAAGGCTTAGTGTTGTTATAATGCAAGACGGAAGGATAGTATGTTATGGAGGGAGATAGTTGAGGGTTCATGAGAAGAACTTCCCTACCCATGATTTGGAGTTAGCTGCTATCGTATTTGTGCTTAAGTCTTGGCGTCATTATTTAATTGGAGATAAGTTCGAGTTGTATACAGACTATAAATCTCTCAAGTACTTGTTCTCTTAAAAGGATCTCAATTTGAGGCAACAGAGATGGATAAAGTTCCTAGCATCCTATGACTTTGAGTTTGCTTATACCCCTGGCAAGGGTAATGTGGTGGTGGATGCGCTGAGTAAGCAGAGGATGACCCTGAGTCATCTGTTTGTAGAGAGGCAGAGCTTGGAGTATATATTGACTTTTGATTTTAGCCCTCTACCGAGTTTACTCCTAGTTTATTGGCACCATTGGAGGTGCGACCTGCTCTTTTGGATCATATTGGAGCTTGACAGCGAGAAGACCCACATATAACAGATATCTTGGACAAACTTAGTATAGGGGAGACTTCCAGTCACCTCAGTAGATATTCCATATATGATAGAGGGTGGTTGCGACAAGATGGGAGGCTTTGTGTTCCTCGAGTCGGAAGTTTGTTGAAGACAGTCCTTGAGGAAGCCCATCATTCTAGGATGACTATTCATCCCGGTGGTGATAAGATAAATGGGGATATGAAGAGGGTTTTCTTTTAGGCTAGGATGAAGAAAGATGTAGCAGAGTTTGTTTCTCGATGTTTGATTTGATAGCAAGTCAAAGCTGAGCAGAAGAATCCCGGTGGTTTACTTCATCCTTTGGAGGTCCCACGGTGGAAGTGGGAGAGCGTCTCTATGGATTTCATTGACGGCTTTCCTAGATCGAGGAAAGACAATACCAGTATTTGGGTTATAATTGACATACTTACCAAGAGGACACATTTCATTCCCGTTTATAGTAAGAGGACGGGAGCATGGTTGGCCTCAGTTTATATTCGTGAGATAGGCCGTCTACATGGAGTACCGTCCAGTATCATAAGTGATCGTGACCTCACATTCACCAGTGAATTTTGGAGGAGCTTGCAGGAAGTAGTATGTATACAGTTGTGATTGATCACCACTTATGATCCTCAGACCGATGGACATACGAAAAGGGTGAATAGAGTTCTTGAGGTTCTTTTAAGGTTGTGTATCCTAGACTTCAGAGGGACATGGGAAGAGCATCATCCATTGGTGGAGTTCGCCTACAGCAATAGCTATTAGGCTAGTATTGCCATGGCACCTTTCGAAGCACTATATGGACGACCATGTAGATCACTGACTTTTTGGTGGGAGTCTACAGATAGGCTTCTACTTGGACCCGAGATGATAAGGGAAACCTCAGAGAAGATAGATCTTATTCGAAGATGTATGAAGACTGCTCAGGACAGGCAGAAGTTCTACGTAGATAAGAGAATAACTGACATCGCGTTTGAGGTGGAAGACATGGTTTTCATTAAGGTATCACAATTGAAGAATGTGGTTCACTTTGGATCTGTAGGGAAATTGGCACCAAGATTTTTCGGGCCATTTCCTGTAACAGAAAGGATTTGCCGAATGGCCTATAGAGTAAAGCTACCACACAGGTTGGCATGTGTCCTTGATGTTTTCCATGTTTCGCACTTATGGAAGTGCTTGCATGATACAGCATAAATAGTTGAGGTGAGTATGCTTGAGGAAGTAGAGGTGGAACTGGAAGCGATAGTTAGAGGAGATCCAACCCGTATTCTTGGATCGGAGGTTAAGAAGCTACACAACCGAGAGGCCAAGTTGATGAAATTTCAGTGGGGAAAAGACCCCGAGAATGCAACTTGGGAGATTGAAGACAAGATTCGTGCTTCGTACCCTTTTCTTTTCAAGGGTATGTTCTTAACTTCTTTTCCAAAGCTTTTTATTTAAACTTGCCTCTATCATTTAAGTATATCCTATCAATCGAATCTTCGGCCTTCAGGTAGAAATCCAATGGGTCTAAACATGTGTTTGAGACAAGTTATGTTTGATGGATGCAAGTGGATGCAAGTGTTTGCTAATGGTTGCTCGTGGATGCATGTACACACACATTAGGCACTAGATCGGCTTAATCACTCTCATACAGCACATCGATGTGTGCGCATTTTTCTTCTTTTATGAATTAAAATAGGTGTATCATCACATCGATGTTGCATTTGAGTGAATGACTATGCACGCATATAGCATTTATATGATGTATTAGGATTATTTGCATACATGTTGGATTCATGGCACTGACATACATTGCATTAAGGAGGTCGACTAAATCAGTAGACCACCTGATCTTTCGCATTAGTATAGGGACATGTACACACACCTTTGCATACGTTCATATAAGCATTAGAAATATTTTAAGGACAATGATTGCCTATGAATGGTGGATGAGTATATGGATGTGGATGTTAGGATGTACATTCTTCTTAACTTATAGATTTTAGGGATGAAATCCTTTAAAAAGGGGAGAATGTAACACCCCGTAATTCTGTAATATTATAATGACAAATTAAAGAATACTTAATTTAATATTAGGAACTAAGTAAAATGGGATGTGCCATTGTGTTCCTCTCGGAAGTCTGCTTAAGGTAGACTCCTTGTTTTTGTAAAACGGGAATTGTATGATGAAGTTATGAAGCCTAAAAGTTTGTATATGCACAAGAGAATTAAATGTATGCAAAACCAATCAGAATATGCAAAATAATTCAAAATAGAGAGGGGGGGAGGAGTGAGAAATCGGCCCGTTAGGGGTCGACCCTGTTCCCCATGGGTGTCAACCCATAGGTCGACCTCATAACAGGGGTTTTGACCCCTGTGTCAACAAACTAAGAGGGGGTCAACCCCCATATGGATCTGGGCTAAAATCATTTTCTGAACGTGGACTGATTTCTGAGCATGATTCGTTAACCCTAGGCTATAAATAGGACCTCATTCTCATTGTATTATTCACCAAAAACAGTTGTGACAACAATGTACTACCCCAACCTAGATTGCTTAGCCTATTTTTCAACAACAACAGGAGTTAGACATATTCAAGGATTTGTGATATAACATCAACAATCATTTCACTGTTCTAGATCCAGTCCTTGTGATTTTATGTTATTTTTAGATATAAACATTTATAAAATAAATCTTGACATGTCTATAAGTTGGATCTAATCCTATGACTACTAGTAACTTGAATCATACCAGATCTACCGTTACTTATATACCAGATCAATAGTTCTCACACGCCCAATTCTGTCATTATATGCCTATCTTGTTATTATGATCAATTCTATCATCATATGCATGTTTTTTTATTATGCCTATTCTTGTTCTCTTCCATTCATCTTTCCTTTTTTATTTTTATAGCCAGGCTACCTTCGAGTCTAGGCCTGTCACTGAAACATGCGAACACGTGAAATTAGGAACGATGGGAAACGTTAATATTAAAGCATAACTTGTATTGGGATTGTGAGCATAACTTGTATTGTGATTTTGGGGAAAAACATATAATGTGATCTAGGACTTTAATTTGGGACATAATCAATGATGAACATGAATAATTGGCTAGGGATGAATACGCCTAAACTATAGTAATTAGAAAATGTAACTGCACTTCGTCACGAGGTTAGATTGTACTTGTGGTATAAGTCATCCCGGAACCGTACAGCATATCCAGCAACCACATAGTTATTCTAATGTGAGAGGTCTAGGGCATAAATGTAAGCATAACGGTGCTAAGACACGAGGTTAAGTTTAGCTCATGGTAGAAGTCTGCCCAGTACCGCCTGGCATATCCAACAACCACAATTAGTCAACTTAATGTGAGAGGTCTGGTACACTAACAGACATTAATGAAAAATAACAAGAATCTGTTAACTAGAAATACTGAATTTTTCTAAACCTATGTGGTTATATAAATGTGCCAAATTGAGTAGGGGTTAAGTAAACTTGCTTGAATCAGTGGGAGGGGTTGAGTTACCATGTGGGAGAGTTATATCAAACCGATAAACTTAATGTATATTACATGTTGGGGGTTATGCAATTAGACATAACCTGTCAGAATTCTAGTAGTGGGGATACAAGCCTAGGAGGGTAGCTTGTATCATCTATGTGGGACCCTTACCAGTCAGTAACCCATCTTGGTATCAAATGAAGCACCCCGAACTAGCTTGGGGCAGGGCACGCTTACCGAGTTGATTATAATAGGTTCAAAAAGGCAAGGGTTTCGACAGTGCAGGATCCAACGGAGTTTGTGCATGCATGGTTCTGGCTTGTTTATGGAAAATTAAGAACTGTGGCATCAGTAAGTATTGTTATGCATCTTGTAATTAAATGGGTTGCCACTATAGGAAGAGATACATCCTACTATGAGGCCAACATAAGTATCTAAAGAGTAGGGAACCGATTGATTGGGGTAGTAATTAGGGTACATCTAGTCTTGCTTGTGTAGAAGCCCAGTATTCTCATTGGGGGTAACTCCTGTCATTTTTGTTGGGACTGGATTTATAGTTGGGGGTAAAACCCGTAACTAGAAGTACACCTAAATCTACCATTTGTTTATGTAGGGATCATCTTGCTCTGATATACTAGTATTGGTGCAGAGAAAAAGTGTTAGAGAAGCGTAATATATCATGTTATGTTTATCCTATCCATCATGTTATACCTGCCTTTTGATACTGCTATATCCAGTTTATATGCCTGTTATAATACTTTTACTTATTTATAAGCTAAAAGTAACTAGATTCGCCAGACTTAATGTCTAACCCATTTTTTTCCCTCTCCTTTCTCTTTCGTACCCCCCTAGGTTCTCATGGTGGGAATACTCAACCTTGATCCAGATTCTTCTTCCATTCTGCTTGGGGCTGCTTATATGTACTGTTTGGTTTCATATCTTCTCTACTATAGCTATATTTTGGGGATTATGCTCTTTAATCTATTATTGTACTATGATGAAGATTTCGGTACAAGACAGATTTTTCATGTTGATGTAATGATTTTTTGTTATTTCGGACTTATTATGTAATTAGGATTAAACCATGTAGCTTTTCTATTTGATAAAGTTTTAATTCCACTGTTATTTTATATCTGTCTTGTAACGTTTCTGTTTCTATTTACCAATAACACTTCATGAAACTTAATGCATTCTGTTAAAGAGTGACATTAATAGACGTAGGGTGTCACAAGACCCGAACCAACCCTTGTTCAGGTAATTAGAGATTGAGTATCAGAAATTCAGCTCTGGCATTAATGTTTTGGTATCCTCCTAGGATTTGATTTGTGAAATCGAGGTTGTACGTTCTTCTTGAGCCACTCTCTGGGAATTTGATGTCAAAGCAGAGGATGTACGCGCTTTGTTGTCCACTCTCTAGGCATGTGCATCCAGTGCGCTTGGCTAGCTTATCCACAAGCAGGTCCCAAGGACTTACCCGACCTCCCTCTAGGAGGTGCCTTATCCTGACCATCGTAGGCGATGATAAGGTCTTAGAAACTTAGACCGGGCCATCGTTGACCCGAATTAAGGTTTACTCTTTTGATGCTCTATACAGACCATCGTAGGTACTCATAGAGGCTTGCACACCACCACCCTCCGAGGGGTTCCCTATGCTGACCATCAGTAGGAGATGATAGGGGTTGGCATTCCCTTCTGCGGGTAATGCGGAACATAAGCAGAGGTAGGGCATGCTCTTCAGTGAGCAGAGGTAGGACGTGCTTAGTTCATAGTAAAGGCAGAGCGTACTTTTCTACGAGTAGAGGCAGGGTGTGCTAATTTTAGATGCTCCGCCACGACCATTTCTGGTGTGAAATGGAGGCTTATGATTTTGATGCTTTAACCTAGCCCCCTCTAATTTGGGCATGGAGAAAGACTAACACACTACCCCACTCCGGGGGAGCCATTCCCTAACCAAATTGGTGATGACAACGGATTTGGTCCATTCATGGTTTGATCCATCTTGGGTTTCTTTAAGCTTTGAAAGGAGTGTTTTCCGTACCCTTGGTCGTGTTTGATAACTCTTTTACTAAGGACTTCTATTGAACTTGATCTTTTGATAAACTCTCGTAATTGGCATTGGTTGATGAACTTGATGAACATTTTTTCAAGGATTCTGCAGTGGTCAGTTTCATGTCCATTCATCAGTGGTAATGACAGTAGGGTCCTTCTGACTTCCTTCGTATTTGGGTTTTTTGTTTGCGAATGGCCAATAGTTGAGTTTGTGTTTGGTTAGGAAGTAGATGTTTTCCATCGAAGTGGTAAAGTAGTGTCCCTCGGGTAATCCTGGCGTAAGCCTCTCTCCTTGTCACTGAGGCTTAACCCTTTTGCAACCTAGTTTTGTTGTTTTACCTATATTTTTGTTTCTACTTCCCAAGATATACTAAGATTGAGGTTCCATCATTTCAGACCATTTATTGGTGAAGTGGTCGAAATTATCCATTATTTCTTGTTTAAACACCATTCCTCTAATTTGCTTGTGGAGAGTTCTCCTTATGTGAGGGAAAATGTTAATATCCTTTGGTGTACAGCCACTTGGAGGAGGTGTTAGGGTTTGTCCTATGTGGGAAAGGCTATTATCCCGAGCATCAGAAGCATATTGTTCTATTTCCCTTTCCTACTTCATTATCTGCAAGGTTTCCACACTCAGCCGTTGTTCACTGTCACACTTAGGTCAGTGATTTCTGACTTATCCATTTGAGATCCATAAGACTCTTGTCAGGACCTCTTACCTATAACTTTGCTTCTTTAAAGCCTTAGTCCAATCTGGGATGGAACATCAAAGGTAGATATGTGGTAAGGTTAACCAAAGGGTCGGAGGTTCAAGCCTCCTTCTAGCGCCAAAATGTTAACAATATTTTTTGTCAACACCGGAGATAGGTCTATGTAAGTCGACCTAAGAGGGAAAATAGTTTGTTTAGCCTTCGCAAGTTTGAGTTATTTCACCATCTCCTACATATCAAGGTTTAGAATCCAAAAGAATAGTTACTCTTCCCTTAATGGGTGAGTACCATGCTTAAGTGATTCAAGAACCAACAGTTATTTGGGGACGAAGGATTCCTAAGCTCAACCCTTGGCGAAATGCCTTAATGGCTTGTAGAGAGAGGTTCTGCACTGAGCATGCGGAAGGGTCTAAATTTGTAGGAAGAGGGGTGTTTTACTTGGCTTACAGAAAGGATTGGATATGGACTCACATTAACGTAGGAAGCAAACAGTGCGTTGCGGCAACAATAACTGAGAAATCATGTAACAAACCCATAAAGAAATACTTTAAGTATTGATCCACACTTTGTTGATCTTTGATTTAGAATACATGAATAGGATAGAAGAAATTCTTAAATCGATCTAAGAATTAAGGTTTACTCTAGAGAAAAAGAATACAAGAATAAGGATGAGAAAACCTTCCCCAAAATGTGATCTCTGGGGTCTTATTTATAGAGAATTCGGGTCCCCTTCTGCTCTTGGTCCATTGGGTCTGCAGGAGCCTCTATCGGCTGCTTTTCTTCTTGGTCTCGGATGTTTTAGCTTCTCGCCGCTTTGCGGTGCTGATTATAGCTTCCGGAGTGAGGGTCCTGGTCATTTGAGGCTGATTAATACGAGCTTGTCGAAGTAAATGGCTTTCGGAATGCATTTGTGCTCTTGGTAGTGGCTTCCGGGTGTAGGCTTTCGGTTTTCTCATGAATACTTTGAGGAGCTTGCCCTTGCAATGTATGCAGATAGCTGCAGGTTCGGAACCCCTTTCGGTGTCGGCACTTGGCGGATTAGTATGGATAGCTTGTATCCCTTATGGGGTTCTAGTTGCCTTCCGAAGGAGCCTTCGTGTGTAGCCTGGTCTTCCGGAATGTGGCTTCCAGTTTTCTACTTGTCATCTGTCAATGTGACCTTCCAGTGGTTATATATTAGATCTTTTGGAAGCTGGTTTCGAATAATCTCTATGTTTTTTAGTCTGGTATCTTTAAATGTCTTTAGTTCCTGTTGTGTCGGTATTAAGCAGGTTAATACCGATAGGCCTTCCGTCTTTCTGGGTTTTGATTAGCGAATCTCTTGCCTCTCCCTTTTTTAGTTTCTGACTTAGACGACCTTCCACTACAGAACCCCCTGTCGGGTAGACCCTGTCGGTGCTTCATGTTTTGTGTGTAACTTGAATCCTTCGTTCTAGGATGGTGTCGGTTGTACATCTTTCGGGTAGTCCCTTATGCTCTCGGTTTCTCTTTGTATTTGGCTTCTGCTTTCAGAGGGGACCCTTTTGTATTTGTGCCCATTTGCTACACCTTAACTGTTGGCCTGTTTCAGAGTAAAATTTTGGTAGTAACAGGGATTAAGTAAACCTGTTTAATATATGGTGGTTATATGAACTTGTTAACCTATAAAACTTAACCTGTTAATCTTTGGGGGTTAGGCGAACCTGCTAACCTGTAGGCTTAACCTGTTAAAAATTCTAGTTAATTGGAGGGCACGAGTTTAAGGGTTTGACTTGTGTCATCTGCTGTGTGGGACCTATATCAGTCAGTAACCCATTCTGGTACTAAACGGGGAACCACCACTAGGTAGGGATCATGACACGCATACTGAACTGATTATAAGAGGTTCATCTGAAAAGGGGTGTATACGGACGTGTACAAAAGGAGTCATGTGCATGCATGAGTCCAGTCTGCATGTGGAAAACAAGCCGCTATAGCACTAGTAAATAGGTATATGTCCTTCTGTAGGTTGCCACTTTAGGAAGTAATACACCCTACTCTAGGGCTGACACAGGTTATTTACAAGTTAGGGAGTCGATCGCTTGGGGGTAGTAATTAGGATACATCTAGTAAAAAAAATTTATTGAGGTACGTGATATTTCTGTTTGGGGTAACACCCGTTATTTCTGTTGAGGTGCCTGTTATTTATGTTTGGGTAAAACTCATTACTAGAGTACACCTAATATTACCATTACATTTCTGTGGGGATAATTCTGTTTCTGTTAAGTAATTAAGGGATACCTAATCCTGTCACATATCTGTTATACTAGTATTGTGCAGAGAAAAGTATCTGAGAAGCATAATCTACTCTGTTTATTCTTCTTATCTTGTTCAGTCTGTTCATACCTGTTATATGATACTGTTATCTCTCATCCAGTTTATATGCCTATCATAATACTTTTACTTCTTTATATGTGAAAGGTCACTAGACTCACCAGACTTTATGTCTGACCCATTTTGTTTCCTTTTCCCTCTCTTCCTTCCCCCCAGGTTCTCGAGGTGGGAACACTCAGGCTTGATTTGGATTCTCTCTTCTGTTTCTGCTCGGATTTGGATCTGCTTTGATGAATCGCTCCGACTACTTGTCTACTTTATTATGGCTTTTATTGGGGATTATGATTTTACAATTGCGTACTTTGACGAACGTGGGTTGTCACAAATCTCCTCTAAAACATAAATTATAACCATATCCAAATTATTTTTACAAGATTTGAGAGATTAGATTCGTTCAGGTATTCTAAATTATTTAATTTCTTTCTTCTTTTTCTATTTTTCTTTCAGCTTTACGAATCTAAATCTTTATTCGCAAATTCCTTTTTTAAAATAAATTGTAAACTGTAGGATTTGAGAATTTTGAGCCTAAAAGTTGTGTAAGCTTGGATGTTGATAGTTTTCAAGTGAGTGGAAAATTATATACATTGTTTATAATAAACATATATAATTCGTTTGCATTGAATTAGAATAATATACCTAAAAGTTTATCAGATTTGTTGCTCTTATCAAATCTGAAATATTATGTTGAAAATTTGGATATATATTTGTAGAACTTTTAATAAATATCATTGTATAGTCTACATTTTTTTTAGATTTATTGTGTTTATTGTAAACACCTTAGATCGGGAAATCATTCCTAAAAAACATTGTTAGGTTTGTAGTTTTATTCCAAATTCATAGAAATTGGGTGTTGGACTATAATTGTGTTGCTTTGGTTAAAATGGTAATAATCCTGTTTGTGTTTATTATTGTTTGTGATTTTACTAGGTTATTGTAGTTATGTCATTTTTGTTCTTTTTGCAATAAAAGACATTATTTGAAATATACAAGGAATGAAAATAATTCAAATAAGAAGAGATGCGCAAATTCATGTATTTTTTACGTAGTTTGCAAATTCTATTCCAAATAAAACATGAACATGTTTCCTTGTGATTTCAAATATGTCAGTTTTACTCTTTCAAAATAAGTTTGGACAAAATATACTATAATGATAGTTAATAGCCTTTCATAAGATTTTGAATCTTAAAATAAGATTAAACACAAAAAGAGTTGTTTTCGTCGTTAGTTTAGACCAGAATATAATCAATAAACAATTATAATAAATATAAATTAGTAACTACATAAATTCCATGTTTAAGTTATTAACATAAATATATAAATCTTATCTTTCCAAATACACAAATGACGGAATTATATTAAATAGATGTTGTGTGTATATGCATGTTTGAATTTGAAGCATTTCCATTCTATGGGAATAAATGTATGGTATAAACTCCCATGATAAATTGAAATTAAAAATTTGTGACCATTGTAGCAATCAATAGGGGATTTATTGATAAAATAAAAAGGTCACAAATAAGGTAATAAGTAATATAACCATGTTTGTTTTGGGGAATGAATTGAATAGGTTAAATATGCCTAAATGGTTACAATTAAAATTGGTGTTTAGGAATAGAGGATTGTAACTCCAACTAGAGAATAAATAAATAGTAAACTTATGTATATTTATATTCACATAAAAATTATATTGCATTAAAATTATAGTAATATTTGGAGGTTACAATAACTAGATTAGAATTAAAAAGTGACTAGTATAAAAGATCATCTAATAGAATAATGAATGCCTTAAGAAAATATGAGCATTAATGTCATAATTAGCATTAGTAAGTTAATTGATGCCTTAGGAAATATGATTGTTAGGGTCATTAGTGGTAGATAACCTAACTAATAATAACAAATAGAATAGAAAGGGGAGTTAGTGGGGATTGACTGGCGTAGTAAATGCTAAGTCTAATAAGGAAATTAATAAATAAACGACATGAGATTAGGAAGTTATAGGGTTTTCCTTATTTAGTTTTTGTTAATGGACAATTAATATAATTAAGAATGAGGATTGGACTTAGTAGGTTAATGATGCAAGGTTAGTTGCCTTATTCGACTGAAGTCTGCACTATCCAACCGTCGAATATATGTACAACTAATATTAGATATCAAGTGTGAGCTATTGAGTGGTTATTAGACTCGCCTCCTGCCCAAAAGTGGAAACCTTAAAAAGAAAATAATTTATAAGCGTAAGCCTGCTTCGGGATAGGGTTATTAAGTAGTTAGATCCACTCTTAAAACGATATTAAGTGATTGCGTAGCTCAACTCCCCATAAACAAAAAGTATTAAATGACTATTGGGTATGACATGGTAATCCCTGCGTAGGTCCGCTTCCTCTAGGTATTAAATGACTAGGTTGAGAGTCCATCTTGGGATTAGGTATTAAACGACAGTTAAAAAGGTACCCTGAGTCTTCCTATCCTACGGGAAGTATTAAGTGGCTAAGGGATTACCTAATAAGGTCAACTAGATTGTAACATAGGGGTTCCTCCAAGAGGGTCTTAAGTGGTGTCAAGTTCCTAACTCCACTTGGTACTAAGTGGCTAGTTACCATTTATCACCATATGCGGGGTTTTGGGTTTATGTGTGAATGAGGAAAGCCTTAAATTAGTAGACTTAGTAGCTAGTGTTCTCTAATTTATATTAGCATAGAATAAAACTATCAAATAAGGTATTAAGTGATAAATAGGTCCGCCTTGGGTCTTAATTGATCGAAAGGATCCACCCTTTTCTTTTATTGATAGCGATGTCTTAAGTGGCTATATAGAAACAATTAACCTTCTTATGGAATAGTGAGTAGTTGGGAGCCCACCTCTTAATCGTTAATAATTAGTTGAATGGTAGTTTAAAGGCTTCGTGCTTATGTGTAAACGTTTTATCTTAGTATTGTATCTTTATGTTTGGGTTGCTAATTTGGCTTTGGTAGTTAGTCGTCGTGTGTAGAACTTTACAAATGTTTCGGTTCTGACCAAATGTTATACATTTGTGTATTGTAGACAGTGCTATATAATCTTTACTTACCTGGACTTGTTTATCTGACCGTCACTCCTCATGACAACTCTCAGGTTTAGCTCGGAGAAGACAGATCTTAGCAGGTGTTCGGTTTGGTTCTGGGTTCCCGTTTTCTCATGCTCGATATCAATGTGGCGATATGCTTTAAATAAGTCGCCTAGGTCAGTATTAGTTATCTTTTTTTCATTGTGAGCTAGTTTTATTTTATTTTGATCATGCTCGTGCTCATTATTTGCAAGTACTAGATATATCGTCCATGCTTGGATGAGTTTGAGTTTCAATTTTTGTTGAAATTCGGGCTTGGAAAAGTGTGGGGTGTTACAACCTGGATTGCCCAGATGATGGGATGTGGTCTAGTGCCAGCGGGGACAATGTGATGATTAAATGCAGTTCCATAAGCGCACAAGTCTAATAACGGTCGTGGTTGTCTATTAGCTCTTGGAATAAGCGAGCGTAGTCATATAGGTTATCAATATATTTAAGTCTTTAGAAGGTGATGACTATGTTTTGTCTGATGAACGTTATAAATTCTATGGATGCTCATTCCCTTCATATACATCACCTATAGGATACTTGAGCGAGGATTGAAAATAGGAATGAAAGAGGAGGATGCGTAGGTCCTTTCATCATATTCTGTATAATATCCACTATTATTGTTATTTGAGTAACATGTATTACTTAATTATTATGTGCCAAATCTTTAACTGCAGTAACCAGTCATGTATGCGACTTAAACCTGTCTAATAGCACATTTTCCAATATAGCCTTTGATAGTCATTTATCGCTCACAACAGGCCGTTGTCTGATCTAAAGTTTTATGTTTCCTCTTATTGCTTTATATTGTCGATCTTGCTTCTGTTGCTTTGGTTATATATAAGTGATATGTAGCGAGGACCTGTAAGTTAATAGAGATAATGTTTCCACTTTGTTATGCCACACTTCTATTTTATTGTATATTACTTTTATTATTTTATTCATGCGTTGTGAGCTATACGACAAATTGTTTTTCACTCTTCTTCGGTAATCGTTTCATGTCAACCTAACACATATGTAATGCTTCTTTATGCTATTCGATGCAGGTGGTACGGGCCGATCGTCACAAAATCTCAAGTTAGACAATAATTTAGTGTAAGCAGTTGAAAAATCTCAAAATACTATTGTTGATGTGGGGAATTAACGTTGATTCAATGCACGCCAACTTTGAGTGTTTATGTACTAGAAACACAGTAATCCAAAGTGATATAAGGTAAATGCAAGGAGAACACAACTTTGTATAGTGGTTCGACAATAATGCCTACGTCCACTTTATAGTGATCATTCATCATGTAGTTTCTGATTACAAAGTTTGTATAAATTCAGACAATTTCAGTGTATGAATTTGTATAATAGAACAACAAATAGTTTGCTAGTTCGAAACATTGTTCGAAAAGTCCTCCTCCTTCTTCTTTGAGTGAAAAGCGCGTTGACTTGGTCAACAATTTTCGAGAAATCCAAAAATGTCAAAATTAGTATAATCGTCCTTGCAAATGTCCAAGAATTGATGGAAAACATGTATGCAACGTTTTAGTGGTCCATGCTAGTTGGAAGCCATTAATGGTGCTTGAAAGCTTCAATAGTGAGAAAAGTCCAACTCTTTGAATTGAAGAGCTTGGGGTATATATAAAAAGTAGAGTAGGTGGGAGTAGGGTAAAAAAAGAGTGGGATTTCACATCATAGAGTGATCAACCAAAAACAGGTGATCGACTTGTGTCGATCAGCTAATTTCAAGTGATCAATGTACGCCAGTTCACTTGATAAGGCAAGGTCGATCCACTTCCACACACAATGCACGCATTTCAAAAAATCCCATCCCGTAGCAGCAACATCCGAAAATTCATATCCCATACTCACATTTCACGAAATTTTGCATCCCTCCTGAGGGATGCGAGCCTGCACATTCGCATCCAAGGGATGCAAAAACTCGCATCCGAGTGATACGAATTTTCGCGTCCGATGGATGCGAACTGTAGCTATTAAAGGAAGCGAGGAGAAGCGGAGGGATGCGAGACGATAGAGGATGCAAAGCGATGGAGGATGCGAGATTCTAGAGGCAAGAAGGAGGATGTGATGTTTGAGGGAGTCGAGGTGATATGGGTCATATCCCCCTGAGGGATACGAAATCGCATCCCCAGAGGGATACGATTTCGTATTACCTGAGGGATACAAAATCGCATCCCATGAGGGATGCGGTTTAATATGCCTGGGGATGCGAGACGTGTGTCCTGCATCTAGTAAGGGATGCAAAGTACATAATCTCGCATCGCGGGGGATGCGAAATTCCTAGAACTCGACTGCTAAATGTTGAGCTTGTCATGTTGAGTTGCGCGAGAAGTTTTGATTTATCGGCATGGTGCACGCAAGCTGTTGCTGAAGAGTTCTGCACATGTTTACGAAAACAGGCATAACTTTCAAACCGCAAGGTCGTTTGGGCCAAACAAAATTTTTATGTGAAGCTATCTCATAGGGCTACAAGAGTTACCGTGAAAGGCACCGTAATCCATGTTTTCAGGCCCAAAAGGGGTCATCTTAAAGGGTTTTAGGCCATTTTACATTTACGTTGCGACTTCGACCAAATCGCTTTGTGTTTGCTGATGATGTTACCAACGTGTGACAGTTTCGACTAAAAAGCGTTCACTACAAGAAAAATACCCTATTGCAACTAGATATTTGCAACAGGCGATAAATGACAGTTGCAGTAAATGATATTTAGCAACAGACCTATTATAGCAGTTGCAATAGATAAGATTTAGCAACAGATCTTTACTTTCTGTTGCGAAAAGCATATTTTTAGCAACTTCACTTTCTTTCCTGTTGCAAAAACGTATTTTTAGCAACTGCACTTCCTAGCCTGTTGCAAATAAATATCTTTAGCAACTGTTTTCGCCACTTGCAATAACTGGATTTTGTACAACCAGTAAAGCCAGTTGCGAAAACATATTAAAAATAAGTATAAGATTTTAATGATTAACTTTTAATAATCAATTTTAAATAGTTACTATTAAACGATTAACTACTAGTAATTATATAATAATTAGGATAAATATTTAATAATTATTAATTAATAATAAAATTTAAGTATTATAAAGTGATATTTATAACTTATAATTAAATAATAATAATTAACATTTAAAAAATAATAAAATAGATAAATAATTATTAATTAATAATAAAAAACTAATGGATAATAATTAATAATTAATTTGAAATATGAATTTGTTTAAATATTAATTAAATAATGATAATAATAATAATAATAATAATAAATAATTAATAGATTCATAATAAATATAAATGGTAATTGATTAATTTTACTATTAAGGAGTAATTAATATTTAATAATAATTTATTGTATGCATTAATTTATCATTTGTGTTTGATAGAGGTATTTTATGAATTAATTAATAGTTTTTGGTTATCATTAATAATTGTTTTTATATTTCTAATATTATATTGAATAATTAGTGATTAATAAAGTGTGTTTTGTTACAACTGGTTTAAAAATGCTAATAGGTGCTAATTTCTCGACACGAGGCGCGTTCATTCTAGAAGCTCTCCCTCATTTACGTTCTATGTCCGCAGCCGTCAACCCCTTTTTTTTGCTTAGAACCCTAGTTCCTAAATCGATTCCCAGATCGTCCACCTTCGTCTTCGCTTCTTTTCCTTCTCGATCCTAACCAAGACTCAAATCAAATTTCACACCTTCGCCAACTCGTAGGTGAACACCGCCAAAAACCCTGAAAGCTCAGCCGCTTGTTTTGAGTCCTGTCAAAATCTATTTGTACGTCGTTGTCGCTTGGCTCCTATCAAAATTACGCTGTCGACCCATCCCCAGTCCGCTCATCCCATCGCAAGCATTTTCTCCTCCCCTTTTCCACCTACCTTTTCCTATACAGGTCAATTAACCCCTCATCCTCTATTTTTCTGTTCCTCGCGGTCCTCGTCCTCACAAATCTATGAAATCAACGAGACGCGCTAGTAGGTTAACGATTTGGAACTGAAAGGTGTGGTAGCTGGATTTTGGCACTTGCTTCAATCAAAACTTTTCTAGAGATGATTCCTATCATTAATGATACCAAATATGTTGTTGGGTTAATGCTTGATTCACATGTTTTTGATGACATTGACTTGTTCAGGTAACTCATACATTTTTAGATTTTTGTTTTCTTGTTTTTCTCCTCCATTCTTTGTTATAGGTTTCAGAGATTCTATGGATTATTTCTTTTCAAACTGAAATTTTAATCATTTCCGCCTTTCATAATGAATATTGGAATATCGTCATTATCTGCTAATATACTATATGATCTGACAGGGTTTCAGCGTTTTGAATTTAAGAGTATGCGATGTTAACTGATCTTGGAGTATTACTGAGGGTCATCATGCTAGCCTACTAACTTGGATTTTGCTAAATTTAAATTTAATTTAATGTATAATTTACAAATTCTGACCCAGTGTAAAACAAACCTAGTTTTATATTAAGTTTTACTAATAAGTTTTTTTAGCAGCCTGCAATATAAAAATTCGTCTAAAGTGAGTACATTTTGCTATGCCTTCCAACATAATAAGATAACCCCTCTCTAGTTATACAGTGCTTAAATTAGCCTAAAAATAAGGATTTGCTCAAAAGGTTCTACTTGCAACTGTAACCTTTAATGTTTCTTGGATTTGCACTTGCCTTTGTATATTATTTCTACGTATCACTTAACCAAATATAAGTGTTTATGGCTTTATTTGTTACTTCATCTAGATATAGGTGAAACACTGAAAGCCAGTTAGGATTCTATAGGAAGGTTATGTTGCTTCCAAAAAAGTCTTCTAGTCCATTTATATATCCATTACGGAACCAGTGTCATACATGAAGACATAAATCTTTAATCAAACTGCATTAATAGTTTTCTTTTATTCTCAAGTACAGGAGGCGCTCGCTCCCTTTCAGTCTTCGATAATGACATTGGCACCGGTTCGATTTCACCACTAATTGTCACAGGTGGTAAAAGTGGCGATGTAGGCGTGCACGATTTTCGATTCATTGCAACAGGGAAAACCAAGCGGAATAAAAGTTCTAGCCATCAAAATAATGGGATGCTTTGGTATATTTCAAAAGCTCATTTAGGTAAATGTGGTTGCTTTTTTCCTGCTTTCCATTTGAATAAATGTAGCAACAATGTCAAACTTATTTTTCTATCATGTGAGAGCTTTTGTACTAAGGGAAATAAAAACTTTATTAATAAGTATTTAGGAGTCTGTTTAAAGATCAATGTATGCCAGACATCATCAATTGTCTCCTAAAACTTTTTGCATAAGAAAACTAAGATTACTTAAACGTTTGGTTTTCAGTATAGCTGCGGAAATGTTTACCATTTGACGTGCTATGACATTAATTTATACTTGTGTCAAACTCATCATCGATTCATTTGCTGCATGATTATGTTGAAAACCATTTGCACCAATAGTTAATTTTTATGAATTACTGTTGACAATTTATTGTTTCATTTATATATCATTTTTGATTGACAACCAGAGATGCTAACAAAGTTTTTTTTTTGGGGAATTGTAGGAACTGTTACTAAAGTGATAACAGTCCCAAATACAAGTCTTTTCCTAATGGGCAGCAAAGATGGAGATGTGAAACTTTGGGATGCAAAAAATACTCGATTAGTTTACCAGTGGAAGAAGATGCATAAGCGGCACACTTTTCTTTAGCCATACTCCCGAAGCATAGGTGGTGGAGTCGTTAGAGTAATTTATTTTTTTCTTGAAACCTTTGCTAAAAGTCATTCTGCAAATTGAAGTTAATTTTGAACTTTCTGTGCTTTTCGTAAAAAAAAAAAAATTCTCTTTTCTACAGGCTGCTATTGCTGATATTCGGGTGTTATCTCTAGGATTCTTAACTTGTGGTGGTGATGGTTGTGTGAAACTTGTATAGCCAAAATGACAAGTTACAGGTATACAGCCTACGGAATACTGTATTTTATGAGACAAATTAATGCTTATTTTTGGCCTATACAACTGGACATGGACATCAACCGAAGTGCTGTATTTTTTTGGTCTACGAAAGAAGAGATAAGGAATATAAGCAAACTAATCTGTTAGTATCATTTTTAGACAACTTTTGTATAGTGTACATTGATTTGTTCATCGGTTCTACAATCGGTTTATTTTGAATAATTGTCATAAACTAATTCTTGGTCAACATGATTCTGAGTATAAATTGTATACTTGCCACTTTTTATAATTGCTGTGTGGTTGGGTATGGTTGATGCTGCGGCTTATGCTGCTTTGTATGCTCATGTTATGGCTTAGAGTGATGTAAAAAAATAGTTGTAATCTTGTTAAACAAAACTTTTCTCGACTGTACATATATGTATTCGCCTTCAAACTTAATTAAAAGTAAAATTTTCCTGCTGCTCTTTCTTTCGTCGAATGGTCATGTTGAAAGAGATCTCATGGAAAAATTAATGTGTTACACATGTTATATATGGTATGCCTATGTTGTGAACACCCAAGGGTGCGAAACTCTTGACTACACTTGATGGAAAGTGCGGACAATAGGTTGGTGCCCATTGGTGGATTCAACAACATTAATATTTGTTTCATTCTCAAGAACAATAGGTTGGTGTGCATTGATTAGTTTGGAATTCTTCATGTTATTAGTAACAATTGACTGGTCAGACTAAATATGCATGCAAGCCATTAGAGTCCTGTACTTTGGCATTTCAGTTGATGTTTTGTGTTGTGGTTTTTGCCTAGTTTTTCTTTTTCTTGACCCATTGTTGCTTGCCTTTGTGAATCATCTAAACATCATTTTGCTTTATTGTTTGGATAGGGGCAAATATTTGCTTAAAATTTCCCAGACAAATATGTGATGAATAAATTTTTGTTCAGAAAACAACGTAAATCTACACGTCGATTCCCCTCTCTTCCAGTTTATGTTTTGTTTTAGTTATCTTTTTTTGTATAGTTGTTAGTATTTTAGGAAAGTAATCTGCAGATTGAGAATTTGCAATAAGAATAGAAATCTCCCTTTTTTTGGAAGTTCTGGAGGACTTATTGGCGGAATTAGACTGAATAATGATTGCCTACGCTCAGGTTTTTCTTTCTTTCTCCTTTTTTTGCTTGTGTTTTTTGTTTTGTTTTTGTTTTCCTTCCTCGTTTAGTTTTGCTTTGTTTCATGGCTTATACTGAATAATTAGTTGATTTGGCATGTCTTCAAGTGTGTCACTCACTGGGTGGCGGAAGAGGATTGGGGATGGGGACTTTACTCATCAAAGATCAAAGAAGAATATCCAGATAGAATGATGTTTACATTTTCAGTTTTTCCATCTCCAACCCAGAGGTAATATAATCATGCATTTTTTATTTATTTATGTGGTTGCGTTTTTGTTAATCAAAAGAGACATGTTAATGGGATAGTTGATGAAATGGGTCTGCACATTTGTATGTTTTGGAAGGTGTTGGGAAAAGGGTATGTAATATGTATTTGGGTTTAAATGTATAAATGCACCTCCTGTGGTTCGTTCACATGAACGAGACATTTTCCGTTTGTGTTCAATGGTTCATGTGAACAATTTTATAAAAAGTTGTAAGTATCTAAATTTTGGCTCTGTAAAGATGTGATTCAACACATAAGTGATTTCATGACTTTTTAATATTTTATGTATTCAATCGTAAGTACTCAGATTTCACTGAAATTTCAACTTCAGACATGTTCATTTTTTAGATAAGAAAGCACAACCTATAGAGTTTGTTGGGCTTATTGTTGATAATTTGGTTGATTAAGTGTAATTTCACATCAACAGGTTTTATATTAAGTGTTAAAATTTTCAGTTTTCGGAGGAGGGAATTCTGAAACAGATGCAGGCTGATGGGTTCTAGTGAACTGAAAATATATACTCTCTTGTTATAGTATGTGTATGAGAGTAGAAATATAAGTAGAAAATACTCTATTCGAAAAAAATGTGTTGTGTGAGAGAAGAAATTGTTATACATGAAAGGTGTATGAAAATTGTAGAAACTTTATTGTAATTGTTTGTACTATTAAAATTTTGTTAAAATAAAAATTTTATTTGTTTATTTCATTATGTTATATACACTATTATTAAAACAAATACATTTAATGTGTAATATCTATAAGCTGTAATATTTTTTTTAACGATTTATGAATCCATTGCAACGGGCAAATACTATTGCAAAAGTATCTGTTGCAACAACAAAAGCCCGTTGCAAAAAAATATACTGCAACGGGAAAAAACTGTTGTGAAAAGGGGTCGACCTTTAGCAACTTCGGCTATATAGACGGGCGCTGGCCTGTTGCAATAGGTCTACTGCAACAGATATGGCCTGTTGCGAAAAGTGTTTTTTGTTGTGGTGGTGTCAACATTTTCCCCCCAAAACATGTCTTGCTTAATAGAAGAAGATGTGGTTTACGAGAAGACCAGAAATCCGGAAAATCGAAGCTATGAGAAGTCTGAAAGAACTACTGTAACCAAAAAATCGAAGAGCCACGATCGCGCCGGATCGTATTATATATGAACCTGGAAATCAAAAAGTTTTAAATTAAGTGGAAGCTGACAATTGCTCAGATTGTAATAGAATAGAAAGTCGGCGATCACTGAGATCGTAATAATAGAAGTCTGACGACCGTTGGGACCGTATTAGAATGAAAATATGATGATCACTGGGATCGTATTAGTATATAAATCTACGATCGCTGGGATTGTATTTGGAATAGAAAATCGACGATCACTGTGACCGTAATAATAGAATGGACTGTTGAGTCCCGGATGCTTGAGATCCACAAAATAAGAAGCTACAGGCTTGTTGAGCCTTACCAGAGTAAGTATGTATCTACAAAAAAAGTGTTTTGCACTTGACAAACCAAGTTGTGTAATGTTATGTGTAGAAAGAGCTAGGTCGTTAAGGTTACTGAAATAAGAGGAGCACGATAAAGTAGTTCAGTGCTTGGCGGACCAAGTCGGGTAGTTTTTATGTTTGGTAAACTTATTTAAGGAATCCTAACACTTGATAAACCCAATCTTTAAGGGAAGTCACGGACCGGAGTTTGAAGCTAAGAACAGGAGTTCAAAGTTCATGCTCGACTGATCGAGGAAGGGGAAACTGGAGTATTATGTTTATACGAGACAGATCTAGTGCAGGGGAGATCAGAGTCTTATATTTATACTTAAAGAATCCAGTGTGGAGACGGAGCTCGAATCATAATTATATTGGACTAGTCCAGTGTGAGCTTGAGCTCGAATAATATTTATACTGGACCGGTCCAGTGTGAGTCGGAGCTCGAATCATATTTATACTGGACTGGTCTGGTATGGAGCCGGAGCCTGAATCATATTTATACTCAACTAGTCTAGTGTGAGCTGGAGCTCGAATCATATTTATACTGGACTGGTCTAGTGTGGAGCCGGATCCCGAATCATATTTGTATTGGACTACTCCAGTGTGGAGCCAGAGCTCGAATGTAGTATTTTATTGATTCTTATGAGAACAATGGTCATTAGTCTGAACCCAAAAACGACAAGAGACCACACGCCGGTGCTGTGCATGTTTTCCGATGTTGTTGCTTTGATTACATGAAAAAGAAAAAAGAAAAGTGGGCGAGAAGGCACCAACAACAAAAGAAACATAAGTGTCGGAACTGGTCTGAGAAAGCCTAAGAGGATTTTGTAGAAGTAGGTCAAATTGATGACGGTACCCTGGGGCGCCCAGTCCTGCCCCTATCCCGGGATGTCGTTGGGGACGGAGCTGGTGGTGCAACTGTTATTGGATTTAGGACATATTGTTGTAAGTTGCCACGCTTAATGTGGGCTTCAAAAAGATCACGAAACTACCTGCAGTGGTTGGTTTCATGACCTGACAGTTCATGGAATAAGCAGTACTTGTCATAGCTTACCTGTTGCTGAGTCGGGTCTCTCCTGAGAGGCTTAGGGAAAGATGTAGTTTCCTGTGTGTTGAGGTAAATCCTTTCCAGGCCATGAGTAAGCTCAGGGTAGACTGGAAATTTCGACTCAAAGCAAGGCCGTGAGTTTTGGTTAGCTCGAGATTTACCTTTGCCTTTATCGAGCGTAGACGGCCACAAGCCTGTTGTGACTGCACAGGCTTTTCATCATGGGAGTCCTCCTCCTTGAGAAATATTTCGGCCTCAAAGTAGAATTGGCAAGGTCCCTTGGCAGGTCCTATCGCAGTGAGACCTCGAAGTCTGTCTAATCGAGAATGCCGAAGACGGCTTCCATTAAGATCATGGACGGATCCGGCCTGCAAACAAAGGTCACCGCGACATTGAATCATTCGAGAAATTTGCACAGAGTTTCGCTTGTTCTCTGCTTGACGGACGTTAACGTCATGACGTTCCTTAGTTGAGCAATGTGAACTCTGAATTGCTCAATAAATCTTCCGACCAGGATGATCCAGCTGTTGAGAGATTCTGGTTCCAACAGCCTGAACTGTTAGGGATTGCGGAATGGATCGTTAAGGAAAAACTAACGCTAGAGGGGGTGAATAGTGCTTTTGAGAATTTAACAAAATCTAAAACTTCTATGATCGACTATATGAATCACACACCACAGAAACAATCACAGACTCAGAATCAAACACAAACATAAACAAAAATAAAATGCAGAAAAGGAAAGAACACACCAGATTTTATATAGGCTCAAAAGTGCTCCTATGTCCAATCCCACGCAATGTTGGATTACGAAGATTTTTATTACTATATCAATATCCAAGTACAACTTCCTTGATTTCACGGCTACAAGGGTAACAACGATACCCCACACTTGATCAAGTATACACTCCTTGATTTCACGGCTACAAGGGTAACACTGCCGTTCCTTGATTTCACAGCTACAAGGAAAACACCGATTACCCAAACACTTCCCAATAATTACAATAGCCCTATAACTCTTCAATAGAACTTCGGTTCAAAGAGTAATGAGTAGAGCGTGAAAAGAAAGGAAGTTTTATGTAAAAAGATTTGAATTTGGCAGTGTATAAGTGTAGAAATCATATAAATGAGAAAATATAATGGTGTAAAGAAAGGAGACAAAGATGGAGAAGAAGAGTGATGGAAAAATTCAAAATCATGCCCTATTCATAGGATTTGAAAGGTTGCAACACTTCTAGAACGTTACAAATAGTGAAAAGACACTTCTTTCAGTTTTGAAAAAATGGCAGTTATATGTCGACATGAGTATAAATGTATGTCAACATATCATTGTTCAAAATTAATTTTTGAGTAATTTTCAAGTGTTTTGATACACACACACACACACACACACACACACACACATATATATATATATATATATATATATATATATATATATATATATATATATATATATATATATCTGAAAATTCTTGAATTAGAACATTGTGTTATAAATAAACATTATAAAGTAAAAAATCATTTGAAACCATAAGTATAAACTATATAAACATATTTATAAAATTATAATGTTTTAAAACTATATAAATATAAAGAATATAAAGTTTATAATGTAAAACTTATAAACTATAAAACTTGATTCTAAAAAAAAAAGTAAAATACAGAAAAGATAAAGATTGAAGATAGAATTTGAAAATATAGTTTGAAATAAGAAATTGAAAACTAGAAATTTGAATTTGAATTAGAACCTGGAGTGCTATTTAGAGTCTTATATAAACTAGACTGTATTACTATATTTATCTTGAACTCTTGAATTCTTGAATATTCATGAGTCTTGAATCATCTCTAAATTTTGAATCTTTATGTTTTCACCAAAAATGGTACAAACACCAAGGGTACATGAACCGTACTTCACCAATATGGTTAGTAAATAAATGGAGTCGTAATTGTCAAAGGATTAGAAGTAAAAAGTGCGGAGAAAGTAAAATGAAGGCAAGTTTTAGAGTGGTTTGGCCGTAAGCTTGGTCTACGTCCACTATGAAGGTAACTTGCATTATCATGGCAATGATTACAAGGAATAAAAATCTCTCTTTGTACGTACATCTTCTCTCTCTTACAACATATTCTCTCTCTCACATATAGATCTCACTTAGATTAATGGAATTCAATGGAGAAGTGACAAGATCATCAGAGGAGAAGGATAGGTTAGCGGAGGAGAAGGAGAACGTCCTTGCTTGAAAGGAGGAAAACGGAGAATCTTCAATCTCTTTGCCACTTAAGTGATCTCAATGGATGTCATGGTCAAATGGATGAAAGATCTTCCAATGAAGATGATGATGATGATGATTGGAATGCTAAGGAATGGTGGAAGGAAGAATCCAACGGCACTTCGTGGTGGCCAAGAGTTTTTTTTATGGTGAAGGCCATGGCCTATTTATAGGTGAGCCTCCATGAAGAAATGAGCTGAAATTCATATATGCAGGCTACGGGTCGCTCGTCCCAGTAATTACGAAAGTGTCACCGCCTAGCTGTAGCCAACTGGTGACCGTTGTATCTGTTGTCTCGTGCGAGTGAGCTCCATACGCGTGAGAGGGCTTATCGGGTGAACGGATGCTAAATGTAAGGGCGACCAACCAAGGCTTGTAGAGCAGATATAAGTGCGACCGTTCAGGAGTTGATATTTGATCGACTGGTAGGTACATTTTATTGAAGCAGTTGTAACTGATTGAGGAATGAGCAAGCGACTGGGGTTGCAATTTATGAGCGGACACAGGATGCGTGTGCGACCTATGGTATATTGGGGTTTCATGCTCAAGAGACATGTACGACCGACCAGGATAGTAAGTACGAACGACTGTAGAGTGGAATGTGTGAGCGACTCCAATTCTCCTCCTTGTCTTGCACGATCGACCTCTTTGTATGGTCAATTTATACCCGACCATGTTATGATGAAGGAACGGCCCAACTGGTCTGACGAGCGGAGCAAGCTATCTTATTTCTTTTTCATGATTCTTGGTTTTCATTATTCTTATTTCTTTTTCTTCTAAGAAGCTCTTAATAGTGACGTCGTTCTAGATAATCTTACTCACCGTTCCAACTCCTTTCAAACTTTAATCCTATTAGCCTTCGAAGTTTCAGCTTGTAATCGTGCTCGATATCTTCAACAAAGTTCTACGACTTCAAGATCGATTGAAGTAACTCATCCTTAAATTCGAGACTATCTGCTTGTTTGTAGGTTAATTCCTTCTTTTAACCTTGCTTTGGTTTAATTCGAAGTATGAATTCTAGAACCCTAGGTATGTTTTAAAGGATCTGAATATTAACCAGGATCATCCCTTGCGGATTTTTTGGTCATTTTGCGGTTTGAATTGGAATGTTGCAAGACTGTACATGTAATCATTTTGTTTGTCGAATACATAAAACCTTTTGGATTTATGATTTCAGTAACATGCCTATAAAACGCTTGTCGAAATGTTTCCAGCATCCCTTTATTACAAACCTGTGTAATCATGTTGTCGTTGATACAGCTTTGTTGATCGTCACTCGAATTGGTAACAGTTTTGCACTTAACTGTGAAATTGAGAGATTTGTACATGATGTTCATCGTCTGTATTTGTTTTGGCCCTATACTTGGTCTGGAATTTTTTTTTCTGTCGTTCATACTCGCGTTCGATCTTTGTGGTCGCTCAAATTTAATTTGGCAAGGGTAGTTCCTACCCAACTTTTATGTGGGATTAGTTACTTGTGATCGAAAATGAGCGACCACCTTGAGTCGAGTTTGAGCGAACGACATGATTTGACTATGCGCGACCATGCCAGGGTTGGTGGGGGTATATCTAGGCTCTGGTTATTAACATGTGAGCAGGTTAGAACCCTTTGCAGACGATTGGTAAAGGGTCGTGCGTATGCTTTTAAATTTGGTCAGATCACTTTTACTCGACCCGTAAGAGTCAGTCGTGCATGACCTCATTTTTGTTTGCGCATGTTCAACCTATGCCATTTGGGTTATGCTCAACCTATCTTGATTCCCCGGCTCTTGTTTGACTGCTAAATCTTCTGGTAGTACTAATTTTTCAAATATTTATTCATGTAGAAATGCTAACTCGCCATCAATTACACTAGAATCTTATGGGCCGAACTATGTCAGGTAGAGCTGGAAAGTCTAACCAAATTGCTGGAACTACATCGGGGACTATTCCTCAAATAGATCAAAACTTTCCCATGCCTCATGCTCTTTCCGAGGTACCTTGCGTGAGGCATGAAACAGAACTTTCTTTTAGCTCGTTTCAACAGCTGTGCAACCAGTTTGGAATTTCAGAAAAGGAAGAAGTCAGGTTGCTTGGGAAGGGTGAATTTGCAGATATTCCACCAATTGGATATATTGCCTTTAACCATGGTATGCTGACAAGTGGAGCGATTCCTCCTTTAATCCCTATCTATATATGATTCTCTGGCACTTAGCTATTACCCCGTGTCAATTGCACTCAAATGGTTATGCCCTTTTATTGAGCCTTTATATACTTTTCATGATAGTGAAACAACATGCGCCTTCATTTGAATATATATGCTCTTTATATTTTTTTTAAGAGGAGGTCTCAACTTCCCATAATTATTTTTGTTGAAAGACTAGGCTCCACGATAATTACTAGTTTAGTAGAAATTGTTCGAGGATTCCTGAACCAGTGTTTCTTTGTCCGGTATCCTAGCAGCTTTTATAGCTTCTGGATGGAAGGAAATGAATGTATTTACCTCTCAACATCTTATTTCTCTCCCTCTTTACCTTATTTCTTGAGTCTTCTATTATGTTACAGTGCTCCCTGATCAAAGCACCTCCTTTGATCAAAACCTCTGCAATTCTTTACTAGTTGTTAAAGAGGGTGAAAAGGAAGAGGAAATTCTTGATCATAGAAGAGTTCCTTCGTCAATATAACTTACTTCCCCCTTCGCGTACTATCGAAATGGATCATGCTGATAAGAAAGGTGTTATTTGCAGGTCCCTAGCTAAAAAGGCCTCAACAAAGAATTCCACCCCTGCAGAGAGCAGTAAAACAACTCCTAGATCCAAGTTGGCTTCTGCTAAAAGGGCAATGTCTAAGCGTCGTAAGGGTAAGAATATCATCTTTTCATCTGATTAGATTGAGAAAAGGAAAGGTATTTCTTTAGGTTCTGTAGGGGAAACTGACCAGGATAATGCATGTAAAACTTCTTCAAAAACTGCTTCAGATCCGATGAATGAGAATGAGCAGTCTAATGAGGCTGGAGTGACTTCTAAGGAAATTTCGGATGTTGATGCAATTGATGAAAATCTTGTCATTCGGGATAATCAAGGTGAGGGTGGTTCAGAGACTTTTACGGATCTTGTTGTCCTTGATTTGGCTAAAGACTTTTTCAAGCTGATGGTGTTGTTCAAATACTTAAACCCCAGACCCTAAATACAGGAGTTCTCAAAGCTCCCGTTTCTAGACCAGGAAATATCTCAAGAAGCTAGGGAATTCCTTAGAACTACCATTTAAGATTGGTTTGTTAATAGATGTATACCAGTACATTTTCTTTATGTCATATACTCCCGATGCTTTAGTTCTTTTTATCTTATTCTAGCACTCTCTAATTTAAGTACTAAAATTTTCCTTTTTCCTTTTTCCATATTTAGGAATGGAACCATCCTTATCGGACAGCTTTTCCCAACAGGCTGGTCTTGTTAGCCCATAAAATCTTTTACAATCCTGTCTTTCTCGCTACTCGAAACGTTCCCAATTGTCTTCAGATTTCCTGCCCGAGCATACTCCTAAACTTTCGTTAACTAACCAACGAAAGAAAAGGAAGCGTGATCACTTAAAGACATCTGATAAAGATACTAAGGAGAAGGAGCAACACTCGAAGAGTAAGAAGAAGAAAGACATTGATGAACAAGGTGAGGATGAGCCCCTGGAATATCATAAATCAACCAAGTCTTCAAATTCCGATCCCCTCATTTCTTCGGAACAACCTCTCATAGCTTCTTAGTTCATTGCTTCAACTTCTGGCCAGATTCAAATGATCCTTGATCGATCTTCCTACGAAATACCTAGGAATCCGAAGCTTAAGGATCAATTCGTGGGTTGGGATTTGAGAGGAATGTAACTTGATTTGGATTTGTACCTGTATGGGAGGCATGATGCTGTTAAAAAGCTAAGCAATATAAAGAGTTGCATGTCCAACAAGCATGACATCGCCAAAAGTCAGCTTGAAATGCTTTTGGATAAGGCTATGAACACAACTGGGAGTCGATTTGTGTCATGGAACAAATTTGGCCACGAATTTTAGGGATTAAATACCCGACACCTTGAGCATATTAGAATTCTTGAGAATGATAAGGCCAGATTGGCGCATGTGATTTAATCTCAGGTATCAAAAATTGCGTATTTAAAGGATGGAGATGGTAGGGTAAGCGGTTTAGAAGTTGAAAATGAAAAGCTTAGAAGGGAAGTTGAAGACGCTAAAGAGCAAGTTCGCGAAGCACAATCCACCCAAGAATCCGCTGAATCTCAACTGGCTTTGGAAAAGCAAACTCCAGCTTCTTGTCAACAGGAAAAGATAGCTCTTGAAGACAAGTTTATTTCTCAAAGCAAAACCCTTAAAATTATGGATGAAGATAAAATGAAGCTGACGAGTGCTCTTGAACAAGCCAAGTTTAAAATTAATGAAACCTTGTTCCAATTTTATGTCTATAGTGTCATAAATCGTGGAAGTTTAAGCCTTTTAAATAAGGACTTTCCCTGTACTTTGGCTCTCGTCTGGGAACAAGTGCTTATATATTCCAATGGGAAAGAAGATAGTGTTCTCCAAAAAATTCTCTTAGAAGCATAGGACCGTGATGTCTTGGCTGAGTGTAGGAAGATATTAATAGATAAGCGAGCTCAATCCCTTCGGGAAAAGACCCCGGATGTTACTACAGCTGATAGTTCCTTCTGTCCTGCTAATGCTGAGGCCTCATGTTCTCAGATTTTTCCTGTAGGCCTTCCTGTTATCCATGCCAATAGAAACGCCACTGAAGCTCGTTCTATCGATGAGCATGCCGTTCAGAATGTTACCACTAATCAGTGTACAGGGGATGGTAAATAAAATGATGATTCTTAGACTGGTTGTATATGCTAGTGCTGGTCCTCGCTTACTACTTTGTGCTTATATTGTTAACCTTTTTGTCCTGTGACTGGTTTGTGTTTCTAGAATGAAACTATGCTTTTTCTTTGTTTGCTTGGGATAGTTTTTTTATTTGTTGTACCGTAGCCTCTTATCCAGCTTTTGTTGCACACTGCCTGTTGCATTTGTATCACGGTATATTTCGTTGATTAATAGTTGTAACGGACTTGTGGTATGAAAAATTAGCATTGTAAGTTTTCTTTGATGTTGTGGTTATGCCCCCATTCCATAGTTCGTTACAATTTTAATAGGCTAAAAGCGATCGTCTTTTTGTAAATTCTCTTATGTATAGTTGGAATTTAGTTTTTTTTTAATCAATTTAAGCCATTTTCGTTGCCTCTCTTCTCTAGGGGTTTTACATTTGTCATGCATTCGCTCGTATTCTCACCAACTTGGTAGCCCAAGCCCTTCGAAGATTGGACTTGAATGCATGCCTTTTGAAGAGGGTTATATATATTTTTATATAGTATTCAACCGCATTTCTCGCGAACTTGGTGGTCCAAGCCCTTCTGAGATTCAATTGTAAATATACATATTTATTTATTTACTTTTAAAACGTATTCATACCCATTTCTCACTAACCTGGTGACCCAAGCCCTTCGAAGATTTGTTTTGAATGCATGGTTTTTTTTAGCACCATTTATCGCTAACCTGGTGGCCAAATCCTTTGGAGATTGGGTTTAAATATGTGCCCCCGGGGAGGTCTTGGGTTTCAAATTTCGATCCAATTTTGGTCCTGTTTGTTCAGATTAACTTAGAATCAAAAAGGACTTTGTCGGATACCCCCTTTCGGCTGGGATTTCTGTTAATGCTGGTCCTTCCAGCTTGGGTTGCCAGTCCTTCCAGCACTAGGACCGGTGCTTCCAGCATTGGTTTTTCGGTCCTTCCGACTTGATGCTTCATCCCATGAGGTGGAAGCTAGTTCCTCTTATCGAGTTTTATCTCGGTTTGAACAACTTACGTCCTGCACCTAAGAAGATGCCTCTTTAGTGGAACTTGCAATCTTTTAACTATGGGACAAATCTTTTTGAACTGGATTTCTTTCACCTTTCCATCATTTTCAAAACTTGGCACCAACCACTTGCTGGACGCTTGTTAAGGATTTGGCATTTTAATCCTCCCCTTTCTTAAGGAGGTGTTTTCTGTGATGAAAGGTGTAGCTTTCCGACGTGATGCCCATTTGATGCGCTTTACATCTTTTGATTCTGGACAGCTTATTTCTTTGAGATTTGTAAAGTGGTGCGTTTATTCATCTTGCTTAATTTGTACGATGCTTTTGGTCACTTATCGCTTGAGTTGACTCAACCAGGGTTTGGTTAGGAAGCTTACAGTTGTGGTTGGATTGTAAATGAGCGATTACCTCTACTTTGCCTACATTTAAGAAATTGATTTTAGTAAGAGCTAGCAAATGTATGATTTATTTAGGCAAATAACTTTTGGTTCATAGAGCTATTGTTTGGTACAACGTGTGCAAATCATTACAGATTGTTTACAAGAAAGTAGAACATAGCAAGAGGTAAAGTAAAGTAAAGGCAGCGGAGATCGCTTATTCTGAGCTACGGTTGTTAAGTCATCATTAGCTATTATCAGTTGATGATTGGTCGTAAGTCGATAGGAGCTTGAGTTTTTTTCATTAGATCCAGGCTGACTGGTGGCATTATTCTGCCCCTGAATAACTTGAGCATCTTGAGGATTCCTCACATACTGTTGAAGCTGGTTTTTTCTGATGAGCTCCTCAATCAGGCTCTTTAGGTGCCGACATCCATTGGTGTTGTGGCCTGGTTGGTTAAGAAACTGACAGAATTTTTCGGAGTTAGCATGCTACTCTGTAATATTCTGCGGTTTTACCTAAGGAAAAATGCCCTAGTCTTTTGTAGTAGAGTAAGTCCTCTCTAGGGTTTCATTTAGGGGAGTCAACTCTGAATGTTTGAACAACCGTTCCCTCTTATGCGTTTTGTTATCTTTTCTTTTGTTTCCCCTTTTCTGCCTGGAGTCATTCTTTTGCTCAGCTTGGGCCTCGCTGCCTTTCCTTTCTTCGATGGCATTGCTTCCTATAACTCTCTGTCTAATAGGTGGATCATCTTCCACACTCATATACTCTCCGGTTTTCTTATAAAACTTCTTTAGAGTTTTAGGTTTCTTCATTTTGAGCAATTTCCCAAATTCTGATTTCTTATCGATAATACCTTTCAAGTTTACCAGTAAGTACCAAGGTTCTGATTCTATAGCCTCGGCTGCCGCAGCGTGGAATCGTGTAAGAAAAGCTTTGATCGTTTCTCCAGACATTTTCTCCATTTCTCTAAGCGACATCACATCCATTTCTTTGGTAGTTTGTAGATGAAACTGTTCTTGGAACCTCCTTGCTAAATCAGCAAACTGATCAATACATTTAGGCGGGAGTCTAGTAAACTATTGTGAAGCCACACCTTCCAAGCATACGGGGAAGTATAAAAATTTTATCTCGTCAGTTGCCCTAGCTCCATTCATGTGTTGATCATATTTGAATAGGAAGATGTTTGGATCTCCAGTCCTGCTATAAGGTGCTATTGTCGGAGGTGTGAATTTATTAGGGAAATTCGCTTCACGAATCCTTTCCGAAATACGCTTCTCATCACCATTTCGTTCATGGTTCAAGTCCTGATGCCATATTACTCCTTTAGGAGGTGCCCCTTTGGTGGGACTTGCGGCGTTCCGAGTCGCACGTTTCTCGTCATGCCATGGCGTTTTAACCCTAGAGTCTTCCACGCCGACCTCTCCTTTGTCTTCTACTGAGAAATGGGATCGACTAGGGTTAGAGGCAAAGGAGTCCTCCCTTTCATCAATATCGGCCGCAACTTTTGGAGATGGAGGATCAGCTTGAGTGTTAAGAAAAGCATCAAGTCTTTCCGTCATCATTATGTTTTTAGCATCCATTTTTTCATTTAAGTCAGTTACAGCCACGTTTAATTCCTTTCGAGTTAACGAGACCCTCGAGGACTCCCCCACGTCAAGACGGTTATTGAGTGGAGAAATCTAGTTGTAAACAACATCGTTGTTTTCTTCGCCGGTTTTGCTAGTGGTCCTTTTAGATTTAGTCAAGATCTCGAATAAGGCTTTGAATTTTGATGAGAATTCGTCAATCAGTCTAGGTCGCAAAATTGCGGACTCTATGGTAGAAATTGGCTTAGAACTTCAATGGTAGGCTCTTAGGATTGGAGAAAGTGTGAAGGAAGGAGATGCGAACATCGCCCCATGGGAGGCGCCAAATGTTTTCACCAAAAATGGTTCAAACACCAAGGGTGCATAAACCATACTTCACCAATATGGTTAGGAAATAAATGGAGCCGTAATCGTCAAAGGATTAAAAGTAAAATGTGCGGAGAAAGTAAAATGAAGGCAAGTTTTAGAGTGGTTCGGCACTAAGCTTGGCTTACGTCCATTATGTGGGTAGCTTGCATTATCATGACAATGATTACAAGGCATAAAATCTCTCTTTGTACATACATCTTCTCTCTCTTACAACATATTCTCTCTTTGACATATAGATCTCTGTTAGATTAATGGAATTCAATGGAGAAGTGACAAGATCATCAGGGAAGAAGGATAGGTCAGCGGAGGAGAAGGAGAATGTCCTTGCTTGAGAGGAGGATGAAGGAGAATCTTCAATCTATTTGCCACTTAAGTGATCTCAATGGATGCCATGGTCAAATGGATGAAAGATCTTCCAATGGAGATGATGATGATGGTTGGAATGCTAAGGAATGGTGGAAGGAAGAATCCAACAGCACTTCGTGGTGGCCAGGAGTTTTTTTTATGGTGGAAGCCATGGCCTATTTATAGGTGAGTCTCCATGAAGAAATGAGCTGAAATTCATATATCCAGGCTACGGGTCGCTCGTCCCATTAATTACGAAAGTGCCATCGCCTAGTTGTAGCCAACTGGCGACAGCTGTATCCGGCTGTCTCGTGCGAGCGAGCTCCAAGCGCGTAAGCGGGCTTGTCGGGTGAACGGATGCTGAACGTACGAGCGACCGACCAAGGCTTATAGAGCAGATATAAGTGCGACCATTCAGGAGTTGATATCTGATCGACCGGTTGGTAGCATTTGATTGAAGCAGTAGTAACTGATTAAGGAATGAGCGAGTGACTGGGGTTGCAATTTATAAGCGGACACAGGATGCGTGTGAGACCTCTGGTATCTTTGGGTTTCTTGCTCAAGAGACATGTACGACCAACAAAGATAGTATGAACGAACGACTGTAGAGTGGAATGTGTGACCGACTCCAATTCTCATCCTTGTCTTGCACGACCGACCTCTTTGTATGGTCAACTTATACCTGACCATGTTATGATGAAGGAACAGCCCAACTGGTCTGACGAGCAGAGTGAGCTATCTTTATGTGCGGGCGGTCTTCTCAGAGTGTTCAAGCTGTGTTGCGCCCAAGTTTCCTGATGTTCGAATGACTGACCCCTTTTCTGCTACGACTGACCGATCCCTCACACCATGCTCGACACTTAACTTGTGCTCGACCCTTAACTTGTGTGTGAACGACCTTGTTATGTTCAGCCTGAGTATGAGCTTGCGATGCTTATGATGTTCATCCAATATGAGTGTTTGTCTCGTAGCTTTAGCTTAGACTTAATCATCCAATGTGTTTACAAATCTTTAAGGGATAAACACTTTAGAAGCTCTTAAACTGTACAATTTTCAGTATAAACTCCTGTATATAAATCCTGGATATGTATGTATGTGTGTGTATATATATATTCTAGATAAAAGAGTTAGTATATATTTTATGATCAATTAATATTGAAATATGGTTTTTGTCATCAAAACTCCATTCTCCAACAATCTCCCCCTTTTTGATGATGAGAACCTTAGTTTGTAAAATATCATACTTGCACATACCTGTTGATGATGATTCTTCTAATACTCCCCCTATCTATATGAATCCTATAAACTAAGTCTATATTTTATAATTTCTCCCCCTTTGGCATTATCATTTTTTTTAAACTACTTCTCCTAAATCTTGTAACTATCTAAATAATTCCTATACCAAGAAAAATACTCCCCCTTAATCCTAATATATCTATATAATCCTATAGTAGCACTTCCTAAATTCATGATTATCAAACATCAACACAAACCAATCCACGTATTATAATTACATAAGTTTGATGTCATATATACAAAACAAATCAAGCACACCACACCATATGTTTAATATATACAAGTTTTTAAGTCATAGAATCCAAATCAAACAAATTCAAATAAATCAATCAAATCAACCATACCAAACAATTAAACGTTTCTTGGGACTTCTACCCAATCGTCTTCTCCAAAGATTGGATCCTTCTTGATGACTTCCCAATCTTCATCTTCTTTGGTTGGTGCTGCCTTAGCGAGATTGTTATCTTCATCTCTAAAAAGAAAGAGATTAGCCACCAAATTGCATCAAAATTCTTCTCTTATTGTTCAAACATCCTTATTTGGCTTAATTCGAGATGACGCTGGTTTCGTAGAATTATAGAGGTGATATTCTTGAAGGAATTCAATGTTTCTTCAAGATTTTCACTTAGATTATGAATTAGGTTTGCCATAGATTTGATAAGAAATGAACAGAGAAGAAGGAGAAATAGTATAATGAATTTTTCTGAAAGAAATACGCTTAAATAGAGTCTGGAATTCTTTGGATTTTGAATGGACAGGAGTTAGTTATTTAATTTTAAAATTTGAAAAGTTTTGGAAATCTGGAAGTTATATGCATGTCGACATATACAATTATTTATGTCGACATACCCATTAAAAAAAATTGAAACTTTTCAGCCTGTCCCAAGCTAGGGTAAAGGAGGAGGGTTGTGATAGGCTTGGCAAGCCAACGTGAAAACTTAGCCACTCTTATGGATATGGAACCTTATGATATATCGTTGGGGTGTAACCCTCTTAGCGACGCGCTATATCGAGACTCAGATATGGTGTTAAATATGCAAGGGCTGGGCCGCCATTCTCTTAGTGGCGCGCTACACCGACGCCCCGGTGTGGTGATAAGTGAGCAAGGGTCCTCGCATTTTTCTCGGCGGATGCGAGGGGCAAGGAAGCTAGTCGACAATAGTAGGGTTCAGTTAGGTAGTTGGAATGTAGGGTCCTTAACAGGAAAATTAAGAGAGATAGTGGATACTATGATTAGGAGACGGGTTAACATCTTGTGCGTTCAAGAGACTAAATGGGTGGGTCAGAAGGCGAAGGAGGTGGAGAACACTGGCTTCAAATTGTGGTACACGGGAGAAGTACGTAACAAGAATGGGGTAGGCATATTGATTGACAAGAACCTTCAGAGCAATGTGGTTGACATCAGAAGACAAGGGGATAGGATCATCCTAGTTAAGCTAGTAGTTGGCGAGGCAGTTTTGAATGTCATTAGCGCATATGCCCCACAGGTAGGTCTAAGTGAAGAAGCCAAAAGGAAGTTCTGGGAAGACTTGGATGTCATGGCTAGGAATGTGCATAGTAGCGGGTAACTTTTTATAGGAGGAGACTTCAATGGCCATGTTGGCTCATCTAGCGGGGGTTTTGAGCGAGTGCATGGTGGTTTAGGATTTGGCAGTACGAACCAAGAGGGTGAAGATATTTTGAATTTCGCTCTCTCTTTTGATCTCATGATTGCTAATACCTTCTTTAGAAAGAGGCAATCATATCTGATCACCTTCAGTAGTGGCCAATAGGCTAGCCATATTGACTTTGTCCTAACTAGAAGAGATAGTAAACGAGATTGTGTTGATTGCAAGGTCATACCTGGAGAATGTGTCGTCTCACAACACCAGCTGTTGGTGTGCGTGTTTCGTCTTCGGGTGGTGAAGGATAAGAGAGCGAAGATTAGTAGGACGAAATGGTGGAAACTCAAAGGAGATGCTTCACGGGTGTTTAATGATAGAGTGATGGGAGAAGGAGCTTGGAATGTGGAAGGAGAAGCAAATGTCATGTGGAATGCGATGGCAACTTGCATTCGGAGAGTCGCCACTGAGGTATTTGGGATAACAAGAGGAAGCAAGCGAGAACCTAAGGATTCGTGGTGGTGGAATGACGAGGTGCAAAAGGCTATCAAAGAGAAGAAGGAATGCTACAAACGCATGTACCGTCATAGAAGCGAAGAGAACATGCACAGGTACAAAGTGGCAAAGAAGACTGCAAAGAGAGCAGTGAGTGAAGCAAGGGGACGAGCGTACGAAGATTTGTATCAAAGGCTAAGTACAAAGGAGGGCGAAAAAGACGTTTACAGAATAGCTAGGCTACGCGAGAGGAGGACAAGGGACTTCAATCAGGTTAAATGCATTAAGGATGAGAATGATAGACTTTTGGTGAAGGAAGATGAGATAAAGAATAGGTGGAGAGAATACTTTGATAAGCTTTTCAATGAAGAAAGTGATAGCTCTTCGATCGAGTTGGAAGACTTAGCCGATAGCACCAATAGACATTTTGTGCGAAGATTTCAAGAAGCTGAGGTAAAGGGGGCGTTGAAACGTATGAAATCAGGCAAGTCGGTAGGGCCTGCTGATATTCCTATTGAGGTGTGGAGATGCTTTGGAGATGCAGGGATAAGATGGCTAACTAAGTTGTTCAACAATATTTTCAAATCAAACAAAATGCCAGATGAGTGGAGGAGAAGCATTTTAGTTCCAATCTTCAAGAATAAAGGAGATATTCAAAGTTGCACAAACTATAGAGGAATTAAGCTTATGAGTCACACAATGAAGCTTTGGGAGAGAGTTTGCGAGCAGCGTTTGAGGAGGTTGACAAGTGTCTCTAGGAATCAATTTGGTTTTATGCCGGGAAGGTCAACCACTGAGGCGATTTTCTTGGTTAGGCAACTTATGGAGAGATACAGGGAGCAAAAGAAAGATCTCCACATGGTTTTTATTGACCTGGAGAAAGCTTATGACAGAGTACCGAGGAGGGTTATGTGGTGGGCGCTAGAAAGGAAGAGAGTGCCATCAAAATATATTACCCTTATTAAGGATATGTACGAGGGGGTTGTGACTAGTGTTAGGGCATGCGATGGTGAGACCAGAGACTTTCCAATTAACATAGGGTTACATCAAGGTTCGGCTTTGATCCCCTATATTTTTGCATTAGTGATGGATGAAATCACAAAAGATATACAAAGGGAGATTCCCTGGTGTATGCTCTTTGCCGATGATGTTGTTCTGATTGATGAAAGTAGAATAGGGGTTAATCGACAACTGGAGTTGTGGAGGGAGACCTTGGAATCAAAGGGTTTCAGGCTTAGCAGAACTAAAACTGAGTATATGAAGTGTGAGTTTAGCAGTGTCAGGTCAGATGACGGAGATGTTACCCTGGCCGGTAGAGTAGTACCCAAGAATGAATCGTTTCGATACTTAGGATCTATGTTGCAGTTTGATGGAGAGATTGATAAGGATGTTAGTTTTAGAATTCAAGCAGGATGGGTGAAATGGCGACTAGCATCTGGCATTCTCTGTGATCGGAAGATTCCTCTGAAGCTTAAAGGAAAGTTCTATAGGACAGCAATCAGACCTGCAATGTTATATGGTGCAGAATGTTGGCCTACTAAGAGGCAACACGTCCAAAAGATAAGTATAGCAGAGATGCGAATGCTGCGTTGGAGCTGTGGGCATACCAGACGAGATCGGATTAGAAATGAGGATATTCGGGAAAAACTTGGAGTTGCACCTATTGAAGAGAAGTTAGTCCAATACCGCTTGAGATGGTTTGGACATATCCAACGTAGACCATACGATGCACCTGTACGCGCTGGAATTCTAGGTCGCGCCGAAGGCCCAAAGAGAGGTAGAGGTCGACCTAAAATGACATGGGAGGAGATAATAAAAAGAGATTTAAGTAACTGGAGTTTATCGGAAGAGCTGGTAGTTGATAGGAGTGCATGGAAATTGGCAATCCATGTACCAGAACCATAGTGGGATTTTTTTAGACTTTATTTCACGTTTACTGAACATTTTTACTTTTTATTTACTATTTTAAATTTTATTTCACTTTTATTGAACATTTTTACTTCTTCTTACTATTATTATTTAAAAAAAACCCTTTATCGGACGACTTTTTATTTGATTGGTTATTTTAAACCCTTTATATATATAATATTATTATCATCATTATTAATTTTATTTTATTTTAATTTTGGGTTCCATATCTAGCCAACCCCAACTTGTTTGGGATATATGCCTTTGTTGTTGTTTTTGTTGTTGTATAAAACTCCATTCATTACTTCATAAAAAGAAAATACATCCAACTAATTAAGACATAATAAATATGAGATTCGGAAGCAAACATAAGGAAATACAAAAGAATACATAAAGATAATTAAACTAGATAGACTAGTTTTCAGCTGATGATATTGAGGAAGATGAGATTCCAAGCTTTCTTCCAATTTTGACCATGAACATGGTCATCTTTGAAATAATCTTTTTAAGCTTCTTTTGATTATTAGCAGTCTTCGCTCGGTTTTGAACAATCATCTCTTTGGAAATGTGTCTAGTGTTGGTTGGACACTCAAAACTTTCTAAAGAAGTTTCTTCTTCTTCGACTTCCATAGGCGCTTATTCTTGTTGCATTCGAGCTTATTTGGCTTCGAATGTCTCATATGGTTGGAAAGTGAGAGGAATTTGCATGAGATGTATGTTTGAGGAGTCAAACACTTTTCTAAGCACAAATTCTTCTCTATGAAGACCAACTCCAAAGTAATTGAAAATGTGAGTGAGATAAACACCATAGTAGTGAGTGTTTTCTCTTGATGACAATTCTATGGGCTTGATTTCTCTTAAGATCATGTCGGCCTAGTTGATGGTATAACCACCAATAATAGCAAAGAGAGCCTTATGGACCTTGAGAGTTGGGTTTTTGAAATTTCCGAAATGGGGAGTGATGGTATGTTGAAGGAGAAGGTTTACGATTCTTGTTTCTGGATAGAAAAAGTGATTTTTGAAATCAGTTTGAACATCGTCTTCGAATATGTCATGATAAGTCTCTAAATGAGGTTCATTGATTTCGAAATACGAAAAATCCGAGCATGTGCTTATACAATTTAAAATAGTTCCTAAGAGTTCAGCATCAAGAACAATTAGTGTGTCTTTGATGCTACTCCAAATTTGGTCTTCATTGCCTTCGTAAAATCCGCGATTAAGGTTCGCATAGAACATCTTGACAAGCTTGGGATAACACACTTCGCCGTTATCACGAGAGTCAATCAGACTCAAGACTTCATTGTGTTCGAAGAGAGAAATAATATCGTAGGAAGGAAAATCTTCAAATACGGCGAAAGCATCTGTGTTAACTTTAGCATCTGCTAAATAATTAGCATAGATTTTGATAGCCTCTTTGTCATTATGAAGATAACCTTTGATGGTTTTGGTTATCTCCAATTTCTGAGATGAACTTGAGGAAGCCACTGAATTGATAGTTTTGAAGAGAATAGGTATGAAGAATATGATTTGAGTTGTGAATGAAAAGGTAGAGAGAATAGTTGTATATACAGAAGTTCAATGGATATGAATTGAATACGCATAACTTTTCATAAGTCAATGACACCTTTTCAGATCTTAGGAGTTGGTGAAAAATTGGAGAGAAGTTTGAAAGTTTAAACTTTGAAATTCAAAATTTAAATTTCAAATTTCAGGCAGATATGTTGACATATGGACATATGTATGTCGACATATGTACTAATTTTCAAAGCAAAATTGATTTTTGTAAAATGTGATTTAAATTATCGATTTATATTTCAGGTTTAACAATTTCCTGAAATAATTCTAATCCTAACAAACATCCAAAAAATTTATTTGATTATTTTATTTATTATTTATTATTATATTATTATTTTGAATTTCAAATTTCAAATTTCAAATTTGAATTTCAAATTTCAAATTTGAATTTCAAATTTGAATTTCAAATTTCAAGTTTTAATTTTAAAGTTTTAATTTTTAAATTCAAAAACAAAGCAAACAAACAAAGAAAACAAACAAAGCAACCACTCAATCAAAGAAAAATTAAAAATTAATTAAGGTGTACCCGGTTTTTAGATCCTTTTCTTCGAAATTTTTTGAATTCTGAATTGCTGTGTAGAACATATTTGAATTTCCGGTTTCTAGCTCTTCATCACTTGATGATGAATCTGAACCATCTAACATTGCTACGTATGCTTTCTTTCTCTTCCTTGACGAATTGTTGTTGTTTGTTTGTTAAGTCGATTTATCTGGATATGGACACATTTTCCTTATATGGCCTGGTTTGTTGTAGTTATAACATCGACCATCATTTCTTCCTGAATTTGCTTGGTTATCATTTTGTAAATAATTTTTCATTCTATATTTCAGAAAGTTTCTTAAATGTCTTATCATAAGGGTTGTTTCTTCATCATCTTCACTACTCGAGCGAGAATCAATTATTGTTGCTTTAAGTTTAATGGATTTCATATCGGTTGACTTGTTTTCTTTTCTATAATTGGACTTCAAAAGACATCAGATTTTCGATTAACTCCTCAATCTTCATTTCATCGACATTACTGGCTTCTTTAATTGCTAGAGTTTTCTGATCCCATTCTAGATTCGATGAAATCAAAAAAATTCTGACTTGATCTTTTTTATAATAAGTTTTTCCAAGTGCCATTAACGAATGCACAATCGCTTAAAATCTGCAATACATTTCAGAGATAGACTTTTTCTCGTTCATTTTGAATAACTCAAACTGATTAACTAACATTGATATCTTAGTTTGTTTAACTTTACTAGTTCCTTCATGAGTAACTTGTAAAATTCTTCAAATTTCATAAGTAGTTTTGCCTACTAACACTCTATTAAACTCATTCCTATCTAATGAACAAAATAACATATTCACGGCTTTAGAATTGCTTTGTGCAGCAGTCTTTTATTCATTCGTCCATTGTGAAAAAGTAGTTGTGGGTTCAAAAAACTCATTTTGTGTACTGTTCCATGTGTCTAATCCCACTGATTGTAAATATATTTTCATTCTACATGCTTAATATGAATAATCATTACCATTAAACAGTGGTGGTCTAACAATGGACTGACCCTCTACAAAAGAACTATTATTGCTACCACTATTGGTTTCCATTATCACTATTTTCAAAAATAGGATTATGAACTTTTTGAAAGACCTTGCTATGATACCAATTGTTAGGGATTGTGGAGTGGATTGTTAAGGAAAAAATAACACTAGAGGGGGTGAATAGCGTTTTTGAGAATTTAAACAAAATCTAAAACTTGTATGATCTACTATATGAATCACACAACATAGAAACAATCAAAGACACACAATCAAACACAAACACAAAGATAAACAAAAATAAAATGCAGAAAAGGAAAGAATACACCGAATTTTATACTGATTCGGGATTGCTTCTACGTCCAATCCCATGCAACGCTGGATTGCGCAGAGTTTTATTACTATATCAATATCCAAGTACAACCACCTTGATTTCACGGCTACAAGGTAACACCGATTCAACACACTTGATCAAGTATACTCTCCTTGATTTCACGGCTACAAGGGTAACACCGCTCCCGTTCTTTGATTTCACGGCTACAAGGAGTACACCGATTACCCAAACAATTCCCAAATGATTACAATAGCCCTATAACTCTTCAATAACACTTCGATTTAGAGAGTAATGAGTAGAGAGTGAGAAGGGAAGAAGTTTTATGTAAAAAGTTTTGAATTCGGCAGAGTATATGTGTAGAAATCATAAAAATGAGAAAATATAATGGTGTAAAGAAAGAAGATGGAGATGGAGAAGAAGAATGATGAAAAAAATTCGAAATCAGCTCCTATTTATAAGATTTGAAAGGCTGCAACGCTTCTGGAACGTTACAAATAGTGAAAAGACACTTCCTTTCAATTTTGAAAAAATGACAGTTATATGTCGACATGAACATAAATGTATGTCGACATATCATGGTTGAGCATTTTTCAAGTGTTTTGATATATATATATATATATATATATATATATAATTCCAGAAATTGATTAAAACATAACGTTGTAAATAAATATTGTAAAGTAGAAAATCATTTGAAACCATAAGTATAAACTATATAAACATATTTATAAAATTATAGTGTTTTAAAACTATATAAATATAAAGTATATAATATAAAACTTATAAACTATAAAACTTTATTTTAAAACAAAAGTAAAATAGAGAAAGTAAAGTAGAGAAGGTAAAGATAGAAGATAGAATTTGAAATTATAGTTTGAAATCAGAAATTGAAAATCAGAAATTTGAATTTTGAATTTTGAATTAGAACCTGGAGTGCTATTCAGAGTCTTACATAAACTTGACTCTATTACTATATTTATATTGAATCTTGAATACTCATGAATCTTGAATCATCTCTGAATTCTGAATCCTTAGAAGGTGTTAAACTGTACAGTCTTCAGTATAAATTTCTGTATATAAATCATGCATGTGTGTGTGTGTGTATATATTCTAGATAAAAGTGTTAGTATATATTTTATAATCAATTAATATTGAAATAAGATTGTTGTCATCAATACTCCATTCTCCAACACGAACCATAGAGCAGCAATGTCGATAAGATAGAGAGGGAAGCATTTGGCCATGACACCTTCTGAGGCTGAATGTACTTCCATATGGTGGATGTAACGCATGAGACGGGCAGTAGGGTCTTTCATACAGTCGAAGGGTTCTAACACCGACAACTTGAATTCCGGTGGGTTTTGATAGTTTCTGATATTTGGAGTGAACGGGCTGCGAGTAACACAGCCTAAGCTGACGTGAGGTGCCACACAAAGGGAGTAGCATCGGATGACATCGGCGAGTTAGCTTTCGCTGCCCAAGCGAAGAAATGGGTTCAGGTTATGTAAATTGACGCCGATGCCCCCTACGTCGAGTCCAATATTAGCGAAAGGTCAAGCGCCAAGCAGAATCCAAGATTGGGAACTATGTGAATTCCTATGTCCAAAGCTGCGCATGCTGGCTCTTGAGTGGCATTTCCAATGCCTGAGCCCGAGATCCGGTTGGCTACAACCTGAGCTGAGCATTGAATGGGATTGGAGGTGTTGCCCCCGAGCCTAGACGATCATGTAGCTGCCGGTGGATTGGTGTCGACACGGGGTTTCTCTTCGAGAATGCCCCAAGTCCCGAGCTAATCCTTGCGGAACACTTGCACTGGTTCTGACAATGTTTTGTTTGCTCGACTACCTTATAAATCCTTTGAGTCGGGTGAAAAGAGCGGCCACAGTGGTCTCTTAGCAACGGAAATGCTCTTCCTGTTGTTCCAAGCGAGAGGTAAGATCTTCGGTTAGATCATTGATGGAAGTCAGATCTTTGATGACTCCGTCGATGTCGCCTTCAGTGACGAAGTTAAATGGGTGTCTAATCGAGGAGAATTGTTGGTCTTCCTTTACCAGCGAATTAACTGCTTCCTTTTAACCATGGCGGGAGGCGAGTTAAATCTATTCCTAAAAAAAAGACGAGGTTAAATTCCAGAATCCGAAGACCAAAGTCGAGAGCCAAGGTCGAGAACTAAAGATGAAAACCGGAGGCGAGAACCGAGACTAAAGCTGTGCGTCCATCTACCTGGCACACCAAAATATTGACGTGGGGAATTGTCATCTATTGAACGCATGCCAACTCTCGAGTGTGTGTATATTAGAAACACAGTAATCCAAAGCAATGTAAGGTAAATGCAGGAATAACACAACTTTTTATACTGGTTTGGCATTAACGCCTACGTCCACTCTATAGTGATAATTCATCATGTAGTTGTCAATTACAAAGTTAGTATAAGTTCGGACAATTTTAGTGTACAAAGTTATAAAATGGAACAACAAATAGTTTGCTAGTTCGAAACTTTGTCCAAAAAGTCCCTCTTCTTCTTTGAGTGAAAAGCGCATTGACTAGGTCAACAATGTTCGAGAAATCCAGAAATGTCAAAAAGTAGTGTAATTGTCCTTGCAAATGTCCAAGAGTTGATGGAAAACGTGTATGCAATGTTTTAGTGGTCCATGCTACGTACAATAGCCATGTAGAAGAAGATAGAAGCCATTAATGGTGCTTGATAGCTTCAACAGTGAGAAAAATTCAACCCTTTGAAATGAGGACCTTGGGGTATTTATAGAAAGTGGAGTAGGTGGAAGTAGGTGAGATATGAAAGTAGGAAAAAAGGAAGTGGGAAAAGGAAAAAAGGAGCGGGATTTAACATCATGGAGTGATTAGCCAAAAACAGGTGATCGACATGTGTCGATTAACTATTTTCAGGTGATCAACATGTGCCAGATGACTTGCCAAGGCAAGGCCGGTCCACTCGAGGACATAGCGCACGCATTTCAGAAAATTGCATCCGGTGCAGCACCATCCGAAAATTCACATTCCGTACTCGCATTTCAAAATATTTCGCAACCCTCCTTGGGTATGCGAGCCTGTGCATTCACATCTAAGGGATGCGAAAACTCACAACGGAGGGATGCGAGTTTTCGCAACCCTGAGGGATGCGAACTATGGCGATTGTAGAAAGCGACACGAGGCGGCGGAGGATGTGAGACGATGGAGGATGCGAGATTCTGGAGGCGAGGTGGAGGGATCCGACGTTCGAGGGAATCGAGGTGATGTGGGTCGTATCCCCTTGAGGGGATACGAAATCGCATCCCCAGAGGGATACAATTTCGTATTCCCTGAGGGATACAAAATTGCATCGCACGAGGATGCGATTTATTATCTCAAGAGATGCGAGATGCGTGCTTCGCATCTCGTAAGGGATGCGAAGTATATAATCTCGCATCCCGGGGAATGCGAAATTTCTGGGACTCGGCTGCTAAATGTTAAGCTTGTAATGTTGAGTTGCACGAGCAGTTTTGAGTGATTGACGCAGTGCGTGCAAGCTGTTGCTGAAGACTTCTGCATATGTTCACGAAAACATGCGTAACATTTAAATCGTAAGACCGTTTGGACCAAATGAAATTTGTACCTGAAGCTAACTCAGAGGGCTACGAGAGTTACCATGCAAAACGCCGTAATCCATGTTTTCAGGCCCAAAAGAGGTAATCTAAAAGGGTTTCAGGCCATTTTATGCTTACGTCGTGACTTCGATCTAATCGATTTATGTTTGCTGACGATGTTACCGACGTGTGACAGCTTCGACCAAAAAGCGTGTCACAACTATAAATAAAATAAAATAATAAATGAAACAAAGGGTATGAAGAACCATACTTAACATGTCGCTACATCCATAGAGTTAGCACATGACATCGAATATATGCTACTTTATGATAATCACCCAAATAATAAATGGATCGGTTCAGATTGCTATTTTCGTTAGGATAGATGCGGTGTTTACTGATATCGCCTTGCCATTTTATTTATTCTTTTCAATCGTATACCGTGTAGTGTAATTCGAGTATACATGAGTTGTATTACAGGAATTGCCACTTTTTCCTTTCTATTCTCATAATGTTTTATTTTTTTTTCAAAAGAGATGGACTCTTTATTGTGTTTCTTATACATGGCTCATAAGAGTTCAAATTGTCTGGTCTCAATTTCCCTGGCCCCCGAATCAAAGTAATCTGACCCGTTCATTTCGGTGGGACCCACCTAAAATCAGAGGGTCGTATTAGATTGGGCCACGGACCAGGAAATTATGGGACCAAGTGATTTTATTCGGGCTCATAAAGTAACAATCAATTTTTGCATAAATCTAAGGAAATGTAAGACAACCACATAACATCTCAGTCAAACGCCGACTCTCTGTACGCTTCATCCATTCCTTTCAGCACTACCTTTCCTGCCTCGAGCACAAGAAAATCAAATTGCACAGAAGTCGTTCGCTGAAAATTCAAAACCAAAACCAAAACCAAAACCCAATCCCAAACCCATTTATGGTTCGCTTTCTTCTGGTTTCTCCATCAACCAGGCGAATAGCCAAGGTGAAATTTTCAAGTTCAACAGACCCATCATCATCATTAACCCTTTATTTTCTGAAAAAATCATGTGGTCTTTCTGAAGAATCAGCTTTCTCCTGTTCTGAAAAAATCCATTGCAAAACAACAAAAACACCTCACGCAGTCCTTTCTCTTCTCAAGTCATACCATTTTTCAGAACTCGATATCATAAAAGTCACCAGCCGTTCTCCAAAGATCCTTCTAAGCAACGCCAGCAAAACCATCAAGCCCAAGCTCGAATTCTTAAACACTGTAGGCCTCTCAGGCCCTACACTGGTAAAGCTCGTTACTGCACGTCCTGAATTGCTTTATTCTAGCTTGAACAACAGGCTCGTTCCAAACTACAAAATCTTAAAAGGCCTATTACATACAGATGATAAAGTGATCTCTGCACTAAAAAGCTCCAGATCATTGCTTGTATCCGACCTTGATAAGTTATTCCTACCCAAGATTAAGATTCTTCAAGACAATGGTGTTTCGGTTGATGTTATTGTCAAGTTATTGATTATGTACAACAAGCATTTGATGTTGAGGCCCAAAAGATTTGATGAAATATTTGAATTTGTCAAGAAGATGGGGATAAACCCGAAATGTGTAAGATATGCACATGCTTTTGGCGTGCTCGGTGGAATGGCGGAGAATGAATGGGAAATGAAAATTGAAAATTTCAAGAAATTGGGATGGAGGGAAGAAGAAGTTATGTTTGCATTTGCAAGACATCCGTATTGTATGAAAGCTTCGACCAAAAAGATTGTAAAGAATTTTGAGTATTACAAGGAGAAGTTTAGTTGGGGTCCGGATTATGTATCAAGGAATCCGGTTTTGTTGTCGCTTAGCTTGGAGAAAAGGGTGATGGTAAGGTATAGATTTTTGCATGCCTTAGAAAGCAAGGGGCTGCTTAACAGAAAAGTTGGAGCGATGCAATTCCTTATAGGAGAGAAGTGTTTTTACAAGAAGTATGTGATAATGCATTATGAACAAGTTCAAGAGATAATTGATAATAGTATCAAGTGTAGATTGGAAGAATTTGGGTTGCTGAAAGATAAATAAGATTGAAGTGGGAAGCCTATTTTGCTTGGTATCTCAAGTTCAAGTAAGCTGGATTGCTTATTTTAATCTACAAAATTTGTTTTTTTAGTAGATACCAGTTCACTAACAGTATGCAAACAACAGTCATTTGTGTCGGACTCGTGGATGTGGTAAGGGTAATTTCTTTGCATGGCCGAAGAATGTCTGTTCTTTGATGTAACATGGATTGTGGCACAACTTGAGGCAGAAGGTGTACTTGCTCTGGCTGATAGGGAACTTTCTCCCATCTACCAGAAAAGTTATCATTCAAGATTTCTTCTTTAGATGAGCAAGCTTCTGGAAGGTAATGTTTCTGTAATATATAGCTTGTTTAACATCCATATGGTACTGTTTCTATAATATATAGCTTGTTTAAGGGAAAGACTACTGTTTGCTTCAGTTCAACAGTCACTTGTTTTGCTGTCACTGCTATTGTTTAGCTTCAATTATTCCCACCTGCTGCTTTTTCCTTTTCCCATGTATATATAAACAGAAATCCGGTCTGATAGCAATGTAATCAAACACTGCACTGAAGTAGAATTCTGTCTCAGCTTATTACTATTCGGTGAACGCACTTGCGATGGATACTCATCTGTTAATTCATAAATGGACACTGGTGACCTTCTAAGCTTCAACAGCATCTGTTCAGTGTGTGGTACATAATTCATCTTCCACAAATGACAATGGTAATATAATTACTGTTTTGGCTTTGCCATATTTTGAGGAAGGCAATATATCATGCAGAATAATTGGTTAAAAAAACAAAAAATTTCCTCATAACTTCGAAAACGTATGATAAAATTGTTTTATCGTTCATATGCCATAATCAACAATTGAACAGCAATACGCGGCTACTACTTAAAATATACGCTATAGATTAAACATTACTCCCTTGAGAGAACCTACAACCCCTTGCACTAGTGTTAACAAAGAGAGCTCTGGCAACTATGCTTTATTTTTCACTCAACTATGCAAACTCTTCGTCCACTCTATCAAAAGCAAACTGAGAACAAACTAACTGCATTCTTGACTCTTTTAGCCTAAGCTCTGATGATTTTGGATGGTTGAGTTTTCTTTGCTTTTTGAACATAAACACGTTCATTTTTCCTCTCCACTGCAGGTGTTCCTGCAATCAAGGTTTTAAATCTCGGATATCGGTCGCGTTCCGTTTCGGGAGTTTTAAAGATTTGATCTCGTATCGAGGAGATGTCGGATGAGATGAGCCTAACTCGGAAGTTCGTCTCGGATTTCCATCTCGGACTTAGAAGTTCGTATCAGAACAATCTCGGGGTACATAATATGTTAAAAACTGATATTCTTACAAAATGATTTTTTATGAATGCTATTAAAAATATAATAACTTAAAGTTGAATGGCAAAAACATATTATTATTCTTAATTCACGAAAGATCATCATGCACTAAATCGTAACGTGCTTAAAACATAAATATAACACAATGCAAATAGATTAGTGCTTACAACATATGATGCATGAACATTAATTATTGTTAGACATAAAACATAAAAAGATCCAAACATTAAAATTTTTATCATAAGTAGAACATAAGATACATAATTTCATAGGTAACATGTATGTAAAAAAAGATAAATATGAAAATCATATGCATTGTAAAACATATATGAATGTACAATATGGTCACTTAACATGAAAAATGTAAAATTACAAGAGATTACCATAGCTAGATTTGAATTTTTTAATTATTGTTTAGGTTCAGACACGGATTTAAATTTTAACCAGAAAAATCAAGATCTCGGACGATATTCCAGTATCTCGTCACGTTTGATAGACCGTTCGATATCGGAATATCTCAGAAGATATATTCAAAAGGATATTTACAGTGATATTTGCTGTTTCGTTTCGGAAGGAGCCCATAACGAGATCTCAAAGGAGATTTCATGCGATTTTTTCGAGGTCTGAAACAGTGCCTGCAATACTCAAAAGACATATTACCTTAAGTCATTGATTTTTAAGGTACGCACATGTTAACCAGTTAAAGTTCGAGTGCAATATACAAAAATATTAACAGCCTATAAACGATGATATGTTTGAAATGATCTAAAAGAAACAACCAATTTTGACGAAATACAATCAGTATCTTGTATTAGTTGTTGTTTATCCGCTTTTGGATTAAAACAACTTTAACAAGACATACAGAATTCAAGCGAGATCAGATTGGAACTAAAGTTGGTAGAAATACTAAGCAAACACAAAAAAGCAACTTGGGAAAATACGAAGAAGAAAATTTTGTAACAATCTGTATCCCTTGACTGCCCAAAACGGTGATATCAAAGAATACAAATAGTCGATGGAAATGATACAAATAGTCGGTGGAAATGAAATGAGCATACATAACTAAGATATCAACATACAATGAAATCAATTAATAAAGAAAATAGCATCACTATAGAAGTATTTCATATTACATAAAATAATATCATAAAATACCAGACGTAGTCTCAAAACATAAGTATTATAGTCTTATAAGAATACTATATGAGGATTTTCTTTTAAATGACAAACTTAAAGAAAACTTTGGTGAAAACCATGCAAAGTTTGGTTTTTACGGAGAAGGACAACTTTTACTGCAAAAGTGGAATTCAGGGGCCCTATTATGAATTCCACTTTTACACTAAAATGTGTCATTCTTCCTAAATTCCAAATTTTGTACACTTTTCATCAAATTTTTGGTTAAGTTTGTCCTTCAGTCTATTTTCCACTATAAAAAACTCTAACCAAAACGATAGCAATGATAAAAACAAAAGATGTAAACTGATAATGGAACAATCCAGTTAAGCTTCAAGACGCAATATCAGACGACGCTGATCACCTGCTACCTAGTCCGTCTGAGATTGGGAAAATGAAGTGAATCAGACATGAAGCCTGGGGAATGAGCTATAAACTGAAAGAAAGTGATCACATATAACAAGTCTCAGATTACTCTAAGTGTCATAGAATACGTGTACTATATGTGTCATAGAAATGTAAACTCGTAAAGTGACTCATCGAAACCCTTCTTGCATACGTAGTAGCAAGCCACCTCTTATTGCCTACAGTGGTGTTCATCTCAAACAAGCATCACCAGGCCTGTGTCACTCTTGTAGTCACTTATTGCCTACGCTTATGTTATCTTCGAACCAACCAGGACCGGACACCTTTCCTATCATCGCCACGAGAATATAGAGCATGTTATTGCCTATTTCAATCTTGCATGTTCCATGTCGTCAGGACCAGGTTCCCTCCTGTCTCGTTCCTACCTTTCTTGTTCTACTGTTACATGCTCGCTCATCGTTAGGACGACCTTCAAACAAATCTAGTGCTCCTAACCTAGTTCCCATAGACGGACTGTCTATATGCTTATGCCACGGCTTATTGAGTTTCACTCATATTATCTAAAACGGACCATCCTAGTTTCTTACATTGCACCAACAAATTGTCCAAATGTCTAAGCTGCGCCAACGGATTGCTTGCAATTGTCTACTGCACCGCTGAAAGAGCACACGGTCGACCATCCCCTAAGGTGGTCCATCACTCATAACATATCATAATAAAACGTTTACGTTCATTCTTACCATCCAACGTCCTATCCTAAAAGATCTACCCTTCCCGATTCTAACTATGGGAAAACTCTGGATTGGATATTCAAAACATGCCATTAAAAAAATATGTGTAAGAAACTCGAATCTTATCCATGGGTTCCTATGTGTACTCTGTTAAGTCATTTCCAATTGGACTTTTACATGACGAATTTTTTTAATGGGAAGTTTGCTTGATGCTATGTTCTAATATGAAGATAGGTACACAGCCAATAAGTGACTTGCGCTCAACTTGTACATTTCTAACTGTCTAGGCTCCACTATTGTTGTAATATTATGAAAACACTTCCTCAGATGTGAAATGGAGAAAACACCATGCACTCCGACCAACTTCTCTGAAAGCCCCACTTTGTATGCTATTTTTCCGGTCCTTGCCAAGATAGGAAAAGATCCGACAAATTTTGGTGCTAACTTCCCTGTCGAATCAAACCTTATAACATGTCTCTAAAATGAAACCTTGATAAGTTCCATGTCTCCCACTTCAAATTTCAAGCCATAATCCCTCCTATCAACGTATGATTTTTGTCTATCATGAGCCATCTTCAACCTCTTGTGAATTAGGTTCTCTTTCTTATATATGGCCCTTACCATATCAAGTCCAAGGATAATCCTATCAATCGTGCCCCACAAATATGATGGCGTTCTACAGGATTTGCAAGACGGGGGTTCGAAAGGTGCAATTCTAAAAGCATAAAGTCATCCTGATAGAACTATTGTGAAAGGTCATCTCTTAGAAATCCTCCAAGATTTTCGTAGAAAAAGAAGTGGTTGAATCCCCCAGGATAGATACCAACTTGATCACACCTAAAAGAGTAAGGAGAATCCACAAAATGAGGAGCTAAGATTAACTTTCAAGGGAGAAAGGAAGATAGAACTCTCGAGCAAGCAGACAACTCAACTATGAAAGGATACAAACCAGACATAAGAATTTATGCTAATGAAAAAGCCTAACTCAAAAACGTACCGGAGAGAATTATAAAAATATGCCAGCTAAAAAAGGAGAGAGGATCTTCGACGATGAAGTGGATGAACATCACCAAGAAATCCCTTTTACACAGGAAATTATGACAACAAAGATTTTCACTCATATTTTAAATCCCTGCTTTTCGATACAACAAGAAGACCGGTCTGGATGATTGCGTGATAACCTTCGAAAGCCAAATGGATCTTTATTGTGATAACCGTGGGACTTGAACTCCTGACTTCTCAAAAAGCAACGTCATACATTAACCGCTATGTTAAAAGATTTTGTGTTAACTTTCTGGAAGGGGTGTTACAAACTATCCCCCTTAAAAAGCTCAACCACTACAAGAAAACTTCACATAAACATCAGCTAAAAAACGATGTCATCGTTTTTCGGGAGCGATGTTGATGTCGGTGATGTCTAAAGTGCCAAATCTTTTACGTTGGGTAAAAAAAGATGTTGAAGCTGCAGTAAAACATCATAATATAATTAATAAACGATGAATTAACCATTTCTTTGTTTATTTGCATGAACTGAATGTTGATAATGGCTTATTATAAGTCTTGTATTACTATAAACATATCATGTAAGCAGTACAAAATGACTAATACATCGTTTATGGTGGGAATAACTATTGTAAAACACACACACACACACACATATATATATATATATATGTGTGTGTGTGTGTGTGTGTGTGTGTGTGTGTGTATGTGTGTGTGTGTGTGTGTGTGTGTGATCATTTATTTCTAAAAGAAGTGATGTCTATACACCAAACAAGTATTAGTTCATTTTCAGTGAAATGATGTCTATGTGGCGTTTAGACATCATTTCCCTTTAAAGGAGGGATGTCCTTGTTCTGTTTATACACTGTTTTTGTTCTACATAACTGATGTCAGTTATAATTTTAAACGTCAATATTTTTCCTGATATATGATATATGCCCTACCATAAAAATGCAATACCAATACCAAAAACAAAAATGCAATATTGGCCACAAACATTAAATAGAAAATATTCTTACATTCCGTAAACCATCCACCACAGATATTAAACAAGCACATATTTTTGTTCTACATTACTTTCCAGACAGATTTTCATTAAACACGATTTACTATTGTTCTTCAACAAAACCGAGCGCCTCATTACGCATCTCCTCTAACTGTTCCACACTGTAAGACTTTCAATTCTTCACGCTCCACTGCAAAGTTGATAAATAGCTCAGTATAAAAAGTATAGCAAAAGTTCGACGTCGCACACAGTATGATAACAGTAAGTGAGTATTATAAAATTTGGTAGGACAAACATCTCTACACTTCTTTTAGCATACACATATACATAAGACTAAACAACTGCACTTGGCAGGGCAGAATGACTGGTGGTAGTTGCAATTAAAAATACTTGTGCTTTCATACTATTGGTATATAAAAGTATATACTTTATACGTCTACTAGAATCAAGTGCAAAAGTTCGACGTCACACACAGTATGGGAAAACCATTCAGATTTCAATGATAACAGTATGGTAAAACCATTCAGATTTCATTGATAACAGTGTGGAAAAACCATTCAGATTTCAATTATAACAGTATGGGAAAACCATTCAGATTTTTGATTTCAATGCCAGACCATGTGATACATATCACTACGAGTTTACATTATATATATTAATTCAAAACAGAATGTACTTTACTGAAAATGTCATAAGTATTGTTTCAGTAAGGATGTATAAATTGCTCAGTTTAAGATTTAAAAAATGCTACTAATACCCAAACTTAATATCCTAATACCCAGACTTATTACTAACATCATCCTCCATGCAGTTATTCGATGAAATTTAAGGGGAAGCATCGTTTCTTTTTTTATGGTAGTAATCAGGTTTTTCAATGCAATACAATTGAAACTGGATTTAAATCATTGATATTAAAGATTTGCTCTTGTATGATAAATTTTCCAATATGCGTAAATTGTTGCTTATCGGTTAAGCAGGTAAAAGAGTCCATTTTTCTTTTTATAGTAATAATTTGTGTATTTGAAATTGATTTTGATATTAGAGCCATTGCATCTAAATTAAGAACTTATATTTCTCTCTGGTAACTTATACCATCTTTATTTTGGTTCGCAAACAATATAATTCAATTGTAGATTCAAGCAAACATTTTTGATATTCCTTGTTTTAGAATGAATTGAATATTTCCTTTAGTTGCCCTTATTCAAGAATATAAGTGCAATGTGTGAGATCAATTTGAAATGACATTTAAATCAAAAGATTTTATAATGATTATTATTATTTATAGAATTGATTCGGATGTTTGAGTCATTATATCACTGAACATAATGACATTCAGATTGAGTTTTGAATCAAAACTTAAGAATCATATTGAATGTGAAGGGTAAACATGTACCAGGACATCCCAAGAGGTTTATGCTTAGAAGATTAGATAAGAACCGTCGTCGACTGATAATGGATACCAAATTCGTATATGCATCCAGAATGATTTTTGAATGTTGAATATCAAATATCAGCATCTTAGATATCGATCGATATTGGTTAAATGTACTCTCCACTGACAATGGATAAACAAAGATATATAATTGAATTGTTTTTAGATTATATAAACGTATCTCAATCCTATAGCTTATTAAAATCTTAAAACTAAACAAACATGATGATAACAAAAAACAAAAAAAAATGAGCAGATAATATGCATCATAATAAAAGTTCTAAATTAATAAAACAATAAATAAATATATTTTATTTCTAAATTACAGATAGTTCAACTATAATCTTAAGATAAACCAATGAATAATTTTAGGATGCACATGTTTTCATATTCGCTTTTGTTTGCAGACTATAACGGGTTCTAATAACGCCGATGACAAAATAAGTTATTATGAACATATAGAGCAGAAACACACGATGTGTTCAAAACATGAACAACAAACTCTAACCGCATGCAAAGTAAATCCAGATTCAATATATGTTTACCTTTTTAAGCAAAGTAAATTCCTTATTCTCAATGATTTCTTTCATGTAGCGCATCACCACGTAACCGCATTCATGGCTACCAGGCTGTTTTGGACATCCCTATTCCAATATAGTAATGACATATGTATCAGCTGCCAAATTAATTAAACATTAATTTAAGTATGTCGTAGTTAGAAGTAGAAAAATACTTATAGTTAGATTCTTTACTTTAGGCATTTTATTGCCCTTGCTTGTTTGGGAATTGAAACTGTTAACTGCCTCAAAAAAGCATCGATGACGCTAAAAAAGCCAGTTAGGAAAAATTACTTCGTTAATGGCTTAATGCTTTTTCTAAAGTCGAAAAACGACCCAGATGAGACAGTGAATTGAGAATATAAATATCACCATCCCATATTATACTCAAAATTGAGTGCATGCTGTTATCATAAAAAATATTCCAAAGTCAAAATAATACATATTCACACCAATGTTTATATGCCGAAATATATACACATATATGTTTCTGTCAGAGTTTATGCCCTAGAGGCAATCCATTTGATGTGATTAACAACATTGTTGATGATTTTTATTTGAAATAAAATATTCTGATATGATATATTTACTGCGTAGTATAAATATTGACATAACAGAACTCCTTATAATAATAATATGGATTTATATAGTTCAAGTTAATGACTTGAACTTGAGATTATATAATATATTAGGTATTATAATTAAATGTCCCTAGTCGAGTTTTATTGTTTATATAGGACAACAATAAAACATATAGACTAGTATGTTGATTGACTGATGATCACATCTCATTGATCATTAATATACGTGATATTAATGTCAAGACATAAATATGTATTGGAGAATAGCGTATTGGGCTGACCCAACCTGAGAAAAACTACATGGAATATAATTAACAGTATCTTAAGTTATTCTCATAGTGGCAATGATGTAATGGTCCTCGGACCTGAAATCATTATAATTTTATTCGAGGATATTTGTGTTTTGATATCATCTAAAGTTAATCGTAACAGAATAACGTTAACGGTGATTATTGGATGTATCTCGAATCGAATGAAAATTATGAATGATCTAGATGGAATTTAACCCTACATTATATATATATATATATATATATATATATATTTGTAGTGATATCCATGGGCCTCTTTATTGAGTGAGATTGTGAAATGCATGGTAGTGCTCAAATATTGATTTGTTTTAAACAGTCTACTCATCGACAAGATAAACAGATTAAATTATAAAGAGGGTGATATGTTCCATGCCTCGAGTTTAATCCTGGATATATTGGTTAAAAGGATTATATAACATTGAGACACTAGTCATAAAAGGTAGTATCAAATCGTTAATTGATCTTATTATAACTTGGATAGCAGCGATGTATTACTAGATGTCGCTCACTGTTTATAAATTAAATACATTTAAATTATTCCCAACGTTGTAATAAGCTATAGGGTCACATACTTAGAACGTTATGAAGGGGAAAATCATTTATTGGGTAAATAAAATATCAATCTGTTGGTATTTTATCTGACACTGGAATGGGTATAACGATTGATTCCTAGATCAGGGTTAACATTTATTTTATAGTATGGGTTAACCCTATTTTATGAATACACGGAAATAATACCGATCATTATTATTTTTCCAATAAAAACCCTTAATTGGTGCGACTAGCACGACATTCCTTCTTCATGTCAAGTCGTAAGACAATTAGAGAAATGGCGTTCGTGTCGATCCTTGTAGTGATGGGGCGATTTGTCACACAAACCTTTCGATTCAACCCTCATCCGTTTTGAATCCCTAGATCTTCGCAAGCCCTAAATCGGTATGATTTCTTCCTTTTCGATTTACAAATTTATAGATTATTTTTGGTTGAAATTTCACTTATACGATAAGAAACTGAACCAAAATCCTTCAATGGTATCAGAGCATGGTTGTATTCTTATTAGTTGTAAATTGAGATTAATTAGGGTTTCGTACAGGCGAATCGAAGTAGAGTTTAATGGTATTATGCACACTGATATAAATGGATTTCAACTTGAATTCATTTATAACATGAAATCGTTTCATTATCGAATTTTATATATGATATAAATTGTGAAATTTATGGCCGATTTAATTCGATAATTCCATATGAATAAACTCAGCTATCCCACCAAGTTGTATTTTTTTAGGATCTGGAATAATTCCACAAATTGATGAATTTGGAATCATTCAATATCTAATGCGTCCACCCAGATTTGATACTCTGATTATGAAATAAATTAAAGTGGGTTAGTTTCTCTTATGTGAGAATTTTGTACTGACATTCATGACTTATGGTTTTATAAGAGAATATCCAAAATTATTTTACATTAGGATTATTAATATATATATATATATATATATATATATATATATATATGAATTCTATAAAATTGATTTACAAATTTCTCACACTAATTTACAGCATTGGAAACAAGTTCAGAACTTGTTTATGGTATGAACAAATAGTTGACACACACATAGCTAACTCAGTTATGTGTGTGATAAATGATATTCAAATTCATGTTTGGATGATTTAGAATCATTGGAACCATGATGAACAGGATGATAAATGTTATGAGCATGCATGTTATATTATGTTTAACATTAATTTATCATATATGATGATATGAGATCAAAGTGTCTGATTAATAAGTATACTTGACCAGTCTTAATCATAATTTTTTTCTCATCATCAAAACTGGATTTTGCTGGTTGACAAATCCAAAAAAAAAAAAAGTTTTCTGATTAATTTTGATTTACTAAAATCAATTATATGCAAATTTGTCAAGACAAATTTTGGTTTTGAAATTTATACTTGGATGTAAAATCAGAATTATGACTGGTTTTGATTTCAAATCAATACAAGTTTATTTGATTATAGACTCGGAAATAGATATGTATGGCTTTTGTTATTTTAATCATATAAATCTATACTTTGAAATCTGATTTCAACTTTACAGAAGATATGATTTTCTATGTCATGTTGTTTATATATACATATAAAATAAGATCAAAATCATAAACTGATTTTAAGGTCATTTAAAACATTGATGCATATGTAACATGAAAATTAGCAGGTTTTATATGTATCTGAATGGGTTTTAAATCAATTTCGAAATCTGGATTTTAACTTTGCACCATATCAAATTTGTAAGCTTCCTCGTATGCTTCTATATTAAATTTGGAATTGCTAATTTTGATTTAAATGTTTAAATCTGAACCATACATATGAATTGTGTGATTGAAGTAAGAAAGAATTCATATTAATGAAGAAGGCTGTGTATAATAAATCAGTATTATGAATACTGATACTTGTGATATATGGAATGTTACAAAGTTTTGATCTGACATGAAATGGTTTCATTATAAACAAAATCCTTTTGTTATTAAAACTATTTTTTTGAATCCATAACAAGTTAAGCTTATATACTAATGACCATGAATGCCTCAAATTTGGATCTGGAAGATTAAAACTGTTTAAACTAAGCAGTGCTGACACTTAAATACATGATGAGATTAGTTAAATCCAGTTTTACTTAAAATATGTGCATATACATATGTTCATTTGGGCTGCTTATGTTTATATAATTATGATAAGATAACGTTTTGAACACTATTGCAAATTTTGACTAGATTGTTACAAAAACCTTAATTTTGCCTTGAAAACTGTTTCATAGTAAAATTGAATTAATTATAACTGTTAGTTGTTCACTCTCTCTCTCTCTCTCTCTTTATATATATATATATATATATATATATATATATATATATATATATATATATATATATATATATATATATATTGAATCATTCAGCAAAATATTACAATTAACATATGTTTTAATTTGTTAAACATATGGGTGTTTAATTTTAGTTTGGATTTTATAGAATACATAAAATCTGTGAACCTTAAACTTATGACTAGACATGCATAAACATGCATTTCTTATTTAACAGAAAGTCTACTTTGATCAGACTCTATACATGTGTGTGTGTGTGTTGAAATTTGTGACAACATGTAGTACATAAAGACTTATTTCAAATTTAACTCATATGAACTCATTTGATAATCTAGTATCTTATATTGATAAGTAGAGATGCTGTTGAATGCAAATAGTTTGCATAAGCTTTTGCAAGTGTAAAATAAGTTTCAATATTAATCGACAATTACAAATGGATTATTAATAAGATCTTTTTCCATATGCATATTATTATTTTATTCAGTCACATGCAAAATTTTATTGCTATATGTAAATGTGGTAATGATTAACTTTTGCAAGGTAAATCAGAGTTTGACTCTGTTATTTCTTAATACAATATGTTTTGCATATAAGTACACTACAATGTGCATATATATTGATATTATTTGGTATGCTGTTTGATGTTTATATTGATAAATATAAATATGAATATGTTCATACATATTATCCTGCATAATGACTCAGCAACTAAAGCAATAATAACTTGATGATTAACTCTACAATGATAATATATCGATAGTGAATTGAAACTGAAGTCAATTTTAAGTTATTACAAAAATTATGAATAGTTGATTCATATTGGTAACGGCCGTATTAAGCTAATGTTCATGTACATTTGATATACTTGACTTATTGGTTGCACATGAAATACATTTGATGTATCAAAATTGCTGCAAGTATATCAATTACATTTGATGTATTAATCCTGTCGATTAAATTTTTTTTACAGCGGTTAAGGGGAATTATAAGCTCACTGCTGAACTGTTTCAGTGGGAAAAGTAGCAATAAATTTTTAAAGAGAGAGCAGCAGTGAAGTCATGATGCAAGGGACAAATTTGACTTGTTCTGGATATTCAAACTGCATATGAGAATCCAAGGGCATTTCGGCTCATATATATCTATTTGTGTAATGTATACAAATATTATTGTATGTACTGATGGGTAATGAATGAATTGCTGTGTAGTGAATAAACTAATTCATATGTATATATAGCAAGTTATACATTGTTAGACCAAAAAGTGGTCCTAACACCCAAATTGTCGTATTTAGAGCATAGGACATGAAGAAATAACTGAAAAATAAGAGAAAAAGCAAGACAACAAGATTTTTATAGTGGTTCGGCGTTAACGAGCCTACGTCCACTTAATATTTTCTCATTTCATTCACAGATTACAATTACAATAAAGATTGTCTCTCAATCATTCGAATTCAATGAATAATTCTCTCTGAATTCATTGATTTTATTGTGGAAGATGGTGGTTATTCATGGGGAAGTGTTAGCCATGCAGCCATGGATGTTGAGATGCAAAATTCCCCTGAAAATGCCCTCTGGAGGTGTATTTATAGCTGTATGATAGCTCATATGGTGAGGGGGTCGCAGTAGGACACGTGGCACCTGATCCAGGAAAGTAGGAGCGATCATAGTCTTGAGAATATGTCAAAATCTGCATGTGTAGTAGCGAGTCCTGGTCGCGGTTCGTGGTCACGGTTCGCGAACTAGATTGGTCAGCATGTATTGTGACGATCCGGATTGGTCAGCATGTATGGTCATGATCCGACCCCGGGGGTAGCCACAATCTGATCTCAGGGGGTGGTCACGATCCGACCTCGGGGGTAGCCACGATCTGATCTCAGGGGGTGGTCACGATCCGACCCCGGGGGTGGTCCCGATCCGACCCCGGGGGTGGTCACGATCCGATCTTCAAAAATGCCAAAATGTAGGTTTTTCCATATTTCTGCATGCGCTCACGGAAACGGTCGTTACTTTCAAATCGTAAGGTCGATTGGACCAAACGAAAGCTCTACTTGAAGCTAATTCAAAGGGCTACAAGCATTTAATGTGAATATATCCAAATGAGGTCGTTTTGATAGGGGTTTCGGGCTAGTTTATACTGATGTTGTGATTTTGACCAAACTGTCATGTGTCTTCTGACGATGCTTCTAATGCCGAAGAGTGATGTTATCCGGCAATTCCATATGTGACAGCATTTACCCAGAAGTGTGTCAACATGATCTTTGCTTTGGGTAGCCTGGTCACAAAGCAGGCTAACATACATTTATATAACATCTAGAAACATGTAAAAATATTGTATGTTAACTCTATGTCAACAGATTGTCTATTGCATCTTGGAACTTAATCATACTGGAATGGGTTGGACCCTTCATATGTATATGTAATCTTATGATTAATATGATTTGATATACTGTATTGATACAAAATGCATAAAGCTGTGAATTTAGCGTTATGAAAATATATTGGATGCCTCTTTCGTAAATGAGTTTATGAAATTTAGTATAAAGGGTTGATCTATATTAGTAGACTAATTAGGCTATTAAAATTTATGGAAATGAATTGGACCTTGGAATCAATGGGCTCGCTCAACGTTTTATACCTTACCGAGCCTTAAATTGTTTGGGTCTGCATGTTGTATGTATCTAGAAATGGAAATCATTTCTTGCTAATATTCTACATACAAGCTTTAAGTTAACCATTATTATTATTATTATTATTATTATTATTATTATTATTTTGGAATGTTCGAGTAAAATAAACTTGGTTTTTAATGTATAACATTGAATTCAAATATAAATATGTGTTTCAAATATTTTATTTAAATCGAACATTATATTATGAATATAAAATACACATATTTTAATATGTGTAAATAACTCTAATTATGTTTTCCACTGCGAATTATAAAATTCCCTTTAAAAGCAACATTTTGTTATATTAAGTCGTGGTGAGGTCTTCTAATAATATACTCATCATCCAGAATCACTGGATGTACGTAATGCCAAAGCATTGTGCATCCTTTTATTCGGGTTATATGCGACGGAGTAAAAGTGATACTTGAACTGTATTATTAGGTCTGACTTAACTAAGTTGCATTATAAGATTATGGCTTAGAGACAACAACATGAATTATTTTATATTTTGAGCAAATGAATAATACTGAACAAAATGTTCATCATGCGATCCAAGAGTTGTATATATGATATAATTGACATAAGATATCTGTAACAACCCGTATTTTCAATAACCTGTAATAACATAAATCGAGGCAGAATTTAATTCTAAAATGGGAATCAAGGGAAACGGGCTATGCCATTGCGTTCGTCTCGGAAAAATACGCGAAATAGAGTCCGAGTTTTCGAAAATCGGAGTCCGTATGACCAAGATATGGCCTCGCGAAGTTTCACGAAAATTCCCAAATTAAAGTATACTTAATTAAGTGAAATGGGTTGTGTAGATATATATATATATATATATTGATATATATATATATATAATTGAAAATTTAATAAATAAATATGCAAAAATGCTCAAAACAGCGAATTGGGAGAGGGGAATAACCGAACCGGCCGATTTTTGAAGTCGACCCGAGCCCGCTGGGTCGACTAGGGGTTAATCCAGGGTGTTTGGCTGTCAACCCGTGGGCCGATTCGCTCAAGTGCAGATTTTGCATTTGAATGGTTCTCATGGTCCATCTTTAATCTAAAGGCCCTAGATGGTTCCTACACTTGACTTCTTCCCCAAGACATGCTTTGATGGCTTGGATTGAATCTAGGGTTAATCCTATGGCCTAAAACACTTGCCTAATCTATAAATAAGACCCTAACCTACCCTAATTCATTCATAATTAAACCTAGTGACTAAACTATGGCAAAATGCTAGCTCTCATGGCCTCCACTAATTTTATGAAGAGGGTTGCATACTAATCACTCTCTAATCAACTTCTAATCCCTTCTTAGCATCTTAATCTTCTTCATTTGGTGTTCAAAGTTGCTAGTTGTGAGTTTCTATCACTTTGATGATCTTTTGGTAAACTAATTAGATGAGATGTGATGAGATTTATGGTTTTGTATGTGGGTTAATGAGCTTTGAATCATATGATATGATGTTAGCATTAATCTTATGTTTATGCATGTTGAGTATGTAAGCTTATGCAAGTTTAATATGATGTATGTTATGTTTGCATGATGCTAAATATGCAAGTTGTGGGCTATGTAATCATATGCATGTTATGCAAGTTCATGGTAATATGCTATGCAAGTTACATGTATGTAAATATGCAAGTTACATGTTTGTTAATATGCAAGTTACATGTATGTAAATATGCAAGTTACATGTTTGTTAATATGCAAGTTACATGTTTGTTAATATGCAAGTTACATGTATGTAAATATGCAAGTTACATGTTTCTTTATATGCAAGTTACATGTTTGTTAATATGCGAGTTACATGTATGTAAATATGCAAGTTACATGTTTATTAATATGCAAGTTCATGATGACACATTATGCAAGTCTATAAGCTAATATGCAAGTTTGTTATGCAAAATGAATATGTAAGTTATGTGACATATTATATGCAAGTTATGTGACATGTTATGCAAGTTCATATGCAAGTTATGTGTTTGTTAATATGCAAGATCGCACCTTTGAAACATGTTCATTCATATGCAAGTTGACACCTTTTATATGTGTTATATCATGAACGAAATTACGTGGGAACGATGGGGTAATTAAATGCATAAGTTAATAAGATTGTGTGAAATTAATATAATTATGCATAACACAAAATAAATAAACATAGTATGGGAATTTGCCTATTTGGTTAGGTGTACCCATACTATGTGTTGGGAATTTACCTATTGAGTTAGGTCTACCCCATGGGAATTTACCTATTAAGTTAGGTCTACCCATGTTAAGAAAACTTGATTAATTAGGGATAATTAATATAAAATTATGAGGGTGATTAATTAGGTGTAATTAATTGACTAAGACACGAGGTTGGACTCAGTTGTAGCGTAAAACTGCCCGGACCCAACCGGCTTAACCAGTTGCTACAAATGTTAGCCCAATGTGAGAGGTCTTAGGCACAAACTAAATACGTAATTAATGTAAAGACACGAGGTTAGACTCTGTTATGACATAAGGCTGCCCGGACCCAACCGGCTTAACCAGCGGTCATAAAAGACAGTCTAATGTGAGAGGTCTTTACAAAGGTTACGTTCTTAATTAATTAATTAAGAAACACTTAACCATATTAGCATGTAGAGGGACATGAGGGGTTAAGTGGGTGCCTCGGGTGGCATGAGAAAATCTAGTGGTTGCCTTGGGTGGCAATAGAAAATACGATTAGAATACTTAACCAAAATGGAACATGTAATTAAAACATGATTAAAGGGTTAAGTGGGATATACTAGAAAAAGGGACAAGCTTAGGTGGGTAGCTTGTGGAGGCCCATTTCAACCAGTAACCCATACGTATCTTTGTGGGCTCGACCCATGTCGAGGACGGGACACGCATACTGGGCTTGACTGTAAGAGGCAAACGGGTTAGCGGTGGCAACGCAAGTCCAACGGGCTTCATATGCGTGAGTGGGCCCGGGCTGGTAGGTAAGCCGTTGTTGCATCGAGTAGATATAAGCCGTGCACCTTTAGTTCCATCAGGTTGCCACATTGGGGAATGATACATCCCACGGTGGGGCCAGCACGGGTATCTACGTTAGGGAGCCGATCGAATGGGAAGTAGTGTGTACACCTAGTGGATTGTAGGGCCCCGTGGCGCCTACTTGGTCACCTAGGGGTACGCAGGTACTAATTAGTAAATTTTATAAGTCCTTGGGTGGGATCAACCTTTAAGTTAGGAACGACTGGTGTGGTGCAGTTTAGTAATTTACCTTAGGGAGGGTAGATGCGTCTTTATCCTTTATCTTCGTTTAGTTGACTGCTTAGGGTAGCCATTCATCCCTATATGTTACCGTATATCAGTTTATGTCTTCTCTGGTTACTTTAACGATTGTATTGTTAAAGTTATAGGACTCGCTCAGACTTATGTCTGACCCTGTTGTTTTTATCTTTTTCCCAACCCTCAGGTCCTACGGTGGATCCTAGCAGTAGTGGAGCTTGATCGGATTGCTGTTCCAGTCTTTAGGAGCTTGGATAGATGTAAAGCTCCAGTTATCCAGTTATCTTTTCTTTTGTTTGGCTATTGTATGAGAGTGGGATTATGTACTTCTTTATTTTGATGGATATTGTACTTGACCTTTATTGTGGTTTTATGATGTAACCAGACATGTTTTACTTCCGCTGTTATGAGATGATGTTTTAAAATTTCAAGTACTATTTATATCTGTTTTGTTGTAATTTTTCTGTTCTATATTCACTAAAATACTCCACCAATGCTATGGCATTCCCTTAGTGAGTGATCATAGCGGGAGTGGGGTGTTACACGTGGTATCAGAGCGAGGTTACCAGAACAGATAAAATTTTTGAGAAAAACTACTTTCTAAGAGTATTTTCGAAGAAAGGATTTTTAAAAGCATGTCTTCTAAGAGAAAAAGTTTTTGAAAAAGAAAAGCATAATCCCCAATAGCCATATCTTTATCTTTCGGAATCTCCTTTTTGAATCTTTCCTCTTTCGTTTCAGCATGGCTGAAGATCTTAACATCCCGGAGGGTTTAGTTATACCACTATGGTATAGGAGGTTGCAAGAGGCTAGGGCCGCGGCTGCGGGTCCGGCCAATGCTACTACACCAGAGACAACCGCTCCTCCTCCTCAGCCTAGAGTGGATAATTTTGCTAAGGTTTGCAAGGAGTTCAAGGCTATAGGAGGAAAACCTTTTCTTGGTTCAGAGACTTTCGTAGAGGCTAGAGATTGGCTTAAGGAAGTGGAAGAGTTGCTAGATATCTTTGAAGTGGAAGAGGGAAAGAAAGTCAAGTTGGCGGCTTGGTTAATGAAGGGAGAGGCCTCATTCTGGTGGGAGGTCACTAATGGAGAACGCCCTGTTGACTCTTGGGCAGATTTTAAGCAAAGGTTTGGGGCTAAGTTTCTCTCAAGGGCGGAAGAGAATCTGTTTATGGAGAAGTTCTTGAATTTGAAGCAAGGGAATCTCACGGTGAAAGAATATGTCAACAAATTCAATCAATTAGCAAGGTTTGGCATAGAGTTGGTGAATACACCGGAGAAGAAGGCTTTGAGGTTCGTTAGAGGCTTGAACGAACCATTGCAAGGAATAGCTATGACTCACATTCCTATGGGGGCCACTTTTGAGAAGCTTGTCTACATGGCACTTATGCATGAGGATGATAAGAATTCTAAGGCACCAGAGAAAAAGGGGGATCAGAAGAAACCGCAACAGCAACAACAAGGCAAGGGCGGAAAAGGCAATGGTGACAAAAAGAAGACGAAGAAGAAGTGCTTCAATTGTGGAACACCAGGACACCTTAGTAAGGATTGTCGCAAAAAGAAGAAGACCGGTTGCTTTCATTGTGGTGAAGCAGGGCATCTTGTGAAAAACTGCCCAAAGAAGGGGCAGAAGACGGGGTCTACCTCAGGAGGCCAGGTGCAAGCTCTTATAGCACCACCTCAGTCAGGGGGGCAAGTTCAGGTTCTCTCAGTTCCACCGATTCAGCAGAGAGGTAGAACTATTTCCGTTGAAAGTCTGGTTTTTCTGTTTGATCATCCAGTTCGTACTTTGTTTGACTCTGGCGCATCGCATTCTTTTATCTCATCATCGTTAGTTGAGTCACTGCACTTAGACACCAGTCTAGTTGATGATCCCTTGGTTGTCTCAAACCCAATTGGGGGCTCCATATATCTGTCTATGATATGTTTGGGTTTGAAGATTTCTATACTTAGCGTTGAGTTTAGATGTGATGCTTTTGTATTGGGCTTCACGGGCTATGGGTTGATCTTGGGCATGGACTGGTTATCCCGTAATGGTGCCGTTCTTGATTGCGAAAGGAGAGTTGTCAGGCTCATGACCCGCTTGGGTAACACTCTCGAGATCTCTTGCAATCCCATGGAATCTGTTTTGCTAAGTTATCTTGAATCGCTCGATGCTTCGGTCGAGAGTTTGTGTTCTGTCAGAGTAGTCCGGGAATATCCGGATGTGTTTGAAGAAGTAAAGGGTTTGCCTCCGAAGCGGGAGATAGATTTCCGAATTTATTTGGTGGATAATGCCAAACCAGTGTCTTTGCCAGTACGCCACATGGCTCCTCGTGAGAGAAGAGAACTTCATAAGCAAGTAGGGGAGTTGCTTGAGAAGGGGTTCATAAGGCGAAGTATATCGGAGTGGGGAGCTCCAGTAGTGTTTGCCACGAAGGCGGATGGGTCCCTCAGACTTTGTGTGGATTATAGAGAACTTAATAAGCTCACGAAGAAGAATAGACACCCATTACCGAGGATAGATGATCTCTTTGATCAGTTGGTTGGCGCGTCAGTATTTTCGCAGATGGACTTAGCTACAGGGTTTCATCAGTTAAGAGTGACGGAGGACAGTATAGAGAAGACTGCTTTCCGGACTCCGGATGGTTTTTATGAGTGGCTAGTGATGCCATTTGGGTTGACAAACGCCCCCGCATACTTTGTTGATCTCATGAGTAGAGTGTTCAGAGAGTATCTGAATAAGTTTGTAGTAGTTTTTGTGGATGACATCTTGGTCTTTTCCAAGAATGAAGAAGAGCATGCCTTACATCTCAAGGAAGTGTTGGAGACTCTTCGAGCGCATAGTCTTAAAGCTAAATTCTCTAAATGCCATTTTTGGAGAAGAGAAGTGCGATTCTTAGGGCATGTGGTCTCTAAGGAAGGGATAGCTGTGGATCCCGCAAAGATAGTATCTATCCAGGATTGGAAAGTTCCTAGAAATGCTACCGAGGTAAGAAGTTTCTTGGGGTTGGCAGGATATTATAGGAAGTTCATCAAAGACTTCGCGAAGATATCAGCCCCATTAACCCGCTTGACGAAAAAGAATCTGGTTTTCTCGTGGGATGTAGATTGTGATGATGCTTTCCGACGGTTAAAAAGAGCTTTGACCACCGCTCCAGTTTTAGTGCTCCCGGATGGGAGTAAGCCGTTTGTTGTTTATACCGATGCTTGTGGAACAGGATTAGGCGCAGTCTTGATGCAGGAGGGAAGGGTAATAGCCTATGGAGGGAGACAATTGAGAGTGCATGAGAAGAATTACCCTACCCATGATCTAGAGTTGGCCGCGATTGTTTTCGCACTTAAGTCTTGGCGCCATTATCTTCTTGGTGAGAGATTCGAGTTGTTCACCGACCATAAATCATTGAAGTACTTATTCTCTCAGAAGGATTTAAACTTAAGACAGCAAAGGTGGATGGAGTTCTTAGCATCCTATGATTTCGAGATAGCGTATACCCCTGGTAAGGGTAACGTGGTGGCAGACGCCTTAAGTAGAAAAAGGCTATCTTTGAGTCCATTGTTCGTGGAACGACGAAGCTTGGAGTTTCTTTCTTTGTTTGACTTCAGACCTTCTGTTGATTTTGTACCTGGTTTGTTGGCATCCTTGGAGGTTAGACCTACTCTTTTGAGACGGATTGGCGAGGCTCAGCGAGACGACCCACAGTTGGTTGTGTTGGTAGAGAAGCTTATAAGAGGGGAGTCGTCCAGCCATTTGGGTAGATACACCATAGATGATAAGGGATGGTTGCATAGAGACGGTAGACTTTGTGTACCGCAAGATGAGGGTTTGAAGAAGGCTATTTTGGATGATGCACATCGTTCAAGAATGACTATTCATCCCGGTGGAGACAAAATGTACCAAGACATGAAGAGAGTTTTCTTCTGGGCCGGTATGAAGAAAGATGTGGCCGAGTATGTGGCTAGATGCTTAGTGTGCCAACAAGTTAAAGTGGAGCAAAGGAAACCCGGTGGGTTGCTACACCCATTGGAAGTTCCACAGTGGAAGTGGGATAGTGTCTCGATGGATTTCATCGACGGGTTACCGAGATCGAGGAAGGGCAATACGGGAATTTGGGTTGTGGTAGACAGACTTACCAAGAGTGCCCATTTTATACCCGTAAAGAGTAAGAGGACCGCTCCATGGCTTGCTTCAGTCTATGTTAGAGAGATTGTTAGATTGCATGGCGTACCATCCAGCATTGTGAGTGATCGAGATCCTATTTTCACTAGTGAGTTTTGGAGAAGTTTGCAAGAGGCGGTAGGGACTCAGTTGTGTTTGAGCACCGCATATCATCCTCAGACGGACGGTCAGACTGAGAGGGTGAACCGTATCTTAGAAGATCTTTTGAGGCTTTGTATCTTGGATTTTGGAGGTACATGGGAAGAACATCTTCCTTTGGTGGAGTTCGCATATAATAACAGCTTTCAGTCCAGTATTGGTATGGCTCCTTTCGAAGCTCTTTATGGAAGGCCTTGTCGATCTCCTACATGTTGGTGGGAATCTACGGATAAGATCTTGCTTGGGCCGGATATGGTTAGAGAGACTTCAGAGAAGATTGATTTAATTCGAAAAAGGATGAAAGCAGCGCAAGATAGACAGAAATCTTATGCGGATCGGAGAAGGACGGATCTTGAGTTTGAGGTTGGGGACATGGTTTTTGTCAAAGTATCTCCATTGAGAAATGTTGTTCGCTTTGGGTCCGTAGGGAAGTTAGCACCGAGATTTGTTGGGCCGTTTCCTATTAAGGAAAGGATTGGACGGATGGCATATAGGGTGGAGTTGCCCGACAGACTTAGTGGTGTTCATGATGTATTCCATGTATCACATTTGAGGAAGTGCTTACATGAGACCGCGGAGGTGGTAGAGCCGAGCTTGCTTAGAGATGTAGAGGTAGAGCGTGATGCGACGATTCGACGAGCTCCTACTCGCATCCTTGGGTCAGAAACTAGGAAGTTGAGGAACAGAGAAGTTCAGCTAGTTAAAGTGCAATGGGGAGATGACGAAAGCAATGCTACTTGGGAGACGGAAGCAAAGATGCGTTCTTTGTATCCATTTCTTTTTGAGAGTATGTCTTTTAACTTCTCCTTTATTGCTTGTCTAGTACTTATCTTATCTTTAGTATATCCTCTCGCTAATACCTATGACCTTTAGATAGGGTAAAACCTATGGTTGAAACATGTGTTTGAAACATGTTATGGTTGATGGATGCATATGGATGCAATTGTTTGCTAGTGGTTGCTCGTGGATGCATATACACACACATTAGGCACTAGATCGGCTCAGTCACTTCATGTTGCATATTGCATAAATGGATGTGGTAGTTAGATTGATGGATGTATCATGGCTGTGTTATCATATGGATGATGCATTTTTGTGTATGGTTGTGCACGCATGTAGAAATTTGTATGTGTCAATAGGGTTTCGCATACATATTGGATGCATGGCACTATCATGGTTTGCATTAAGGAGGTTTACTGTATCAGTAACCGCCTGATTTTTGCATTAGGTAAGTACATATACACACACTTTTGCATATATCCATCCAGCATTTAGAATCTTGTAAGGACAATGATTGCTCGTGGATGATGCTTTGAGTAGATGGATGATTGGATGGTAGGATACGTTCTTCCTAACTTGAAGATTTCGGGGACGAAATCCTTTAAGGGGGGGAGAATGTAACAACCCGTATTTTCAATAACCTGTAATAACATAAATCGAGGCAGAATTTAATTCTAAAATGGGAATCAAGGGAAACGGGCTATGCCATTGCGTTCGTCTCGGAAAAATACGCGAAATAGAGTCCGAGTTTTCGAAAATCGGAGTCCGTATGACCAAGATATGGCCTCGCGAAGTTTCACGAAAATTCCCAAATTAAAGTATACTTAATTAAGTGAAATGGGTTGTGTAGATATATATATATATATATATATATATATATATATATATTGATATATATATATATATATATAATTGAAAATTTAATAAATAAATATGCAAAAATGCTCAAAACAGCGAATTGGGAGAGGGGAATAACCGAACCGACCGATTTTTGAAGTCGACCCAAGCCCGCTGGGTCGACTAGGGGTTAATCCAGGGTGTTTGGCTGTCAACCCGTGGGCCGATTCGCTTAAGTGCAGATTTTGCATTTGAATGGTTCTCATGGTCCATCTTTAATCTAAAGGCCCTAGATGGTTCCTACACTTGACTTCTTCCCCAAGACATGCTTTGATGGCTTGGATTGAATCTAGGGTTAATCCTATGGCCTAAAACACTTGCCTAATCTATAAATAAGACCCTAACCTACCCTAATTCATTCATAATTAAACCTAGTGACTAAACTATGGCAAAATGCTAGCTCTCATGGCCTCCACTAATTTTATGAAGAGGGTTGCATACTAATCACTCTCTAATCAACTTCTAATCCCTTCTTAGCATCTTAATCTTCTTCATTTGGTGTTCAAAGTTGCTAGTTGTGAGTTTCTATCACTTTGATGATCTTTTGGTAAACTAATTAGATGAGATGTGATGAGATTTATGGTTTTGTATGTGGGTTAATGAGCTTTGAATCATATGATATGATGTTAGCATTAATCTTATGTTTATGCATGTTGAGTATGTAAGCTTATGCAAGTTTAATATGATGTATGTTATGTTTGCATGATGCTAAATATGCAAGTTGTGGGCTATGTAATCATATGCATGTTATGCAAGTTCATGGTAATATGCTATGCAAGTTACATGTATGTAAATATGCAAGTTACATGTTTGTTAATATGCAAGTTACATGTATGTAAATATGCAAGTTACATGTTTGTTAATATGCAAGTTACATGTTTGTTAATATGCAAGTTACATGTATGTAAATATGCAAGTTACATGTTTCTTTATATGCAAGTTACATGTTTGTTAATATGCGAGTTACATGTATGTAAATATGCAAGTTACATGTTTATTAATATGCAAGTTCATGATGACACATTATGCAAGTCTATAAGCTAATATGCAAGTTTGTTATGCAAAATGAATATGTAAGTTATGTGACATATTATATGCAAGTTATGTGACATGTTATGCAAGTTCATATGCAAGTTATGTGTTTGTTAATATGCAAGATGGCACCTTTGAAACATGTTCATTCATATGCAAGTTGACACCTTTTATATGTGTTATATCATGAACGAAATTACGTGGGAACGATGGGGTAATTAAATGCATAAGTTAATAAGATTGTGTGAAATTAATATAATTATGCATAACACAAAATAAATAAACATAGTATGGGAATTTGCCTATTTGGTTAGGTGTACCCATACTATGTGTTGGGAATTTACCTATTGAGTTAGGTCTACCCCATGGGAATTTACCTATTAAGTTAGGTCTACCCATGTTAAGAAAACTTGATTAATTAGGGATAATTAATATAAAATTATGAGGGTGATTAATTAGGTGTAATTAATTGACTAAGACACGAGGTTGGACTCAGTTGTAGCGTAAAACTGCCCGGACCCAACCGGCTTAACCAGTTGCTACAAATGTTAGCCCAATGTGAGAGGTCTTAGGCACAAACTAAATACGTAATTAATGTAAAGACACGAGGTTAGACTCTGTTATGACATAAGGCTGCCCGGACCCAACCGGCTTAACCAGCGGTCATAAAAGACAGTCTAATGTGAGAGGTCTTTACAAAGGTTACGTTCTTAATTAATTAATTAAGAAACACTTAACCATATTAGCATGTAGAGGGACATGAGGGGTTAAGTGGGTGCCTCGGGTGGCATGAGAAAATCTAGTGGTTGCCTTGGGTGGCAATAGAAAATACGATTAGAATACTTAACCAAAATGGAACATGTAATTAAAACATGATTAAAGGGTTAAGTGGGATATACTAGAAAAAGGGACAAGCTTAGGTGGGTAGCTTGTGGAGGCCCATTTCAACCAGTAACCCATACGTATCTTTGTGGGCTCGACCCATGTCGAGGACGGGACACGCATACTGGGCTTGACTGTAAGAGGCAAACGGGTTAGCGGTGGCAACGCAAGTCCAACGGGCTTCATATGCGTGAGTGGGCCCGGGCTGGTAGGTAAGCCGTTGTTGCATCGAGTAGATATAAGCCGTGCACCTTTAGTTCCATCAGGTTGCCACATTGGGGAATGATACATCCCACGGTGGGGCCAGCACGGGTATCTACGTTAGGGAGCCGATCGAATGGGAAGTAGTGTGTACACCTAGTGGATTGTAGGGCCCCGTGGCGCCTACTTGGTCACCTAGGGGTACGCAGGTACTAATTAGTAAATTTTATAAGTCCTTGGGTGGGATCAACCTTTAAGTTAGGAACGACTGGTGTGGTGCAGTTTAGTAATTTACCTTAGGGAGGGTAGATGCGTCTTTATCCTTTATCTTCGTTTAGTTGACTGCTTAGGGTAGCCATTCATCCCTATATGTTACCGTATATCAGTTTATGTCTTCTCTGGTTACTTTAACGATTGTATTGTTAAAGTTATAGGACTCGCTCAGACTTATGTCTGACCCTGTTGTTTTTATCTTTTTCCCAACCCTCAGGTCCTACGGTGGATCCTAGCAGTAGTGGAGCTTGATCGGATTGCTGTTCCAGTCTTTAGGAGCTTGGATAGATGTAAAGCTCCAGTTATCCAGTTATCTTTTCTTTTGTTTGGCTATTGTATGAGAGTGGGATTATGTACTTCTTTATTTTGATGGATATTGTACTTGACCTTTATTGTGGTTTTATGATGTAACCAGACATGTTTTACTTCCGCTGTTATGAGATGATGTTTTAAAATTTCAAGTACTATTTATATCTGTTTTGTTGTAATTTTTCTGTTCTATATTCACTAAAATACTCCACCAATGCTATGGCATTCCCTTAGTGAGTGATCATAGCGGGAGTGGGGTGTTACAATATCTACCTAAAAGGTTATGTTTTGGGGCATAGCTAAAGCTTGGTCCAGGCATAAATAGATAGGATCTTGAAACACCATTATATATATATACACACTGTGACGACAAGGAATTTCGCTCGGTCCGAACCAGTCGCTAAACCGACCCAGACCGTTCGAAACGCCCTATCGTTTGAGAACACGACAAAATAGAACGCAGACGGAAGAACGTTTCATTGTATATTACAACAATGCACCAAAATACAAGAATATACAGAGTATAAATGAATATTACACAGAAATATCAGAGATTTAAATTACATTTAAATACATCGCAGCGGAAAATAATACAATACACAACTAGAAGAGATATACGGATACAAAGCTTTCCGGATATCGTTCCAGCTGTAAACCAGGATCCTGTGAATATAAATCTGCAAAAACCAAAACTACTAGCTGCCCGTGTCAAAATAAGGGCACCCAGAGTTTAGGTTAAAACAATAAACTCCAGGTCAGTCATGTGACTGGTGTGAGAACTAAAACAGTTATTAGTTTTTATTTTTAAAGTTAGGTAAATCCAGGGACCACGCCATATAACACGGAACGGGTTTCCTCCCAAGAATACCAGTGCATAAAACAAACAGCGCAATGCTAAATAAAGAAAAATGAAGCTGTTATAAGACCCAGGTCCTATCACACAATGCAACGCAAGCCGGGGGATAGGGTTTTCCCTTATAACAGCCAAAGAATGCTTGATACGTTTAAAACAAATCATTTGATACTATTATAAGTGCATAGTGTATAAAACAACTTCAAATCATAAGTATCAATCATAGGCGACATGAGCGTCCCATGCCACTATGTCGCCATATATAGGTTTACAAATAAAACCGCGAAGTTACGTATTTGGAAGTTGGATTTCCGTCTATGAACCGAGGCAAAAGATAGTCCTCAACCGATTCGAGACGCTCAAGCCCGCCCCTCAGGACCCAGACTCAGGTGGGCCCTTGGATCGTCAGGGCCGGTCCACCGATGTGGATTAAAATGCCTGAACATGCGTTTCCCCGCCCTATGGGGCGTAGGTGAGCCAACTAAATGACTCCATCGGACCCGGATCATCCGATCAAACCGAGGCGCCTCGCAACAGCAACAACCACATAAGTCAAACTCGTCAGGGCGTGTAAAACCACTGACGCCACTTTTTAGCTAGAAGGAAACACATGCCCTCCCTGAGGTCCGTCTCCCGTTTTTGGTTCGTACCGGGTGTGAAACACGCGAAGTAAACGTTACACAAAGCTACGCCACAAAGGCCTTGCTTTGATCATCACCACAAGACTTTGCTTTTCAACAGAAGCCTCGATCAATTGCCACTTAGGCATGCCACACAGGCAATTCACTCCATGCGTTTGATATCCATCAATATATAACCCCTGAGCTCGTACGTCTCAGAGAAGGGCGTTAAGCAAGAGAATAAATTCTCCACCGCCAAACAGATATATATTTAATAGAGATCAATCACACGGACTAAAATCCAATGTCAGACACACAGTCCATTTACAAGTCCGTTCTGGGGCTGAACGAAACCGGAGGCACCTAGTACCCCGCATATCCATCGATCTCCAAGTACGTCTGGACGATCACCAACTGTTTCCATCTTCTTGGGTGTACAGCCCAATCAAGATCATCAGTAATTATCCAAACGACGTGAAGACTTCCGGTCTTCGACCACCGTCTTCATCTTCGACTTATCGTCGTATCAGTTATTCAGAATGGGATAAACCCGGTCTTTCCGAATAACTCACGTATATTTTAAATAAGTGTTACACAAACACAACATACGCCTCATTCCAAATCATCAGTCACTAACCGTAAATTAATCAAGAGAATAATTCCCCAAATATTAACCCCGAAAGCCGAAACCAACATCAGATCAATAGCCAGAAAACCATTCTGCTTAGCTAACCGACAGTTAGTTTCTGATTTCACATTCATAGGGAAAGGTTCCCATTAATTTTATCCAAGATAAATTCCTGAATTTATTCTCTAATCTTCCTTTGAATTTCGATTCAACTAGTCGGAATTAGCGAACCTTACCGTAGTAATCATTGGTTTTAATTTCCCAATCCCAACCTATTCATCCCATGAAGTAAAACGGGTCTTACTTCATATCTAACACCACGGTGTTACCGGTAAATTCAATTACCATTTCACGTTCAAATCTAATTAAAGATTTAACTATCGCCTGGAGCAAAACTAGTGATACTCCATTTCAATTATTTCAATCTAATTAAAGATTCATTAAAACTCCACTTAGTTTTAATCTTTGACTGGGTTAAAGAATCAGTGTCATTTAAAACACGGTTCACGGTAAACCCAAAATCACATTCCATTAATTATCGTGTTAAAGAACGAGTGTTATTTAAAACGCTGTTCACGATAAACCCAAAAATCAATATCAATTCTATTCCAATTAAATATTATTCAATTGGTACTCTTCATTAAATCTAAATAAAAAGATTTAATCTTTTCTCAACTGGGTTCATGAAAAGTGTTAGTCAAGACACCATTCACGACAAACCCAAATCACATTTGATATTAAACACAAGGCTCTGAATAGAAAATATATCGGCTTATATTCAATATCAAATTCTACGACTAACAAATGTCGTATTGGAAATAACGATATATATATCTTTCAAATTCCCATAACAATATCTATATCATCACGAAATCCAACATCGAAATAATCCAAAGACAATTTCGATTCAAATCCATTCCAATATAATTATTGGAAATTCTGGTTATTTTCAAAACCCTTTTCAAATTCAATTTATTTACTTAAAAATAAATAGAATTATAGTTCTAGTTCAAAACTAGTTTATTTCGATAAAAACCTATTTTTATCTTTTCAAATATGGAGCTTTTCATCTCAATTCTTTCTAAATCATTTCTTATGATTTTACACAAATTATTACTATTTTTAATAATTTTATCAAGGCCTGTACAGTCGATTTCCATCAATGGCCATCGAACTGCACTTACAGCGACCTTTTTCAAATTTGATTCGGACATAATTCCAAATCCAACCGTTAGATTTCTAATTTCTAATATTCGTTAGAAAGCTCTTTTCGATACGAACCCAACGGTTCCGGTTTTAGGAGAATCCGACGGTCGGATCTCCCGTAATGTCCGTTTGAAATAAATGGTCGAAATTTACGAACTGCCGCGGCGCGGCGCGTTCTATTCAGGCCATTATATTATATATATAATATATATTTCGTCGATTTCTATTTAAAAAGAATTATATAAATAGTTTTAAAATTCGTTTCAAAAGCAATTTCAACTTCCATTTCAATTCAAATCAAAATTGAATTCTTCTTTATAAATTCGTTTTAAAATTCCTTTTTATTCAATTCAAATTTCAATTCAATTTGAATTCATTTCAATTCGCTTTCAATTCAATTTGAATTCGTTTTCAATTCAATTCATTTCGAAATCGTTTTCAATTCAATTCATTTCGAAATCGTTTTCAATTCAATTCATTTCGAAATCGCTTTATATTCAATTCATTTCGAAATCGCTTTATATTCAATTCATTTCGAAATCGCTTTATATTCAATTCATTTCGAAATCGCTTTATATTCATTTCATTTCGAAATCGCTTTATATTCAATTCATTTCGAAATCGCTTTTCAATATTCGTTTCAAAATGAATAAATCGATATACATGTCGATCACGTCAAAATGGCGTCAATCTAATCAACACGGCTTCATATATTTCTATTTTCAAATATTCTATTTCAAATATTTCTATTTCAAATGTTTCTTATTTCAAACATTTTATTTCAAATATTTCGTTCAACACATGACTAATCTCAACGGATGAGTACAGTCAACACATGAACCTTTATTTTATATTGATAAAGATATAAATTTTATTATTGAAATATTTCGTTCAACACATGACTAATCTCAAAGGATGAGTATAGTCAACACATGAACCTTTATTTTATAATATTCTTTATTTTCTAAATTGGAATGAGGCCCAATCAATCACCATATAATATTAATTATATGGATTTTCATACATCACACGTATATGATAGCATTCAAAAATAATCAACCATCAACCAAAGTGCACTACACTGTATAAGCATCAAATATAGATATCTAACGCTTATAACAGCCTGTCAATCAATCGATCGACATATTTAATCAATCAGGATGAGTGAACTTCAAATTTCATCCCAACACCCGTGTGGGGTTTCAAACATTCAAACACAGATTTTTATTTGTGCAGTTGGGCGATGTGTGAAATTTATCGTCCCAATCAATGTCCTTCAAATAGGTGTACATAAACAAACCGTCCGGTTTGTAAATGAATATTTATTTATTCACATTCACGTTAAAAATTATATTTTTAACGATCAAATATTTATTTTAACACATGAAATTTTATTCAGTTCATTTTCAAAATAAAAATGATATTTTTATTTTTCTAACTTATTTTAGAAAATTTCGGCGGCATAACGGCACGATACTAGGAACGGGACAAGGCCTAGCCTTATCCCCGGTCTAGTGAAGGCCCACGCCATTCACACATCAATCAATCCAATTTCATTTCATCAAACAAACAAATTTCAATCAAATACTCTAACTAATTTTTACAATCAAACAAACAAGTCCATGGTCTGTGGACGATTGTGTCGGGTGCTACTAAACACCGTCTACATCCTAGTATATATTTATAACTAGAAAAATTAAATTGAAAGGTGAGAAATTCTCACAGATAGCTATCCAACGCCACGACTCTTCTTTGTAGAAATCTTCGCCGTTATTGCCTCTTGTCACTTTCTTTGCCCGTATTCTCTACATATGTAAAAATCGAGTTTTTACTTCGCTATTCAATATATAAAAATCGAATTTTTACTTCGCTATTCAATATATAAAAATCGAATTTTTACTTCGCTATTCAATATATAAAAATCTCGCCTTTTCAAATATAAAGATTTCTCTTTTTCAAAATAAAAAGATTTTATTTTTATATTCTCTATTATATAGAAATTTTATTTTCAATATACTATTTTTTGAAAATAGTATTTTCTTATCTTTTACTATATAAAGGTCATATTTTTAATATATCTATATTATAAACTTCATATTTTTATTCTTTACATCTAATAAAAATCGTATTTTTATTATCTTCCTTATATAAAAATCATATCTTGAATCTTTCTATGATATAAAAATTATATTTTTACTCTTCTACTATAATAAAAATCACATCTTTATTATTTCTACTTTATAAAAATCAAATCTTTATTGCTAATACCATATAAAAATTACATCTTTTTGTTATGATACATATATATGAAATACACTACATTTTTATTCATTAAAAATTATACCTTTTTATTCATTAAAAAATTAATCTCATCTTTCTACTTTTGACGCTAAAAAACTGATTTTAAACTCAGGAAATCGATTACCAAGAAAATAAATAGAAATAAAAAAAAACTTACAGGGTGTTTGGGTTCGTCGGAGACAGGGAGGGGAAGGCGTGGCTGACGTCAGGGGAGGAGGCGGTGTTCCGGCGGTCAGGCGAGGGGGGGGGGGGTTTGGACATTCGGTGGCTGTCGGCGGTTTCTAGGGAGGTAGGGTTTGTTGGTTGGTCGGCTTGAGAGAGGGGTGGGGTCTCGCGGTCTCGTCGATGAAGGAGGAAGGGGGGAGAAGCAATAGTCGCGGCGACGGATGGCTATCGCCTGAGGCGATGGTGCGTGGATCGACGGGGGGGCCGAGCGTTCTCTTTTCCCCTTTATTTTTTTTTCTGGTTTGACTGTGGGAGAAAAAGGGCAGGGGCTTATATAAATAAATTAATTATTTTATTATTATAAACTCTCAAAAAGCAACTTTTTATTTCGACCTCTAAACGAGGCCCACCGCCTATCGTCCATAGCTAATTACCCCCATTCCGAACACAATGGGATATGTAACGTAAGCTGATTCGATCGTTACGATCAGTTTCCGTTAAATTTACATTTAAATCACTATATTGAATTTTAAACGTACATTTCAAATTACCGGGGTCACATACTATCTCGAAAAATTCTATAAAAATATTTTCTAGCTTCGTATTGACGATACGGTCCTAACAAAACTAATTTCGTCGAATTCTGAGACCGTTGGAAAAATGGCCATTTTCCAGTCGATTAAAATCAACTGAAACTGGTCAAACGCGTTTTCCTTTGCCACGCTCACATATTGATTCGAAAAATTATGAAATTTGAAACCTAGCAATAACTTTACATCATGGACCCAACAAAACTGGTTTCGTCGAAATCCGAGGTCGTTTGCAAAATTTCCATTTTTAAGGGCCTGAATTCCACAGCGACTATTCAGAATTTTCAACTGGACATATCTTTTGATTCCCGCTATAAAATTTTGATTTTTCAGATTCGTTGGAAAGATATTATCAATTAGATTCTAATGTTTTTGGTTTCACTAAAATCCGGATTGTTTTGCACCCGGTACATTCAATTGAAGTTTGAAATCAAATTATCGAACTACCGCGCCATTTTCAATTCCTTTTATAATTATAAATAATTATTTATATTCTAATGACGACGTATATAATATATACGTTCTAATATATTCAAAATAAAATTTCTCGTCGATATTATTTAAAATAATCTATTTTAAATAATCAAAATTCGCTAAAATCGCCAAAATAAAATTTTTAAACTGGCCCAGATTTTCGGGTTGTTACAATCTCCCCCACTTAAAACTTTTCGTCCCCGAAAAGGAACAAAGTCGAAAGTGGTTTGATTAATCAACTCTACGTTCGATCAGACTTCCATTCTCCAACTTTTCAGTTTCTGAGAATTTTCAAAATTTGGCTAACACCCTAAATTTTCGAAAAATTTCGCCATAACTTCCCCTGCAACGGGAGCATCGGGGAATTTCAAATAGCTTCCCCGGTCCTTCTAATCTCAAAAAGAAAAAGAAAAAGCCAAGCGGCTAGCCAATAGGTTCATAAAATCATCATCACCCAAACAAAACAGTAAATTATGTAGTAAACATGTACCTATTTGTCGGGCAAACAAATTTTCTTCTCTGGCTCTAGCCTCCTTGCTATGACCTGTTCAATGTAAGTACAAGTATATGCAAGCAAATGCGACCAATTTCAATACAATTAAATATTTGATTCAGTTAGGCATAATGGTTCAAAATTATCAAATAATTAAACAAACAACACAAACATCAATCAATTAGTGGATTAACGTTTCAAATTCATAATTTTGATACATATACAAAAATCATGTTTTTGATGCCAAATCACAACAATAAATCCTATCTAGTTTCGGTTCTCACACCAGTCAATAGGAAATATATAGAAATCTCACTTTCGTCACTCGAAAATAAATACGGGCGACGGTGCCCCATCGCCAGAATTATCCCCGGGCAACTAGAGTATGATTCTATAACTATCCAATACATTAAAACTTCGAATACACGTTTGCAAGACATATATGCAAAATCTTTATATATCGGATTGTCCAAATCAATTAAATAAATAATCAAATACGAACGATTGATTTAAATTTTCAAAACAAAAATTGTTTTCATTTTAAAAATATACTCTTCACACTCGTTCTAGGATACTACTGATCCCATCTCTAACGAGTCACTCTAATTGGATATTACTAATCCATTATCTGATGAATTCTTTCGTACGGTTCTAATGTGCCTTGTTCTCTAGCTTTGCAAACCAAAGCTCTGATACCAACTGTGACGGCAAGGAATTTCGCTCGGTCCGAATCAGTCGCTAAACCGACCCAGACCGTTCGAAATGCCCTATCGTTTGAGAACACGACAAAATAGAACGCAGACGGAAGAACGTTTCATTGTATATTACAACAATGCACCAAAATTCAAGAATATACAGAGTATAAATGAATATTACACAGAAATATCAGAGATTTAAATTACATTTAAATACATCGCAGCGGAAAATAATACAATACACAACTAGAAGAGATATACGGATACAAAGCTTTCCGGATATCGTTCTAGCTGTAAACCAGGATCCTGTGAATATAAATCTGCAAAAACCAAAACTACTAGCTGCCCGTGTCAAAATAAGGGCACCCAGAGTTTAGGTTAAAACAATAAACTCCAGGTCAGTCATGTGACTGGTGTGAGAACTAAAACAGTTATTAGTTTTTATTTTTAAAGTTAGGTAAATCCAGGGACCACGCCGTATAACACGGAACGGGTTTCCTCCCAAGAATACCAGTGCATAAAACAAACAACGCAATGCTAAATAAAGAAAAATGAAGCTGTTATAAGACCCAGGTCCTATCACACAATGCAACGCAAGCCGGGGGATAGGGTTTTCCCTTATAACAGCCAAAGAATGCTTGATACGTTTAAAACAAATCATTTGATACTATTATAAGTGCATAGTGTATAAAACAACTTCAAATCATAAGTATCAATCATAGGCGACATGAGCGTCCCATGCCACTATGTCGCCATATATAGGTTTACAAATAAAACCGCGAAGTTACGTATTTGGAAATTGGATTTCCGTCTATGAACCGAGGCAAAAGATAGTCCTCAACCGATTCGAGACGCTCTAGCCCGCCCCTCAGGACCCAGACTCAGGTGGGCCCTTGGATCGTCAGGGCCGGTCCACCGATGTGGATTAAAATGCCTGAACATGCGTTTCCCCGCCCTATGGGGCGTAGGTGAGCCAACTAAATGACTCCATCGGACCCGGATCGTCCGATCAAACCGAGGCGCCTCGCAACAGCAACAACCACATAAGTCAAACTCGTCAGGGCGTGTAAAACCTCTGACGCCACTTTTTAGCTAGAAGGAAACACATGCCCTCCCTGAGGTCCGTCTCCCGTTTTTGGTTCATACCGGGTGTGAAACACGCGAAGTAAACGTTACACAAAGCTACGCCACAAAGGCCTTGCTTTGATCATCACCACAAGACTTTGCTTTTCAACAGAAGCCTCGATCAATTGCCACTTAGGCATGCCACACAGGCAATTCACTCCATGCGTTTGATATCCATCAATATATAACCCCTGAGCTCGTACGTCTCAGAGAAGGGCGTTAAGCAAGAGAATAAATTCTCCACCGCCAAACAGATATATATTTAATAGAGATCAATCACACGGACTAAAATCCAATGTCAGACACATAGTCCATTTACAAGTCCGTTCTGGGGCTGAACGAAACCGGAGGCACCTAGTACCCCGCATATCCATCGATCTCCAAGTACGTCTGGACGATCACCAACTGTTTCCATCTTCTTGGGTGTACAGCCCAATCAAGATCATCAGTAATTATCCAAACGACGTGAAGACTTCCGGTCTTCGACCACCGTCTTCATCTTCGACTTATCGTCGTATCAGTTATTCAGAATGGGATAAACCCGGTCTTTCCGAATAACTCGCGTATATTTTAAATAAGTGTTACACAAACACAACATACGCCTCATTCCAATTCATCAGTCACTAACCGTAAATTAATCAAGAGAATAATTCCCCAAATATTAACCCCGAAGGCCGAAACCAACATCAGATCAATAGCCAGAAAACCATTCTGCTTAGCTAACTGACAGTTAGTTTCTGATTTCACATTCATAGGGAAAGGTTCCCATTAATTTTATCCAAGATAAATTCCTGAATTTATTCTCTAATCTTCCTTTGAATTTCGATTCAACTAGTCGGAATTAGCGAACCTTACCGTAGTAATCATTGGTTTTAATTTCCCAATCCCAACCTATTCATCCCATGAAGTAAAACAGGTCTTACTTCATATCTAACACCACGGTGTTACCGGTAAATTCAATTACCATTTCACGTTCAAATCTAATTAAAGATTTAACTGTCGCCTGGAGCAAAACTGGTGATACTCCATTTCGATTATTTCAATCTAATTAAAGATTCATTAAAACTCCACTTAGTTTTAATTTTTGACTGGGTTAAAGAATCAGTGTCATTTAAAACACGGTTCACGGTAAACCCAAAATCACATTCCATTAATTATCGGGTTAAAGAACGAGTGTTATTTAAAACGTTGTTCACGATAAACCCAAAAATCAATATCAATTCTATTCCAATTAAATATTATTCAATTGGTACTCTTCATTAAATCTAAATAAAAAGATTTAATCTTTTCTCAACTGGGTTCAAGAACAGTGTTAGTCAAGACACCATTCACGACAAACCCAAATCACATTTGATATTAAACACAAGGCTCTGAATAGAAAATATATCGGCTTATATTCAATATCAAATTCTACGACTAACAAATATCGTATTGGAAATAACGATATATATATATATATATATATATATATATCTTTCAAATTCCCATAACAATATATGTATCATCACGAAATCCAACATCGAAATAATCCAAAGACAATTTTGATTCAAATCCATTCCAATATAATTATTGGAAATTCTGGTTATTTTCAAAACACTTTTCAAATTCAATTTATTTACTTAAAAATAAATAGAATTATAGTTCTAGTTCAAAACTAGTTTATTTCGATAAAAACCTATTTTTATCTTTTCAAATATGGAGCTTTTCATCTCAATTCTTTCTAAATCATTTCTTATGATTTTACACAAATTATTACTATTTTTAATAATTTTATCAAGGCCTGTACAGTCGATTTCCATCAATGGCCATCGAACTGCACTTACAGCGACCTTTTTCAAATTTGATTTGGACATAATTCCAAATCCAACCGTTAGATTTCTAATTTCTAATATTCGTTAGAAAGCTCTTTTCGATACGAACCCAACGGTTCCGGTTTTAGGAGAATCCGACGGTCGGATCTCCCATAATGTCCGTTTGAAATAAATGGTCGAAATTTACGAACTGCCGCGGCGCGGCGCGTTCTATTCAGGCCATTATATTATATATATAATATATATTTCGTCGATTTCTATTTAAAACGAATTATATAAATAGTTTTAAAATTCGTTTCAAAAGCAATTTCAACTTCCATTTCAATTCAAATCAAAATTGAATTCTTCTTTATAAATTCGTTTTAAAATTCCTTTTTATTCAATTCAAATTTCAATTCAATTTGAATTCATTTCAATTCACTTTCAATTCAATTCAATTTGAATTCGTTTTTAATTCAATTCATTTCGAAATCGTTTTCAATTCAATTCATTTCGAAATCGTTTTCAATTCAATTCATTTCGAAATCGCTTTATATTCAATTCATTTCGAAATCGCTTTATATTCAATTCATTTCGAAATCGCTTTATATTCAATTCATTTCGAAATCGCTTTATATTCAATTCATTTCGAAATCGCTTTTCAATATTCGTTTCAAAATGAATAAATCGATATACATGTCGATCACGTCAAAATGGCGTCAATCTAATCAACACGGCTTCATATATTTCTATTTTCAAATATTCTATTTCAAATATTTCTATTTCAAATGTTTCTTATTTCAAACATTTTATTTCAAATATTTCGTTCAACACATGACTAATCTCAACGGATGAGTACAGTCAACACATGAACCTTTATTTTATATTGATAAAGATATAAATTTTATTATTGAAATATTTCGTTCAACACATGACTAATCTCAAAGGATGAGTACAGTCAACACATGAACCTTTATTTTATAATATTCTTTATTTTCTAAATTGGAATGAGGCCCAATCAATCACCATATAATATTAATTATATGGATTTTCATACATCACACGTATATGATAGCATTCAAAAATAATCAACCATCAACCAAAGTGCACTACACTGTATAAGCATCAAATATAGATATCTAACGCTTATAACAGCCTGTCAATCAATCGATCGACATATTTAATCAATCAGGATGAGTGAACTTCAAATTTCATCCCAACACCCGTGTGGGGTTTCAAACATTCAAACACAGATTTTTATTTGTGCAGTTGGGCGATGTGTGAAATTTATCGTCCCAATCAATGTCCTTCAAATAGGTGTACATAAACAAACCGTCCGGTTTGTAAATGAATATTTATTTATTCACATTCACGTTAAAAATTATATTTTTAACGATCAAATATTTATTTTAACACATGAAATTTTATTCAGTTCATTTTCAAAATAAAAATGATATTTTTATTTTTCTAACTTATTTTAGAAAATTTCGGCGGCATAACGGCACGATAGTAGGAACGGGACAAGGCCTAGCCTTATCCCCGGTCTAGTGAAGGCCCACGCCATTCACACATCAATCAATCCAATTTCATTTCATCAAACAAACAAATTTCAATCAAATACTCTAACTAATTTTTACAATCAAACAAACAAGTCCATGGTCTGTGGACGATTGTGTCGGGTGCTACTAAACACCGTCTACATCCTAGTATATATTTATAACTAGAAAAATTAAATTGAAAAGTGAGAAATTCTCACAGATAGCTATCCAACGCCACGACTCTTCTTTGTAGAAATCTTCGCCGTTATTGCCTCTTGTCACTTTCTTTGCCCGTATTCTCTACATATGTAAAAATCGAGTTTTTACTTCGCTATTCAATATATAAAAATCGAATTTTTACTTCGCTATTCAATATATAAAAATCGAGTTTTTACTTCGCTATTCAATATATAAAAATCTCGCCTTTTCAAATATAAAGATTTCTCTTTTTCAAAATAAAAAGATTTTATTTTTATATTCTCTATTATATAGAAATTTTATTTTCAATATACTATTTTTTGAAAATAGTATTTTCTTATCTTTTACTATATAAAGGTCATATTTTTAATATCTCTATATTATAAACTTTATATTTTTATTCTTTACATCTAATAAAAATCGTATTTTTATTATCTTCCTTATATAAAAATCATATCTTGAATCTTTCTATGATATAAAAATTATATTTTTACTCTTACTATAATAAAAATCACATTTTTATTATTTCTACTTTATAAAAATCAAATCTTTATTGCTAATACCATATAAAAATTACATCTTTTTGTTATGATACATATATATGAAATACACTACATTTTTATTCATTAAAAATTATACCTTTTTATTCATTAAAAAATTAATCTCATCTTTCTACTTTTGACGCTAAAAAACTGATTTTAAACTCAGGAAATCGATTACCAAGAAAATAAATAGAAATAAATAAAAATAAAAAAAAGAAAGAAAACTTACAGGGTGTTTGGGTTCGTCGGAGACAGGGAGGGGAAGGCGTGGTTGACGTCAGGGGAGGAGGCGGTGTTCCGGCGGTCAGGCGAGGGGGGTTTGGACATTCGGTGGCTGGCGGCGGTTTCTAGGGAGGTAGGGTTTGTTGGTTGGTCGGCTTGAGAGAGGGGTGGGGTCTCGCGGTCTCGTCGATGAAGGAGGAAGGGGGGAGAAGCAATGGTCGCGGCGACGGATGGCTATCGCCTGAGGCGATGGTGCGTGGATCGACGGGGGGGCCGAGCGTTCTCTTTTCCCCTTTATTTTTTTTTCTGGTTTGACTGTTGGAGAAAAAGGGCAGGGGCTTATATAAATAAAATAATTATTTTATTATTATAAACTCTCAAAAAGAAACTTTTTATTTCGACCTCTAAACGAGGCCCATCGCCTGTCGTCCATAATTACCCCCAATCCGAACACAATGGGATATGTAACGTAAGCTGATTCGATCGTTACGATCAGTTTCCGTTAAATTTACATTTAAATCACTATATTGAATTTTAAACGTACATTTCAAATTACCGAGGTCACATACTAACTCGAAAAATTCTATAAAAATATTTTCTAGCTTCGTATTGACGATACGGTCCTAACAAAATTAATTTCATCGAATTCTGAGACCGTTGGAAAAATGGCCATTTTCCAGTCGATTAAAATCAACTGAAACTGGTCAAACGCGTTTTCCTTTGCCACGCTCACATATTGATTCGAAAAATTATGAAATTTGAAACCTAGCAATAACTTTACATCACGGATCCAACAAAACTGGTTTCGTCGAAATCCGAGGTCGTTTGCAAAATTTCCATTTTTAAGGGCCTGAATTCCACAGCGACTATTCAGAATTTTCAACTGGACATATCTTTTGATTCCCACTATAAAATTTTGATTTTTCAGATTCGTTGGAAAGATATTATCAATTAGATTCTAATGATTTTGGTTTCACTAAAATTCGGATTGTTTTGCACCCGGTACATTCAATTGAAGTTTGCAATCAAATTATCGAACTACCGCGCCGTTTTCAATTCCTTTTATAATTATAAATAATTATTTATATTCTAATGACGACGTATATAATATATACGTTCTAATATATTCAAAATAAAATTTCTCGTCGATATTATTTAATCTATTTTAAATAATCAATATTCGCTAAAATCGCCAAAATAAAAATTTTAAACTGGCCCAGATTTTCGGGTTGTTACACACACATACTAATATATGGATATATAAACAGAGGGATGTTAATTTGAGTGGGAGCGTATTTTAGTTTAAAATTATACATTCCTATAAATATAAATTTTAATTGTCAAAATTTTGTATTTATATTAAACAAATATAACAGAATCAGTTATTATTTATTATCTATTGTAGATATTAAATAATAAAATAACTCTGATAATTTAAATTAATCCTTGAGAAGGATATATTAAATTAAATTAAATTTCTTGAGTAGCATTAAATTTTGAGGGTTGTTCACAAACAAATTAGACATAATTGTTATACAAACATGGAGGATCTAAAATGGAAGTTGAAGTATGACTTCAACCGAATGATAGACAAATATTATAACAATCTACTTATACATTTCTAGTATTAGATACTAGATATAAACCACATAAATGTATGCTGATTTACAGAAATTGCAAAAGAAGTAGAAATCTAATAAAAGGACAAGTTGACTTACGATTGGAAATGTTGCTAGATTGTCCGTAGGAAGTTGATTCTTGTTGTATATACTGGCTTAATTTAATTAATAAAATAATTGTTATTATGAAATTCCATTTAAATTAAATGTTATTATAAATCTTGTTTAGACAAGTTTAATTTTCATTCGTAATAAAAGAACAATTGTTATTCATTTTATTTAAATGAAATATATTATGGAATTTCACAAATAGTTAATGGTCTTTATAAATCGTTAACTATAATGTATTTGACATAAATACTGAGTGGATCAAATTTAGTGATTTAAATCCAAGTATCCAACACACCTTTAGCATAGTTAGTTAACCAATATAAATAAGAAAAGTTTATCAAAACTCCATAATGATGGAATTTTGAAACTGTTTGATTTTGAATCATATGAAGAATGCAAATCTTGTTCATTAGGAAAAATAGTTGAATCACCTTTCACTTGACACAGTAATGAGTGATAAGTATCGGGTCTCGTTCATAATGATGTATATGGAGCAATGAATACACAAGCTAGAGGCATGTTTTATTACTTCATTATATTTACTGATGATATAAGTAGATACAGATATGTGTATCTTATGAAACACATATCAGAATCCTTTGAAAAGTTCAAAGAATTCAAAATGAAGTTAGAAACGAATTTTAATAGAAAAATAAATACTTTTCGAACAGATCGAAATAGGATATTTAAGCCAACTAATTAATGACTATCCAGACGAGTTTGAAATTGTTTCACAACTCACTCCATCTAGAATACCATATTGGAATAGTGTGTCTGAAAGGAGAAAACACAGCCTATAAGATATAGTATGATTAATGGTAAGTCATATAGATCTTCCAATAAATTAAATTTAGAACAATTGCATTTAATCCTACTAAAACGAGTTTAAAGATGCCATATATGGTATAGACTAGGAAATGTTCTAGTGTGTCTAATGAGAAGATTTGGGATGCAAAGACATTTGTTAAACGTCCTTCCTTTGATAATATCAGATCCAAATCAGATTACTATTTTGTGTAATATCCACAAGAAACAAATGAATATTATTTCTATAAATTCACTGAGAATAAAATGTTTATTGCTCGAATTGGTATTCTTTATAAAGGAGAGCCAGTCTCTAAGATACCGATGGGAATGAAATAGATTTCGAAATGTCTCGAAAAACCACAAAATACCATTGAATCTTGTATAGACAAGAAACTGATTGGGAGTGACACAATAATTTTAATTATATTTGATAACACATTAACTATTGTGAATAATGTTAGTTTTAAAACAAGAAGTAAATACTGATTCTAAGAAAGAAAATGTTGGATTAAAAAGTTCATAATTGAACTTAATTCATTGTTGATCCAATGATTTACATTGTGATAACAATATGGCCATTGCTTAGGCGTAAAACATTAAACTCATTATCGATTCAAACATATATTTAAGAAATATAATTCTTACGTGAAGTTATTTACAGAGAAAATAAACATATCTGCAAAGTTACAAAAGTTGTAATGTTGTAGACCTACTAAATTAAACTCTATCGCAGCAGAAGTTTAATGGTCGCACTGGTTTCATGAGTATACGATACATGAATGATTGACTCTATTGCAAGTGGGAGATTGTTAGAGTTTATGCCCCAAAGGCAATCCATTTGATGTGATTAATAACATTGTTGATGATATTTTATTTGAAATAAAATATTCTGATATGATATATTTACTGTGTAGTATAAATATAACATAACAGAAGTCCTTAGAATAATAATACGGATTTATATAGTTCAAGTAAGTGACTTGAACTTGAGATTATATAATATATTAAGTATTATAATTCTTAAATGTCCCTAGTCGAGTTTTATTGTTTATATAGGACAATAATAAAACATAAAGGCTAGTATGTTGATTGACTGATGGTCACATCTCATTGATCATTAATATGTGTGATATTAATGTCAATACATAAATACGTATTGGAGAATAGCGTATTGGGCTGACCCAACATGAGAAAAACTGCATGGAATATAATTAATAGTATCATAAGTTATTCTCATAGTGGCAGTGATGTAATGGTCCTCAGACCTTATATCATTATAATTTTATTCGAGGATATTTGTGTTTTGATATCATTTAAAGTTAATCGTAACAGAATAATGATAACGGTGATTATTGGATACATCTCGAATCGAATGAAAATTATGAATGATCTAGATGGAATTTAACCCTATAGTATATGTGTGTGTGTGTGTTTATATATATATATACACATTGCAGTGATATCCATGGGCCTCTTGATTGAGTGAGATTGTGAAATGCATTACCATGCTCAAATATTGATTTGTTTTAAACAGTCTACTCATCGATCAAGATAAACGGATTAAATTATAAAGAGGGTGATATGTTCCATGCCTCGAGTTTAATCCTGGATATATTGGTTAAAAGGATTATATTACATTGAGATACTAGTCACAAAAGGTTGTATCAAATCGTTAATTGATCTCATTATAACTTAGGTAGCAGCGATGTATTAGTAGATGTCGCTCACTGTTTATATGTGACGACCCCAAACCCCGTACTGACGGTGACAAGGGTAATCTTTGGAATATAACACATAAACAGATAATAGCAGAACAGAATTAAATAAATACACCAGATAAAGAACAAATAATACACTGGATAAATGTAATCATCAGAGTTACACAGTATACATGATCATACTTAGTACAGATACAGTTCAGCTATACATAAATGTCTACAGCGGAAAACAAACAAAATATATACAATAGGAGCTGAACAACATAAAAAGAGATAAATGATAGAATCCATCTTCAGCTCCAGCTATCCAGAAAGAGCCAGCCAAAACCTGAAGACAAGGCTGCCCGTATAGAAAAAGTGGCACCCGAGTTTGAACGTGAAACAAACTACGAGTCAGTTATGGGACTGGTATGAGAAATCTACTTAACACATTAATAATATGGCTAATCTCAGGACCACGCCACTTTCGTGGAACGGGTTTACTACATAGGATTGCCAGTTCTTTAAAACAAACAATTCTTTAAACATCGCAATGCTTTTTATAAAAATGAAGCCATTATAAGACTCAGTTCCCATCACACAATGCAACGCAAACCGGAGTATAGAGTTTTTACCTTATAATGGCCAAAATATGCTTGATACGAATAAAACAAAAGCATTTGGTATTATTGCTAGTGTTTATAGGTTTCGAAAACAATTTCGAATCGTAACTATCAATCATAGACGACATTAATGCCCCATACCACTATGTCGCCATATATAGGTATACAATCAAAGCCGCACAGTCACGTATTTGGAAATTGGATTTCCGTCATGAACCAAGGCAAAAGATAGTCCTTACCGAATTCGAGACGCTCTATCCCGTGTCTCATAATCAGAGCTAGAGTGACCCTAGGATCGTCAGGGCCGGTCCACCGATGTGGATTAAAATGCCTGAACACTGCATTTCCCCGCCCTATGGGGCGTCAATGAGCCAACGAATGACTCCATCGGTCCCGAATCGACCGATATAACCGAGGCGCCTCGCAATAGCAACAACCAAATAGGTGAAAATAATATAAATGTCAGCCAGTTTAAGCACCGACACCACCTCTAGCTAGAAGGAAACGCATGCCCTCCCTGAGGTCCTTCTCCCGTTTCTGGTTCATACCGGGGTGTGAGGGTCGCGAATTCACGTTATACACAAAGCTACACCACACAGGCGGTGCTTTGATCATCAACCACAAGACTTTGCTTTTCAACAGAAGCCCTGGTCACTGCATCTTAGCATGCCAAACGGGCAATTCACACCATGCAACTGATGACTATCAATCACACAGAATGAATTCCAATGTCAGACACACAATCCATTTACAAGTCCGTTCTGGGTCTGAACGAAATCGGAGGCACTATATACCTCGCAAACCCATCAATCTCCACGTACGTCTGGACGATCACCACTCATTATCCATATTTCGGGATGCCTCCCAATCAGGACATCAGTTACCATCCAGACGAGGTGAAGATTTCCGGTCTTCAACCACCGTCTTCATCTTCGATTTCTTGTCGTCGATTTAGTTATTTAGAATGGGATAAACCCGATCTTTCTGAGCAAATCGCGTATATAATAAAAAAGTGTTACACAAACACAACATACACATAATTTCAATTCATTAGTCACTAACCGTAAATCAGTAAGAGAACGATTTCCCAAATATTAACCCCGAAGGCCGAAACCAACATCAGATCAAAATTCAGGAAACCATTCGACTTAGCCAACCTTCAGTTAGTTTCTAAATTTCACATCCATATCCTTTATAATATTTTATAACGATTTGCCGCTATTTTTATTTATTTTAAAATAGCCAATTTATTCAAACGACGCTTCGGGCCATAACGCGGCTATGGCGCTGTTTTTCTTCAGATTTGATTTACACATATCTGAAAATCTGACCGTTGGATCTTCACAAAATTTACATCATTAGAAAAATCTTTTCAAAACGAATCCAACGGTTCCAGTTTTGGGAAAATCCTTCGGTCGGATCTCCCGGTATAATCGTTTGAAGTTTCGATTTCAAAATACGAACTGCAGCGTCGTTATTCGATTAAATATAATTATATTTATCTATATATATATATATATATATATAAATATAATCGATTCTGGCGCTGTTTTTCTTCAGATTTGAATTAAACATTCCAGACAATCCAACCGTTGGATCTTCACAAAGTTGGTGTCGTTGGAAAGATATTTCCAAAGCGAACCCAACGGTTTCGGGAAAATCCGATGGTCGGATCTCCCGCACTAATCGTTTGAAATCACGGTTTCAAAACACGAACTGCAGTTTCGTTATTCAATATATTTCAATTCTATTTATATATATATATATATATCGATTCTTCGTTTTCAAAAGTATATTCTTTTCATACATTTGATAAAAATGATATTTTTATCCAACCGTCTTCTGTTTCAACACTTCACTATTTTTAACAATTCATGTATATAATAAAAATGTGATTTTTTTAATGTAAAACAATTTATTTCAAAACTCGACTATTTTATATAGTTCATATAGATGATCAAAATATGATTTTTATTATAAAACAATTTATTTTAAACACGAATACCATTCAACACATGAATTTCTATTCAACGAATGAATTTCTATTCAACACATGAACGGTTTCTATAGTTTGTATATATATAGTAAAAATGTGATTTTTATTGTTAAAACAATTTATTAAAACACGAATACCATTCAACACATGAATATGATTCAACGAATGAATTTCTATTCAACACATGAACGGTTTCTAATGTTTGTATATATATATATAGTAAAAATGTGATTTTTATTGTTAAAACAATTTATTTAAAACACGAATACCATTCAACACATGAATTTCTATTCAACGAATGAATTTCTATTCAACACATGAACGGTTTCTATAGTTTGTATATATATATATATATAGTAAAAATGTGATTTTTATTGTTAAAGCAATTTATTTAAAACACGAATACCATTCAACACATGAATATGATTCAACGAATGAATTTCTATTCAACACATGAACGGTTTTCTATTCAACACATGAATATAGTTTCAACACAGGAAAATAATTCTAACACATGAATATTATTCAAAATTTCAGCAGCATAACGGCAGGGTAGTTAAAACCGGGACCGTCCCTAGTACGGCTCCTCGCTCTACCTTAAAGCCTCGCAGCTTTTGACAATGGGGAATCATGCATCTAGTTCGCACGCAGGCGGCATGTATATTTTTTTATTTCCACAAATTAATCCTATGTGGTTTCAACCAAATATTTCTCAATCACAAACGGGTATTTTTCAACCACAATTAATCAATTTCAACCATAAACAATTCTAATCAATCATTTGTAATCAACCAATTTTCACACCAATCACAACCAATAAATATCGTCCATGGTTTGTGGACGAGGGGCGTGTATATATATATATTTATATATAAGCATTTCACTTCTATTTCAACACATATATAATATTTACAACGCATATATAACTTATATATCGAAGGTACAACTTATACAACGCTTATACAAGAGGTGTACAACGTTTATATAATTCATACATCGGCTATATAATTTATACATCGTCGTTTTCCATATCGTTTATAATTTAGAAATCTCACATTGGGTTCCACTCCACCAAAAATAGCTGAAGGCTCAAAAAAATATGCGGTCTCTTCTAGAATGTAGAAGACGTCCTCACGGTCACGATGTTTTCTGTTTCATCGAATTTCGTCATTAACCGAAAAAGATATGATTTTTCAAAGTTTGCAACACTTAAAAGTGTTTAAATCAGTTTAAATAATACACAGCCGTTACCTCACTAGTTTGTTCAAAACTAGATTTCAGATTTGCGGCAAATCCGAGCAACGATGTGAGAATCGGGCGTTGCAGCGTCGAAGGGGGAGGAGAGAGCTTCGCGCACGTGGTGGTGGGGTCAGGCGCGGTGCACCCTAGTGGCGGCGGCGGAGCTTGAAACACGACGACTTTGAGGGCGTGGTTCTCGAGGGAGGCGAAGCGATAGGAGGCGATGCTGGTATGGATTGGAAGAGGAAGGAGAGGGCTTTCGAACGTGGGTGGAGGCAGGGTTTATCGTGGCGTGGTGGAGAAGTTATCGAAGAGAGAAGGGGAGAAGGGGTTTCCGCGTGCGCGATTGGTTGATCGGGGAGAGAGAATTTGTTTTCTAACCAATGAATTTTTTTTTATAAATTTTAAAATCTCAAAAATACCCTCTTCCACACACGAACTCCAATCCAGACCCAACGACTGTCGTCCCTAGCGTTTTACCCCCTTTTCGAACATAATGGGATATGTTTCGTAGGCCCATTCGAATGTTTCAGTCAGTTTTCCTTCAATTTAAAATAGGGTCCGTTTGTCACAGGTCCCTATTAAGTTTCAAAATTAGGCTCACATCCGGTCCTAAACTTATTGTAAATTAGGTCCCTATTTTTCAAAAACATATAAAAAAATATAAAAAAAAATATAAAAAAATCACGAAAATTCATTATTAAATAAAACACCTTCACGCCAAAAAATTCAGGTGGAAAAACAATCAAAAACCACGTCAAAACTCAAAATAACACAAAATCAGCGAAACAGCAGGTTTTTGCATCAAAAGATGCACCTATTTGTAAATAATTGCATACATTCATGCTTATATTTCAGTGTTGCGCCCAAACTGCAGTATAAATGCATACATGTATGTAGCTAAACTGCATTACATGCATCCTTTTATGCATATACTCAAATTTGGCCTGTTTTTTAAAGCATTCGCCGTTTTCAGATATTGTTGCACACATTTATGCTCTTGTACAGAATAAATGCATGCATTCATGCGCATATTCGCAAGCCGTCGCCCCTTTTAAAATTGTTGCACACATGCATGCATATATACAGAATAGTTGCATTCATGCATGCAACTTTTCGTTACACGTGAATCTCAGTTCAACTTTGTATGCATAAATGTATGTAGTTATTTGCTAATAGTTGCATACATGTATGCGTATATTGGTCTAATTTTCAGCATAAATACACTATATAAATATATGCATACATGTATGCTACTATAAGCAAAAGTTGCACAGAAGTATGCAACTTTTTTTTTTAATTTGCGTGGACTCCTGGGATTATTTCCAGATTTTAGAAATTTTTTTTTTTAGTGTGTGGCGCATTTTTTTTTGGTCAGAATTGGAAAAACACGTAACATGGCATGGGACAAGGCGGAAGGGGATGAAAATTTTAGGCGGCACCTTAAAATAGGGACCGGAAATGCATTAAAACTTTCACTGGATGTGGCGTGAATTAAGTTCCATTTTAGGGATGTGAGCCTAATTTTCACTTTAAAATATATAACATTCAATATTCGATTTGAACATACATTTCAATTTGCCAGGGTCACAAACTAATTCGAAAAATTCCAGAAAAATAAATCTAGCTATGTTTTGATGATACGGTCCCAACAAAACTAGTTTCGTCGAATTCTGAGACCGTTTGTAAAATGACGCTTTTCTGGTCGATCCACTTTAACTGTAATTGACCAAAACACATTTTCTTTTGCCACGCTCACATATTAACTTCAAAAATTATGAAATTTAAAACCTAGCAATTGTTTGACATCCCGGATCCAACAAAAGTGGTTTCGTCGAATTTCGAGGTTGTTTGCAAAATGGCCATTTTCACGGGCTATATAAATTCCCTAGCGACCTTTAAGAAAATTCATTTGGCCATAACTTTTGCTTTCCGCTATGAAACTTCGATTCTTCAGATTCGTTAGAAAGGTATTCACAAACAAATTTAAATATTTTTGGTTTCAGTCAAATCCGTTTTGTTTTGCACCCGGTACAGTCAGTCAAAGTTTGAATTCAAATTTTGAAACTACCGCGCCATTTCAGGCCTTGTTTATAATTAGAATTAATTATATTCGTTTTCAAATGTCGATTCAAACTTTCTTTTCATCGTTATTATTTAAAATGTTTATTTTAAATATTTAAAATCCACTAAAATAGCCAATTTAAAAATTTTAAATTGGTTTAGATTTTCCGGGTCGTTACATTATAATTTAAATACGATTTAAATTTTTTGCTAGTGTTATAATAACCTATAGGGTCACACACTTAGAACTTATGAAGGGAAAAACCATTTATTGGGTAAATAAAATATCAATCTGTTGATATTTTATCTGACATTGGAATGGTATAACGATTGGTTCCTAGAATTAGGGTTAACGTTTATTTTATAATATGGGCTAACCCTATTTTATAAATATACGGAAACAATACCAATCAATATTTCTTTTCCAATAAAAACCTTTAATGGCGACGGCTAGTACGGCATTCCTTCTTCCTCTCGAATTGTAAGACAATTAGAGAAATGGCGTTCGTGTGGATACTTGTAGTGGCGGGGCGATTTGTCACGCAAACCTTTCGATTCAACCCTCATCCGTTTTGAATCCCTGGATCATCGCAAGACCCAAATCGGTATGATTTCTTCCTTTTCGATTTACAAATTTATAGAACAATTCCTGTTATTTTTAGCTAAAATTTCACTTATATGATAAGAAACTGAACCAAAATCCTTCAGTTTAATCAAACGCATACCTGCTATTATGCGGTATGAAATATCATGGTGGTCTTTCAACCTTTGCACAACGTAAGAATCAAAATCTCTGTCGAGTTGAACTGTCTGCTCAGGATGAAAAAAAAACCAAATGTGTCCAAATCATTTGCCTCGCGTGTCTTAGTAAACAAGAACCTAGATAAAAAAATATATAACATTTAAATCGGAACATGCAGAATTGGAGAAAATGAATAAAAAATACTAACAGCATATAGGCTGATATAACAACTTGCCCGATCATTTCAAACTGCAATAATGCTAACACGTTCTCATGCAACAAAAAAAATTTCTTCTCTTCTCCAAATACCTGTGCCTCCCATGGAATCTGGATCGAGGCCCCACCATCTTTCATCAAGGTCATTGCATGTTTATATATCGTCCTCCATCTCTTTGGCACACTCTTAGGTAGCTTTGTTTGAGAATACAAGGTCTGTAATCTCTGCAACGACTCACCTGTTTTTGGTGACGGCAACTCCTTTTGCTTAATCTATAGAAAAATAATCAACCATCATACAAACATCAAACACATTTCTATTTCCTCATTTCATGCACATGGAATAAACATTTATTATTTAGGTAAGTACATACCACAAGTTGTGGGACACAGATAAGTTCCACAGGATGTGCTATAACAGAGCCAACAGCTTGATGTATAACCTCTATATATTTCACCACGTACCGGCACAGGAAGCAACGCATCAGGGTTTGTACATCCATCCACTGAAACACGAAGACAACCATGCGGCATATCCCTTCCATGTATTTTATTACTTGATTCATCTTCAATAGGGAAAACAGCACCAAATGCAACCTTGGTGTCTATACAGCCAACCGACAACTCATATTTTTGCATAAGCTACGAATTGCAAATAAAAGGTCTTCCCATATTTTTCTCATTGTAAGTGTGTTATATAAATTTTTATTAATATAAATCTAATTATATAAATCATAAGATGAATAAATCTAATTATTACCTTTATTTCTGGAAATAGCGGATTAGCAATAGCTACACAGTCATCAACATCACCATCCAACACCAATCCTTTTGCAGTTTTTGGTTTTTTTTCATCTTGATCTCCTGCTGGTTGGAAACTTGCTTTGTTGGACTAATTTGGTGACTGGAAATTGGCTCCAGCATAGATCATCGCCTTCAGGTTTTCGATTTCCGCCATCATCTCTTGCTTTGCCGACATCAGATCCTTTTTTGCTTTCTCTAGCTTCGTTGACCTCTGCCGATCACGCGCCATTTGCTCAGATTTGGTGATTTGAATCTTTCTATCTCTTGGCAAATTAAAGTATATCTTGAGAGCAATGAAGCTTCCAACTGGCCGGTTCCTACCTGAATGCTTAGGAGTTTCCAATGCAACATTTAAAACATCATTACCACTACAAGGGCTGAACTCCCATTTTTGTTCCTTTTCAAGCAAGGCATCCTATACACCAAAAAAATTAAACAAAAAACCATGTTTCAAGATTATTTTGAAAAAAAAAATTTATCACACGAGGATTATAATTTTTTCATTCATCTTAGCCAATTTTTCATTTGCTTCCATGCCATCCTTTGGCTTTCGAGCCTTCTTCCAGAAAACTGCTCGATCAACTTCTTCACCAACCTCTAGCTTCCATAACTTTATCTATTTAAGAGGAAGAAAGATTTCAAATCCTCGAGAAAATGATGAAAATTACAATTTACTAGTTAGTTGTGTTCTTACTTCCTCTTCCTTCAAAACAATGTACCCTTTCCTTGACATGCGATGATGATATTTCCTCTTACTGACCACAACACTTAGTTTCTCATGAATTGGCTGCAACCAAAAATATAAATATGAACCTTTTGTTTTTATTTATTATTTTTTTGAAAATTATTAATAAGTAATATGTAACTTAACCTTTTTATATTTTTTTATTACCTTGAAATTGTGAATCACTTATTAATATTCATATTTATAATATACTTATGTATGCCATGGGATTTTTAAAAACAAAATTAATGTAACGATCCAAGATTTCGATGTTTTGATATATGAAATTTGTTTGGATTTTCTGAATATAAATTGAATATAATGTAGTATAAATACAAATATTGATTGATAATCTTTCAGATAGTAGTTTAAATAAATATTTTGTTCTATTATTTGTGTTCAAATATGTTAGTACCCATAACCCATAGAGGCAGCTAGTAGTTTAGTTTGCAGGTTTAGTCTTCAGAGTTGGATTCACATCTGGAGCTAGCGCTTTATTTTGGTTTTACTTCTTCCACTAAGAGCAAATTCTATTTCCGCTGAGCTTATGGTATACTCTGATTCATTGTAACTCTAATGTAAAATTTTGTAATAATAAAAAGTTTTATTATTTGTGTTCAAATATGTTAGTACCCATAACCATCCGTCTGTATGAACGATTTAAGTTGGTTTAATCACCGGCGGGAATCGGGCAAAAAGGCGGGTCGTTACAACTACAAATTAATATAAGCGCATATACTTCCGAACTAGAAAAAGTCCTCTGTGTAACAAATTTTTTCCAACTTGACTTACCAACGAACGCATATTGCTTTGGTGGCCTACAAAGCTTCTTCTTATGTCCAACAAATGGCAAGACAAATTTATGAGTCAAATTTGTCTTGAGCTATCTCCATTTACAGCCTGCAAATTTTAACACAAAATTCTCGAGCGCGAGATATATTTTGAATGTATCTTTCACAACATTTAAATACACACACACACACACACAGATATATATATATATATATATATATATATATATATATGGACCATAAGCTCAATATTGTCTAACTCATCACAAATTTAAAGAAAAACAAACTACCTGAACATCGAGCCATATTTTTTCTTTCAAATCACGATCTACTTTTGGCTAGCTTATAATGTCTATGGGGACCATTGTTCTAGCTAACATGCCTATGTAGGACTGCAATATCTTATGAGTATCCCATTCGGGAAATCCAAGTGCATTACAGGTAACTTTGAACTTCTTTCCATGAGATTTTCTCACGACCACTTTGTGCATGGCACATACACTTCGTGCACGGCCAGATTTCCTGTATGTAGATTCAGTAGTAATACTCGTTGGTTGTGCCTAGTTTGATGATGTAGGTTTCAATGCTTGCCCGGAGTCTGATAATGCCTTTTCACTCATCTTTGTTCAATCTACAAAGTTATAGAACATAAAGAAGAAAATTAATTAGACAATGGCATGATGAAACAAATTAATTAGACTACGAGACAATGGCATGATGAATCATATATAAACAAGAAATTAAAAATAAATTATTTAAGCAAATTGTTATACCAAAGGACTACGTGAACAACAATATAGAAGAAAATAGCAAATTAACTGGAAGTAAATTCTAATTAATATATAAGACCTAATGTAGGCTACACTACGATATTCGCGTTTTCACCCAAATCCCCTTAACATTCTGTCTTTGATTAATAGCACTAGCTTCAACGTTATCCATGAAATCGCATAAAGGGATTTCAGAGCAGAATGGTGGATTTTGTAAGGAGGTGTCTCCTATACTATCTTCGTAGTACACCTCACGATAGTCTCGAGTCGTAGAGTTAAGCACAACAGACCAGCTAGCATCAACTGGATCTTCGACATAAAAAACTTGTTGGACTTGGTCAACAAATACATATTTGTCCTTCTTGTGGCCTTGTCGACTAAAGTCCACAAGTGTAAATCCAAGCTCATCAATCTTGATACCTCTATCATTTGTTGCCCAATAACACAAAAACAAAGGGGCTTTGAAGGTGTGGTAATCCAACTCCCATATTTCTTCGATTATCCCATAAAATGTCATGTCGCCTTCCATGTGATTTAAATCTTTAGCAATAGCGACTTGGATGGTCTTGGCAACTAATGACACCCCACTGTTCTGGACAACCCTTGCATCATCTCGGTTCTTTGTGTAGTATCGGACCCCATCAACTAGGCACCCTTCGTAGGTTAAGACAAAAAATGTTGGTTTGCCTACCAACCAATGTATCGTTTTAGAAACAGCTTCATCCCCATTTTCCATTATTTCTGTATTGACCTACAAATATAATTGTCAACACAACGTAAATATACTTCAAATTATCATATATATTAACAACCACAACTAAGAATACACAATAATACAACAATAAATTTTCTTTTAAGCAACACGACTTCTATTTAACTTCTATTTAATATGATTTTTCATATTTGTACATTATCTAATGTAAACTAACCTTTCTTTCAAACCAATCAGCAAACAATCGATTATGTTCTCCTACCAACCACTGAACACTCTTTCTATTTCCTCGAGAAATCCTTTCTAGGTACTCTTATGCATCCTAAATATAATTACATAATATAAGAATTACTGCACATATATGTATTAAAAAAATGATAATTTTTAAAGAATTAAATATTTATACAATTACAGAATACTTACAGAATATATGGCTCAACTTCATTGCTGTTAAGAAGGACATGTAGATGTGCCTCATCCCGTTCTTTTTCTTCCACCAACTTTATTTCGCAATAGGTAGTGGACCAGAAAGTTTGTCTTTATCCTTCCGAAGGCCAGCAGTTGTACAACTGTGTTTAAGAAAATCCGTGCAAAATTCAATTGATTCTTCTCTGAGATAACTTTCAGCTATACAACCTTCTAGAGAAAACTGATTTCGTACATAACTCTTCAAGACTTTATTGAACTGTTCAAGTGGAAACATCGATCTATAGAAAACCGGTCCACATAAATGCATTTCTCTAACTAAATGGAATGTGAGATGTAACATTACAGTGAAAAATTAGGAAGAAAATGTTTTTTTCCAACTTGCACAAGGTCAATATCACATCTGATTGCAACTTGTTCAGTTTAGACACATTTACGACTTTGTTGCACAGAGAATTGAAGAAGAAGCACAACTTGATTATACTAACCCTAACAATCTTCGGAAGTACATAACGTATTGAAACTGGTATTAACTGTTGAAGGAGGGTATGACAATCGTGGGACTTCAACCCATACAACTTTAAATTAGCTAATGACATACAGTTTTTAATATTTGATGCATATCCATAGAGAAGTTTCACATTTGGCAATGAAAATAACATTTTTTTCTGCCTTGGACAAAGTATAAGGGGACGGGGGTAAGTACGTTATCTTTTCTCCAATTATGGGAGCTAAATCAGCCCTTATACCAATTTCAACCATATCAAGAAGAGAAGCGACACTATCTTTAGTCTTAAATTTCAAATTTAATAGTGCCCTTATCAAATTATTGCACACATTTTTCTCGATGTGCATAACATCAAGACAATGATGAATATAGTGAAACTTCCAATATTCTAACCCAAAAAAAAATTGATTTCTTCTTCCATACATATTCCACCTTATTTGACTTTTTCACCTTAAATTTCAAGTGTTCTTGTTGCCTTAACACTTGTTCTCCAGAAAGGGGTGTCGCATCCAAACTCTTGTTCTCCATTGAAGGTTTCCCTTTGCCTCCTATACGGATGATTTTGATCCAAATACCGATGATGACCTTGGTAACACATTTTCCTACTACGACTTAAATACTTAGCTACAGTAGCATCGCCACATATTGGATAACACTTATAACCCTGATTGACGGAACCAGACAAATTTTCGTAGGTAGGGAAATCATTTATCGTCCACATTAAAGCTGCTCTTAAAGTGAAATATTTCTTATTAAACGCGCCATATACATTTGGTTCACCTTCATCCCACAACTTCTTCAAATCATCAATCATTAGTTGAAGATTTACGTCAATATTATTACCTGGTTCATGCGGCCCAAAAATTAATACCGATAGCATCGTAAACTTCCTCTTCATACACAACCATGGCGGCATATTATAAATTTCTAACACGACCGGCCAATAGCTGTATCGATTACTCAGGCCATTAGTTTGTGGGTTTATACCATCTGCCGCCAATGCTAAGCATAAGTTTCTTGGCTCACTACCAAACTTAGGCCACCTGTGATCGATATTTCTCCAAGAAGAAGAATTTGCTGGATGACGCATGTGGCCATCTTCAATTCGGTTATTCGTATGCTAGGTGTCATTAGTTTAGCGATGCATTCAGACTTATAAAATCGTTTAAATTTTGGAATTATGGGAAAATACAACATAACTTTTGCTGGTATATTAATCCTAACTTTACCTTTTTTTCTAACCTTCCAACGAGATATATGACACTTGGGACACTCAGAGGCCTCAAGATTTATACCTTTGTATAATACGCAATCACTCGGACATGCATGGAATTTTATATAGTCAGTTCCTAAATTAGATATTGTTTTCTTCGCTTCATATGTAGTACCAGGAAGCACATGATCTTTAGGTAGGAAGGAACCAACATAAGTGAGAAAATCAGTGAATACGGCGTTACTAATCCCGAACCTAGCTTTACAGTTATATAACTTTAACATTGACTCTAACTTAGTGCACTCGCTTCCCTTAAATAGAGGTTGTTCAACATCAGCCACAAACTTCTTGAACTCAAATAATTCTTTATCGTAATCCCCATCATTGTAGGTTGTTTCGTAAATATCAATTGTTTTCGAGGTAGGGGTCCGTTTTGTATTAAGACTCATACTGCCAGCAGATGGCATGGTACCCCTAGAAGACTCTTCCCCATGCCAAATCCACTCAATATACCCTAAACTAAACCCATCTTTATATAGATGACCTCTAATTATTTTAACCGGAATTTTTTTTAATTAACACAATGTCCACATGGGCAAGGAATTGTCTTAGTATTTTTAGCATTTCCTTTAGCGAATATCAAGAAGTTTTCAACACCAATTTCATATTATAAAGAATCCCTATCTTCTTTAATGCATGACTTATCCATTTCAGCCACTTACAAATCAAAAATACCAAAGTCAAGCTTACCCACCTAGAATAGATATAAATTAGAAATATCAAGCCAAGCTTAACCACTTACAAATCAAAAGCAATACGAACAGAAAATGCTATATGAACATAGATTTGAGTAGCTTACCACTTACAAACCTAAATTTGAGCTTCGAGCTTCACAAGCTAGGGCTTTCAGCTAATTAATTTGAGCTTTAAACAGGGCTTCGAGCTTCACAAAGCAGCTTTACAAATTAGGAATTTGAGTGTGAGTGGAGATAGCAGCTTCAAAAATTAGGGTTCGAGAGATTGGGGGGAAAAAAGAAAAAAATCGTAGGGGAAAAGTGAAAATTTTCTGATTAAATTTTAATTTTAGTTCATTGAAAATTTTGGCTAAAGGCACTGGCGGGAGGGGGCATAATTTGGTTAAGGGAGAGAAACAAAAATGTTAAGGGAAAAATAATTTGGCTAAGGAATGACCTGAGTTTTCTTTTTTTTAAAGCGCGTATAAGACATCGCTCCTTTAATAAAATGATGTTTGAGAAACCAACAACATTAATTTTCTTTTTGATGATGTTAAAAATTGTTTTGACATCGGCTGAGATTGCAAGCAATGTTAAAATTGTGATGTCTATTCTACTTTTTCTGAACGTCCTCGTTGACTCATCATCACTCACCATCCAGGCGTTGTGCATGTAACTTGCATCAGTTACCTATTGATCAACATCCGCAGCATTACACACACAATTCCTACTGGTTATAGGCTCTGATACCAAATATGACAACTGCGGGACTCGAACCTCTGACCTTTCGAAAAACAACGTCAATACTAAATTGTTAGATCGAAATTTGGACCTAACACCCAAATTGTTATGAACAGTAGAGAATTTTAAATGAAGAACAAGGAAAAAGAAAATAACACTCAGAATTTATAGTGGTTCGGCGTTAACGAGCCTACGTCCACTTTATATATTATTGATTATGCTTTAAAAGCTAGTACAACAATGATTTCTCTCAATATTTCAGTAGTTTGACAACAATGGCGGATTCAGTACTCAATATTGCCAAATAGATCCCGAAAAATGCCAAGCTCTGGGCTATTTATAGCTGATTTTGTCAGGTGGATCGTGGACACGTGGCACGAATCCCGAGAGCATCGGATCGCATCGCCACCGTTGGAGAAACAGTCAAATTAGCCGTTGTGGACAGGTGTCGTGATCTGCTTGAAAATCGGATCATGCAGATGGGGAGAATTGGTCCAGATGACGGTTAGGGACACGTGTCGCCAGATCCGTGCGATTCGGATCGCTGAAGACCAGCTCGCGCTTGAATGGGTCAGAGGGTTCGATGCGCACCAAGGGATCGGATCGGTTCGCTCTGGGCAACAATATAAGTTTGGATCGGATCGCCTGGATGTGTCGTTCGCTGATGAGATGGGGGCGAGACGATGGTACGCGATCCAATATTGGACGAGACGATGGTACGCGATCCGACGGTGGGTGAGACGATGGAGTGCGATCCATTCCTTCATATTCTTGGGGAACATGGTTTCCTGTTTTCCTCTTACGAATGATCCTGGGTGGCTTGGTCAAAAAGCAAGCCAACATTTTGTCCCCTCGAAGTATGTTTTATCGATGATGGAACATGCTTCGAAGATTCTAATCTACCTTTTCTTGAAGGGACGTAAAGCAACAGTCGCATTGGTTCAAATCAACGCATGCATGAATCGGATCGCCATAGAGCGCCATGGTCCGAGTGGTCACGTGCTCGTCTCGAGCTGAGTACGTAGGCCTTTGTGCGGAACGAGGCGGACTTTCCTTCGAGTCGTGTCGGGCTTTGAGTTTGGTGGGCCATCGTTTGAGGCGGTCCGTGGGCTTCTATGCGATACAAGCTTTGGATCGTGGCCTACATGATGTTTCGTGGACCGAATAGGACAAAGAAAGGGAGACAAACGGTCGCCCTCTTTGCCTATATAAGCTGACCTTCCCCTCTTCACTCTCCTTCTTCTTTCCCTCTGCCGTATCGTTTCGCCTTAGCCATTGAAAAACGAACCCAACTTTTTCAAACTTTCAAAAATTCAAGTATTCTCTCAGTTTTTAGAAAGGTAACTTCATAGAAAACATTCTCATTTGTAAACGCAGCACTTTACTGAATTTTTACGACTGATTCGAGGGAGAAATAGTAGAAATCCGCAATCTTCTGAAGAAATCACCAAGTTGCCATGGCCATCGGGCGTAGAGCTCGGAATTCGAGGATGGGAAGGAGAGGAGGAAAACGAAGGAGGCAGAAGGAGAAGGAAAGCCGACTCGGATCGTGGTCAAGGATAGAAGACGAAAGCGAGTGGCGAGACGAAAGATCGAGGTGGCAGCAAAGGGACATATCGTGGGGGTCGCAACGGTTCGTGAAGGAGCGATCCCTTCGCCCGGCGATTCGATGGGGGCGATTCCCCCGTCCTGCGATCCGAAAGGGGCGATCCCTCTGCTTCGCGATCCAACTCATAGCTGACGATACGAAAGAAATTTCAGACTTTAATCAACGCCTTGTCACTATAAAACTCTGAACAGTTAGGATAGAGCCTTGACGTTGGACTTTCTGGACTAAATGACCTCATAATTTGACGGCATACGACGATTAATGCTTTGATGATCTTGATTACTATCACGCTTTATTTTAAATGCACACACGAGTACACACACCAGCACTTGCACACACGGGGGACGGGTAGTGTTAATCTCATTGGTCATGTTTTCTCGTCCTAGCAGCAATGTCGAATGATCACTCTTCTTCAAGATCTGTAGCAGAAGCGGAATCCGAGACTCCTGAACAGTACAATCCTGAAATTCCTCCAATCAATCCGGGAGGTGAAGATTCTGGATCTGAGTACGAAGCCACAGAATCAGATCCGACGGAAAGTACTTCATCCAACAACGATTCTGAGACTGATGAGCGAGCTCCTGACGAGATCCCAGGCGCACTCGCGATAGATAAATTTTCTGATTCTTTAGCGTCCAAGCTTGACGAGATAAAACTTAAAAGAATCTGCTTAAGACACGACATTCCTTGGGACGATGTCTTGACGCCTGGAAGCGAAGATAGACCCCACCTAGCACCGGAAGGGTATATGGCAATCAGTCGAACAATGTGTCTAGTAGGAGCTATTCCTCCGTTTCCTCCGATCGCCATTGAAACTTTAAGACGACTAGGTATTGCTCTGATGCAGCTTCATCCAAACGCCTACGCATCTCTATACTCCTTATATGTTGCATATGCGGAGATCCTGCATGCCGAACTTAAATTCAGAGATCTGGTGTTCTTCTTTATTTTCAAGCACCGTTCTTCGGCAACTCCAAACTTTTACTTCTTTGAATCAGTGGCGAACAGGAAGGTTCTGTACGATGGTTATAGCAATATAGGGGACCCTAAATCTGATTGGTTTTATATAAGGAAACAGGCCGGATGCTCACGAAGATGGCTTAAATCAAGTAAACTTCGATCTTCTAATCGAATATCTTGCTTGAGGAGTCTAAGTATTAACATTTTCCCCCTTTTTCTTTGTCTTAAACAGATCATATCTTCCCGAAAACGGAGGGTCCGTTATATGACCATCGATTATCCATTCTTTCACAGAGCAGATCCGACTTTCTGAGAATCAAAAAATGCATTACTGATGATAACCTTCACAAGCATCGTCTTCTAGACAGAAGATTTGGACTCGGGACTGGCGGCAAACCTTATAAGTATGTGCCCCCAATGGAAGGAGAGGGAACTTCGCAAGCGGCTGAAACAACTAAGTTTCGCAAGAGTCCTTCTCCGATAATTATCCAAGACGATGAAGACTTGAACATATACAGAGGGGATGAGGCCCACGGTGACATATCGAAGGAAATTCCTATCTCTGCTCCAATAGAAACTGTTGCTGCCGACGATTTGACAGAAGAGCAATTATTTGACGAGCTGAATAAAATCCCTCTACCCGATGATGTATATACGGAGAAAGACTTCGGAGAGGGGCCTTTCTTCCCTGCTTCTGAAGAGGCGATCTCTTCAACTAGAGGACGAGAAACTGGTCAGACGAGCCTGTCTTCAGGCCCCGGTCTGTTAGGGGGAATTATATGGGATGCACACATCACACACACTGTCTGACCCTGCACTCTAACTTCGCGGGTATTCAAAGTTTTAATATACTATTTTTTTTTTTGCAGGAATGATATCCCGCAGGAAATCTTATTCGTATCGTTCTCTCCGCGAGGGCACACCCAGCCTTCGCCCGGATACTGAGCGCCCTCGCGGTCCTCCTCATAGGCCGAGTTCCTCGCAACCTCGATCTCCACCCAAATCAACCTCTACCAGGCCTTCGAGTCATCCGACAATTCCGACCGGGGGAAAGAAACTTCCAAAAGAGTTGACTCCTCCAAAGAGTGCTCCTTCCCACAGTCGGTCGTCCAAAAGGCGTCACGAATCCAAAGATATGGACAAAGATTCCTCCAAAGAAACTAAGAAGGAGAGAAGTGACGTTGTCCCCACCAGCCAACCAGAGTTAGCTGCCCCCGGGTCACGGGATTACGTCCATGGTCCCGAGATCCAAGGTAGGCTGGAAAAGCTGCGGGAACAATTTCCAGGCATGTTCTTTGACAGGATGGTCTTTGTTCCTGCCTTGGAACCGGTCCCTAAAAATTGGGATGATGAAGTTATCGGGCACATCCAGCACGCAGCCAGGCAATATGAGATGATGAAAAAGCACGCAGTTAACCTTTCGGAAGTCATCCGAAAACTCGAAGTAGAAGCACACAGGTCTAAAGCAAAACTTGAAAATAACGAAAGGGCTAGGACAAAATTGGAAAAGGACCTGGAAGATGCTCAGTCCCAGCTTGCTTTAGCACGGAGGAACGCTGAAAGTTATAAGACTGAATTAGAGAATGCCAAGCAGCGTTTTCATTCAGAACTGGACTCTAATAGCCAGGAAAAAATGGCCTTAAAGAAGGAGGTTGAAGACCTCAAAATGGCCAACATCGAGTTGAAAACGGCACAAGGCCATTTTGAAACTGAGAAGGCTGCTTGGGAGGCAGAAAAAGCGAGTTTAAAGGAGAGTTTGGCTCTGGCTAAAGCAGAAAAGGTGATTTTAAACGAACAGGTCTCGGATGCGGAGAGGAGGGCAGCCCTTGCCGAAAAGAACGTTGAAAGTGCCATTGAATTGGCCACTGCTTCTAACAACAAACTCCTTGCAAGAGAGAAGGAGATTGAGGGGTTTGAAGAAATGATTTTCGATTTCCTTGGCCAGGTTCTCAAAACTCGCAACATCTCATGGATCCCGGATTACCATGTGACTTTGGCCAACTTATGGGATGCCATTGTGGAGGGTGAAAAACATAGACTGGGGGCTGAAGAAATCGATGAGGATGAATTGATGAAAAGCATCCTAAGGGATAATGAGCCTGAGGACCTGGCAGAGGGTCGTCGCCTAATTCTGGCAGAGATGGAAAAGGAGAGAACCTTGGCTAAAGGTAAAAGCAAAATTGACGAAGGTTCCAGTTCCGCCGCGAAGCCTAAAACCTTCGGAGTTGAGGAGTACCATCCTGATGATCCGCTAATCCCTTTGGGCCTAACTCCCGTGGTTGTTGGAGCATCTGGAACTACTCAAGAGGGAGCATCTGCTGAAGGTATCTCTCTCTTTTCCCCGCAATTTGCTAAAGCAATTGCGAATTGTCGTCGTTTGGTAGAACAACCAACTGAATTAGTAATGTGTGTCTCTCGTAATGCAGGTGGCGAGCCCGTCGACAAGGGTGCTGAAAAAGAGAGAGAAGTGGAGAGGGAGGCTGCCCTGCCGGGTGCTGGTATTGATGTTTCAGAGCGGGTCGAGGTCACAACAGTAGAAGGAAGCATCCCGGCACCTAGCACCGATGTACCCAAAGATGCTGAGACTATCGAAGCTTTAAAAGACATGGATGGTCGTCATGTGGATGACGAAGAGGACATTACCGGCACCAAAAAGGCCGATGATGATGATGACGAGGAACCCCTGGCCAGCCGAAAAACCAGACAAGAGAAAGAGTTGGCTTCAAAGAAGGTGGGAGATGAGGCTTTGGACGTAGTCCCTATTGCAGAATTCGATCCCAAAACTGGGATGATTGTGAAAATCCAGCCCAAGTCCATCAGCCGGCAGCTTCACTTCGCAAACACCGATGACTTCCCGGCTTCCCTCTCCAGCAGGAGCAAGAGAAAAGAGGTGGAAGAGGAGACTTCAGAGGAATCGGATGTTCCCCTCGTAGACAAGCGGAAGAGAAAGAAAGGGGATCCATCTGAAGCCGACAAGGAGAGGCTGGAGAGGCAGAAGCAAGAGAAGAGGTCAAAGCGTAAATAGGATGTTTGTTGTTTGTTGATATTTTGTCTTTAGGTTTTCCACTGGCCAGGAAGTGTAATTGTGAGACTGGTCCTCACTTTTGTTTCTAGGTTGTTTTTCACTTTGTTGATTCGCAGTATATAAACAAGGGTTTGTCTCTCCTTGCATCATTGTGTACACTGTTGTATCAAAGTTTAGTGTTTGCATATGAGTGCCTGGTGCCCCCCAATCAGTTGTTACCGTAGCATCTGACTGGGGTTTTCTAGGGGTTGATTAGTACTGTCGGCAAGTTGCCCCCTATTTCTGAATACGGGGGTATAGGAGATTTCATGGGATAACAGTAGTTCAGTCAGCCCTTGTTCCTTTAGCAGGGAATAAGTTCTGTCTTAGCGCTCAATCGGAGACGCTTTTATACTGTCTCTCTCTCTGGAGAGTTAGAGTTTTGCGCTTGGCGATTCACTCGCTCCCCAATCCTTCAGCGGGAAAGGAGCTCTTTCTCAGCGCTCAATCGGAGACGCTTTTATACTCTCTCTCTCTCTGGAGAGTTAGAGTTCGAGCTCAGCGATTCACTCGCTCCCTGATCCTTCAGCGGGAAAGGAGCTCTTTCTCAACGCTCAATCGGAGATGCTTTTATACTCTCTCTCTCTCTGGAGAGTTAGAGTTCGAGCTCAGCGATTCATTCGCTCCCCGATCCTTCAGCGGGAAAGGAGCTCTTTCTCAGCACTCAATCGGAGACGCTTTTATACTCTCTCTCTCTCTGGAGAGTTAGAGTTCATGTTTCAAGCAGTCTGCAATCATGCATGCTCATCAAACTCATCCTAGGTGTACACTTTAAACCATGCTCCGTGGATTAAAACTAGTCGGACAAGCGGTTGGAGCCTTTGCGAAGGCTTTAGGTTCCTCCGATTAGTCTACGGGGGGAACGGTTGGCACCGGACTTCGGGTACCTGCATTATTCACATTGATTTTCATAAAAATAAACAGGCAAATAAATAAAGATGCAATAAAGGTGAATCACACACAGTATTTTTATAGTGGTTCGGTCAAATCATGACCTACGTCCACTTTATAATCTCTTGCTTTTAAGGAATCAGACTATTCTAGGCAAGTCATGCCCTGTACATAGTTTTTTAGCAAAGCAAAAGAATAAAATTTGAAATTCTCATGTTAAATATGGTCGTAAATGTTGGGCATTCCACACTCTGGGGATTTCCTGTCCATCTACGGTTGCCAGCTTGAAGGTTCCATTATCAAGCTTGCTCAGAATGGAATACGGTCCTTCCCACTTCGCTCCCATATGAGTTGGGGGTGGGAAGACACGCTTCAGAACCAAGTCTCCGGGTTCCCATGTTCGGGCTCGAACCTTTTTGTTGTAATATCGGGCGACCTGTTGTTTGCATCTCAGGGCACGCAGGTCTGCTTCATCCCTCTTTTCTTCGATCATATCCAGGGACTCAAGGAGCAATTCATTATTGGTCATCGGATCATAATAAGTCACCCGATGAGAAGGTACCTTTATCTCAACCGGGATGACTGCTTCCATTCCAAAAGCAAGGGAGAACGGGGTATGTCCCGTTGCCGATTTATATGTTGTCCTGTAGGCCCATAGTGCCAAGGGCAATTCATCAGCCCACATGGCTCTAGCCTGCTTCATTCTTCTTTTCAGAATGGACTTAATTACTTAATTTGCTGCTTCGACTTGCCCGTTCGATTGTGGGTGCGCCACAGAGGTGTATCGATTCTCGATGTGGTATTTTTGGCAGAAATTTCTGAATTCAACACTGTCGAACTGAGTTCCGTTGTCTGTTATTACAATCTTTGGAATCCCAAATCGACAGATGATGTTTCTCACGATGAAGTTGATCACTCGTTTAGTTGTGATTGTAGTTAGTGGTTCTGCCTCGACCCACTTAGTGAAATAATCTACGGCCACAATAGCGAACTTTGCACCGCCCCTTGCTATGGGGAGACTTCCTATGATATCAATTCCCCACCTAGCGAAAGGCCATGGACTCATCATTGTTTTTAACAGACTTGGAGGCGCTCTAGGTATCTTTGAAAATCTCTGGCACGCATCACATCGTCGTGCATATCTTACTGCATTCTTGTTTATGGTAGGCCAGAAATAACCATGCCGCAATACCTTTTTCGCCAAAGTTTGCCCTCCAGTGTGGTCGCCACATTCGCCTTCGTGGACTTCCTGCAGCACACGTTTAATGTCATCGTGGGCTACACACCGAAGGAGAGGCATTGAAAACCCTTGTCTGTAAAGAACTCTGCCCTGCAGAACATATCGGGCGGCTTTACGAATCACTTTACGCCTCTCGCTTTTCTTGGTCGGAAGCGTTCCATCCATTAGGAAATTCTTTATAGGGGTCATCCAGGATTCCCTTTCTGGTTCCGTCTCTAGTACTAAGTCGATTTCCATCTGATCTATGCTAGGGGACCGAAGTACTTCAACGGGGGGTAGCCCAGTCACTTCAGGATCGTCAGAACTAGCCATCTTTGCCAACTTGTCTGCCTGATGATTCTCTGACCGCGGAATATGAGATATGCTGTAGTGATCGAAATCATTCAGCAGTTCTTTTACTTTCTTTAAGTATAAAATCAATCTTGCACTTTTAGCTTGGAATCTTCCAGTGACTTGATTCACAACTAACTTGGAGTCGCAGAAGATGTTCAGCTTTGTGACTTCTAGTTCCTTTGCAATCTTTAATCCGGCTATTAGAGCTTCATATTCGGAATCGTTGTTAGTGGCATGAAACTCCATTCGGATTGCATAGGTTATTAATCGTTTCTCGGGGGTTTCAAGCACTATTCCAGCGCCGGATCTTTCGTCGTTCCTAGCACCATCAGTGTACAATCTCCAGGCATTAGGATCGAAAACTAACTTTGAAGGATCAACTTCCTCGTCTGCTATATCTTCCTCAGGGACAGTGAACTCTGCTATGAAGTCAGCTATCACTTGCCCCCGAATTGATCGTCTGGGCTGAAAGTTCAAATCAAATTGACTTAACTCAATATTCCATTTGAGTAACCTTCCAGATGCCTCCGGTCTCTGTAAAACTTGCTTGAGTGGATGATCAGTGTATATGGTGATTGGATATGCCTGAAAGTAGTGCCGAAGTTTTTTGGAGGCAATCAGTAAACTATACGCCAGCTTCTCTATCCGTGTATAATTACGCTCTGCTGCTGTCAATTTTTTGCTCACATAATACACAGGTCTTTGGACCTTATTCTCTTCCCTTACCAACGCTGAGCTGATCGCATGGGATGACACTGCCAAATACACGAATAAATCCTCGTGATCTATTGGTTTAGATAGAATCGGAGGTTTCTCCAAGTGCCTGAGCAAACTCTGAAACGCTTCTACGCAGTCAGATGTCCATTTAAAGTGGTGTTTTCCTCGCTTTATTAATTCGAAGAATGGGATGCACTTATCCGTAGCCCTGGAGATAAATATGCTTAGTGCGGCCACTTTTCAGGCAAGGCTTTGCACATCCCTAATTTGCCTAGGTTCCTGAATGTTTCTGATTGCCGCGATTTGGTCTGGATTAATCTCGATACCGCGGGAACTGACAATGAATCCCAAGAATTTTCCAGAAGCAACACCAAATGAACATTTGGTTGGATTGAGTTTCATTCCATTCTTTCGAAGAATGCCGAACATCTCCGCCAAGTTAGTAGTGTGCTGAGAAGATTGCTTGGACTTAACCAACATATCGTCGACGTATACTTCCATTGTTTTCCCGATTTGGTTATAAAACATTCTGTTGACCAAACGTTGATATGTAGCGCCTGCGTTCTTCAAACCAAAGGGCATTACTACATAACAATATAATCCAAGATCAGTGATAAAACTAGTGTGCTCTTGATCTGGAACATGCATTGGAATTTGGTTGTATCCTGAATAAGCATCCATAAATGAGAGAAGCTCGTGACCTGCCGTCGAGTCTACCAACTGGTCAATTCGAGGTAATGGGAAACTATCTTTTGGACAGGCTTTGTTCAAATCTGAGAAGTCGATACACGTTCGCCACTTCCCGTTGGCCTTCTTTACCAGGACTAGATTCGAAATCCAGTCTGGGTAGGTCGAATCTCTGATAAATCCATTACTCTTTAGCTTTCCAACCTCTTCTTTCAAGGCAGCGGACCTCTCTGGGCCCAGCATTCGCCTTTTTTGCTTTACTGGAGGATGTTTAGGGTCAATACTCAAGGAATGGCTCATGATTGATGGGGATATCCTACACATGTCCGCGTGGGTCCGAGCAAATACATCCAAATTGTTGTTTAAGAAATCCGTCAATTCTTCAGCAAGATTCGGACTTAACTGGGATCCAATCTTAAGGACCTTCTCCGGGTCACTGTCATCGATTGGTACATCAACAGTTGCCTCGTTGGGAGTCGCCATTCTGCCCCCGGGTTCTCGATCCTCTCTGGGATCCATATCCTCGGGCGTCTCTCTGGGCAACTCTCCAACGATTATCCTCTTTGGTTGCTATAAGGTCTCCGCCCCCGAAGGGGGAGAATTGCCTTTAGTTTCGATATCCCCTCCATTGCGAAGTAACTTTAGTTCGGCAACATAACACGCTCGCGCAACAACTTGATCCCCTCTGACGATACCAATGCCAGCTTCTGTGGGGAATTTCAATAATAAGCACCAGAGGGCTATACAGGCTCTGAACTTTGCGAGGGCCGGTCGGCCCAAGAAGGCATTGTAGGGCGACTCAACATCCAAAACCACAAAGGGAAGGATTCTCACTCTCTGGCGTTCTCCTTCCCCAAGTGTAACTGGCAACTCTACATAACCCATCGGAGCGGTGGATGCTCCGTTGAATCCACGGATCCATCCTTGGCAGGGCTTCAAGTCTTTTATTTCAAGATTCATCTGGTCAAAGGCCTTTATGAAAAGAATATTAACGGAACTCCCGTTGTCCACCAGAACCTTATGAACAGTGGCTGGACCAATGGGTATCGTAATTACAAGTGGATCTTCAGTTGGAGCATGGACTCCGATGCTTTCTCGTTCTCGGAAAACAACATCATCGGTCATCATCTTCTGTTGCTTCACCGGGATACTGTCCTCGGGGTTGCTACATTCCCCCACCTCGAGGTGTTGTTTGGCCGCTTTGACGTATTGATCTAATGCTTTGGAACTGTGCCCAGCAAGATAAAGTCCTCCGATCACGGTATTGATAACAATATTCTTTCCTTTTTGCTGGGCAGTCGGCCTAGCAGCAAGTTGATTTTGATTCTGATTCGGGGCCTGCACTGCTTGCCCCCTGTCCCTGGGCGTTACTCTGTATTCATCTGCCTTTCCTTCTTGAAGCAGTCTTTCAACTACATCCCTCAGGTGACGACATTCATTCGTCGAATGGCCGTGGATTTGATGAAAGAGACAAAACTTCCCTGTCTCACGCTCTTTCTCTGTCGACTCTCTAGGAGGTGGCCTCTTATTCTGGAGGACTTCGTACGCGTCCATGAAGATATTTTCCAGAGTATCACTTATGGGTGTATAACTTTCAAAGGCCCTGGGACGAGTCCTTCTCTGGGAGTCGTTCCCTCGGCCCCTCTTCCGGTTGTTGCCGTTACCATTGTTATTGTTGTTACCTGGCTGGCGACCACCCTGATTCTGATTTCCGACGTTAACTTCAACTTTCCCCGAGCTGTCTCCAGTCTGTTTGATGGCGACATTGCTCTGAATTTCCTCCTTATCAGTTGTTTTAACCTTTCGGTTTGCGTATACCTCTTCCCGGCGTAGATGTACGTTGGCTTTCTCGTAGAATAACTCTCTAGTGTGGGGCGGTTTGCCTGCCAAGTACCTCCCGAATTCAGTGTCCTTATCTACTCCGTCAATCAGTGCGGCGACAATGGTCGGTTCATGAGGATCTTTAACCTCAGTGGCGGCCAAATTGAAACGATCCAGGTACATCTTTAGACTCTCGCCTGGTCGCTGTTTGACAAGGAATAAATCGATCACGCTTTTTGTCTTCTGTGCGTAGATACGGAATTGTTCTACGAACTTCTCGCTCAGCTCCCTGAAGCTAGAAATCGATCTCGCCGGCAGGCGAGCAAACCATAACAAAGCCACGTCCTCCAGGAATATGGGAAACGCTTTATACTTAACCGCGTCAGAAGCGGCGGCAGCGGTCATCGACCAAGAGTATCTCATTAGGTGTTGGACAGGATCAGATCTTCCCGCATATCGGTTCATTTGTGGCATGTTGAAACGCCTTGGAAAAGTCGCATCCAAGATATCATCAGTAAAAGGAGTATGACTGCGGTCGATCCCCCAATCTTCGTTCCGCTGTCCGCGGCTGTCGGCCAGAATCTGGTGGACCATGGCTGCAACATTTGCACTGGTCAAAGGAGGTTCAGGGTCAGTGCCTCTGGCCCGACGAGGTTCTCTGATCTCTCTTCGGGAAGCAGCCACAAAAACCGGGGCTCGGACAGGGCTTCGCTGCCCCCTGTTATCATGAGTATGCGTGCGGCGACGGGGCTGAGGTGGTCTGTTATGCACAGGACTGTTCACATCTCGAGTCCTCAGAGCCGTTGCTTGACCATTCACATTACGGTTTGGGGGCCCCGCCCCTGGTTCTTCTTCTTCCTGTGAGGGCAGGGTTCCGAACCGAAGCTGTTCTATGTTTTCGGCTCTCTCATACGGTCGCCGCGGAGGTCTCGGCGATTCTTCAGACGAAGAAGAATATACTGGGGTGAGTGGACGAACCTGTGATGCTCTCTGCCTTGCTAGCTCATCAAGTCTTCTATCCATAGCCGTCAAATTTTGCCGTAGGATGGAACTTTCCTGCCTTTGGGCAGCCAACTCATCAAACAACCTATCCCACATTTCGGCGAAGCGAGAGAGATCCCCCTCAGTGACAGGAGCAGTAGGATCATAGTGGTCATCATCACTCTCTCTTATGCGCAAAGAGCTCGAACCGGGTCGAGCAGAGGTTCCGGGACGATAGGAGTGGGTCATAGGTTCTTTTCCAGGTCGAGTTGTAGTCTGACCATCAGTTCGGATAGCTGCGGTTCGTGGAGGGCGATTCGCTGCGCCCCCCTGAGATCGACTCGTGGTTGTGGTACGCGGAGGCTGCGAGGTGTTACCTCGGGATCGAGTAACAACCCCTTCAGTGGCACGGATCGTCTCGTTCTCATCGACTCGGAACGTGGTGTCTTCGTCGGATCGGTTCGCCCCCTGCGCTCCGTGATCCAGAGTTTCTTCATTGCCCAGTTCGTGCACACTCTCCTCAATCGTTTCGTTGGTCTGCGAAGCTTTAGAACTTTTTCCAGCCATGATATCCGAATCGCTGGAATCCTCAAAGAAGCGAATAGTGAAACTTTAGGACTGAGTTTCTCAGTGAAAGCACCAAAAATGTTAGATCGAAATTTGGACCTAACACCCAAATTGTTATGAACAGTAGATAATTTCAAATGAAGAACAAGGAAAAAGAAAATAACACTCAGAATTTATAGTGGTTCGGCGTTAACGAGCCTACATCCACTTTATATATTATTGATTATGCTTTAAAAGCTAGTACAACAATGATTTCTCTCAATATTTCAGTAGTTTGACAACAATGGCGGATTCAGTACTCAATATTGCCAAAAAGATCTCGAAAAATGCCAAGCTCTGGGCTATTTATAGCTGATTTTGTCAGGCGGATCGTGGACACGTGGCACGAATCCCGAGAGCATCGGATCGCATCGCCACCGTTGGAGAAACAGTCAAATTAGCCGTTGTGGACAGGTGTCGTGATCTGCTTGAAAATCGGATCGTGCAGATGGGGAGAATTGGTCCAGATGACGGTTAGGGACACGTGTCGCCAGATCCGTGCGATTCGGATCGCTGAAGACCAGCTCGCGCTTGAATGGGTCAGAGGGTTCGGTGCGCACCAAGGGATCGGATCGGTTCGCTCTGGGCAACAATATAAGTTTGGATCGGATCGCCTGGATGCGTCGTTCGCTGATGAGATGGGGGCGAGACGATGGTACGCGATCCAATATTGGACGAGACGATGGTACGCGATCCGACGGTGGGTGAGACGATGGAGTGCGATCCATTCCTTCATATTCTTGGGGAACGTGGTTTCCTGTTTTCCTCTTACGAATGATCCTGGGTGGCTTGTCAAAAAGCAAGCCAACATAAATCACTATGCTAAAAGATATTTGTGTTAAGCTTTCAAAAGGGGTGATACATTTATGACGCAAACAATGTCATTCATTGCCAGATATTTTCGACCACTTTTCAAGGGGTTGCTACTAAATGGTATGGCCAATGCTAACGAAATCCGTTTATTTATGGATGCAACTTGCACACGAATTTGTAACTTAAATCTTTATATCTTAGTTAAAATCCCTCCATCGGCTATACCATCCTATCATGAGTTAAACAAAGACCTGGAGAACTTCTTGGTGACTATTTCAAAAGATATAATGTTGAAGCCTTTAAAACTAAAGACATAAATGATAGAGAAAAATTATGTATTGTTCATTTAAAATTAAGCTAAGCTAAGACATCCCGTTTTGTAAGGAACGATATGTTCATAGATGTAAATGCCTACAAGATTTTCATTTTCAAGTAGATAAATTTGTGAGAAAGGATTAAATGTATCGTGCTAGGAAGAGGGGCCGCCTCGGAAGGGAATAAGAAAAGGCAGGATTTAGTAAGAAGCCCAAATGGGAAAAGGATTCGGCTGTTGGGGATATTTCCTGGAATCAACCCGTATCTTATGTATATGCCATTGCCAAAGGAAAAAAGCTATGGCAAATTCTATTCGGACCCAGAAAATTCCTTAGTAGCCCCCCGTTTTATGAAAAAAATCAAGGACAAAAGTGCCCTTTTCATAAAATTTTCAGACTGCCTCGTAGAGGCTCTACGTGGTTTGTAAGGAAACCACATAGAAGCACTACGTGGTATGCTACAAAACCACGTAGGGCCCCTACGTGGTTTTGTAGCATACCACGTAGTGCTCCTATGTGGTTTCCTTACAAACCACGTAGAGCTCTTACGATGAAGGGTATTTTGTTTTTTTTTTAATTTCATGGGGCTACTCAGTCGAACAGTGGATATATCGGATTTTTCATATTTTTTGGGGGCTACTAAGGAATTAGAGCTTCAAAGAAACCACAAGTAGCACCCAAGCCAAGGAGGAGAGACGACTGTTATTCTTACCACAAGATCAATTCTCGAATAGTATTGATGAATGTTAAGCCCTAATCCCGATCATTTAATTTAGTTCTTAGCTAGGGAAGGCCAACTGAAAGAGTTTATCAAAGAAAACCTTACCACCAACCAATCAGAAAAGGGAAAATAAATAAATTATGCCAAAATTGCCAACTTCATAATGGATGACATTCAACCAAACTTCGTTCGTCCAATCGGTAGGGTTGATGTAATTTACGGAGCCACTCACGTAACAGGATCAAGTAAATGAACCAGAAATTGATATGTTAAGGAGGCTATGGAACGAATCTACTTTACTCCATCCAGGAGAAACCCTGTTGAAAAGTGCTAAGTATCAAGTGCAAATGCACACCCTAAACATAGCTCCATAAAAACTAAGAGGAGTCTACCATCCTCACAATGATCCTCTAATGATAACAACTCAGATTGAACTCTCTTTTATTTAAAATTCTTCTTCTTCCAAAATTCAGTCTAAAAAATTCTTAGGCTATAATGTAAGCGCGTAAGGTATTGAAGCTAGTCCTGAATAGATTAAAGCTATTAGACACATGACAGAACCTCAGACAAGCAAAGACGTGACGAGGTTAACTGGATGAGTTGCAACAGTAAGCTGTTTCATTTCTAAAGCAATTGATAAGCGTATACCTTTCTTCGGCATAGTAAAGAAGAAGAAAACCTTCAGATGTGATGATGACTGCATGAAAGTTTATCAAGAACCGAAGGATCATTTGGAAAAACCACATATTTTATCCAGTCCTGTTGGTGTAGAAACCTTATATGTTTATCTTGTTATCTCTGAACATGTCGTCGGCTCGGTAGTTGTAAGAAAAGAAGATAATGTTCAATTACCAATACATCACACAAGTAAAAGATGAAGAATGTGGAAATTAAATATCGTGAATTGACAAGCTAGCTTAATACTTAGTACTTACCTACTAGAGAGCTAAGGGCATATTATCAAACCCGCCTAATTCGTGTTCTAACAAGTATTCCTTTAGAACAAATCTTTCACAAACCAGGGACTTCCAAAAGATTGGTAAAATAAGGAATCAAGTTAAGCCGGTATGACATAGAATACAAACCGCAAACTGCGATAAAAGGGCGAGCGGTGCCGAATTTCGTAAATGAATGCACTGGATTCATTGAAGGGCAATCGCAAAGTGGGACGGGTGTAAACCCAAATGACAATTATTTGCTAACAAAGCTTCAAATGAGCAAGGAGCAGGTGCATGTGTAGGTTATATCATCGTAAACCCCAAACAGGCACTATTTGCAATATGCAACGAAATTTGAACTTCAAGCTACTAATAATGTAGTTGAATACGAATCCATGATGTATGGATTAACAATAGCCCTACAAATGAAAATCCCAAGAATTGAAATATTTAGTGAATCACAATTAATGGCCGATCAACTGAGGAAAACCCTCCAAACAAGAGACCTAAACAACCAAAATATGTGAATAAAGCTTCGAAAATGTTTTCTGAATTCGAGCAGTTCTCAGATCATAAAATATTGCAGGAAAAGAATGAGAAAGCAGGTTCTTTGGCTAAGTTAGCCAATTCAAAAGGGGCACCAAAAGCTAAAATAATGTCAGTTGGGTATCAAGCACACCACAACATCAATAAGGAGATGACCAGAATAGAGCTACTTGTATTAACTCGATCTCAAGCATTCAAAGAGGAGGAAGATAACAAACTTATTCCAATGAATAATTTATCCCATAAATAAGCTAGTGAAGATTACGAAAATAGTTGGATGAAGCCCACTATCAGATACTTAACAAATGGGGAGTTGTTTGTTAACAAAAACAAGGAAAGAATGCTAAAGCATCAAGCAACGACTTTTATCATCCAAGGAGGAATATTGCACAAGAAGAGATGTTCACTTCCATATTTACGATAAGTATACCCAAAGGCTGGGTTATAATTACCAAGAGAAACTCATGAATGGTTGTGTAGAGTTCATTCACATGGCATAAAGTTAGCAAATAAGGTAATGTGACAAGGATACCATTGGCTGCAATTGATAGAACGTGCAATCGATTATGTTAAGAAGTATGATAAATGTCAAAGATTTTCTAAAATCCTCTATCAACCCTAAATGAATTGATTTCAATCTTGAGCCGGTAGCCATTCAATGTTTGAGGAACCGATTTGATAGGACTATTGCTTGTTCCAAAAGGGGGACAAGCTCACAGCAGTTGTAATTGATTATTTTACCAAATAGGTGAAAGAACCCTTATCAAACATAAAGGCTGGAAACAAATTGAAATTTGTAATAATGAATATTGTGACCAGATTCGGGCTTCTTAAGAAGATAATCATATAATGGTGCACAATCTAAAAGAAAAGAATTCACCTGATTTTGTGAATAAAATGGAATTATAAAGATTTTCTCAACTATAGCACATCAATGAGCAAATGAAGTTGTCGACGCAACCAATAAAATAGTCAAAACTATTTTCAAGAAGCATTTGGGAAAAGCGAAGGGAAATTTGGTCGATGAACTCCCATTATAACTATGGGCTTATCGCACTTCGACCAAAACTTCAATAGGGAATATTCCTCATTCTCTAACTTATGAAAGTGAGGCCATGCTTCTCGTAGAAGGAAAAGTCCTTCTCATCAAAGAATAACATATGCTTTTGATCCTAACTAAGAATGAAAGGATGATATCTACATTTAAACAAAGAACTATGAAATGAAGCTATCATTCAGACAGTCGAATATCAAATGAAAATTTTCAAATATTACAAAATAGGAGATTTAGCTCTTCGGAAGATCATGACAAACACCACAGACTCAACCGATGGGTCAGTAGAACCAAATTGGGAAGGTCCACTAGTAATCCACAAAGTAATTTTCCAGGGACATAAACTATGCCGGCCAAAAGGAAACTATTAAGGGATGAAGAGGAGAGTTATTAGACAGGAACAATTACAATTTTTTTGATGCAAAACATGATACAAAGAGCACATATATATAGTGCCATGAGCCCAACGGCTAGTACAAAATATACCAAATATGTATGAGCATAACGGCTAGTATTAAATATACCAAGTATGCATGAGCCTAACGGCTAGTAGATAATGACAAAGCATGCTAAATATGATAAAAACGTGTTCACACTCTAACGGCTCTATTGTAACGGCTCTATTGTCTTCGTTATGCCCCCTCAGTTCAAACTAGGGTTTCCTTGCTCATTCTGGCTTCCGCCTGTACTGATAACGTGAAGTTCCTCTCTCATTCTGATAAAATTTTTGGTCGTAAGGGCCTTTGTGAGAGCATCAGCTCTCTGATAGTATGCGGGCACATGACATATTGCAAGTCTTCCTGATTGCGTTCTTTCTCTCACAAAGTGGAGATCAATTTCAAGATGTTTCGTCCTTGAATGTTGAATAGGGTTTAGAGACAAAGATACTGTGCTCTTGTTATCGCACCAAATGACCGGCTTTCGTCTTGGAGTGAAACCAAGCTCCTCCATCAGTGATTCTATCCACATGATTTTGGCTGTAGCGCTTGCCAGTGCACGGTACTCAGCCTCTGTGCTAGATCTTGATGTGGTCTGTTGTTTCTTCGTACACCAGGAAATGATATTGGAACCGAGGTAAACGCAGTATCCTGAGACAGACTTTCGATCATCAATATCGTTGGCCCAATCGGCATCACTAAAGCACTGTAAGTTAAGTTCCTTTTCTGAATTTAGGCGTATACCGTAATGTTTTGTGCCTTGTAAGTATCATAACACTCTCTTTAATGCCATCCAATGTTCTGATAAAGGGTTATGCATGTATTGACCGAGTTTATTGACGCTGTAGCATATGTCTGGTCGAGTAATAGTTGCATATTGTAACGCTCCTATTATGCTTCTATATTGTTTGGCATTGTCGATAGCTTCTCCTTTATGCTTAGATAGTCTTAGGTTACTAATCATAGGCGTAGGTAATGAGTTTGCCTTGTGCATATTTGCCCTTTGCAGTATTTCAGTGATATAATTTTGTTGGGATAATATTAATTCACCATTGTTTTTCCTAATCACTTGTATTCCAAGAAAAAAATTTAGTTCCCCCAAGTCTTTAATGGCGAAATTTTGATCCATCTTGTGAATGATTCTGTTTATTTCTTCGCTGTTGTCTCCTGTTATTAGCATGTCGTCAACGTATACTAGAATGAACACAGTTCCATGTATGCCCTTCTTCATATATAGAGAATTGTCCGATTTAACTTGTGAGAAACCCATGTTAGACAAAGTTGACTTTAGCTTTTCATACCAAGCTCTCGAAGCTTGTTTTAAGCCATATATTGCTTTGTGTAGTTTGCATACTTTATCACCAGTACCATATCCTTCAAGCTGTTGCATGTATACCTCTTCAGTCAATTCCCCATTCAAAAAAGCATTGTTGACATCCAGTTGCCTCACATTCCATCCTTTATTTAGAGCAATGGTCAGTATAATTCTGATGGTTGTGGGTTTTATGACTGGAGAAAAAGTTTCATTGAAATCAAAACCAAATTGTTGCACGTAACCTTTTGCAACTAGTCTGGCCTTGTATTTGTCAATAGATCCATCTTCTTTTCTTTTTATTTTGTATGTCCACCTACAACCAATCACATTTTTGTGTTTTGGTTGAGTCACTAAGCTCCAAGTGTTGTTTTTTATGAGAGCTTTATATTCAGTGTCCATTGCCTCCTTCCGTTTGTTTGATCTTATAGCCTGAGTGAAATTCAATGGTTCGATCTCACCGGCAGAAATATTATATACCTTGGGTTTGAAGATGCCTCTCTTTGACCCGGTGATCATGTGATGTCCAGTTGGTTGTGGTGGTGTTTGCTGCTGTGTATCATTGTTGCTGGTATTGTCAACATGGTTGTTGTTTTCTGTATCTTCACTATGCTGCATATTTTGATGTATGTTTGTATCTTCTGAGTCATTGTGTGTCTCATTGGTTTGCTCGTTTGTTTGATCCATAGTTTCTTCCTGGGTGTTTATATTGCTTGTGCGTTGTTGCTCTTCATTTCTATCAATTGAAGGTGGTTCAGTAATGAATGGCTCGAACCGTATGTTATTGTTTATGCTTTGTTCCCCATCCTTTTTGCCGATTTGCTTTTCTGCATAAGGAAACTTGTTTTCATCAAATATCACATGCCTAGAAACATATATTTTTTCATTTTTGTCCATGCACTTATAACCTTTTTGGTTTTGTGCATACCCAATGAATGTGCATGGGCTTGATCTCATACTTAGTTTATGATTGTTATAGTCTCTCAAACATGGAAAACATAGACACCCATAGGCTTTCAGAAAACCATATTCTGGTCTAACACTGTATATCATTTCATGTGGGATTTTATTGTTTAAGACTTTGGTTGGCAACTTGTTAATGAGGAATACAGATGTGTAAAAAGTTTCATTCCAATATTTCATGGGTAATGAGCTTTGTGATAACAAAGTTAGACCAGTCTCTACTATGTGTCGATGTTTTCTTTCGACTAAACCGTTTTGTTCGGACGTATGCGGGCAAGTTAATCTATGTTTGATCCCTCTTTTGAGAAAGTAATTAGTTAGAGGTTTAAACTCAGCTCCCCCATCTGTCTGAATAACCTTAACAATACTGTTCATTTGTTTTTCGACATGAGTTATAAATTGCATAACTGTATTGCAAGCTTCTGATTTAGTTTTCAGCATGTATATCCAAGTATATCTAGAATAAGCATCCACAAAAGAAAGATAATACCTGTGTCCCTGATATGAATTTAGAGGCGCGGGTCCCCATAAGTCAGCGGCTATAAGTTTCAGTGGCTCATTATAGCTGGTTTCAGAATCACTAAAAGGGAGCTTGTGGCTCTTGCCGAGTTGGCAGTGCGTGCATGTGTGTTTGATAGGTACATTTTTATAATGAATGTTATTATTACGCAGAACAGTCTTAACAGTTTCCAGATTAGGATGTCCTAATTTTATATGCCAAGAATTAATCACGTTACATTCATTGCTATTATTGTCATAATCAACGTTATAACAACTATTCCTAATATAGTCATTGTCACTACTAGCATCTACATTATTGTACCAGAATTCTCCACTTGAGTTTGCAGTCTTGAATTTGTATAAACCATCGTATAGGTTACCTCGAAGTAATATTTCATGATTTAGGGAATCTTTAACTAAACAAAACTTAGGATGAAATTCAAAGTAAACATTATTGTCATTGACAAATTTTGATACGCTTAACAAAATTTTATTAATCGTAGGTACCCTAAGAAGATTGTTTAATTTGAGTTGTCTTTTCCCAAAGATAGTCCCTTTGCCTATGTGTGTGATACTAGCAGTACTACCATTACCCATATGCAAATTTCTCATACCTGAGTAATTTCTGCGCCCAATGTTTAAATTTTGAAGATTGCTAGTTATGTGGTGAGTCGCTCCTGAGTCAGGGTACCATTCTTCGAAGCCATTGTCCTCATTTTTTTACTTCATCATCATCTGCAGAATTATGTCTTCGTTTTGCGTTATTATTATTTTGAGTTGAATTCCCTGTTGTTGTCATATTTGCTTGTCCTCTTCTTTGTGAAAAGTAATTTTGGCTTGCCTGTTGTCTACCCGTGTCTGAATTATACCTGAAGTAACATTTGTTCGCCATGTGACCAAACTTTTGGCATATTTGACATTTCACACGATAGTTGTTGTTATCTCCTTGTATCTGCTTATTTCTGACTGTGGTATAACTGGCAGAGAACTTATTTTGTGATGTTTTTCTTTGGTCAATTCTGCCTTCATGAGCAAGGATTGATGATCGAACGAACTGTAAATCAGGTAAAGTTTGTTGTGTGGCTAACACAGTTACTAGAGATTCATATTCTTCATATAATCCACCAATAATAAATAGGATTTGCTCATTGTCGCTGATCTTATGACCAACAGCATTTAGTTTGTCACACAGATTTTTAATTTTACCTAAGTATTCTTTCATGCTTGCCTTCTTTTTTCTAGAATTTTGTAATTCCCTTCTATATTGCATGATTCTAGCAGCTGATTGTGAACTGAAAATTTGTTCAACTGTTTTCCATATTTCATAAGACGTGCTACATCCAACTATTTGTGATAATAAATTCGAACTTACTGACGATAGGAGCCATGAGGAGAGGAGGCTGTCTTGTTTTTGAAACTTTGTGTAGTCTGTGTTAGGCACAATTTCTCCTTCCGAATTGGTTATCGCCACTGGTGGGACTGTTATTGTCCCATTAATGTACTGCAGTAAATCATACCCTCTTAAAGCGATCTCTACTTGATATTTCCATAGAATGTAATTGTCTTCGTCTAGAGATGTGGTGATAATTTGTCTTTTTGGTGTAATCAGGTTATGATGGTTAGGTGGAGCACTGTACCACATACTTCCTGAAACAGCGGAGGTTACTTCATTGTTGTTGGCCATAAAACAAAAACAACTTTCTGCTTGATGATTAAGCCTTTCGGCAATTTGGCTCTGATACCATATTAAGGGATGAAGAGGAGAGTTATTAGAGAGGAACAATTGCAATTTTTTTTGATGCAAAACATGATACAAAGAGCACATATATATAGTGCCATGAGCCCAACGGCTAGTACAAAATATACCAAATATGTATGAGCATAACGGCTAGTATTAAATATACCAAGTATGCATGAGCCTAACGGCTAGTAGATAATGACAAAGCATGCTAAATATGATAAAAACGTGTTCACACTCTAATGGCTCTATTGTAACGGCTCTATTGTCTTCGTTAGAAACATTTCACCAAGAGCATAACATATTGAGCACTTGAGACCATATTTCTTGATCTTAATTAAAAAATGAAATGTTGAAAGGGAAAATGAGATATTGACACTACTACAAAAGTGGGCATATTCGACACTAGTTTTATGCGGCTGTAGGTAAAAATAGCGTTGCCTTAAGCTATTTTCTTCAAATAGGCAACACCAGAGGGGAGTGACATCCGCGGCCGTTGCCGTAGCTCTCTAAGGCAACGCTTTAGCCCATCTACTACCACAGAGAGAAAGTACTGCATCATAACTGTATTGCAACACTATTAGCAAGTAATGCAACAAAACACAGTGTTGCCTTAAGTTACAGCTTGGCTTCTAGGTCATGATAGTGAGGGTCACGTCAACTTCCATGTAAGATACCCACGTGTCGCATGCCACGTCGCTGCCCACGTGTTACACGCCACGTTAGCTGTAGGGCTCATGTGCCATGTGGAATTAATAATATTTTTTTAATGCACCACTATAATATGTAATGCAACACCACTATCTTGAAATGCAGTATCAGAAAAAAAAGCAAATACAACAGCAGAAGAAGGAAAATGCTACATTAAAATAAAGCAGATACAACGCTTTAATTAAAAATTCTGCAGTACCAGCTTTGTACATAGAATAAACCCATCCAAAACATTCATCATCACATTCAAACCATCCAAAATATTCTACATACCATATCAATTCTTTGAATATACCACAAATGCCAACATACACATGATCAAGTGATCAAGTACATATTTTAAAAGTGCAATTCAAATATTCTACATTCCTGCTAACACGGAATTACTAATTAATAAATTATATTCAAGCATTGGATGTGCATGTTTATTGGATGTGCATGTTTCAAAACATGTTTCAAACAGATTGTTGCTATAGAATTTTTGCTTCCTTCTGGTTGAATTCCCTTATCTTCTCCTTTAAGATTATGTATTCCAACTTCACATCTATAAACCCACATGTGCAGTTTAATTTTAGTTAAATCTGCAAGCATAGGATAGTTTTCTACGTATATACTATATATGTTTACATAAAAACTTGTGGCTGATATGCAAGGGCAGCCAATGAGCCAAATGATGCTGAATAAAGAAGGCTATTGATAAATAACTAGGCTAACATGATGTGTACCTGCTATGTCAACCAAAGGGACCAATAACAGCTGCTTCCAAACATAAACAAGCATCCTAGAATCTAGTTCTCCCTAAACCCACAACAGCTGGAACTAGCCATAGAAGATATACAAGTTCTCCAAGCTTTAACTAACTGTAACATTATTAAAAAAATAAAGATGTGCTGTCATGCAAGTAGTTAAGCTAACAATGGATAAACTAATCACTAAGGAAATAAGAGAAATGTATAGATAGAGTAGCATAACAATAGATTAATTCATTAACATACTTTTTGAGAAATATAATCCATCACATAATTCATGCCCTAAATTAGTTTAAAATGTTAAGGAAATTGAAAGAACCAGATTTTTAATCACCTACTGAGTCAGTTGTACTTTGAGAAAATATTTCACTGTTGTGTTTAATAAAATAAGCAACAAACATTTGTATATAATAATTCTTACCATTAGTAGAGGATTGGAAGTTATTTAGACTTGTGTATCGTATAGCTCTAAATGTTATTAACAGAAACACGGATTGGTGCTCGACTAATAATATTTGTTGCACGTTATAGTTGAGTAATTTGAATGAAATATATCTCTAGACAATAAAAAGTAAAAATAAAATAGAATGAAATGAATCATGCCTATTCTGAAACGAAGAAGGAAAGGATACTTCATTATTTAACGGTTTAGTCATCAGAATCCTGTCAGTTGTCAACTTCAAATATGTGGTATTCTGCAGTAATCAAACCAGTATATCAGTTCAGGAAATAACATTTGTTATTGATCTCGCTTGTTAAAACTGAAAAGAACCTGGATTTTAGAAGCAGAATGAAGTTGAAATTAGCAAGGATGTACTCAGAATATCGAGGATAGAATGCTTGCACAAAAAATCAATCAGGCAACCACAGTGAGGACTACTGCTACAATGAGGTTAAAATGAACTGACAGCATAGAAAACATACTTTATCGAGTAAAAATAATTTGAGAATCAAACAATTTTATCTTCCCTAATATTAGTTGTAACACCCCGTAATTTGAACATAAAAATTCACAAATTAAAGTATACTTAATTAAGTGAAATGGGTTGCGCAGAGAAATATATATATATTGATATATATATATATAATTGAAAATTTAATAAATAAATATGCAAAAATATTCAAAACAGCGAATTGGGAGAGGGGAATAACCGAACCGGCCGATTTTTGAGGTCGACCCAAGCCCGTTGGGTCGACTAGGGGTTAATCCAGGGTGTTTGGCTGTCAACCCGTGGGCCGATTCGCTCGAATGCAGATTTTGCATTTGAATGGTTCTCATGGTTCAGCTTTAATCTAAAGGCCCTAAATGGTTCCTACATGTGACTTCGTCCCCAAGACATGCTTTAAAGGCTAGGATTGGTTCTAGGGTTTATCCTATGGCTAAAACTATCCTAGTCTTCTATAAAAAGACCCCTAACCCTCTCCTAAAACCCTCATAAATTGATCCTACAAATAAACTATGCCAAAATGATTCCTCATCATGGCCTCCACTTCAACCCATGGCCTCCATCTTCTTCTTCATGATAGCTTAAGTGTTCTAAGCTAGTTTCAAAGTAAAGGAGCCTCTTTTCTTCATTCATGAGAGATTCTATGATCATTTGAGTGATTTCATGTTTGTATGAGAGTTCATAAGTTGCATTCTAGCCAAAGTTGCAACCTTTTCTTGACCAAAAAGCAAGGATCTTGCATGAGAGCTCATAAGCTTTATTCAAAGCCAAAGTTGAAACCTTTCTTCTTCAAAGCAAGGATTTTTATTGATATTTGCTCAAGGGTTTCATTTGGAGCTTGTTCTTTTGGGGTTTTTGGGTGATAGCATGAATGGCTTCGTCTCAATCTTTGTTTTATATGTTGATTTGTGCCTTCATAGCATTGTAAGCCCCCTCCTACTCTTAGATATTAACTATAAAGTTAAATAAATGTTGCAAGTTTGGGTTTGATCATTAAGTATGATACATGCTATCATGTTATGCAAGTCTATAAAGTCATTACCTTGATCTTGTGGGTTAAAAGCTATAACCTTTATGTTGAAATGTTGCATTATGCAACATGAGAACCCTCATAACCTTTAGGTTAACTTGCATATGAAGTCATAACCCTTACGTGATGTTATATGTGAGTTACTTGTCATCATTTCATGTCATCTATGACCATGTATCACCTATTTGCCAAGTTTGAATGTTATGCATGTTTTTGAGGATTGACAATGTAACATGCAAGTTTGTGAGCACACTTATGCCTCATTTCCACCATGTTTAACTTGTGGTCTTATACCCTTTTTGTCATGCCTTTGCCAAGTTCCTTCTTTAAATCCATTATGCGTTGTTGTGAATGTATATGCGAGTTTAAAAGCGTTGGGGTTAGGTTATGGGGAAACTTTAATGACATGAAACATGATTTGGGTAAGTTGGTATAAACATGACAACATGTAACTTTGGCTATGAGCATGGGACTTGAAAACTTGACACGTATGGGTTGTAAGTGTAACAAGACACTAGACCAAACATGAAAATGGCCAACTCGAGGTTGGGTTGAGTTTGTAGCATAAATCTACCCGGACCCGCCCGGCTTAACTAGTGGCTACAAACAATAGGATCCAATGTGAGAAGTTGGTCATGTCGCGCTTAAGACCCGAGGTTAGACTAGGTTGTGGTGTAAATCTACCCGGACCCTCCCGGCTTAACTAGTAACCACAACAAGGTCTAATGTGAGAGGTTGAGAGTGCATTAATTAATTTAATGCCACATGATAAGGTTAAGTAAACTTGACTAATGACACTTAACCGATATGACACGAATGGGTAGGTTAAGTGGGACCGGGCTTGATTTCTTAATGACACTTAACCATACAAGACAATTAGGGGATGGGGTTAAGTAATTTACGCTTAACTAATCCGACTTGGTAATTAGATGGGGTTAAGTAATTAAGACTTAACTAATCTAAACACGGTAATTAGATGAGGTTAAGTAACCTATACTTAACTAATCTAAACACGGTAATTCGACGGGGTTAAGTTAAACACTTAACCAATCTAAACTTGGTAATCCAATGAGGTTAAGTAACCAATACTTAACTAATTTAATATGATAATTTAATGGGGCTAAGTAACTTATACTTAACCAATTATACGTGATGATTTGATGAGGTTAAGTAACCTACACTTAACCAATCTAATACGTGGGTCTGGTAGGGTTAAGTCACAAGACCTTTTAAAATTAGGCTTAACCATTGTAATACGATTAGTGGATGGGGTTAAGCTAACCCATACTTAACCAATCCGACTCGATAATCTGATGGATTAAGATAATCTATGCTTAATCAATCTAACATGATAATCTGATAGGGTTAAGACAAATAAATACTTAACCAACTTGACTTGATAGGGTTAAGTCATGAGCTTCTTGGTACACTTAACCAACTTGTAGGGCTAAGCCTTGAACTTGAGTACTTAGCCAATCTTGACATGATTCGTAGGCGGGTTAAGTCATGAACTTGGATAACAACACTTAACCCATTTGACAAAACCCTAGCTCAGGGGACTAGGTTGGAAATCGTAGTTAACAAGGATAGCGGAAAGAGGGGCTAAGTGGTAAACCTTAGTTAAGGGTAACTAAGTAATAATTCTTAGCTAAGGACATAGGACTAGTTCATAAAGAGATGAGTAACCTGGTACGGTAGGTCATCGCTTAGTATACGAGGAGGAGCAAGTTATCTGACTTGGATAAAAGCTCCAGCGGACTGGGTGACAAAGCGGAAGCTTCGGGAATCGTGAGGGTACTCTTGGTATCCCTCTATGAGGTGGCAAGTGGTCCATGAAACCCGGCCTCATAGAGGTTAAGGTCTGCGGTAGAAGAGCCAAGAGTATGCCTTGGTTGCTATGCAAGCGACCTAAAGACTGGGATGGATTAGCGTGGAGTCGACGATACTTGATTTTGCCCCGGGATAGCATGTCGCCGGCTACCTACCATCTTTAGTCAAGCGTGTACGTACGGAAAGGCAGGGAACTCCCAAAAGACCATATACTAGCTATCAAGTTATGGGTGAGGTTGGCTATCTGGAAGTGGGCATCGATGGGCCTTAGTGTAGTTCTCATACATGATTTTTCTTGGATTGCCTTTCAGTAGTTGAGGGAGGGGTCACGTGGGACCATAGCCACGGGTACAAAAACAGACCTTGATATCTGCATCAGCAGACGACTTAAAGCTCCCGACCAAGTTCCGTATTTCTTGGTTTGCCCTGGCACGGAACTCGGATGGCACATTGAGAAACATGTGCGTCTAGACATGGAAAACGGTTCACGATACATACGTGGGATAAAGGGCGCGGTTGACGGGTGGCATAATCCCTAGGGACCCTAGGTGGCTGAACCCAAACCGAGACACGGAAACGTTCATTAGGTAGCATAATCCCTAGTGGTCCTAGGTGGCATAAATCCTAAGTGGACACGCGATAGTTCATGGTAAGAAAACATAACTAGATCAAGGATAGCAGTCCAGAATAACTTCAAGGATAAAACGTTTACATGGGAAAGCCCGTATTGCTTACGACAAAGGACTGAACTTATACATGGAAAGAAACATACGAGTTGGGAAAACCTACATATTCTATATATTAGGTTGACATGGACCATTACATGACATTGGGCAAGGGACGTTCATAGTTAACACATGACGCGGGTTGGGATACTAGTACGAGAGGTGCAGAGCAAATATACATGTTAGAACTAGGGGAAATATACATGATAGATACCGTGGGATGTTATACAGGATAGATACCTTGGGATAGTATACTTGATAGAAACCTGACAATGTGATACCTTGATTTATCTTGACACCGTAGTTTATCATGACACACTCGTGTTTCTTGGTATAGTAGTGCATCCTGTTATTTTGGTTTAGCTTATCTATCTTGTCATCATACTTATGTTCATCTCAGTTCCTCATGCCAGTTAACTTTACTAGTTTATATACTGACAGTAGATAGGGCTTACCAGTCTTTATGACTGACCCCGCTTTGGTTCGCCTCTTGTCTTCCGTTTCCCCCCCAGGTTATAGGGAGTAAATGCTATTGTTAGTTTGGACTTCTTCTGTTTGAAGGTCATCACGCATGGCTTGGACTTTTCTTGGCTATGGCTACTTTACAGGTTTACTTGGGGAATAATTTATGAAATGGTTTTATGCTTCTTTATTATTGCAAGACAGGTTTTGATGTATTCTGATGTAAATGGTTTTAGACCTTATTTTATAAGGTAATAAAATTTGTTTTACTTCCGCTGTTATATATATATATATGTTCTGTCTTGTAATATTTCTGTGCATGTTTACCTCGATAATGCTTCACCAAACCTAGTGTATTCCCTTTGTGAGTGACCCTAGCGGAGGTGGGGTGTTACATTTGGTATCAGAGCAGAAGGTTACCAGACTGGGCAAAAGTTTTTAAAACCTTCTGAAAACTATTTGAAAAACCGTTTACAAAGAAGCATTTTTCAAGAAAAGTTTGTTTTAAAAGGCTATTACCCAAAAGCCATTACCATTGTCCTTTGTTTCCTTGATCGAATCTCTTTTCCTTTCTTTCGTCCATCTGTAGTCACAGTAGTTCTAACTGCGACTAATCCTTGTCTAGCTACGTAAGTATTTTCCCGTGTGATGGAGGTGGTTCTCGAGAGACCTGTTGTCGTGGTACAAGGAAGGATAATAAGAGTAAGGATAAAGGACACGAGCTTAAGGATAAGCAACTGTTGCTATGGCTTAGTCCATCAAGGAGGACAAGGACAAGATAATCGGAGAGGGCAATTGTACGCTCCCATTTCTAGGGTACCTAAAAGAAATGGTACCATTTCTGGTAAAGGTTTAGTCGTTCTTTTCTATCATCCCGTCCAGACTTGGTCTTGATCATCGTATCATTTAAGTCTGCTTGGATAGTTGAGTCTCTGCACCTTAGTACTAGCATGGTAGAGGATCCCAGTTTTTGTCCCAAAATCTGGTTGGAGAGTCGGTCCATTTATTCATGACTTGTTGGATTTGAGAACGTCTATGCCAAGTGTTGAGATTAGAAGCAATACTTCTATTGTTGAGCTATGGATAAAGTGGTTATCCAATAAGGGATACCATTCTCGGTTTTGAAAAGAGGGTAGTCAGACTCCTGGCTTGCTTTGGTAATACCTTCGAAGTCTCGTGTAACCTTTTAGGTTCTGTCATGGTTAGTTACCTAGAATCTCTTGATGCATTTATCAGAAATCTCTGATCCAATCGAGTAACGTCCGCCAATAAGACGGATGGTTCATTCCGCTTAAGCATGGGTTATAGGAATCACCCTAGTAAGTGCACGTGGTAACATAAATTGGCGTTGGTAAACGAGATCTAGAATTCACTAGTGAATTTTGGAGAACTTGCATGAGTACGTAGATATGGTTGAGCCAAGTATACTAGGGAAAGAATAAATGAAAGTGGAACGAGAGGCGACAGTGAAAAGAGTTCCGACTCATACCTTGGAAATAGGAATCAAGGAGCTACGAAACCATGAAGTCAAAGGCGGTCAAGGCACAATGGAATTAAGTTCGTGGAAATGCGGCTCAGACGCGCGCATCATGTCTCTTATTAAGAGTGTATCTTTGATCCTTGGTTCACCTATAGAGCTTACTTGCATGATATCGCTTGGTGGATATCCTCTCGGTCCTATTTCTGTTACAAACCCCGTAAGGAGTTTGTCTTGTTTATCTCCTCGATCTTATCTTGGGAACCTTAGATAGAACTCTATGGATGTAAAAATGTATTTGAAACATGTTATGATTGATATGGTTGCAAATGGTTGCAAGTGGTTGCTCGTGGATGCGCGAATACACATTAGATACTAGATTGACGCGGTCACGTTTCATGTTGCATATGCACGAGTATTTATACTTGTTTATGGATGAAATTGAATGTGTTATCATGCGGATGTTGCATATGAATGAATGTTTGTGCACGCATATAGTACTCATATGACTAGGACTATTCGCGTACATTTTGGACTCATGGCACTAAAAATATTTTGCATTAGAAAGATCATTCAGGCCTGATCATTAGCATTAGCTAAGGAGCATGTACACACACGTTCTGCATATGTTCATATGGCATTAGAAATCGTCTAAGGACAATGATGCCAGTGTTTGATGGTTTGAGTAGATGGTTGTTTGGTTGGTAGGATACGTTCTTCTTGACTTAGAGATTTCGGGGACGAAATCCTTTAAGAGGGGAGAATGTAACACCCCGTAATTTGAACATAAAAATTCACAAATTAAAGTATACTTAATTAAGTGAAATGGGTTGCGCAGAGAAATATATATATATTGATATATATATATATATAATTGAAAATTTAATAAATAAATATGCAAAAATGTTCAAAACAGCGAATTGGGAGAGGGGAAAAACCGAACCGGCCGATTTTTGAGGTCGACCCGAGCCTGCTGGGTCGACTAGGGGTTAATCCAGGGTGTTTGGCTGTCAACCCGTGGGCCGATTCGCTCGAATGCAGATTTTGCATTTGAATGGTTCTCATGGTTCAGCTTTAATCTAAAGGCCCTAAATGGTTCCTACATGTGACTTCTTCCCCAAGACATGCTTTAAAGGCTAGGATTGGTTCTAGGGTTTATCCTATGGCTAAAACTATCCTAGTCTTCTATAAAAAAACCCTAACCCTCTCCTAAAACCCTCATAAATTGATCCTACAACTAAACTATGCCAAAATGATTCCTTATCATGGCCTCCACTTCAACCCATGGCCTCCATCTTCTTCTTCATGATAGCTTAAGTGTTCTAAGCTAGTTTCAAAGTAAAGGAGCCTCTTTTCTTCATTCATGAGAGATTCTATGAACATTTGAGTGATTTCATGTTTGTATGAGAGTTCATAAGTTGCATTCTAGCCAAAGTTGCAACCTTTTCTTGACCAAAAAGCAAGAATCTTGCATGAGAGCTCATAAGCTTTATTCAAAGCCAAAGTTGAAACCTTTTGTAACACCCCGTGTATTCTATAGTAGTAAAATTCATAAATTAAAGTATAATTAATTTCAAATCAAAGAATGAAGGGAAACGGGATACGCCATTGTGTTCGTCTCGGAAAAATACGCGAAATAGAGTCCGAGTTTTCGAAAAACGGAGTCCGTATGAAGAAGATATGGCCTCTGGAAGTTTCAGAATTCAGTTTAAAATCCAAACAGAAGAAAACAGCCCAGAAAAACAAGTTTAAAATTCAAAAATCGGGCCCAATTGGCCAGGGCGGGAAAATTCCCGTCCGAGGCAACCAGGTCGACTTGGCAGTCGACCTGGGCTAACCAGGTCGACAGGGCTGTCGACTGGGCTGTCGACCTGGCCCAGAGCCAGGTCGAACCCAGCCCACCCTGGCTGGCCTAGTCTATGTTTGGTCGATTTTCTGAGGCTTGCTTTGTCACTAGGGCTAGGTGTCAGCCCCTGATTGGTCTCTCTTTCGAATGAATGTCTACGATTAACCCAAGCTACATCGATGGTCCTAATCAGTTCATAAACTCTATAAAAATGACCCTAGACTCTACCTAATCTATTCATTCAAAAATAAGAATGAGGCCATCATGCTGCTGAGGAACGACTAGGAGTAGCCACCGATTTGAGAGACGATTAGGAGGCAAACTCTAAAGCATAAAGCAACTTAAACAAATCAAATCAACGCCTACGTCAAAGGAGTAGCATCTCCGAATCCAGAATTCAGATTCCTGAATTGAAGAATTCGTCACACGATTGTAAGTCGAGTACTATTCCGATGTGAATAAATAACTGTGTTGATTTGTGTAAAGAAAGAAATGGAATTGTGGCGATAATAATTTATATTTGTATGTTGCTTTGATGCTAAACGATTTGGGAATATTGTGGTATACGATTGGATATTCGCAAGTACGTGATTTGCGAAATGGAATTGTGGCGATAATAATCTATATTTGTATGTTGCTTTGATGCTAAACGATTTGGCAATACTATGGTGTATGTTATTTTGATTCTAAACGATTTGGCAATACTATGGTGTATGTTATTTTGATTCTAAACGATTTGGCAATACTATGGTGTACGATTGGATTCATACAAGCATATGATTTATGTTGACAACCACATGTTGTGGAATTTTAATTCAAGCATATGATTCATATTGAAAACCACATGTTTGTGGTGGTTATTTACAACACCCATTTGATAATTGCAAGTATATGATTCATGTTAACAACTATATGTTGTGATATTTTAATTGAAATTCATGTAAGTCTATGATCTATCGTTATGACAACATGATGTAAAACTCTATGGTCATCTTTGGTGTAATTTGATTCACCTAAGTATTATGATTCATAAGAAGGTTATGTTGAAATTGGCATCATAGTTCAAGTATAAAAATCATATTTTTGTGATAGTGACAAAAGCACGCATCTTTGTAAATTCGTATTAATTTTATGAACATGACTAAACTATGTTCGTTATTATGCCCAATTGAAAAACATGTTTTTAGGCTCATGTTGTTATCATAAGTTACATTAGAATTACATGAGGATTACATTCCTCTTGCAAGTTTACATAGATAAAATAAAAACCATGATGTAAGTTTAGATATGTTTATGCTATAATTCTATGGATAGAATGATTCATGTTTAAGTATTGTCTATACCATAATTATTTGAATAAAATGATTCATGTTTAAGTTTTGTTTATACTATGATTATATGAATAAAATGATTCATGTTATGCCATGATTACATGAATAGATCAAAAACCATGATTTCATGTTTAGGAATTTATATGCCATGATTACATGAATAGATCAAAAACCATGATTTCATGTTTGGGTATATTTGTGCCATGATTATGTGAATAGATTAAAAATCATGATTAAGTTGGAATAATTCTAGTTGAACTATACTTTTGTATTTGTAACAAAAGTAAGCACCTTTGTAAACATATAGTAATTTTATAAACATGATTTGCTTATGTTTGACATTATGCCTAAGTAAAAATATAGGTTTATGTTGTAGTTAAGACTATGTGTCAATAATAATATCTAATTTAGTTAGATTCTTAACTTAACTACAAGTTTACATGGTTTGATTCATGTCACTTATGCTTTATGACCAAAGTATATGTTACTACAATGCAAGTACTCCAGTTTCTATTTTGTAGTTCCAACGTTATGTTGCAAGTTCATGCGTTCACATTCCCCTTTTTGTGTATATAATCACGTTTTAAGCCTCCCCTTTTTCACGTGGCTAAGTTGGGCTTAAAAGGCTAAGCCCAACATATATTATAATAAACGAACGTATTAAACGGGGGAAATAGCGTTGGGCCAAATTAATTAATAAATGAAAATATAAAAGTAGATGGGCCCAAATTCAAGAATGGGTTGGGCCCATGATTGGTGTAAACCTTTACACCATTAGCTTAAATTGATTTTGAATAATGGGCCGCAAATGTTTACATATAAAAAGAAGAAAGACAAAATATGTAAATGTAGAAAATACGATGTGTTTAACCCGAGGTTGGATTGAGTTGTGATGTAAACCTGCCCGGAACCGCCCGGCTGTCCAGTAGTCACAACAATACCTATCCAATGTGGGTGGTTAAACACGAAGCCCAATAAGGACCCGAGGTTAGACTGAGTTGTGGCGTAAGACTGCCCGGACCCAACCGGCAACAGGCAGCCACAACAATACCTGTCTAATGTGAGAGGTCAAGGCTTTAATAAGACAATTAAGGCTGAGTCAGGATTGATAGGATTAAGTAAATTATATTAATACTTAATCAAAATGGAACATGCTAAACTAAACAGACTGATTGGGGGGTTAGGTTTATAAAACACTTAACCGACTTAGCATGTTGGCTAGAAATAGAAAACCTAGTAGCGGAGGACCCTTTTCGCAGTAACCCTACAAGGTATCATGATACCCTGAAACTAGGCAGGGTGGGGCACGATTACTGGGCTGATAGTAAGAGGTCAAATCGACGGCGGTGGTGCAGCAGTGTAGGTTCTAACGGGGTGTGGGCGTGCACTCACCCCGGCGCAGAAAAATAAGGCACTGGGCACCAGTAGCATACATGTGCATTCTAGGATTGTGTCGGGCCACCACCATGGGACTTGATACACCCCATGGTGGGACCAGCATAGGTAACTACAACATCGGGGGCCGTAAGACACATGTAACTATGCGAGTAGGAGCCGATCATCATAAAATGGATCACTTCACCCTGATTATGGGGTGCCAGTTGGGAACTAGTTTATATGGGTTCAGAGATTGATATGGGGTACGATAGTATATTCGACCCTAGACAACTTAACTAAGTTTATGGTGCTTTCCCCATTTCTAGTTTATACTTATCATACCCAGTTCTTTATTCATAGACTGGATAGTCCTAGACTTACTCAGGCTTTATGTCTGACTCTACTTTTCTTTCGTCTTCTTTCCTTCCGTTCCCCCCAGGTCCACAGGGAGGGAATGCCGCAGCTTGACCAGCCTTCATATCCAGCTTGAAGAGAAAGAATGTATTGCTTGGATCTTTTCGTTTTGGACTATGGCTTTGGACAGCAAGAATGGGACTTTTGCAGTTTATTTATGTTTTCTTTATGCTTCTTTAAATAATGTAATCAAGACAGTTATGAAGATGTTATGTTTTTGGAAGTATTGTAAAGCAAATTATGGCATGGATTGTGTAACGCATATTTTAATGAAATAAAAGTTGTTGTTTTCCGCTGTTTAAAAATATGTGTTCTTATATATGTCTTGTATATCTGTGACTTATACTTATAAACCTCCACCAAAATTAGGGCATTCCCTTTGAGAGTGACCCTAACGGAGGTGGGGTGTTTCACTTGGTATCAGAGCATAGGTTTACCAGATAAGATAAAAAGTTTTGAAAATTTATTTTCAAAAGGGAAATTTAAAGAAGCATTTTTTAAAAGAAAAATATTATTTTATTTTAAAAAGGCAAAGTCCCCCAAAGCCATAGGTACTATCTTCTATCCTTCGTTTTGAATCTATCCTTTCTGTTTCAGCATGTCTGGAGACCTTACTCCCCAGTTGCTGACGCTTTCACTCCTCCTCCTCCACGTAAACCAGCAAGCGGAAGAGTCCCAGAGTAGGAAGACGAATAATAGTTAAACAAGAAAGGATCATAACAGTAATAATAAGAAACGAGAAAAAAGGAAATGCAATTTTTGTGGTACGGAAGGACACATAGCCAAGGATTGCAGAAAGAGGAAAAGAAAGCAAGGAAAATGTTTTCATTGTGGGGAGACTGGACACATCAACGAATACTGCCCTGAGAAGATAGACTTTGAGAAGGGCGGGAAAGACAACAAGTCTCGAGAGAAGAGGAAGTGTAAATTCTGTGGCAAAATGGGGCACTTAGTGAAAGATTGCCGGAAAAAGAAGGCCAAGATGAATGGTGGGTGTTTTTCTTGCGGTGAGACAGGCCACATGGCTAAGGACTGCCTAAAGAAACGAGGGCAGGGGCAGAGGACTGGATCCACCTCGGGGGCGCAGGTTCATGTGCTAGAAGCGCCACCTCTGCAACAACGAGGTATAAATACTTCTGTAGAAAGTATAGTTTATCGTTGTGATCACCCCGCTCGCACTTTATTTGATTCCGGCGCATCACACTCCTTTATCTCGTCTGCTTTTGTAGAATCTCTGCACATAAAAACTAGTATGGTAGAGGACCCCTTAATTGTTTCAAACCCAATTGGGGGCCCAGCTCGTTTGTCTATGATCTGTTTGGGATTGAAAATTTCTATTCTAAGTGTAGAATTTTAAGGTAGTGCCTTTGTTTTGGGCTTTTCGGGATATGGTTTGATTTTGGGCATGGATTGGCTATCCAGTAATGGGGCCATCCTTGATTGTGAGAAAAGGGTTGTTAGGCTCCTAACCCGGCTCGGTAATACTTTGGAAATTACTTGTAATCCCTCGTATGCGGTTATGCTTAGTTATCTTGAATCGCTAGAAAAATTTGCAATCGGTTAGAGTGGTCCGGGAATATCCGGATGTCTTCGAAGAGGTGAAGGTCTTGCCTCCGAAGTGGGAAATAGGCTTCCGTATATATCTTGTAGATAATGCAAAGCCCGTTACGTTGCCCGTTAGACACATGGCTCCACGGGAAAGAAAAGAGCTCAGTAAACAGATTAAAGAGCTTCTAGAGAAGGGGTTCATTAGAAAGAGCATTTCAGAATGGGGCGCTCCAGTAGTGTTTGCCACTAAGGCAGAAGGTTCATTTCGCTTATGCGTGGGTCGTAAAGAATCACCTTAGTAAGTACATTTGGCAACATAGTTGACATTTGTTTATTTTCAAGAGATAATTCATCAATGTGGAATACCTAATAGCAAGTGGACGAGATCTAAAATTCACTAGTGAATTTTGGAGAGCTTGCATGAAACCATGAGTACGCCGTTATGTTTGAGCTGAGTATATTAGAAGTAGAGTAAGTGAAAGAGGAACGAGAGGCAACAATGAAATAGGTTCCAGCTCATATTTCGGAAACAAGAATTAAGAAGCTACGAAATTGTGAAGCTAAAGACGGACAAAGCATAATGGAGTTAAGCTCAAGGAAATGCGACTTAAAAGATTTAAGACTAGATTCGTGCATCATATCTCTTCTTAAGAGTATATCCTTGATCCCTCTCTTCCGGTAGAGCTTACTTGCATGCTATCTTTTGTGTATATCCTCTCGGTCCCATTCTCAATCCAATTTCTGTTGCAAACGCCATAGGGAGTATGACTCATCTGTTAGTAACACATGTTGGGGGCTTGAGGGTGTTCGTTGGATTGACTAAACTTTTTGGGTTTAATAGGATACGGGTTGGTCTTAGGAAGGGACTCCCTTGTGACCTAAAAGGAGTCCATCATGCTTAGTTTCCTAGAATCATATATAGTGGTTGGGTTGAGTAATTCTTTGGGTGTCAGTCTGATGTTGATTTCGGTCTTCGGGGCTGATGCTCAGAGAGTTCTTCTCCTAATCAATATATATGTGGCATAGATTTCCAGTTTTGACATTGCCTAATGGGCACAAAGTTTTTAATTGCTTCTATCATTCGACTATACCTTTAGATAGAAACAATTGGGAAAATGTCCTATAGATTAGAGCTACCCGAAAGATTGGACGGAAGTTCACAACGTTCTTCATGTTTCACATCTCCGAAAATGTCTACATGAGTCCGCTGAAGTGGTAGAGCCAAATGTCCTAGAAGAAGCTGAAGTGGAGCGTGAAGCAACCATACGGAAAGTTCCAACCCGCATATTAGGAACAGAAGTGAAGAAGCTACGCAACCGCGAAGTCAAGCTCGTCAAAGTTCAGTGGAGCGACGCCGAGGGAGACGCGACTTGGGAAACTGAAGCTAGAATACGCACTGCCTACCCTTTTCTTTTCGAGGGTACATCCTTGATCTTTCTTTTTCCTTAAGTTGCGCTTTTATCTATCTTTTTAGGTATATTTCCTCGACCTTATCTTTTAGGTAGAAACCCTTTGGATGAAAACATGTAATTGAAACATGTTATGGATGATGGTTGCAAGTGGTTGCAAGTGATTGCTAGTGGTTGCTCGTGGTCGCATATACACACACAATCTAGGTTTTAGATCGGCTCAGTCACTTCATATTGCATATGCATATATGTTTGCATTCGTATATGGTTGAACTTTAATGTGTTGTCATATGGATGTTGCATTTGTATGAATGATTGTGCACTCATGTAGAATCATGAATAGGAAAATTTGCATACATGATGGATTCATGGCACTTACATAATTCGCATTAAGGAGGTCAACTGAATCAGTAGACCGCCTGATTTTGCATTACATAAATACATGTACACACACACACTTCGCATATGATCATGAAGCATTAGAGGTCTTTTAAGGACAATGGATGCTCGTGTTTGATGGATGAGTAGATGGATGATTGGATGTTAGGATATACATTCTTCCTAACTTGAAGATTTCGGGGACGAAATCCTTTTAAGTGGGGGAGAATGTAACACCCCGTGTATTCTATAGCAGTAAAATTCATAAATTAAAGTATAATTAATTTCAAATCAAAGAATTAAGGGAAACGGGATACTCCATTGTGTTCGTCTCGGAAAAATACGCGAGATAGAGTCCGAGTTTTCGAAAAACGGAGTCCGTATGAAGAAGATATGGCCTCTGGAAGTTTCAGAATTCAGTTTAAAATTCAAACAGAAGAAAACAGCTCAGAAAAACAAGTTTAAAATTCAAAAATCGGGCCCAATTGGCCAGGGCGGGAAAATTCCCGCCCAAGGCAACCAGGTCGACTTGGCAGTCGACCTGGGCTAACCAGGTCGACAGGGCTGTCGACCTGGCCCAGAGCCAGGTCGAACCCAGCCCACCCTGGCTGGCCTAGTCTATGTTTGGTCGATTTTCTGAGGCTTGCTTTGTCACTAGGGCTAGGTGTCAGCCCCTGATTGGTCTCTCTTTCGAATGAATGGCTACGATTAACCCAAGCTACATCGATGGTCCTAATCAGTTCATAAACTCTATAAAAATGACCCTAGACTCTACCTAATCTATTCATTCAAAAATAAGAATGAGGCCATCATGCTGCTGAGGAACGACTAGGAGTAGCCACCGATTTGAGAGACGATTAGGAGGCAAACTCTAAAGCATAAAGCAACTTAAACAAATCAAATCAACGCCTACGTCAAAGGAGTAGCATCTCCGAATCCAGAATTCAGATTCCTGAATTGAAGAATTCGTCACACGATTGTAAGTAGAGTACTATTCCGATGTGAATAAATAACTATGTTGATTTGTGTAAAGAAAGAAATGGAATTGTGGCGATAATAATTTATATTTGTATTTTGCTTTGATGCTAAACGATTTGGGAATATTGTGGTATACGATTGGATATTCGCAAGTACATGATTTGCGAAATGGAATTGTGGCGATAATAATCTATATTTGTATGTTGCTTTGATGCTAAACGATTTGGCAATACTATGTTGTATGTTATTTTGATTCTAAACGATTTGGCAATACTATGGTGTATGTTATTTTGATTCTAAACGATTTGGCAATACTATGGTGTACGATTGGATTCATACAAGCATATGATTTATGTTGACAACCACATGTTGTGGAATTTTAATTCAAGCATATGATTCATATTGAAAACCACATGTTTGTGGTGGTTATTTACAACACCCATTTGATAATTGCAAGTATATGATTCATGTTAACAACTATATGTTGTGATATTTTAATTGAAATTCATGTAAGTCTATGATCTATCGTTATGACAACATGATGTAAAACCCTATGGTCATCTTTGGTGTAATTTGATTCACCTAAGTATTATGATTCATAAGAAGGTTATGTTGAAATTGGCATCATAGTTCAAGTATAAAAATCATATTTTTGTGATAGTGACAAAAGCACGCATCTTTGTAAATTCGTATTAATTTTATGAACATGACTAAACTATGTTCGTTATTATGCCCAATTGAAAAACATGTTTTTAGGCTCATGTTGTTATCATAAGTTACATTAGAATTACATGAGGATTACATTCCTCTTGCAAGTTTACATAGATAAAATAAAAACCATGATGTAAGTTTAGATATGTTTATGCTATAATTCTATGGATAGAATGATTCATGTTTAAGTATTGTCTATACCATAATTATTTGAATAAAATGATTCATGTTTAAGTTTTGTTTATACTATGATTATATGAATAAAATGATTCATGTTATGCCATGATTACATGAATAGATCAAAAACCATGATTTCATGTTTAGGAATATTTATGCCATGATTACATGAATAGATCAAAAACCATGATTTCATGTTTGGGTATATTTGTGCCATGATTATGTGAATAGATTAAAAATCATGATTAAGTTGGAATAATTCTAGTTGAACTATACTTTTGTATTTGTAACAAAAGTAAGCACCTTTGTAAACATATAGTAATTTTATAAACATGATTTGCTTATGTTTGACATTATGCCTAAGTAAAAATATAGGTTTATGTTGTAGTTAAGACTATGTGTCAATAATGATATCTAATTTAGTTAGATTCTTAACTTAACTACAAGTTTACATGGTTTGATTCATGTCACTTATGCTTTATGACCAAAGTATATGTTACTACAATGCAAGTACACCAGTTTCTATTTTGTAGTTCCAATGTTATGTTGCAAGTTCATGCGTTCACATTCCCCTTTTTGTGTATATAATCACGTTTTAAGCCTCCCCTTTTTCACGTGGCTAAGTTGGGCTTAAAAGGCTAAGCCCAGCATATATTATAATAAACGAACGTATTAAACGGGGGAAATAGCGTTGGGCCAAATTAATTAATAAATGAAAATATAAAAGTAGATGGGCCCAAATTCAAGAATGGGTTGGGCCCATGATTGGTGTAAACCTTTACGCCATTAGCTTAAATTGATTTTGAATAATGGGCCGCAAATGTTTACATATAAAAAGAAGAAAGACAAAATATGTAAATGTAGAAAATACGATGTGTTTAACCCGAGGTTGGATTGAGTTGTGATGTAAACCTGCCCGGAACCGCCCGGCTGTCCAGTAGTCACAACAATACCTATCCAATGTGGGTGGTTAAACACGGAGCCCAATAAGGACCCGAGGTTAGACTGAGTTGTGGCGTAAGACTGCGCGGACCCAACTGGCAACAGGCAGCCACAACAATACCTGTCTAATGTGAGAGGTCAAGGCTTTAATAAGACAATTAAGGCTGAGTCAGGATTGATAGGATTAAGTAAATTATATTAATACTTAATCAAAATGGAACATGCTAAACTAAACAGACTGATTGGGGGGTTAGGTTTATAAAACACTTAACCGACTTAGCATGTTGGCTAGAAATAGTAAACCTAGTAGCGGAGGACCCTTTTCGCAGTAACCCTACAAGGTATCATGATACCCTGAAACTAGGCAGGGTGGGGCACGATTACTGGGCTGATTGTAAGAGGTCAAATCGACGGCGTTGGTGCAGCAGTGTAGGTTCTAACGGGGTGTGGGCGTGCACTCACTCCGGCGCAGAAAAATAAGGCACTGGGTACCAGTAGCATACCTGTGCATTCTAGGATTGTGTCGGGCCGCCACCATGGGACTTGATACACCCCATGGTGGGACCAGCATAGGTAACTACAACATCGGGGGCCGTAAGACACATGTAACTATGCGAGTAGGAGCCGATCATCATAAAATGGATCACTTCACCCTGATTATGGGGTGCCAGTTGGGAACTAGTTTATATGGGTTCAGAGATTGATATGGGGTACGATAGTATATTCGACCCTAGACAACTTAACTAAGTTTATGGTGCTTTCCCCATTTCTAGTTTATACTTATCATACCCAGTTCTTTATTCATAGACTGGATAGTCCTAGACTTACTCAGGCTTTATGTCTGACTCTACTTTTCTTTCGTCTTCTTTCCTTCCGTTCCCCCCAGGTCCACAGGGAGGGAATACCGCAGCTTGACCAGCCTTCATATCCAGCTTGAAGAGAAAGAATGTATTGCTTGGATCTTTTCGTTTTGGACTATGGCTTTGGACAGCAAGAATGGGACTTTTGCAGTTTATTTATGTTTTCTTTATGCTTCTTTAAATAATGTAATCAAGACAGTTATGAAGATGTTATGTTTTTGGAAGTATTGTAAAGCAAATTATGGCATGGATTGTGTAACGCATATTTTAATGAAATAAAAGTTGTTGTTTTCCGCTGTTTAAAAATATGTGTTCTTATATATGTCTTGTATATCTGTGACTTATACTTATAAACCTCCACCAAAATTAGGGCATTCCCTTTGAGAGTGACCCTAACGGAGGTGGGGTGTTTCACCTTTCTTCTTCAAAGCAAGGATTTTTATTGATATTTGCTCAAGGGTTTCATTTGGAGCTTGTTCTTTTGGGGTTTTTGGGTGATAGCATGAATGACTTCGTCTCAATCTTTGTTTTATATGTTGATTTGTGCCTTCATAGCATTATAAGCCCCCTCCTACTCTTAGATATTAACTATAAAGTTAAATGAATGTTGCAGGTTTGGGTTTGATCATTAAGTATGATACATGCTATCATGTTATGCAAGTCTATAAAGTCATTACCTTGATCTTGTGGGTTAAAAGCTATAACCTTTATGTTGAAATGTTGCATTATGCAACATGAGAACCCTCATAACCTTTAGGTTAACTTGCATATGAAGTCATAACCCTTATGTGATGTTATATGCGAGTTACTAGTCATCATTTCATGTCATCTATGACCATGTATCACCTATTTGCCAAGTTTGAATGTTATGCATGTTTTTGAGGCTTGACAATGTAACATGCAAGTTTGTGAGCACATTTATGCCTCATTTCCACCATGTTTAACTTGTGGCCTTATACCCTTTTTGTCATGCCTTTGCCAAGTTCCTTCTTTAAATCCATTATGCGTTGTTGTGAATGTATATGTGAGTTTAAAAGCGTTGGGGTTAGGTTATGGGGAAACTTTAATGACATGAAACATGATTTGGGTAAGTTGGTATAAACGTGACAACATGTAACTTTGGCTATGAGCATGGGACTTGAAAACTTGACACGTATGGGTTGTAAGTGTAACAAGACACTAGACCAAACATGAAAATGGCCAACTCGAGGTTGGGTTGAGTTTGTAGCATAAATCTACCCGGACCCGCCCGGCTTAACTAGTGGCTACAAACAATAGGATCCAATGTGAGAAGTTGGTGATGTCGCGCTTAAGACCCGAGGTTAGACTTGGTTGTGGTGTAAATCTACCCGGACCCGCCCGGCTTAACTAGTAACCACAACAAGGTCTAATGTGAGAGGTTGAGAGTGCATTAATTAAATTAATGCCACATGATAAGGTTAAGTAAACTTGACTAATGACACTTAACCGATATGACACGAATGGGTAGGTTAAGTGGGACCGGGCTTGATTTCTTAATGACACTTAACCATACAAGACAATTAGGGGATGGGGTTAAGTAATTTACGCTTAACTAATCCGACTTGGTAATTAGATGGGGTTAAGTAATTAAGACTTAACTAATCTAAACACGGTAATTAGATGAGGTTAAGTAACCTATACTTAACTAATCTAAACACGGTAATTCGACGGGGTTAAGTTAAACACTTAACCAATCTTAACTTGGTAATCCAATGAGGTTAAGTAACCAATACTTAACTAATTTAATATGATAATTTAATGGGGCTAAGTAACTTATACTTAACCAATTATACGTGATGATTTGATGAGGTTAAGTAACCTACACTTAACCAATCTAATACGTGGGTCTGGTAGGGTTAAGTCACAAGACCTTTTAAAATTAGGCTTAACCATTGTAATACGATTAGTGGATGGGGTTAAGCTAACCCATACTTAATCAATCCGACTCGATAATCTGATGGGATTAAGATAATCTATGCTTAATCAATCTAACATGATAATCTGATAGGATTAAGACAAATAAATACTTAACCAACTTGACTTGATAGGGTTAAGTCATGAGCTTCTTGGTACACTTAACCAACTTGTAGGGCTAAGCCTTGAACTTGAGTACTTAGCCAATCTTGACATGATTCGTAGGCGGGTTAAGTCATGAACTTGGATAACAACACTTAACCCATTTGACAAAACCCTAGCTCAGGGGACTAGGTTGGAAATCGTAGTTAACAAGGATAGCGGAAAGAGGGGCTAAGTGGTAAACCTTAGTTAAGGGTAACTAAGTAATAATTCTTAGCTAAGGATATGGGACTAGTTCATAAAGAGATGAGTAACCTGGTACGGTAGGTCATCGCTTAGTATACGAGGAGGAGCAAGTTATCTCACTTGGATAAAAGCTCCAGCGGACTGGGTGACGAAGCGGAAGCTTCGGGAATCGTGAGGGTACTCTTGGTATCCCTCTGTGAGGTGGCGAGTGGTCCATGAAACCCGGCCTCACAAAGGTTAAGGTCTGCGGTAGAAGAGCCAAGAGTATGCCTTGGTTGCTATGCGAGCGACCTAAAGACTGGGATGGATTAGCGTGGAGTCGACGATACTTGATTTTGCCCCGGGATAGCATGTCGCCGGCTACCTACCATCTTTAGTCAAGCGTGTACGTACGGAAAGGCAGGGAACTCCCAAAAGACCATATACTAGCTATCAAGTTATGGGTGAGGTTGGCTATCTGGAAGTGGGCATCGATGGGCCTTAGTGTAGTTCTCATACATGATTTTTCTTGGATTGCCTTTCAGTAGTTGAGGGAGGGGTCACGTGGGACCATAGCCACGGGTACAAAAACAGACCTTGATATCTGCATCAGCAGACGACTTAAAGCTCCCGACCGAGTTCCGTATTTCTTGGTTTGCCCTGGCACGGAACTCGGATGGCACATTGAGAAACATGTGCGTCTAGACATGGAAAACGGTTCACGATACATACGTGGGATAAAGGGCGCGGTTGACGGGTGGCATAATCCCTAGGGGCCCTAGGTGGCTGAACCCAAACCGAGACACGGAAACGTTCATTAGGTAGCATAATCCCAAGTGGTCCTAGTTGGCATAAATCCTATGTGGACACGCGATAGTTCATGGTAAGAAAACATAACTAGATCAAGGATAGCAGTCCAGAATAACTTCAAGGATAAAACGTTTACATGGGAAAGCCCGTATTGCCTACGGAAAAGGACTGAACTTATACATGGAAAGAAACATACGAGTTGGGAAAACCTACATATTCTATATATTAGGTTGACATGGACCATTACATGACATTGGGCAAGGGACATTCATAGTTAACACATGACGCAGGTTGGGATACTAGTACGAGAGGTGCAGAGCAAATATACATGTTAGAACTAGGGGAAATATACATGATAGATACCGTGGGATGTTATACAGGATAGATACCTTGGGATAGTATACTTGATAGAAACCTGACAATGTGATACCTTGATTTATCTTGACACCGTAGTTTATCATGACACACTCGTGTATCTTGGTACAGTAGTGCATCCTGTTATTTTGGTTTAGCTTATCTATCTTGTCATCATACTTATGTTCATCTCAGTTCCTCATGCCAGTTAACTTTACTAGTTTATATACTGATAGTAGTTAGGGCTTACCAGTCTTTATGACTGACCCCGCTTTGTTTCGCCTCTTGTCTTCCGTTTCCCCCCCAGGTTACAGGGAGGAAATGCTATTGTTAGTTTGGACTTCTTCTGTTTGAAGGTCATCACGCATGGCTTGGACTTTTCTTGGGTATGGCTACTTTACGGGTTTACTTGGGGAATAATTTATGAAATGGTTTTATGCTTCTTTATTATTGCAAGACAGGTTTTGATGTATTTTGATGTAAAAGGCTTTAGACCTTATTTTATAAGGTAATAAAATTTGTTTTACTTCCGCTGTTATATATATATATATATATATATATATATATATATATATATGTTATGTCTTGTAATATTTCTGTGCATGTTTACCTCGATAATGCTTCACCAAATCTAGTGCATTCCCTTTGTGAGTGACCCTAGCGGAGGTGGGGTGTTACATTAGTTATAGTACAAAAATCCAAATAGTTCTTCGCTAAAGTGAAGAAAAACGAACCTGTAGCGCTGAATTGTATGGTTGGAACTGAAGGTAACAGTCTCATGACCTTGGGACCAAAGAATGCGACATCTATGGTGCTCTAAAGTGTAACGGCTCGGTTTTTAACTAACGTTGTTAATATAAATTTGTCGATCGTAATTAACAAATTAATAAATACAGTTAAATTTCACACTTAAAAACAATTCAAAATAAAAATTCCTTGCCTACGTAAATATTTGTGTGAATTCTCTAACCTGTGCTTGTTTACTTAAGATATAGGTGGGCATTTTCATCATCATTTGCAATCCTCTGGTTCAATAAATCCTAACATGTAACAAATGATAAATTCATGTGCCGCATACACTAGGAACTAAGCCAGCTACACCAACTAGGATTAGATAGGAATCTATACACATTGGCCAAAATATTTTATACCTGGAGAATTTCAGTTTTTAAAACTTGGCAGCTAAGTAAGTATATAAAACTATATTTTTAGCCAAGTCGTTTCATGGTAGAAGTAGCATCTAGATTTAACCTATAACTAGAATGGACAATCCAAATGTTCCCATCAAACGTGTAAGGAAAGAATTGACAAGAAAAGAGCAGCAACTAGAAACTAGGAAATTGTATATAGCTTGATGTTTACACATGTGCCACAACATATAGCATACTGAGCACTTTAGATTTTCTGTGAAACTGGGAAAGCAAATTAAGAATTTAAAACTAATTGTTTAAGCCAAATCACCCTTATATTTTCACCTGAAGCCTATCAGCTGTGACTACAGATTTATGTAGTAGTAGCATCTAGCTGTCAGTGTAGGAGTGAACCATCCCTTTTCAACACATCAAAACTAAGAGTATGCCGAGAAATTTGTTTAACAAAACATATAGAGTACACCATGAAATGGATGGTGACATTACCCAACAACAAAGAAGTTTGCATTTCATTGCAAACTACAGTTATACAACCAAAATTCAACTAGAGGAAAATAGGATGTGCACGTCAAAACAGCTAGTAGAAGCTATCTCTTTTCCTTTTCAATCAGTCAAAAATCAAACTGAACATGTTGCTCATGTTTCTCTTTTTCGAGACCTTCATTTAATGTCATAATATTTTATGACTCTAAACACCCTACATAAAGGGGCATAACCATGCATTTTCCTCACCACAAACAAAGCACTTCGAACAAAAATTAGTAAGAAGGAGAAGTAAAGCCAGAGGACACCGAGCTTTTACAAGTAAGTAAACACATATGATTCACATTTACTCTAGTGAAATCATATATTTAATTTGTGATGATTTATACATGTGTGGTACCTAACTAAGTGTGATGAAACTCATTATGGAACCATATATGAACCATGAGACCTTGCTTAACTTTGAACATACTGTTAAAAACCCATATCCTGTTTTTACCTGTTGCTCCATATATTGTTAGGACCATACACTTTGTTTCACCTACTAGCCGCATTGTTTTTTTCGTTCTATCTTGTATTAAACATGGGATTCCTTCATAAGAATGTAGTCTTTTAACCCACTTATTCATAAGCTAAATATATCAAGACACCCCAAAATGACTATTGCACACCCAGCGGAGAGATATGCCATAAGACTGAACTGTAAGAACCTAGTTCAGTGAGTTTAGTGGTTAATCTCACGTGTGTGAGTGTCATCGTGATATTGAGTAATGAATTTGGAAATATATATCCGTATATTTTTATGAAAGGGAAGCGAGGAATAAGTGTGTGGCTGGAAACAAATATCACGACTATTTATGGCAACCAGGCAATTGTTCATACTAAGTTTTGTTTTGGAGGGGTGTGATGAACTGGTTAATCAGGGAAAAAATATTGAATAGCTTTTCTTTTAAAACAAGTAGTTTTGGGGTTTGATTCAACATGGGTCTTGGGTTTTGCATTATATTTTCTATTTGGAAATGAACTATTGTGTAAGAATCGAGTATTGGAACTTTCAAGTAAGTGGATGGCCATGGTGCCAACACCCTTTTTTCAGGGATCTGAGGATGTTCGGGCTAATGGGAATGGCTACAGGCCATGTTTGATCAGCAAGTCATAAAAGTTTTTGTTTACAGTCCTGGACATAAACATTTTCTGATCAAGTGGAGCGGAGGTAGATCGAAAGGGTTAGAAGGGTTGCAGCATGGTTGGTGTGCATGTGTAGTGGGTAAAGTCGCTTGCACAGGGGCCGACGGGTGTGCACATGTGCACACGATGACATGCACGGTGAAGGCTAAGGTAAAACTATCGTGAAGTTGTTCACAATAGTATTCAGTTATAAGCTAGTGTGGGCATCTTATATGAGGAACTAAAAAACATGAATGGGGTAGACCGATAAACCGGAGTTGTTGCTGAGGAGCATTGGTTCAGAATAAAGAAAAAAAGAGAAAGCATTGAAGTGGAGACCTGAGAATAGGCAACAGGAAGTGTAATGAAGCATGGGAGAATTAAAAACACAGCAGGCTTTGCAAAGTACAGAATCTATAGTTTTGTAGTGCAAAGTAAAGAAACAACTGGCTTTGCCAAGTAAAGAAGCTCTTTGTTGGAGGAAGAGAAATTGGATTACTTATAATCCTTATTATCTTGCTTCCAACATACAAAATAACCACATATATATAGTGGTTTGCTCATCTTTTCAAATATTAATGGACATGTCTTTTGATTTAAATGACATGACTCTTAAGTATTCTAGATATATGATTCCAATGCAAATATTAATTATTACCAAAATTACTAACATTCTCCACCTTAATGTAACACCCCACACCCGCTACGGTCACTCACTAAGGGAATGCCATTACATCGGTGGAGTATTTTAAGTGAATATAGAACAGAAAAATTACAACAAGACAGATATAAGTAATACTTGAGAATTTAAAACATCATTTCATTGCAGCGGAAAGTAAAACATGTTTGGTTACACCAAAACCATAAACAAGAGTCAAGTACATAATATCCATCCTGATAAAACAAAAGTACATAATCCCACTACATAACTTAATAGCCATAATAGAAAAGATAAACAGAGCTTTACATCCACGGTCCAAGCTCCAAAAGATAGATAAAGCAGTCTGATCAAAGCCCACTAGTGCTAGGCCCACTCTGATAACCTGAGGGTTGGGAAAAAGATAAAAACAACGGGGTCAGACATAAGTCTGAGCGAGTCCTATAACTTTAACAATACAATCGTTAAAGTAACCAGAGTAAGACATAAGCTTGATATACGGTAACGACTGGGGATAAATGGCTACACTAAGCAGCCAACTAGACTTAGGATGAACTAAGATAACCGTAAAGACGCATTTACCCACCCAAGGATAATTACTACACTGCACCACCCCAGATCTACCCACCCAAGGGTAATTCCTACACTGCACCACACCAGTTCTACCCACCCAAGGGTAATTCCTACTTAAAGGTTGATCCCACTAAGTGTACTTAGTAATTTTTAATAGTAGTTTCGTGCACCCCTAGCTGACTACATAGGTGCCGTCTGCCCCTATCTCCACTAGGTGTACCCACTACTCCCCAAGCGATCGGCTCCCTAACGTAGATACCCGTGCTGGCCCCACAGTGGGGTGTATCATTCCCCAAAGTGGCAACCTGATAATATCAACGGTGCACGGCTTATACCTACACGATGCAACAACGTCTTACTTACCAGCCCGTGTCCACACACGCATATGAAACCCGTTGGACTTGCGTTGCCACCGCTAACCCGTTTTGGCCTCTTACAGTCAAGCCCAATATGCGTGTCCCGTCCTCGACTTGGGTCGAGCCCACAAAGATACGTTTGGGATATTGGTTGAAATGGGCCCCCACAAGCTACCCACCTAAGCTTGTCATTTCTAGTGAATCCCACTTAACCCTTTAACCATGTCCACTTACATGTTATAAATATTGGTTAAGTCTTTTAATCATATTTTAATTGCCACTCAAGGCACCCACTAGATTTCCACATGCCACCCAAGGCACTTACTTGATTCCCACATGCCACCCAAGGCACTTACTTAACCCTTTAATCATGTTTAATTACATGTTCCACTTTGGTTAAGTATTCTAATCGTATTTTCTATTGCCACCTAAGGCAACCCACTAGTTTCCTCATGCCACCCAAGGCACCCCCACTAGTTACTACATGCCACCCAAGGCACCCACTTAACCCCTCATGCCCCACTACATGCTAATTTGGTTAAGTGTTTCTTAATTAATTAAGATGGTAACCTTTGTAAAGACCTCTCACATTAGACCGTCTTTTATGGCAGCTGGATATGCCGGTTGGTTTCGGGCAGCCTTACACCATAACAGAGTCTAACCTCGTGTCTTTACACTTGTCACGTATTTAGTTTATGACTAAGACCTCTCACATTGGGCCAATCATTTGTAGCCGCTGGATTTGCCGGTCGGTTCCGGGCAGTCTTATGCTACAAAAGGGTCCAACCTCGTGTCTTAGTCGATTAATTATACCTAATTAATCACCCCCATAATTTGTATTAATTATCCCTAATTAATTACAAATTTCAAGAATATGGGTAGACCTAACTCAATAGGTAAATTCCCAATTCCATAATATGGGTAGACCTAACTTGATAGGTAAATTCCCAATTATGTCCATTCACTTTATGTTATGCTTAAGCATACCCATTTCACACCATTTTATTAACATGCATATTAACCCCATCGTTCCCCACGTAATTCGTTCTCATAGCATGACATAATAAAGGGAAGATTCATCCCAAATGCCATGGGTTTAACCAACATAGCATATAACTTTATCATGGGTTTAAAAGGTGTCAACTTGCATATATGAGCATACATTAAACCCAACTAGCATTTAACCCAAACTTGCATGAAGCACATATGTCACAAAGGGGGTAACTTGCATATGATTCTTATGTCATACAAAGGTGTGAACTTGCATAGCATGTCACATGTTAACTTGCATATAACCAAACACATAACTTGCATAACATGTTACATATGAACTTCCATATAATCATGCACATAACTTGCATACAACCAAACGCATAACTTGCATAACATGTTACATATGAACTTGCATATGTATGTATGACATACAAAGGTAAACTCACATATGTTATGCATATCACTAATCCAAACAACTTGCATAGATTATGCATATTATCGATCCAAACTCATAGGTTAAACTTGCATGTCATGTCACTTATTTCACACATGATTCTAGCATAAAACCAAGCATTTAACTTGCATAAAACCAAACACTTAGCATGCATAAAACCAAATACTTAGCATGCATAAAACCCACCACTTAACATGCATAAACCCAAACACTTAACTTGCATAAACATAGTGTCATCATGAATAAGTGTTAAACATAGTGATTAACAAACTAGCATCATAACATATGACCTAAAACCCATTGAACCGCAAGCAAAACCATATGATCTCATCACATCTCATCTACTTAGTTTAGCAATTGAGTATTAAAGTGATAGAAACTCACAAACTCCAAGATTAGCTCCTTAGATAGTTGCTAGAGTTGAAGTAGAGGTGGATTAGTAGTTGATTAGCTTGCAATCCTCTTCTCTAATTAGTGGAGGCTCCTTCTAAGTTGCATTTTGGCGGCATGATGGCATAGATTCTATTTTTAGTATGGATTAGGGTAGTCTTAGGGTGTATTTATAGGATTAGGTTATGTTTTAGACCCTTAGATTAACCCTAGGTTAGTTTAGGTCCGTCATATTTCGTCCTAAGCCCTCCAACCCAGCCCAAAACTCAACCAGGTGCACCCAGGCCAGAATCAGCCGACAGGGCAAGTCGACAGCCCTGTCGACTGCCAAGTCGACAGGCATGTCGAAAGGACAGCCCTGTCGACAGCCAAGTCGACTTGGCTGGGCGGGAGTTTTCCCGCCTGGCCCCCATTTCTGCATGTTTCGAAATTCAAATTTCCCGAAAACTTCTTTGGGCCTTAACCGGGTCATACGGACTCCGATTTACAAAATTTCGGACTCTATTTCGCGTATTTTTCCGAGACGAACACAATGACGTACTCCGTTTCCCCCAATTCTCACATCTGAGATTATTTATTCTGCAATCAGTGAATTTTAGCATTAACTGAAATTCGGGGTGTTACATTCTCCCCTCCTTAAAGGATTTCGTCCCCGAAATCTCTAAGCTAAGGAGAATGCATATCCTACCATCCAAACAACCATCTACTCAATCCATCAAACATGGGCATCCATTGTCCTTAAAACAATTTCTAATGATGTATGAGCATATGCAAAAAGTGTGTGTATATGTTCCCTATCTAATGTACGAACATATGCAAACCATGATAGTGCCATGCATCCATTATGTATGCGAGAGAACCCTATCGACACATACAATACCTACATGAGTGCACAATCATTCACCAAAATGCATCATCCATATGATAACACAACCATTATACATCCATAAATATAGCTACCTACACACAATTATATGCAATATGCAATATGAAGTGATTGAGCCGATCTAGTGTCTAGAGTGTGTGTATATGCATCCACGAGCAACCACTAGCAAACACTTGCATCCACATGCATCCATCAATCATAACATGTCTCAAACACATGTTTCAACCATAGGTTTATCCTATCTAAAGGTCAAAGGCACTAACAAGAGGGCATACTAAAGATAAGATAAGTACTAGACAAACGATAAAGGAGAAGTTAAAAGACATACCCTCAAAAAGGAATGGGTATAATGAACGCATTTTCGCTTCCGTCTCCCAAGTAGAGTTGCTCTCATCTTCTCCCCCATTGCGCTTTGACTAGTTGAACCTCCCTGTTTCTCAACCTCTTAATCTCTGACCCAAGGATGCGTGTAGGAGCTCGTCGAATAGTCGCATCACACTCTATCTCTACTTCTCTAAGCAAGCTTGGCTCTACCACCTCTGCGGTCTCATGTAGGCACTTCCTCAAATGTGACACATGGAATACATCATGTACACCACTAAGTCTGTCGGGCAACTCCACTCTATAGGCCATCTGTCCAATCCTTAATAGGAAACGGTCCAACAAACCTTGGTGCTAACTTCCCAACAGATCCAAAGCGAACCACATTCCGTAACGGAGACACTTTGACAAAGACCATGTCCCCAACATCAAACTCAAGCTCTGTTCTCCTCTTGTCCGCATAAGATTTCTGTCTGTCTTGCGCCGCTTTCATCCTTCTTCGAATCGAATCAATCTTTTCCGAAGTCTTCCTAACCATATCGGGCCCAAGCAAGATCTTATCCGTAGATTCCCACCAACATGTAGGTGATCGACAAGGCTTTCCATAAAAAGCTTCGAAAGGAGCCATGCCAATACTAGACTGAAAGCTGTTATTATATGCTAACTCCACCAATGGAAGATGCTCTTCCCATGTACCTCCAAAATCCAAGATACATAGCCTCAAAAGGTCTTCTAAAATACGATTCACCCTCTCGGTCTGGCCGTCCGTCTGAGGATGATACGCGGTACTCAAACACAACTGAGTCCCTACCGCCTCTTGCAAACTCTTCCAAAACTCTCTAGTGAAGATAGGATCTCGATCGCTCACTATACTGGAAGGTACACCATGCAATCTAATAATCTCTCGAATGTAAACTGAAGCTAGCCATGGAGCAGTTCTCTTACTCTTCACGGGTATAAAATGGGCGCTCTTAGCAAGTCTGTCTACCACAACCCAAATTCCCGTATTACCCTTCCTCGATCTCGGTAATCCATCGAGACACTATCCCACTTCCATAGCGGAACCTCCAATGGGTGAAGCAACCCACCGGGTTTCTTCTGCTCCGCTTTCACTTGCTAGCACACCAAGCATCTAGCGACATACTCGGCCACGTCTTCCTTCATACCATCCCAAAAGAAAACTCGCTTCATGTCTTGGTACATCTTGTCCCTACCGGGATGAATGGTCATCTTCGACCGATGTGCATCATCAAGTATAGCCTTCCTCAAACCCTCGTCTTGCGGTACACAAAGTCTACCGTCTCTACGCAACCACCCCTTACCATCTAGGGTGTACCTACTCAAATGGCTGGACGACTCCCCCCCTTATGAGCTTCTCTACTAACTCAACCAACTGTGGGTCGTCTCCCTGTGCTCCGCCAATCCGCCCCAAAAGAGTAGGCCTAACCTCCAAGAAGGCTAGCAAACCAGGTACAAAGTCAACGGAAGGTCTAAAGTCAAACATAGAAATAAACTCTAAGCTCCGTCGTTCAACGAACAATGAACTCAAGGACAACCTTTTTCTACTTAAGGCGTCCGCCACCACGTTACCCTTGCCATGGGTATACGCTATCTCATACTCATAGGATGCTAAGAATTCCATCCACCTTTGTTGTCTTAAGACAATGCGCTCAAAGAGTCTCCAACACTTCCCTAAGATGTAGGGCATGCTTTTCTCCACTTCCAGAGAAAATCAGGATATTCTCCCATGCAAAATCGTCACAACTATCCATCTCTCACGCAGACCACCCTAGTCGAACTCGACATCCCCCAAATGCAAGCCCCAAAGGCCTAAACCAATATCAGACAAACACCCAAGGGATACCTCCTTCGAATTCAGACGACCTACGTGAGATGATAATAGTAAAAACGGCTAAATAATTAGGCCCTTGTCCAACTCTGGATGTCCTCGCCAGTCTCGCTCCAAAACCATCGTTTATCCCATAACTGGCTTTGCTCAACCTATTGAGCACATACGAAAACTTATTTCGCTCCTAGAAAAGACCAAGATGTCATTTACAAAGACCATCACGAACTTATTTAGGTACTCCCTGAACACCCTTCTCATCAAATCAATAAAGTATACGGGGGCGTTCGTCAAACCAAATGGCATCACCAACCACTCATAAAAACCATCCGGAGTCCTAAAGGCAGTCTTCTCTATACTATCCTCAACCACTCTCAACTGACGAAACCCCGTGGCTAAGTCCAACTGCGAAAACACTGAGGCGCCAACTAACTGATCAAAGAGATCATCAATCCTCGGCAATGGGTGTCTATTCTTCTTTGTGAGTTTACTTAGTTCTCTTTAGCCTACACGAAGTCTGAGGGACCCATCCGCCTTCTTGGCAAAAACTACTGGAGCACCCCACTCCGATATACTTCGTCTTATGAACCCCTTCTCAAGCAAATCGCCTACTTGCTTATGGAGTTCCCTCCTCTCACGAGGAGCCATGTGGCACCCTGGCCAAGATACTGGTTTGGTATTGTCTACCAGATATATTCGGAAGTCAATCTCCCGCTCCGGAGGTAAGCCCTTCACCTCCTCAAACACATCCGAATATTCCCGGACCACTCTAATAGATCGCAAACTCTCGACCGACGTGTCAAGCGATTCTAGATAACTTAGCTTAACAGATTCCATGGGATTACAAGAGATCTCGAGAGTGTTACCCAAGCGGGTCATAAGCCTAACAACTCTCCCTTCAAAATCAAGAACGGCACCCCTACTGGATAACCAGTCCATGCCCAAAACTAACCCATAGCCCGTGAAGCCCAAAAAGCATCACATCTAAACTCAACGCTAAGTATAGAAACTTTCAAACCCAAACACATCATGGAGCCCCAATTGGGTTTGAAACAACTAAGGGATCATCTACTAAACTGGTGTCTAAGTGCAGTGACTCAACTAACAACGATGAGATAAACGAACTCGATGCGTCAGAATCAAATAAAGTTCGAACCGGATAATAAAGAAATCCAAATTCCAACCTAGACGGTCCCATCCCCATCTGGTACACTAGCCGTGAGGGAATTCAACTACCCTCCAGAAGATTCTGTACCTTGCCCTTGCCTCTTTGGACAATCCTAATAAGGTGTCCTATTCCTCCCAAAAGGATAACTACTAGCCCTCTTCTTCCCATTCTCCACTCGTAACCTCCCATCAAAATGAGGTTTCGTCCTTCATTAAACAACAACTATTTGAGCCTTCCTCCCATCTTCTATCCAATAGGTACCTACAAGTCCTCCTCCTTCTTGAACCAACTTCTAGTCCGACTAATGTCTAAGTCCCTTGAAGTGGTTTTCCATTCTTATCTATCTTAGAAAGATCATCTATACGCGGAGGGGAAACTCAAAACGAGAGAGGAAGAGATTCAAAACGGAGAATTTGAAAGATATAGATATGGCTATTGGGGATTATGCTTTTCTTTCAAAAACTTTTCTCTTAAAAGACATGTTTTTGAAAATACTCCTTTCAAAAATATTCCTAGAAAATAGTTTTTCTAAAAATTTTATCTGTTCTGGTAACCTTAAGCTCTGATACCACGTGTAACACCCCACACCCGCTACGGTCACTCACTAAGGGAATGCCATAACATCGGTGGAGTATTTTAAGTGAATATAGAACAGAAAAATTACAACAAGACAGATATAAGTAATACTTGAGAATTTAAAACATCATTTCATTGCAGCGGAAAGTAAAACATGTTTGGTTACACCAAAACCATAAACAAGAGTCAAGTACATAATATCCATCCTGATAAAACAAAAGTACATAATCCCACTACATAACTTAATAACCATAATAGAAAAGATAAACAGAGCTTTACATCCACGGTCCAAGCTCCAAAAGATAGATAAAGCAGTCTGATCAAAGCCCACTAGTGCTAGGCCCACTCTGATAACCTGAGGGTTGGGAAAAAGATAAAAACAACGGGGTCAGACATAAGTCTGAGCGAGTCCTATAACTTTAACAATACAATCGTTAAAGTAACCAGAGTAAGACATAAGCTTGATATATGGTAACGACTGGGGATAAATGGCTACACTAAGCAGCCAACTAGACTTAGGATGAACTAAGATAACCGTAAAGACGCATTTACCCACCCAAGGATAATTACTACACTGCACCACCCCAGATCTACCCACCCAAGGGTAATTCCTACACTGCACCACACCAGTTCTACCCACCCAAGGGTAATTCCTACTTAAAGGTTGATCCCACTAAGTGTACTTAGTAATTTTTAATAGTAGTTTCGTGCACCCCTAGCTGACTACATAGGTGCCGTCTGCCCCTATCTCCACTAGGTGTACCCACTACTCCCCAAGCGATCGGCTCCCTAACGTAGATACCCGTGCTGGCCCCACAGTGGGGTGTATCATTCCCGAAAAGGGCAACCTGATAATATCAACGGTGCACGGCTTATACCTACACGATGCAACAACGCCTTACTTACCAACACGGGTCCACACACGCATATGAAACCCGTTGGACTTGCGTTGCCACCGCTAACCCGTTTTGGCCTCTTACAGTCAAGCCCAATATGCGTGTCCCGTCCTCGACTTGGGTCGAGCCCACAAAGATACGTTTGGGATATTGGTTGAAATGGGCCCCCACAAGCTACCCACCTAAGCTTGTCATTTCTAGTGAATCCCACTTAACCCTTTAACCATGTCCACTTACATGTTATAAATTTTGGTTAAGTCTTTTAATCATATTTTAATTGCCACTCAAGGCACCCTCTAGATTTCCACATGCCACCCAAGGCACTTACTTGATTCCCACATGCCACCCAAGGCACTTACTTAACCCTTTAATCATGTTTAATTACGTATTCCACTTTGGTTAAGTATTCTGATCGTATTTTCTATTGCCACCCAAGGCAACCCACTAGTTTCCTCATGCCACCCAAGGCACCCCCACTAGTTACCACATGCCACCCAAGGCACCCACTTAACCCCTCATGCCCCACTACATGCTAATTTGGTTAAGTGTTTCTTAATTAATTAAGATCGTAACCTTTGTAAAGACCTCTCACATTAGACCGTCTTTTATGGCAGCTGGATATGCCGGTTGGTTCCGGGCAGCCTTACACCATAACAGAGTCTAACCTCGTGTCTTTACACTTGTCACGTATTTAGTTTATGACTAAGACCTCTCACATTGGGCCAATCATTTGTAGCCGCTGGATTTGCCGATCGGTTCCGGGCAGTCTTATGCTACAAAAGGGTCCAACCTCGTGTCTTAGTCGATTAATTACACCTAATTAATCACCCCCATAATTTGTATTAATTATCCCTAATTAATTACAAATTTCAAGAATATGGGTAGACCTAACTCAATAGGTAAATTCCCAATTCCATAATATGGGTAGACCTAACTTGATAGGTAAATTCCCAATTATGTCCATTCACTTTATGTTATGCTTAAGCATACCCATTTCACACCATTTTATTAACATGCATATTAACCCCATCGTTCCCCACGTAATTCGTTCTCATAACATGACATAATAAAGGGAAGATTCATCCCAAATGCCATGGGTTTAACCAACATAGCATATAACTTTATCATGGGTTTAAAGGGTGTCAACTTGCATATATGAGCATACATTAAACCCAACTAGCATTTAACTCAAACTTGCATGAAGCACATATGTCACAAAGGGGGTAACTTGCGTATGATTCTTATGTCATACAAAGCTGTGAACTTGCATAGCATGTCACATGTTAACTTGCATAAAACCAAACACATAACTTGCATAACATGTTACATATGAACTTGCATATAATCATGCACATAACTTGCATACAACCAAACGCATAACTTGCATAACATGTTACATATGAACTTGCATATGTATGTATGACATACAAAGGTAAACTCGCATAAGTTATGCATATCACTAATCCAAACAACTTGCATAGATTATGCATATTATAGATCCAAACTCATAGGTTAAACTTGCATGTCATGTCACTTATTTCACACATGATTCTAGCATAAAACCAAGCATTTAACTTGCATAAAACCAAACACTTAGCATGCATAAAACCAAATACTTAGCATGCATAAAACCCACCACTTAACATGCATAAACCCAAACACTTAACTTGCATAAACATAGTGTCATCATGAATAAGTGTTAAACATAGTGATTAGCAAACTAGCATCATAACATATGACCTAAAACCCATTGATCCGCAAGCAAAACCATATGATCTCATCACATCTCATCTACTTAGTTTAGCAATTGATTATTAAAGTGATAGAAACTCACAAACTCCAAGATTAGCTCCTTAGATAGTTGCTAGAGTTGAAGTAGAGGTGGATTAGTAGTTGATTAGCTTGCAATCCTCTTCTCTAATTAGTGGAGGCTCCTTCTAAGTTGCATTTTGGCGGCATGATGGCATAGATTCTATTTTTAGTATGGATTAGGGTAGTCTTAGGGTGTATTTATAGGATTAGGTTGTGTTTTAGACCCTTAGATTTACCCTAGGTTAGTTTAGGTCCGTCAGATTTCGTCCCAAGCCCTCCAACCCAGCCCAAAACTCAACCAGGTGCACCCAGGCCATAATCAGCCGATAGGGAAAGTCGACAGCCCTGTCGACTGCCAAGTCGACAGGCATGTCGACAGGACAGCCCTTTCGACAGCCAAGTCGACTTGGCTGGGCGGGAGTTTTCCCGCCTGGCCCCCATTTCTGCATGTTTCGAAATTCAAATTTCCCGAAAACTTCTTTGGGCCTTAACCGGGTCATACGAACTCCGATTTACAAAATTTCGGACTCTATTTCGTGTATTTTTCCGAGACGAACACAATGAAGTACTCCGTTCCCCCCAATTCTCACATCTGAGATTATTTATTCTGCAATTAGTGAATTTTAGCATTAACTGAAATTCGGGGTGTTACACTTAATGTGTTGTTCTTTGAACACCAAGAGCTTCTCTTTTGGTTTACTTTCCAACAGACGCTTCATTCTTTCTAACACCCTCCCTTAAACTTGATGTGTTAATATCAAGTTTACAAAGCATCGAACTGATGTTTTTTTATTTTTCATCATCTTCCGTAGATAAACTTGTTCACAACTTTCAACTGTATCTGGTTTGGCATGCTCAACTGTTTTAGTTTATTGGTTCTTCTGACCATCAACAAATACTCTTGGTTTCTTCATCGACCTCTCCACTCGGGTCGTCTATGGATACTTCTGTATTTGTCTTTCTCTGAACAAGCTAGAGTTGCGGCTCTTTTTCTTTTGCTTGTTGGATAAAGCCAAGTATGCTTCACTCACACCTACTTCACTTGTCGGCAAGCACCTATTTTCTAATAGGTATTTCTTTAGACAGTTCTCTCGAGCATTCGCAAATATCCAACCATATAAGCGACATTCTTCCCTTCTTCGTCTTCCTCTTTATATTCACATCATTTTCACAGCAAAACTTTACCGCAAGCTTTTAGTTCAACGACCTCATTTTGACATAGGGTGCTCAATTTGCTTCAGCATGCGTCTGTACGACCTTATTGACTTTAGTTCCTTTCTTTTTCTGCTTCTTCAGCGGGATTATCTTCAAACTTCGAAGTTTCAGTGTCTTCTGCATTTTAAAGATGGCTGGCTTGAGTATCTTTCATTTCAACTTCATCTTTATTTTCTGCAGTTTTTTTTCCGCAAATTCAGAGGGATATTTGCTATCTCCATCTTTCTTTCTTTTTGTTCTTTGTTTTTTTTAGCAACATTACAATCTCATAATTAGTCAAAACACAATCACAAAATAAAATGATTATTTTTAGCTTACTTCTAGCACACAACAATGCCTTAATAGATTTTAAAGCATACTTGAGCTTCAGTCTTTACCATGGAGCTCTCGTTAATAAGCCCTTGGATCTTCCTCAAAGCAAACTCTTTCAATTAACACCCCCCCTTTCTACCTAGTGCTTTCATCATTTTGGGAGCTTTGTTGTTACTCTAAGCACTTGACCCGCATGCAAGGTACAGAAGATAAGCACCAATTCCAACTGCAGCTATGGCACAACCAACACCTAGTGTTGTAATTATCAATTCTGACTTTGAAAAAGAAGTTTCATCCAATTCACCATTTTGAACTGTGGTTGATGCCTTCCCGTCCCTTTCTTTTTTTCACCGCTACTTATTCTTTTGTTTCTGGTTCGCTCTCCATTATTTTTTTTCTTGCTCCAAAATTTCTATTGTGCTTCTCATCTCTTTCTCTCCTTCCTCTATCCCTAACTTCTGGACATTCCTAATGAGAGTTTTCATGCTCTTCATTTTACGATGAGGCCAAGGAGGAATTCCCAATTCTCTACACTTCTTCTTCTTTTTTTATTTTTTTCCGATCAGGCAAACGACAACTATTTTATGGTGGCCACCGCCGCCGATAGATAACACCCCAGATCAGAAAACTCTTGTGAGTATTATGGCTCTAATACCACTTTATTGGAGGAAGAGTGAAACAACCCGGAAATGCGAGCCAGTTTAATTTTTTATTTTGGCAATGTTGATGAATTTTGAATATTTAAAATAGATTATTTTAAATAATAACGACGAGAAAATTATTTTGAATAGAATTAGAACATATATATTTATATAGATCGTCGTTAGAATATAAATATTTTATTTATAATATAAAAGGAATTGAAAATGGCGCGGTAGTTCGATAATTCGATTTCAAATTTCAAATGAATGTACCGGGAGCAAAATAAACCGGATTTCAGCGAAACCAAAAATAATGGAATCTAATTGAGGATGTCTTTCCAACGAATCCGAAAAATTGAAATTTCATAGCGGGAATCAAAAGATATGTCCAGTTGAAATTTCAGAATAGTCGCTATGGAATTCTTGCCCTTAAAAATGGAAATTTTGCAAACGACTTTGGTTTTCGACGAAACTACTTTTGTTGGATCTGTGATGTCAAGTTATTGCTAGGTTTCAAATTTCATAATTTTTCGATTCAATATGTGAGCGTGGAAGAGGAAAACGCGTTTGACCATTTTTAGTTGATTTTAATCGACTGGAAAATGGTCATTTTTAAAACGGTCTCTGAATTTGACGAAACTAGTTTTGTTAGGACCGTATCGTCAATACGAAGCTAGAAAATATTTTTATGGAATTTTTCTAGTTAGTATGTGGCCCCGGTAAATTGATATGCGCATTCAAATTCAATATATAGAGTTATATGTTGATTTTGAAGAAAACTGATCGAAACGATGGAATTGACCTACGAAACATATCCCATTGCGTTCAGAATAGTGGTAATTAGCTATGGGCGACAGTCGTTGAGCTTTGTTTGGAGATCGAATGCAAAATCAACTTCTTAGAGAAGTAAAATAAATAAATAATAAATTTAATTAAACAAACCTCCCCTTTCTTTACTTGGTCAACGCCCCCTTTTATCCTCTAAACCCGAAATCGATATACAGATAAAAAAAAGAAACTGACGCCCTCGTCGATTAAACCCCTCCGTCCACTGCACCGTCGATGAAGGCCCCCACCTCGCGCCTCTCCCTTCCGTCCATCGCATCCCTCCCCTTCAGCCTCTTGCATGCCAAAACTGCCCCCCCCCCTTCATCGTTGAAACCCAACAGCGAGCCCCTTTTTCTTCGTACCCCCTGCGCCTCCTCAACGCCGACGAGCTGGCCCCTCCTCCGGTCGATTGTGGAGCTCGAGTCCGCGCTCAAGGCGAGGGCTTTGGATGGAGATCACGATGAGGGTTTGGGGCGCAAATTCAAACCCTAATCTAGAAGAGTGCAAACGGATTTCCACCTATTGAAACGAGGAAGAAGAAGGGCAGCGGTCCCTCATTCGATTGGCAAATGGTAACGTTTTCATTTTGTTGTTTCAAATTTATTTAAACTATGTATTTATGAATATGGTTTTAAAATATAAAATATACATGGTTTTGAAAATAAAATATATACTGTTTTAAAAATAAAAATAATATTCTTTTTGAAAATAATATTTGGGCTGTTTTAAAATAGAAGATATATAACGTTGTTTTTAAATAGAAGATATACATCGTTGTTTTTAAATAGAAGAATAATGATGTGTAAAGATTAAACTTTTACTAATGAAAAGATTGAAATTTTACTCATGGAAAGATTTGATTTTTAATAACGAGAAGATTAGATTTTAAATCGTATAAAGATACGATTTTTAGAACTGTAAAGATATGAATTAATTTTTAGAAGAATGAAAATATAATTTTTATATAGAAGAGATTATAAAAAGATGATTTTTATATAGTAGATATAATAAAAATTCGATTTTTATATATATGAAGTAGCGATATAAAAATTCGTTTTTATATATAAGAAGTGGAAATAAAAATATGATTTTTATGTGCATGTAATGATAATAAAAATGTGATTTTTATAGTGATGAAATGAAAAAGCGAATTCTTTATATTTGAAAAGGCGAATTCTTTATTATATGAACAGCGATGTAAAAATAGAATTTTTTTCTATATAGTAGCGATGTAAAAATAGAATTTTTATCTATATAGTAGCGATGTAAAAATAGAATTTTTATCTATATAGTAGCGATGTGAAAATAGAATTTTTATCTATATAGTAGCGATTATAAAAATGTGATTTTTATATACATAGCAACAATATAAAAATGTGATTTTTATATGTGTAGTGGCTACGGACAACGAAATGGACAAAAGGCGAGAACAGTGATGACTTCTACATATGGAGAGTCGTGGCATTTGGTTTAGCTTTCGGTGAGAACTTCTCACTTTAAGTTTCCTTTTCTAGTTAAAAATATATGCTAGGATGCAGACGGTGCTTAGTAGCACCTGACACCCGTCGTCCACAGACCATGAATGACTTGTTTGTTTGGTTGCTATGTTGTGAAATTTGATTGTGTGATGTAGAATGAAATAAAATAGTTTATAGTGGAAAATATTTTATAGTTAAAATTATAATTTTTAATGTGTATATAAAATAAAATATTTATAAACAAATAAGACGATTTGTTTATATACACTGATTTGACTGATATTGATTGGGACGGTAAATTTTACAAAACGCCCAACTGCACAAATAAAATCTGTGTTTGATTGTTTGAAACCCCCTCACGGGTGTTGGGATGATTTTTGACATACACCAATCCCAATTATTTAGTTGTATATCGATCGATTGGTTGACAGACTGTGTGAGCGTTAATTATTTATATTTGATGCTTATGCAGTTGCGTGGTGCACTTTGGATGATGGTTGATTATTTATCGTTGCTATTATATACATTCGTTGTATGGAATCCATATAATTAACATTATATGGTAATTGATTGGGCCTCATTCCAATTAGGAAAATAAAGAACATTATAAATAAAGGTTCATGTGTTGACAGTACTCATTCGTTGAGATTAGTCATGTGTTGAACGAAATATTTTAACAATAAAATTTACATCTTTATCATATATAAAATTAGAAACTAACTAGAAAATAGATAAGATGAGTGGTCTCCTGGATATTGATCAGATGTTGGTTTCGACCTTCGGGGTTAATATTTAGAGAATCGTTCTCTTACTAATTTACGGTAGGAGTCTGATTAAAAATTAAACGATAGAAATCATAATTTTATAAAATATATTAAATAACAAAAATAGTTATGTATTGACAGTACTCATTTGTTGAGATTAGTCTTGTATTGAAAGAAATATAGATTAATGTGTTGAATAGAATAAAAATTCATTTGTTGAATAGAATAACGAAGTTATTGAAAAATATAAAGCCGTGTTGATTAGAGATGCGCTATTTTGATGCGAACGATATTTATATCGAATACATTCGTTTTATAATGAATATTGAAAAGTGATTTCAAAATCGAATATTTTGAAATGAAATTTGAAATTAAATTAAAATGAATTCGAATTGAAATTAAATTAAAATGAATTCGAATTGAAATTAAATTAAAATGAATTCGAATTGAAATTAAATTAAAATGAATTCGAATTGAAATTGAATAGAAATGGATTCGAATTGAAATTGAATAGATATGAATTCGAATTGAATTGAAAACGAATATGAATTCGAATTGAAATTGAACTGAAATTGAATTGAAATCGATTTAAATTGAAATCAAATTGAAATGAATTTAAAACGAATTTATAAGGAAAAATTCAATTTCGATTTGATTTGAAATGGAAGTTGAAACTGTTTTTAAAGCAAATTTGAAACGATTTATCAAATTCGTTTTAAATAGAAATCGATGAAATATATATTATATATATAATATAATGGCCTAAATAGAACGCGCCGCGCTGTGGCAGTTCATGAATTTCGACCATTGACTTCGAACGGACATTACGGGAGATCCGACCGTCGGATTCTCCTGAAACCGGAACCATTGGGTTCGTATCGAAAAGAATTTCGAATGAATATTAGAAATCAAAAATCTAACGGTTGGATATGGAGATATGTCCAAATCAATTTCAGAAAAGGTCGCTGTAAGTGCAGTTCGATGGCCGTAGATGGAAATCGACTGTACGGGCCTTGATAAAATTATTAAAAATATATATAATTTGTGTAAAATTATAATATATGAATTGAAAAGAACCGAGATGAAAAATTCCCTATTTGAGATGATAAAATTGTATTTTTATCAAAACGAACTAGTTTTTAACTAGAAGTATAAATTCAATATTTTTAAAATAAATAAACTGGATTTGGAATGGTTTTAAAAATAACCAGAAATTTCCAATATATGAATTGGAAGGGATTTGAATCGAAATTATCTTCGGAATATTTCGATGATTGGATTCGGGATCATACAGATATTGTTACGGAAATTCGGAAGATATATTTATATCGGTATTTCCAATACGATATTTGTTGATTTCAGAATTTGATACTGAATATAAGCCGATAAATTTTCTATTCAAAGCCTTGTATTTAATATCAAATGGGATTTGGGTTCGTCGTGAATGGTGACTTCATCAACACTGTTCTTAAACCCAGTCGAGAAAAGATTAAATCTTTTTATTTGGATTTAATGAAATATACCAATTAATTAATATATTTAATTGGAATTGAATTAGAATTGATTTGTGGGTTTATCATGAACTGTGTTTTAAACGACATTAGTTCTTTAACCCAGTAAAAGGTGTTTTAATGAATCTTTGATTAGATTGAAATGTGACTTGATAATATAAATTATCAAATCCAGAAAAGGATCGAGAATGGAGTATCGTCAGTTTTGCTCCGAGCGATAGTTAAATCTTTAATTAGATTTGAACGTGAAATGGTAATTAAATTTACCGATAACACCATGGTGTTAGTTATGGGGTAATAACTGTTTTGCTCCATGGGATGAATAGGTTGGGATTGGGAAATAAAATAAATAATTACTTCGGTGTGGTTCGCTAATCCCGACCAGTTTGGAAAACCATGATATGGTTTGAAATAATATTCGAAGGAAGATTAAAGAATAAATTTAGAAGAATTTATTTTTGATAAAATTAATGGGAACCTTTCCCTAAGAATGTGAAATTTAGAAACTAACTGTAGGTTAGCTAAGAAGAATGGTTTCCTGGGTATTGACCTGATGTTGGTTTCGGCCTTCGGTGTTAATATTTGGGGAATTGTTCTCTTGCTAATTTACGGTTAGTGACTGATGAATTGGAATGAGGCATATGTTGTGTTTGTGTAACATTTATTTATTATATACGCAGGTCATTCAGAAAGGCCGGGTTTATACCCATTCTGAATAACCGATTCGACGATATGTCGAAGATGAGAACGATGGTTGAAGACTGGAAGTCTTCACATCGTTTGGGCGATTACTATGATCTTGATTGGGCTGTACACCCAAGATGAGGGAATCATTTAGTGGTCATCCAGACGTACTTGGAGATCGATGGATATGCGAGGAAAGTGCCTCCGGTTTCGTTCAGACCCAGAACAGACTTGTAATTGGACTGTGTGTCTGACATTGGATTTTATTCAGTGCTGATCGATCCCTATTAAATATACATCTGTTTGGTGGCGGAGAATTTATTCTCTTGCTTAACGCCCTTCTCTGAGACGTACGAGCTCAGAGGTTGTATATCGATGGACATCAATCGCATGGAGTGAATTGCCTGTGTGGCACGCCTAAGTGGCAATTGATCAAGGCTTCTGTTGAAAAGCAAAGTCTTGTGGTTGATGATCAAAGCACGGCCTATGTGGCGCTGCTTTGTGTATAGCGTGAATTCGCGAGCCTCACACCTCGGTATGAGTCAAAAACGGGACAAGGACTGTAGGGAGAGCACGACGTTTCTTTCTAGCTAGTGGTGGTGTCAGTGCTTAAACTGGCTGACATTTATATACTTTTCACCCATGTGGTTGTTGGAATGAGGCGCCTCGATTTTAGGTCTGTTAGGACCGGAAAACGTGTGTTCAGGAATAACTAATCCTCAAACGTAAGGGAGGACCGGCCCTGAAGCATCCAGGGGTTACCCAGAGTGTGTAGTCCTGAGACATTTGCTAGAGTGTCTCGAACAGGAGAGGAACTTGCCCCTTGCCTCGACTCATGACGGAAATCCAATTTCCAATACGTGACTTGCGGTTTTATTTGTAGAGCCTAGTATTGGCGACATGATAGATGGTACCCATGCCGCCTATGATTGATATTTATGATTGAAATTGTTTTGACACTATACACTTAAAATTGTATCAAATAATTTGTTTTAAACGTACCAAGCATGTTTGGCTATTATAAGGAAAAACCCTATCCTCCGGCTTGCGTTGCATTGTGTGATGGGACCTGGGTCTTATAATAGCTTCATTTTTCGAAAAAGCATTGCGTTGTTTACTGTATGCACTGGTATTCTTGGGAGGAAACTCATTCCGTGTTATACGGCGTGGTCCCTTGAATTACTTTCTTTTAAAATAAAGTTTTAAATAACTGTTTTAGTTCTCACACCAGTCACATGATTGACCTGGAGTTTATTGTTTTAACCTGAACTCTGGGAACCCCTATTTTCCACACGGGCAGCTAGTAGTTTTGGTTTTGCAGATTTATATTCACAAGATCCTGGTTTACATTCGGAACGATACTCGGAAAGCTCTGTATCCGTGTATTACTTTCAGTTGTGTGTTGTATTATTTTTCCGCTGCTATGTAATTTATTGTAATCTCTGATATTTCTGTGTAATATTCATTTATACTCTGTATATCCTTGTATTCTGATGGAATTGTTGTAATAAACAATGAAATGTTCTTCTGTTTGTGTTCCAATTTGTCCTGTTCTCAAAACGATCAGGGGTTTCGAACGGTCTTGGTTGGTTTAACGATCGATTCGGATCGAGCGAAATTCCTTATTGTCACATTTGGTATCAGAGCTTTGATTTATAGAGCTCGAGAACAAGACACATTAGAACCAAACGAAAGAATTCATCAGATATTGGATTAGTAATATCCAATTAGAATGACTCGTTAGAGGTGGGATAAGTAGTATCCTAGAACGAGTGTGAAGAGTATGTTTTTCAAATGAAAACAATTTTGTTTTGAAATTTAAATCAATTATACGTATTTGAATATTTATTTATTTTGAATTTGGACAATCCAATATATAAAGATTTTGCATATACGCGTCATGAACGTATATTCGAAGTTTTAATATACTGGATAGATATAGAATCACACTATAGTCGCATGGACCTGATTCTGATTATTGACGCGTCATCATCAGTAATTATTTTCGTGTGTCGAAGGTGTGCTATCTATATATTTCCATTAGACTGGTGTGAGAACCGAAACTGTATAGATTTATTGTTGTGATTTGGCATCAAAAACATGATTTTCTGTATATATATCAAAATTATGAATTTGAAAAGCTAATCAACTAATTGATTGATGGCTATGTTGTGTGTTTATTTATTTGATAATTTTGAAACCATTTAGCCAAATTAAATCAATTATTGAATTGTATTGAAAATTGGTTGCAATTGCTTGCATATAGATGTAATTACATTGAACAGGTCATAGCAAGAAGGCTAGAGCAGAAGAATAAAATTTGTTTGCCCGACAAATAGGTACATGTTTACCATAATTTACTGTTTTGTTTGGGTGATGATGATTTTATGAGCCGATTAGCTAGCCGCTTGGCTTTTTCTTTTTCTTTTGGATTGAAGAAGGCCATGGAAGGCTATATGAAATATCCCGAAGTCCCCGGTGCAGGGGAGGTTATGGCGAAATTTTTCGAAAATTTAGGATGTTAGCCAAATTTTTTAAAAATTTGAAAAGTTCTTAGAACTGAAAAGTTGAAGAACTTAAGCCGTAAAGAAAATAATGAAAGTTGAGTTGGTTAGTTAAACAACTTCCGGCTTCGTTCCTTTTCGGGGACGAAAAGTTTTAAGTAGGGGAGAATGTAACAACCCGGAAATGCGAGCCAGTTTAAAATTTTTATTTTGGCAATGTTGATGAATTTTGAATATTTAAAATAGATTATTTTAAATAATAATGACGAGAAATTTATTTTGAATAGAATTAAAACATATATATTTATATAGATCGTCGTTAGAATATAAATATTTTATTTATAATATAAAAGGAATTGAAAATGGCGCGGTAGTTCGATAATTCGATTTCAAATTTCAAATGAATGTACCTGGTGTAAAATAAACCGGATTTCAGCGAAACCAAAAATAATGGAATCTAATTGAGGATATCTTTCCAACGAATCCGAAAAATTGAAATTTCATAGCAGGAATCAAAAGATATGTCCAGTTGAAATTTCAGAATAATCGCTATGGAATTCTGACCCTTAAAAATGGAAATTTTGCAAACGACCTCGGTTTTCGACGAAACTACTTTTTTTGGATCCGTGATGTCAAGTTATTGCTAGGTTTCAAATTTCATAATTTTTTGATTCAATATGTGAGTGTGGCAGAGGAAAACGCGTTTGACCAGTTTCAGTTAATTTTAATCGACTGGAAAATGGCCATTTTTCAAACGGTCTCAGAATTTGACGAAACTAGTTTTGTTAGGCCGTACAGTCAATACGAAACTAGAAAATTATTTTCTGGAATTTTTCTAGTTAGTATGTGGCCCCGGTAAATTGAAATGCGCATTCAAATTCAATATATAGAGTTATATGTTGATTTTGAAGAAAACTGATCGAAACGATGGAATTGACCTACGAAACATATCCCATTGCATTCTAAATAGGGGTAATTAGCTATGGGCGACAGTCGTTGAGCTTCGTTTGGAGATCGAATGAAAAATCAACTTCTTAGAGAAGTAAAATAAATAAATAATAAATTTAATTAAATAAACCTCCCCCTTTCTTTACTTGGTCAACGCCCCCCTTTTATCCTCTAAACCCGAAATCGATATACAGATAAAAAAAAGAAACCGACGCCCTCGTCGATTAACCCCCTCCGTCCATCGCACCGTCGCTGAAGGCCCTCACATCGCGCCTCTGCCTTCCGTCCACCGCACCCCTCCCCTTCAGCGTCTCGCACGCCAAAACGCCCCCCTTCATCGTTGAAACCCAACAGCGAGCCCCTTTTTCTTCGAAACCCCTGCGCCTCCTCAACGCCGACGAGCTGGCCCCTCCTCCGGCCGATTGTGGAGCTCGAGTCCGCGCTCAAGGCGAGGGCTTTGGATGGAGATCACGATGAGGGTTTGGGGCGCAAATTCGAACCCTAATCTAAAAGAGGGCAAGCAGATTTCCACCTGTTGAAACGAGGAAGAAGAAGTGCAGCGGTCCCTCATTCGATTGGCAAATGGTAACTTTTCTATTTTGTTGTTTCAAATTTATTTAAACTATGTATTTATGAATATGGTTTTAAAATATAAAATATACATGGTTTTGAAAATAAAATATATAGGATTTTAAAAATAAAAATAACATTCTTTTCGAAAATAATATTTGGGTTGTTTTAAAATAGAAGATATTTTAAGTAGAAGATAAACATCGTTGTTTTTAAATAGAAGAATAATGATGTGTAAAGATTAAACTTTTACTAATGAAAAGATTGAAATTTTACTCATGGAAAGATTTGATTTTTAATAACGAGAAGATTAGATTTTAAATCGTATAAAGATACAATTTTTAGAACTGTAAAGATATGAATTAATTTTTAGAAGAATGAAAATATAATTTTTATATAGTAGAGATTATAAAAAGATGATTTTCATATAGTAGAGATAATAAAAATTCGATTTATATATATATGAAGTAGCGATATAAAAATTCGTTCTTATATATAAGAAGTGGAAATAAAAATATGAATTTTATGTGCATGTAGTGATAATAAAAATGTGATTTTTATAGTGATGAAGTGAAAAGGCGAATTCTTTATATTTGAAAAGGCGAATTCTTTATTATATGAACAACGATGTAAAAATAGATTTTTTTTCTATATAGTAGCGATGTAAAAATAGAATTTTTATCTATATAGTAGCGATGTAAAAATAGAATTTTTATCTATATAGTAGCGATGTAAAAATAGAATCTTTATCCATATAGAGTGATTATAAAAATGTGATTTTTACATACATAGCAACAATATAAAAATGTGATTTTTATACGTGTAGTGGCTACGGACAACGAAATGGATAAAAGGCGAGAACAGTGATGACTTCTACATATGGAGAGTCATGGCGTTTGGTTTAGCTTTCGGTGAGAACTTCTCACTTTAAATTTCCTTTTCTAGTTAAAAATATATGCTAGGATGCTGACGGTGCTTAGTAGCACCCGACACCCATCGTCCGCAGACCATGGATGACTTGTTTGTTTGGTTGCTATGTTGTGAAATTTGATTGTGTGATGTAGAATGAAATAAAATAGTTTATAGTGGAAAATATTTTATAGTTAAAATTATAATTTTTAACGTGTATATAAAATAAAATATTTATAAACAAATCAGAAGATTTGTTTATATACACTGATTTGACTGATATTGATTGGGACGGTAAATTTTACACATCGCCTAACTGCACAAATAAAATCTGTGTTTGATTGTTTGAAACCCCCACATGGGTGTTGGGATGATTTTTGACATACACTAATCCCAATTATTTAGTTGTATGTCGATCGATTGGTTGACAGACTGTGTGAGCGTTAATTATTTATATTTGATGCTTATGCAGTTGCGTGGTGCACTTTGGATGATGATTGATTATTTATCGTTGCTATTATATACACATGTTGTATGGAATCCATATAGTTAACATTATATGGTAATTGATTGGGCCTCATTCCAATTGGGAAAATAAAGAGCATTATAAAATAAAGGTTCATGTGTTGACAATACTCATTCGTTGAGATTAGTCATGTGTTGAACGAAATATTTTAACTATATAATTTACATCTTTATCATATATAAAATTAGAAACTAACTAGAAAATAGATAAGATGAGTGGCCTCCTGGATATTGATCTGATGTTAGTTTCGGCCTTCGGGGTTAATATTTAGGGAATCGTTCTCTTACTAATTTACGGTTGGAGTCTGATTAAAAATTAAACGATAGAAATCATAATTTTATAAAATATATTAAATAACAAAAATAGTTATGTATTGACAGTACTCATTTGTTGAGATTAGTCATGTATTGAAAGAAATATAGATTCATGTGTTGAATAGAATAAAAATTCATTTGTTGAATAGATTAACGAAGTTATTGAAAAATATAAAGCCGTGTTGATTAGAGATGCACTATTTTGACGCGAACGATATTTATATTGAATACATTCGTTTTATAATGAATATTGAAAAGTGATTTCGAAATCGAATATTTTGAAATGAAATTTGAAATTAAATTAAAATGAGTTCGATTTGAAATTAAATTAAAATGAATTTGAATTGAAATTAAATTAAAATGAATTCGAATTAAAATTAAATTAAAATGAATTCGAATTGAAATTGAATATAAATGGATTCGAATTGAAATTGAATAGATATGAATTCGAATTGAATTGAAAACGAATATGAATTCGAATTGAAATTGAACTGAAATTGAATTGAAATCGATTTAAATTGAAATCAGTTTGAAATGAATTTAAAACGAATTTATAAGGAAAAATTCAATTTCGATTTGATTTGAAATGGAAGTTGAAACTGTTTTTAAAACAAATTTGAAACGATTTATAAAATTCGTTTTAAATAGAAATCGACGAAATATGTATTATATATATAATATAATAGCCTGAATAGAACGCGTCGCGCTGCGGCAATTCGTGAATTTCGACCATTGACTTCGAACGGACATTACGGAGATCCGACCGTCGGATTCTCCTAAAACCGGAACCGTTAGGTTCGTATTGAAAATAACATTCCAATGAATATTAGAAATCAAAAATCTAACCGTTGGATTTGGAGATATGTCCAAATCAATTTCGGAAAAGGTCGCTGTAAGTGCAGTTTGATGGTCGTAGATGGAAATCGACTGTACGGGCCTTGATAAAATTATTAAAAATATCTATAATTTGTGTAAAATTATAATATATGAATTGAAAAGAACCGGGATGAAAATTTCCCTATTTGAGAAGATAAAAGTGTATTTTTATCAAAACGAACTAGTTTTTAACTAGAAGTATAAATTCAATATTTCTAAAATAAATAAACTGGATTTGGAATGGTTTTAAAAATAACCAGAAATTTCCAATATATGAATTGTAGGGGATTTGAATCGAAATTATCTTGGGAATATTTCGATGATTGGATTCGGGATCATACAGATATTGTTATGGAAATTCGGAAGGTATATTTATATCGTTATTTCCAATACGATATTTGTTGATTTCAGAATTTGATACTGAACATAAGCCGATATATTTTCTATTCAGAGCCTTGTATTTAATATCAAATGGGATTTGGGTTCGTCGTGAATGGTGTCTTCATCAACACTGTTCTTAAACCCAGTTGAGAAAAGATTAAATCTTTTTATTTAGATTTAGTGAAATATACCAATTAATTAATATATTTAATTGGAATTGAATTAGAATTGATTTGTGGGTTTATCATGAACTGTGTTTTAAACGACATTAGTTCTTTAACCCAGTAAAAGGTGTTTTAATGAATCTTTGATTAGATTGAAATGTGACTTGATAATATAAATTATCAAATCTAGAAAAGGATCGAGAATGGAGTATCGCTAGTTTTTCTCCGAGCGATAGTTAAATCTTTAATTAGATTTGAAAGTGAAATGGTAATTAAATTTATCGATAACACCGTGGTGTTAGTTATGGGGTAATAACAGTTTTGCTCCATGGGATGAATAGGTTGGGATTGGGAAATAAAATAAATAATTACTTCGGTGTGGTTCGCTAATCCCGACTAGTTTGGAAAACCATGATATGGTTTGAAATGATATTCGAAGGAAGATTAAAGAATAAATTTAGAAGAATTTATTTTTGATAAAATTAATGGGAACCTTTCCCTAAGAATGTGAAATTTAGAAACTAACTGTAGGTTAGCTAAGAAGAATGGTTTCCTGGGTATTGACCTGATGTTGGTTTCGGCCTTCGGGGTTAATATTTGGGGAATTGTTCTCTTGCTAATTTACGGTTAGTGAATGATGAATTGGAATGAGGCGTATGTTGTGTTTGTGTAACATTTGTTTATTATATACGCGGGTCATTCAGAAAGGCTGGGTTTATACCCATTCTGAATAACCGATTCGACGATATGTCGAAGATGAGAACGGTGGTTGAAGATCGGAAGTCTTCACATCGTTTGGACAATTACTGATGATCTTGATTGGGTTGTACACCCAAGATGAAGGAATTAGTTAGTGGTCGTCCAGACGTACTTGGAGATCGATGGATATGCGAGGAAAGTGCCTCCAGTTTCGTTCAGACCCAGAACGGACTTGTAAATGGACCGTGTGTCTGACATTGGATTTTATTCTGTGCTGATCGATCCCTATTAAATATACATCTGTTTGGCGGCGGAGAATTTATTCTCTTGCTAAACGCCCTTCTCTGAGACGTACGAGCTCAGAGGTTGTATATCGATGGACATCAATCACATGGAGTGAATTGCCTGTGTGGCACGCCTAAGTGGCAATTGATCAAGGCTTCTATTGAAAAGCAAAGTCTTGTGGTTGATGATCAAAGCACGGCCTATGTGGCGCTGCTTTGTGTATAGCGTGAATTCGCGAGCCTCACACCTCGGTATGAGTCAAAAACGGGACAAGGACTGTAGGGAGAGCACGACGTTTCTTTCTAGCTAGTGGTGGTGTAAGTGCTTAAACTGGCTGACATTTATATACTTTTCACCCATGTGGTTGTTGGAATGAGGCGCCTCGATTTTAGGTCTGTTAGGACCGGAAAACGTGTGTTCAGGAATAACTAATCCTCAAACGTAAGGGAGGACCGGCCCTGAAGCATCCAGGGGTTACCCAGAGTGTGTAGTCCTGAGACATTTGCTAGAGTGTCTCGAATCGGAGAGGAACTTGCCCCTTGCCTTGACTCATGACGGAAATCCAATTTCCAATACGTGACTTGCGGTTTTATTTGTAGAGCCTAGTATTGGCGACATGGTAGATGGTACCCATGCCGCCTATGATTGATATTTATGGTTTAAATTGTTTTGACACTATATACTTATAATGGTATCAAATGATTTGTTTTAAACGTACCAAGCATGTTTGGCTATTATAAGGGAAAACCCTATCCTCCGGCTTGCGTTGCATTGTGTGATGGGACCTGAGTCTTATAATAGCTTCATTTTTCGAAAAAGCATTGCGTTGTTTATTGTATGCACTGGTATTCTTGGGAGGAAACCCGTTCCGTGTTATACGGCGTGGTCCCTTGAATTACTCTCTTTTAAAGTAAAGTTTTAAATAACTGTTTTAGTTCTCACACCAGTCACATGACTGACCTGGAGTTTATTGTTTTAACCTAAACTCTGGGTGCCCCTATTTTCCAAACGGGCAGCTAGTAGTTTGGTTTTGCAGATTTATGTTCATAGGATCCTGGTTTACAGCTGGAACGATACTCGGAAAGCTTTGTATCCGTGTATTACTTTCAGTTGTGTGTTGTATTATTTTTCCGCTGCTATGTAATTTATTGTAATCTCTGATATTTCTGTGTAATATTCATTTATACTCTGTATATCCTTGTATTTTGATGGAATTGTTGTAATAAACAATGAAATGTTCTTCTGTTTGTGTTCCAATTTGTCCTATTCTCAAAACGATCAGGGGTTCCGAACGGTCTTGGTCGGTTTAACGATCGATTCGTATCGAGCGAAATTCCTTACCATCACAAAGAGAAATTGGATTACTTATAATTCTTATTAGCTTGCTTCCAACATACAAAATAACCACATATATATAGTGGTTTACTCATCTTTTCAAATATTAATGGACACTTCTTTTGATTTAAATGACATGACTCTTAAGTATTCTAGATACATGATTCTAATGCAAATATTAATTATTACCCACATTATCAACATTCTCCCGCTTAATGTGTTGTTCTTTGAACACCAAGAGCTTCTCTTTGGGCATACTTTCCAACAGACGCTTCATTCTTTCTAATATTCTAGTGGTTCAACATCTTTTGAAATAAAAATAGATTGACTTTCACATACATAGGAGGATGTAGGATTGACATAATACCCTGAATTAAAAAATCAATAGGAATTCGTGTGACTTAACAGTAGTGAAAATATGTAAAATAACCATGGAGTGATGTAGGAAATACTTAATGTATGATTTTTAAAGTCAAAATGTACAAGTCACACTCAACTAATCTAAAACTAAGCTTTCATGTAATATAAAAAAAAATAAAGGTAAGAAAAAGGAAAATAGGAACAAAGACAGGGAGCGACATTGAGGACTGTAAGGTTTCAAATGGAGGGGACTGTTCATCGAAGAGGAGGACAAGGGTAGAGGAGTCATGATTTATGGTGGTAAGGGAATGGAGGTTCAAAAGTGTAAACACTGAAAGGTAAGAAGAGCATCAGGTAACAAGGGATGGAAAGGATAGTATATATTTAGTACCGAGTCACGGAAGTGTATTTCTCAACTGGGAGTGGGTTAATTAGGCCATGTGGCCATGTAAGAGGATAACGTAGCGGTGGGCCTAAGGGCTATGGGCATTGTAATTTTGGGTAAGGTTTAAAATCATTAAATTGAAAATAAGAAGCCTGGGCAGAAGGGATCTTTAGCGTATGGGCTGGTTCTAGAAAGAGGGGATTAAAAGGGATGTTGGCCCTGTTGGGTTTTGGAGCATTTAGTAAGTTGGTTTAAAACTATCGTTATGGTTTAACAATGGGTAGAAATACTTTTATATGTTTGTACAACCAAACCAATAAAAAGACAAATATATTTTTAAAATCAAATGTTGTTTTGAAATTAAATTATTTCTTTTAATATTTTAATTAAGTGAGGAATTATCCAATCATTTTGAAACCGCAGAGTTGATTAAATTTAGGTGCTAAATCTTAACGCAATTATCGGAAGGCGGTTAACCGAAGATAAATAATGGAATTATTTTTTAAATTGAACACTAGAATCGTATTTAATCAACTTAGGGTGACGATCATTTAAGAACAGAAAAATGATTACAAACTAATATTGGTATTTATTTTAATATAATTATCTGTTCTATTTAAATACCACTTGTCCCTAAAAAAAATAACGTTGATCGTTTCTGTCCCATTCAAAGTAAATAAAGAAATGATGATCAAAGGTAAGTATAGCCTCAAGCCACACAACCGGGAAATGACAAAAATCGGGAAGGCGGCATGGCTATGTGGGTCGCTCCCATTAGGGTGTAGCATCACATATCTAGAGAAATTACTTTTGTTTCTTATTCTATCGATTCTATCCCATTCGGGAAATGGTTGTCGTACACAACCATTAGTGATATACTGTAACACCCCACATCCGTTAGTGTCACTCACAAAGGGAATGCACTAAGTTCTGTGGAGCATTATAGGTAAAAGATGCAGATAAATTACAAGACAGACAAATTTAAAACAGCGGAAAATAAGACTTTACTTTATTGATAAAGTAATTTGTACAACAATTGTTTTTCAATATCAGAGTATCTGTCTTACAAAAAAAAGGAAGAAGCATAAAATAACATTTATATTCCCCAATGTAGCATGAGCCAGCCATAGCAAGAGAATCCAGGCAAATCTTCGACTAATCTTCAAGTTGGGAAAGAGTAACGGTCAATCTAATCTGAGCTATACTATTCCCTCCTTTACAACCCTGGGGGGAGGGGGGAGACGGAAGAAAAGAAAGCGAAAGAAAACAGAGTCAGACATAAAGTCTTGTAAGTTCAGTAACTTTTAGCATGTGAACAGGGAAAAGAAGCACGACATGAATTAACTGAATACAAGATAATACTGTGATGATAGGGCTAACAAGATAACATAATATTAACGCAAGATATGCTAAGGCAAGATAATGTATGCTTCACTACTTTCTCTGTTATTCTGGTTTCTATATCTCTGCACCGCCTAACTAGTGTCTCAACTAGTAATCTGTATAAAATGATAACATGATCCCAATCCCCGTAATCGTGGTTGCCTTTAGGTGTATATCTATTATTTATTACCTAGATCTAATATGGGGTTTTCTATCGAGCGCTTTCTAGATTCGACTAGGCTTTATGCGACTTATCTAATACTTCTCGGATTCAGGGTTTATGTCACCTAGGTCCAAGTAGGGATTATGCTACCTATCGAACGGTGCCGCTAGTCTAGGACACACTACCCAGAGTGATAAGTGTTCCTAGACTTTACGTCCCAATCGTATCGTAACGTGCTAGATATCTAGTTGCACATGTCCTCTATATGTGCGGCCCGAGTCCCGTGGCAGGGCTAATCAAGAAACACGGAACTCGGTCGGGAGCTTTAAGTTATCTGCCGATGCAGATGCTAAGGTCTGTTTTTCCAGTGGCTATGGTCCCACTCGACCCCTCCCTCAACTAATGAAAGGCACACCTTGAAAAGTGAGAACTATACGCAGGCCCTCTATGCCCCACTAACCTATGGCCATCATCACCCATAACTAGATAGCAAGTATATGGTCTTTTGGAGTTCTCCGCCTTTCCGCTTTACGTATCTTGACTGACTCAAGATGGTAGGTAGATGACGAGTCGCTATCACAGAGCTACTGGTCTCGCCGAATCACGCTGGTCCATCCTAGTCTTTAGGTTGCCATATATTGCAACCAAGGCATACCCTTGGTTCTTCTCACGCTAACCTTAACCTCTGTGAGCCTAGGCGGATCATCTGCATTCTCACAGAGGGATACCAAGAGTACCCTTACGTCCCCTCGAAGCCTCGGGCTTCGTAACCTAATTCGTTGGAGCCTTATTTAAGATCAGATGGACGTTCGCTCCTCTTCGTGTTATACTAAGTATCCTTAGTTTTTCTGACTAAGGTTTACCACTTAGTCCATTTAACTAAGGTTTACTTACTTAGTTCTCTTTCTCGTCAAGTTGGATTGGCTAAGTGCCGTTAGTCAATTTAAGTTAACTTGACCCATTCATTTATCATGTTAAACTGGTTAAGTGTTATCAGTAATTCATGTTGACTTAACCCTACCACAAACCAAGTTATATTGGTTAAGTATTTTCTAATTACTTAACCCTACCCATTCATCTTGTATTGGTTAAATGTTCCTTTTAACCTAACCTTGACCATCTGTTCTAACTGACATGTTACAATGGTTAAGTGTTTCCTTAGCTAACTTAACCCTAACATCTGTTTAGCTAACATGTTCTAATGGTTAAGTATTATCCCTTCATGTTTAACTTAACCCTCATTCATTTATCACACTCTGATGGTTAAGTGTTCAAGTTTACTTAACCCTACATTCTAGTCCCATTAACATACTAAATTGGCAAAGTATACTTACTTAACCCCCACCTTCTAGTCTGGTTAACATGTTAAATTGGCTAAGTGTATTAATCTTACTTAACCCCTCCTTCTAGTCTGGTTAACATGTTAAATTGGCTAAGTGTCTTCCTTACTTACTTAACCCCTACAAGTCTTGTCTTACTACCATGTTAAGTTGGTTAAGTATTCCTATGGACTTAACCCTCCCACTCTAGCTTAAGTTGGTTAAGTGTTCCTATGAACTTAAACCTCCCATTCTAGCTTAACTGTGTTAAGTTGGTTAAGTGTTCTTATGAACTTAACCCTCCCATTCTAGCTTAGCTTTAATTGTCTTATTAAAGCACCGACCACTCACATTAGACAGGTATTGTTGTGGCTGCCGGTATGCCGGTTGGGTCCGGGCAGTATTACGCCACAACTCAGTCTAACCTCGGGCCTTTATTGGGCTCAATGCCTTAACTCCCACATTGGATAAGTATTGTTGTGATTACTGGACAACCGGGCGGATCCGGGCAGGTTTACATCACAACTCAATCCAACCTCGGGTTAAGCATATTCGTATTGTCTAAATTTTACATTTCTCATTTAGGACGAATCCTATAAGTAAATTACTCCTAATTTACTTATTCCATAATTACTCTTTTAATGCACATTTATCCATATTTATTTTTATGGCCCATTTCCCCTATAAATCAGTTATTCTTATACCATTTTTGTCCAAGCCTAATGTTCATGTCAATTACTCACAATTATGACTAAATTCAAAATTGTGCTAATATACTCATTATGCCAAATTAACTTAATTTAGCTAAACCAATCCTGATTTAATATTCTAATTTCAGTTCATGTCGAACTAGACTTATTTTTCTAGTTTACAGTTTATGTAAAAACTTGATTTACAAGCCAATACTGGATTCAAATTATACATCCTATAATTCATGTCAAAATTACCCAATTTGCATTTAATAGACATGCTATAATACATGTCCTAAATTATGCCAATCACGATTATGATCATGTTCCAAATTATGCCAATTTTCAAGTTTACAAATACGTTTTAGTCAATTTCATGTTTTCCCAAATCGTGTTCCCACCGTTCGTATAATCGTGATTCATCCTAGATTATAAATAAATCTAGATTCATGGATAAAAGGGAATGAACCAAAATGCCATGAAAAGATAGACATAATAACTGGCATAAGATGATAATTCACTAATTCACTAATTTCAGATCTAACAAATTACACTGAATAAATTGATTTAAAGCTTCGAAGGCCTATAGATCTGATAATATTATGACATGAAAAGGGTTGAATAAATAACATAGGTTCAGGTATATGGGTAGATCTAACTTAATAGATAAATTCCCATAATCAAGATCCAAGGATAATTAAGAATAGACTGGAATAGATAATCAAGTTTAGATCCAATTTCACAGTCATAATCTTAGGCAATAATATCATGTTCATGAATCATAGGTAATTATCCACCTTTGTCCTTGTCATAGTCATAGGCATTAGTTTATTCTCCTAGTCAAAGGCTTATGTTCATAGTCAAAGGCTTATGTTCATAGTCAAAGGCATATGTTTCAAAGGCCACAGTTCCATAGTCATAATCTTAAGCATTGGCAATTTAGTCACAATGTGTTCTAGGACATAACCAAGAATCAGATCCAAAGTCATAAACAAGCACAGATTCAATGAAATGATAAGGCATATTTCTTATATTCTTTTAATTTCATGTCACAAATAGAAAAAGGCGTTCAAATCTAAAAAGTAACCGACTTACATTGATTGGATCTAGAAAAGAATAGAAAGATAGCATTGCTTGAAGCCGTTGAATCTTTACTTGAATCCTAACTTGTTTTGAATCTTCTCTTGAAAGACTTGAGCAGCATATCCTCGTCATGATTTATATTTTATTTTAATCTATTTATTTAGAATTAGAGGAAGAAGAAGAAGCCATGTCCATCAAGAATTTGTGCAGCATAAGGTTAGAGAAGAATGGTGCAAAGAGAAGGAGACTAGGGGGCTGTTTATATAGGATTGCAAGTTAATTTGAGCCGTCGATGAAGCCAAGATTAAACAAAGCCATCCATTCTAAAGAGAAGCCAATTATGTTCACAATTACTTTCTTAATGTACATTATTAACATTTATTATTAAATTTGTATGCATATTAGATACATCCGCCCTTTACACATTTATTATTAAATTTGTATGCACATTAGATACATCTCCCCTTTACACATTTATTATTAAATTTGTATGCACATTAGATACATCTCCCCTTTACACATTTATTTTTAAATTTGTATGCACATTAGATACATCTCCTCTTTACACATTTATTATATTAAGCATTGGTTATTCTTAAATTAGTAACTTTAGTGTTAACAGAAATACGGGGTGTTACATTCTCCCTCCTTAATGGATTTCGACCCCGAAATCTTCAAGTCAAGAAGAATGTAAATCCTACCATCCAATCATCCATCTACTCAACCATCAAACACAGGCATCCATTGTCCTTAAAGACTTCTAATGCTTGTATGTTCATATGCATAGTGTGTGTACATGTCTTTATCTAATGCAAAATCAGGCGGTCTACTGATTCAGTTGACCTCCTTAATGCAAATCATGTCAGTGCCATGCGTCCAATATGTATGCAAATCCTAATGATACATATTATTTCTATATGAGTGCACAATCATTCACTCAAATGCGACATCCATATGATAACACATTAAGTTCAATTCATAAACAAATACATATATGTAAATGAAATATGAAGGCGTCTGAGCTGATCTAGTTCCTAACACGTGTGTATATGCATTCACGAGCAACCACTAGCAACCATTCGCAACCATCAACCATAACATGTTTCAAATACATGTTTACATCCAAAAGGGTTTCTACCTAAGGATCGATGATACGTCCTAGAGGATATACCTTAAAAGCTAGAAATTAGTATGCATAGAATTCCTAAAAAAAGGAATCAAGGATGTACCCTTAAGAAAAAGGGTATGAGGCGCGTATGCCTTATCTTCAATCTCCCGTATCACGTCTTCTTGAGCTTTACTCAACTGTACCTTAACAGATTCAACTTCACGATTGCGAAGTTTCTTGACCCCCATTTCCAAAATAAACAAATATCAACCATGATACTGAGTGTATATACTAGGATGATCAGAGGTCGCTCCTCTTAGCTTATCAATCATGCCATAACTATGAGGGTCAAAAGGTCACTACGTACTTTTTACCTCTCTTGAGGTTAGTCCTTCTCTATATAGAGTGCCTGCCACAACTATTCTTCTCTCAAGCAAACCATCCTAGTCGAACTCGACATCCCTCAAGTACAAGCCCCAAAGGCCTAAACCAATATCAGACAAGCACCCGAGGAATGTCTCCTCCGAATTTGGACGATCTACGTGAGATGATCTAAGAAAAAACAACCAAACACTTGAGCACTAGTTGGGATCTTTTACTATACAAGTACTAAGGTGCAGAGACTCAACTATGGAAGCAAATATAAACAAATGCGAAGTGCTAAAATCAAAAGAAAGAGTACAAACAGAAAAGCTAGACACTTCCAACAGAACTTTACTACCTTTCTCCTAGGTACGCTTAGTGGTGAAAGCATGTACTTGCCCTTCTGAAAATCTTGTCCTTTGATCTTAATTATATGCCCTATTCTGCCATAGTAAAGATACTTCCTCTTGTCTTATGTTTTATAATCCCTTCCTCCTTCGTGGGCCAAGTCTACATCCATGAATTCCTCATCCTTGGGTTGTGCTCCTTAGACAAACTCCTCATCCTCTTTCGTGTGTAATCATGTTGACAAATCTCTCGAAAGTTGCCTCCATCGTACAGAAAACCCTACTAAGCTTGAAAGAAAACTAGCCGCAGGTGAAACTACTACGGTTATAGATGGAAGTCGGGCACTACTTGGCCCTTCGATGAGGTTACCTCCCAGAAAGCCAGGAGCCCTAGAGACTCAAGAAGGGGACAAGAACTCAAACGGAGAATCAGAAGATAGTGCGTATGGCTTTTGGGGAATATGCCTTTAAAAAAACTTTTCTCTTGAAAATGCTTCTTTTAAAACTGTTTGAAAATTATAATTTTTTTTCAAATCTTTTATCTGATCCGGTAACCTTCAGGTCTATACCAAATGTAACACCCCACATCCGTTAGTGTCACTCACAAAGGGAATGCACTAAGTTCTGTGGAGCATTATAGGTAAAAGATGCAGATAAATTACAAGACAGACAAATTTAAAACAGCGGAAAATAAGACTTTACTTTATTGATAAAGTAATTTGTACAACAATTGTTTTTCAATATCAGAGTATCTGTCTTACAAAAAAAAGGAAGAAGCATAAAATAACATTTATATTCCCCAATGTAGCATGAGCCAGCCATAGCAAGAGAATCCAAGCAAATCTTCGACTAATCTTCAAGTTGGGAAAGAGTAACAGTCAATCTAATCTGAGCTATACTATTCCCTCCTTTACAACCTGGGGGGGGGGGGGAGACGAAAGAAAACAGAGTCGTACATAAAGTCTGGTAAGTTCTGTAGCTTTTAGCATGTGAACAGGGAAAAACAACACGACATGAATTAACTGAATACAAGATAATACCGTGATGATAGGGCTTACAAGATAACATAAGATTAACGCAAGATATGCTAAGGCAAGATAATGTATGCTTCACTACTTTCTCTGTTATTCTGGTTTCTATATCTCTGCACCGCCTAACTAGTGTCTCAACTAGTAATCTGTATAAAATGATAATGTGATCCCAATCCCCGTAATCGTGGTTGCCTTTAGGTGTATATCTATTATTTATTACCTAGATCTAATCTGGGGTTTTCTATCGAGCGCTTTCTAGATTCGACAAGGCTTTATGCGACTTATCTAATACTTCTCGGATTCAGGGTTTATGCCACTTAGGTCCAACTAGGGATTATGCTACCTGTTGAACGGTGCCCCTAGTCTTGGACACACTACCCAGAGTGATAAGTGTTCCTAGACTTTACGTCCCAATCGTATCGTAACGTGCTAGATACCTAGTTGCACATGTCCTCTATATGTGCGGCAAGAGTCCCGTGGCAGGGCTAATCAAGAAACACGGAACTCGGTCGGGAGCTTTAAGTTATCTGCCGATGCAGATGCTAAGGTCTGTTTTTCCAGTGGCTATGGTCCAACTCGGCCCCTCCCTCAACTAATGAAAGGCACACCTTGAAAAATGAGAACTATACGCAAGCCCTCTATGCCCCCACTAACCTATGGCCATCCTCACCCATAACTAGATAGCAAGTATATGGTCTTTTGGAGTTCTCCGCCTTTCCGCTTTACGTATCGCGACCGACTCAAGATGGTAGGTAGACAACGAGTCGCTATCACAGGGCTACTGGTCTAGCCGAATCACGCTGGTCCAACCTAGTCTTTAGGTTGCCATATATTGCAACCAAGGCATACCCTTGGTTCTTCTCACACAGACCTTAACCTCTGTGAGCCCAGGCAGATCATCTGCATTCTCACAGAGGGATACCAAGAGTACCCTTACGTCCCCTCGAAGCCTCGGGCTTCGTAACCTAATTCATTGGAGCCTTCTTTAAGATCAGATGGACGTTCGCTCCTCTTCGTGTTATACTAAGTATCCTTAGTTTTTCTGACTAAGGTTTACCACTTAGTCCATTTAACTAAGGTTTACTTAGTTCTCTTTCTCGTCAAGTTGGATTGGCTAAGTGTCGTTAGTCAATTTAAGTTAACTTGACCCATTCATTTATCATGTTAAACTGGTTGAGTGTTATCAGTAATTCATGTTGACTTAACCCTACCACAAACCAAGTTATATTGGTTAAGTATTTTCTTATTACTTAACACTACCCATTCATCTTGTATTGGTTAAATGTTCCCTTTAACCTAACCTTGACCATCTGTTCTGACTGACATGTTATAATGGTTATGTGTTTCCTTAGCTAACTTAACCCTAACATCTGTTTAGCTAACATGTTCTAATGGTTAAGTATTATCGCTTCATGTTTAACTTAACCCTCATTCATTTATCACACTCTGATGGTTAAGTGTTCAAGTATACTTAACCCTACGTTCTTGTCCCATCAACATAATAAATTGGCTAAGTGTACTTACTTAACCCCACCTTCTAGTCTGGTTAACATGTTAAATTGGCTAAGTGTATTAAACTTACTTAACCCCTCCTTCTAGTCTGGTTAACATGTTAAATTGGCTAAGTGTCTTCCTTAATTACTTAACCCCTACAAATCTTGTCTTACTACCATGTTAAGTTGGTTAAGTATTCCTTTGGACTTAACCCTCCCACTCTAGCTTAAGTTGGTTAAGTGTTCCTATGAACTTTAACCTCCCATTCTAGCTTTAACTATGTTAAGTTGGTTAAGTGTTCTTATGAACTTAACCCTCCCATTCTAGCTTAGCTTTAATTGTCTTATTAAAGCACCGACCACTCAAATTAGACAGGTATTGTTGTGGCTTCCGGTATGCCGGTTGGGTCCGGGCAGTCTTACGCCATAACTCAGTCTAACCTCGGGCCTTTATTGGGCTCAATGCCTTAACCTCCCACATTGGATAAGTATTGTTGTGACTACTGGACAGCCGGGCGGGTCCAGGCAGGTTTACATCACAACTCAATCCAACCTCGGGTTAAGCATATTCGTATTGTTTAAATTTTACATTTCTCATTTAGGACGAATCCTATAAGTAAATTACTCCTAATTTACTTATTCCATAATTACTCTTTTAATGCACATTTATCCATATTAATTATTATGGCCCATTTCCCCCATAAATCAGTTATTCTTATACCATTTTTGTCCAAGCCTAATGTTCATGTCAATTACTCACAATTATGACTAAATTCAAAATTGTGCTAATATACTCATTATGCCAAATTAACTTAATTTAGCTAATCCAATCCTGATTTAATATTCCAATTTCAGTTCATGTCAAACTAGACTTATTTTTCAAGTTTACAGTTGTTAACTAGCTGAATAGCTCGTTCAATCATTTTGACAAACATAACAAGTGCACTACATCAAACCCTTGTTCATACATGAGGATCCCAGTCGTCCAACATCCCTGCTCACTCGCATGCTCCTGGTCGCACACTGATGCATTAAAAGCTAGTCGGTCAGCCGTGTTGCCGGAGTACGGTCATTCGCGAGATGCTCCAGCTGGTCGATCGCGAGATGCTCTAGTTGGTCGGTCGCGAGGTGTTCCAGGCTGGTCGGTCGCGAGATGCTCCAAGCTGGTCGGTCTAGAGCATCGGCTTTGGGGTCGAGCGGAGAGCCTTCAGTACTGTGGTCGAGCAGAACGAGTCCTCAGGTCGAGTACCATCTCCAACTCTAGCTTTATTTCCTGGTCGGTTTTGCACGTTCATCACTGGTCGTTCTTGTATGGAAAGATCCCTGGTCGCTCTCTTGTCTTCTGGTCGGGTAAGATCCATCAGCTCGGTCACGCAAGAGTGTTTCAGCTTGCTCGTACAAGGAGCAGGCTACAGCAAGTTGAGCAGGATGTTATAATAAAAAAGCTAATGGCAATGTTGTAATTAATGTACCCCATTTTGAATAGTGTCTGCCTTGCATCTTTCCTGGTCGGTCCATAATGCTGTAATCCTGGTCGGTCCGCGTTTTCCTTCCTGGTCGGTCACAGACGTGCCAACCTAGCGCCAGCTCACCACCAACCAAGCGCCAACTATACACCTCAATTTACAAGTGTGCCACTACCCCTTATCTCCAACTATAAATACCCTCCTTTCTCCACACTCAAGGGGGAGGATTCCAAGACCCCGAAGGGCTGCTTAAATGACTTCTCCAAGCCATTCTCAAACTCCTTCCATGGCTTCCAAAGCTCCACTCATCTCCATGCATTAATCGATCACTTCCACAGGAGATTCACCATTAAGATCCATTCAAACTCCATTCAAGCAATACAACTCTCCATTTATCCTCTCTAAAAACTTAGATCTTCCATTGGAATGCTATGGAATCGAAGAGATCTACCTTTAAAGTGAAGTGTTGAAGACTTTTCATCCATTTCAATCAATATTTGAGGGGATCCAACCGTTCCATTGGCGAATTTAAGTGCGATTCAAATCAAAGAGGGAAAAAATGAGAGATGCATTGTAAATTGAGAGAGATTTGTATGGCATTGTACTTGGCATCATGAAAGTGATAATGGAAAGTGTTTACATAGTGGGTGTAGGTCACATTTGACGGAACCACTCTAAAAATTGTGTGTTCTCTCTTATTGCTTTGTTTTTGCGAATTGCGGTCTCATTTTTCTTCATACACGCTTTCATAGTGCCTTGCCCTTAATTTGGTGACGTGCTTTCTTAGCACCTTACCTCTAATTGGGTGACGCGCTCTTTAAAGCATTGTATTTGGTGTTTGTTCATTTCGATTAAAACATTTGGCGCCCACCGTGGGGCCGAGCTCGCATCACCTTCCTTCACCTTGAAGTTCTAAGCCTACTTCTACCATAGATCCCGCAAATCTAAGATCTAGGCCGGACGACGAATTATCTTCCAAATTCAAGGCCTTATCCGAGATCATGGCAATGTCTAAGAAGACCACTAGCAATGCCGTTGAGGAAAACGACAATGTTGCTAATCATGAAACCAGTCCACTCACTAACCGCTTTGAAGGTGGAGAAAATTCAATATCTGGAGTTGGAGTAACCAAAGCAGAATTGGATGCCGTCGCCGCAAACTTGAGCCAACGCATGGACGCTTCCAACAAAGCCTTAATCGATGCTAATAAAACTCTTGGGATGCTAATCAAGCCTTGATGGATAAAGTGAGCAGTCTCCGCAACGCTCAAGCAAACCCTGCTCCTCCTCCGCAAATCCATGTCAACCTTGAGGAGAATGCAAATTCATCGTCTTCCGATCCTCAAAATGACGACGCTAATGTCAAAGGATCAAAGTTGGAAGCTAGAAACCATTCTGATCGAAATAACTGACGAGTTGCAAGTTCTATGATGGGGGCACCTTCCCATAGCGGAAGTAGAAGGCCTAAATCCTCTAAACGCGATCGCTCGCCATGTCGAGCATCCGGAAAAGAGATCGAAGTCCGCTCCCCGAAACGACACAACTCGAAGGAATATATCACAGATGTGGTAAAGCAAGTTATGAAAGACAACATGCCTCGCAAGGATTATGAAAGGGAATGGGACTTCTCTCTCCGCAAAAATCCGTTCATAAAGAGGATCCGCAAGGCTGAATTCCCCAGAAAGTTCACTCATCCTACTCTGCCGCCGTATAACGGAAATTCTGATCCAAATCACTTCCTGTACAAATACGAGTGGCACATGAATGCAGCTAAAGCAACGGACGAGATCAAGTGCTTATGCTTCCCCCTTTATCTAGAAAGCGTCGCATCGCTATGGTTCACGGGAATCCCGAACCTCGCATGATCTTAATGTCTCTAATTGGCGCTATAGACAAGAACAGCGAGGTTGGTAAATGGATCAAAATGAAAGAGCCAAATACGCTTGAGAAATTCCATAAAAAAGCCGAGGAATACATGCGGGTCGAAACCGGTCCAGTACCTCTTCAGATTATCGACGCTAACCCACTTCTTGAAGCTCCCAAAAGCGCTGATGTTCGGCTTAATCAGCGCAATGACCAGGGGCAGAAACGAGCTAATGATGGGAAAACAACAAGGCAAACAAGAAGTTTCGCTTTTACAACCCATCAGAACTCACTCCTCTAAATGATACCATAGAGAACATTTTCCTTGCCACCAAGGATACTGAACACTATCTAGAACCTCCAAAGTTCAAGGTTACACAGAAGGTCCTGGACTCCGGGAAGTTCTGTCGACTCCACAAGCTGCCAGGTCATGATACAAATGAATGCAAGATTCTCCAAAGCATAATTGAGGAAATGATTCAGAATGGCAAACTGCAACAGTACGTCAAGAATCTGCAATCCTCAAACACTGCTCAGACTTCCCAGGAGCAAGGCTTTCCTACTCAACTAGGCCCAGAAAAACGAGTCAAAAACAGGCCAATCATCAGTTGAGGGCTAATGGGATTATCGTTTCAACGGCTCAGAATAAGCGATCATCATCGCTGTTTCTTTACTTACTGCTTTGTTACTTGCTTTACTTTACATTTTGCTTTCTGTCTCATTCAGAACTTCTTGTAAAAAACTTGTAATATTGCATAAGGATTGTACTGAACAATATCTCTTAGAATGAAGTCCTTCTTACTTGTATGGATGTCTTACTTACAAGATCTTCGGTAATTCAAGACTTGCTAAAAGACGATTCTTTATTACAGGTTATAGGACAAATGCTTGCTTCCTCGAAACCCGATGCACTATGGCGAACTCCACAACACTTATTCAAGTATGGGATGCACAAAGAGTCAACACACCTAAATGCAATCATAAAAAAACCATCTTGAAGGGTGATTAGAAGGGATGGCCAGAGATCAGATGGTGGAGAGGTCAACAAGCATATCTAAAATCAATGCCATAGGTTGTAAGTTCCAAGGGGAAACTTGCACTCAATCACGAACACTTGCCATGATCAAGTGCTTCCAGTACAAGGCCGATGTTCGCTCCACAGGATAACGCAAACCTCGTAAATCCCAAAAGAGCACGACTTCTCAATCCGGTTGCAATTGCTTATCATAACTAAGCGCATCCAACGCGACAGTTAGAATTTTCCTCATGGGTTCCCAAACTTCACAAAAAAGGGCAGATCCCTGAAAAGTTGACCAAGTCCTTGGCTCCTAATGAGGTGCGACCCGCAAGCGTTGACCACATGATACATCGAGGTGACTCACCAAGTTGAACAACCCGTGAAGGAACAAGCAACTACTTATGGCCCAGATTCCTAAACCGAGATCATTTGCCATGTTAGGCATCCGGTAAAGGAACTAGCGTCTGTCCCACAGATTGAAATATAAGACCTCCCATGCGGGGCACAAAAAAGTCTAGCCTCTCTTCGTGAGAGCAACGGCGAAAGTCCTCCCCATGCGGGGGCATCAAACCCAAGACCTCCCATGCGGGGCACAAAAAAGTCTAGCCCCTCTTCGTGAGAGCAACGACGAAAGTCCTCCCCATGCGGGGGCATCAAATCCTAAGTCCTCCCTTAGCGGGGGCATCCAACATAAAGTCCTCCCAATGCGGGAGCATACAACCCAAAGTCCTCCCCTAGCGGGGGCACCCTACGTAAAACCTTTTCAAGAAAAGGCAGAAAGATGCAATGACTTCTCCACCTAGAAGTCCAAATTAATCAGTTAAATGCAAAATTCTGATCCATCCAACGGCTACAATCGCCTTGGCATAAGAAGCCCAAAGCAAAGTATTGATCCGATTAGGTACACGTTTCATAAAACGTAAACTGTCATATGAGATCACGTAATTCATTGCAAAGGCGTAATTTGAAATCTGCAATCCAGAACTCAAGCGCCATTGTGAACTCAAACTCGAATACCGTGTCTATGCAAACAATGTTTAACAAATAATAATTGTTAAGTAAAGCAGTTCTGCATAGATATGACATTCAATTTATTATATATCATTCATTAATAATTAACTAACCTGTTATTGATGTGGACAATCAATAACAATGTATAAGTCCAAAATCGTGCAAGTGCTTGTTTTCATTACAGAACAGGTGCTACGGAACATATAAGTCCAGTCAACAAGTTCAAAACTTGGAGCGTATGGAATCAATAAGTCAAATTGGGATTTGCCATAGCAAGCAAAAAGCTACAACTGGATTCCAATGCAGACATGATAGCAACGTTCTTTTCGAAGCCCGTATTTCTCACAAGTGAAAAACACAAGCTTCGAGGGGCAAATGTTAACTAGCTGAATAGCTCGTTCAATCATTTTAACAAACATAACAAGTGCACTACATCAAACGCTTGTTCATACATGAGGATCCCAGTCGTCCAACATCCCTGCTCACTCGCATGCTCCTGGTCGCACACTGATGCATTAAAAGCTAGTCGGTCAGCCGTGTTGCCGGAGTAGGGTCAATCGCGAGATGCTCCAGCTGGTCGATCGTGAGATGCTCCAGTTGGTCGGTCGCGAGGTGTTCCAGCCCGGTCGGTCGCGAGATGCTCCAAGCTGGTCGGTCTAGAGCATCAGCTTTGGGGTCGAGCGGAGAGCCTTCAGTACTGTGGTCGAGCAGAACGAGTCCTCAGGTCGAGTACCATCTCCAACTCCAGCTTTATTTCCTGGTCGGTTTTGCACGTTCATCCCTGGTCGTTCTTGTATGGAAAGATCCCTGGTCGCTCTCTTTTCTTCTGGTCGGGTAAGATCCATCAGCTCGGTCACGCAAGAGTGTTTCAGCTCGCTCGTACAAGGAGCAGTCTACAGCAAGTTGAGCAGGATGTTATAATAAAAAAGCTAACGGCAATATTGTAATTAATGTACCCCATTTTGAATAGTGTCTGCCTTGCATCTTTCCTGGTCGGTCCATAATGCTGTAATCCTGGTCGGTCCGCGTTTTCCTTCCTGGTCGGTCACAGACGTGCCAACCTAGCGCCAGCTCACCACCAACCAAGCGCCAACTATACACCTCAATTTACAAGTGTGCCACTACCCCTTATCTCCAACTATAAATACCCCCCTTTCTCCACACTCAAGGGGGAGGATTCCAAGACCCCGAAGGGCTGCTAAAATGACTTCTCCAAGCCATACTCAAACTCCATCCATGGCTTCCAAAGCTCCACTCATCTCCATCCATTAATCGATCACTTCCATAGGAGATTCACCATTAAGATCCATTCAAACTCCATTCAAGCAATACAAATCTTCATTTATCCTCTCTAAAAACTTAGATCTACCATTGGAATGCTATGGAATCGAAGAGATCTACCTTTAAAGTGAAGTGTTGAAGACTTTTCATCCATTTCAATCAATACTTGAGGGGATCCAACCGTTCCATTGGCGAATTTAAGTGCGTTTCAAATCAAAGAGGGAAAAAATGAGAGATGCATTGTAAATTGAGAGAGATTTATATGGCATTGTACTTGGCTTCATGAAAGTGATAATGGAAAGTGTTTACATAGTGGATGTAGGCCACATTTGACCGAACCACTCTAAAAATTGAGTGTTCTCTCTTATTGCTTTGTTTTTGCGAATTGCGGTCTCATTTTTCTTCATACACGCTTTCATAGTGCCTTGCCCTTAATTTGGTGACGTGCTTTCTTAGCACCTTACCTCTAATTGGGTGACGCGCTCTTTAAAGCATTGTATTTGGTGTTTGATCATTTTCCGATTAAAACAACAGTTTATGTAAAAACTAAATTTACAAGCCAATACTGGATTCAAATTATACATCCTATAATTCATGTCAAAATTACCCAATTTGCATTTAATAGACATGCTATAATACATGTCCTAAATTATGCCAATCACAATTATGTTCATGTTTCAAATTATGCCAATTTTCAAGTTTACAAATACGTTTTAGTCAATTTCATGTTTTCCCAAATCGTGTTCCCACCGTTCGTATAATCGTGATTCATCCTAGATTATAAATAAATCTAGATTCATGGATAAAAGGGAATGAACCAAAATGCCATGAAAAGATAGACATAATAACTGGCATAAGATGATAATTCACTAATTTCAGATCTAACAAATTACACTGAATAAATTAATTTAAAGCTTCGAAGGCCTATAGATCTGATAATATTATGACATGAAAAGGGTTGAATAAATAACATAGGTTCATGTATATGGGTAGATCTAACTTAATAGATAAATTCCCATAATCAAGATCCAAGGATAATTAAGAATAGACTGGAATAGATAATCAAGTTTAGATCCAATTTCACAGTCATAATCTTAGGCAATAATATCATGTTCATGAATCATAGGTAATTATCCACCTTTGTCCTTGTCATAGTCATAGGCATTAGTTTATTCTCCTAGTCAAAGGCTTATGTTCATAGTCAAAGGCTTATGTTCATAGTCAAAGGCATATGTTTCAAAGGCCACAGTTCCATAGTCATAATCTTAAGCATTGGCAATTTAGTCACAATGTGTTCTAGGCCATAATCAAGAATCAGATCCAAAGTCATAAACAAGCACAGATTCAATGAAATGATAAGGCATATTTCTTATATTCTTTTAATTTCATGTCACAAATAGAAAAAGGCGTTCAAATCTAAAAAGTAACCGACTTACATTGATTGGATCTAGAAAAGAATAGAAAGATAGCGTTGCTTGAAGCCGTTGAATCTTTACTTGAATCCTAACTTGTTTTGAATCTTCTCTTGAAAGACTTGAGCAGCATATCCTCGTCTTGATTTATATTTTATTTTAATCTATTTATTTAGATTTAGAGGAAGAAGAAGAAGCCATGTCCATCAAGAATTTGTGCAGCATAAGGTTAGAGAAGAATGGTGCAAAGAGAAGGAGACTAGGGGGCTGTTTATATAGGATTGCAAGTTAATTTGAGCCGTCTATGAAGCCAAGGTTAATCAAAGCCATCCGTTCTAAAGAGAAGCCAATTATGTTCACAATTACTTTCTTAATGTACATTATTAACATTTATTATTAAATTTGTATGCACATTAGATATATCCCCCCCTTTACACATTTATTATTAAATTTGTATGCACATTAGATACATCTCCCCTTTACACATTTATTATTAAATTTGTATGCACATTAGATACATTTCCCCTTTACACATTTATTATTAAATTTGTATGCACATTAGATACATCTCCCCTTTACACATTTATTATTAAATTTGTATGCACATTAGATACATCTCCCCTTTACACATTTATTATATTAAGCATTGGTTATTCTAAAATTAGTATCTTTAGTGTTAACAAAAATACGGGGTGTTACATATACATTCGATACACTCAAGAGAAATGAGTGGTAGGTCGTATGTGGGCCTGCTTGCAAGACATTCTTGCTGAACCCAATGTATTTCCCTCTAGAGATACACTATCGGAATGTGGTTCCATACCTTGTCATAGTTGGAAATCCGTTATACCTAAGCGCCAAGCGGTTTTGTTTGTATACTATATACGTAAAGCGTGAGATGCAAGCGTTCCGCTAGATTCTAGATTATTTGTGGAAACCCTAGACACTATTATAATATCAGAATAGTATTGATTTTAAAGATGTTTTGTGTTATCGTAAGGTAAGAACCATCCATGTTTATGTGTGGGTCGGTCTTACGATTATCCTTTCTTTCAAAATGTTTTTGAAAGTTAAGCCATGTTATTTTTGGATTCTCATAAGATAAAAACCCGTTCCATACTTAGGCGTGGTCTTATGAGATGTTTTTATTTCCTTAACTAGTTTTAAATTGTTTACTAATGCCAGTCCCTTGAATGACCCGGAGTTTATTTTCTGTGTTTTCCATAAACTCTTAGGCACTCATGACGCTTGTTATGAGTAGACAAGTGAATCGGGTAATGATTTAACTTGGAATATCTGGATGGAGGAATCCTGCATGTTGGTCTACCTATTATAGCTATTGTGCAATTACGATGTCTGCAAGATGGGTTATCTATAATGTTTATGTATAATTACAAAGCTATAATATGAAATGGCATGTATCCCTATGCATAATATACTCTGATGTACGATGCTTCTGATGTATAATATTATATGGTATTATCTTTTTTAAAATCCCGCTGTGAGATTCTGATATTTTCCTTGGTTCTATCTTCTATCTATTTCTTATTATTAAATAATGACACGACGTCCAATGCGTTCGAAAGTTGGGTTGTTACATAAAGTCTGAGCAGTCAATCATATAAGCTTACCAGTTTTTTTGTCTAGATAGTTGGTTTGTCAATTCAAGGCTCAAGCCCGACGGTGTTGGAAATCTCTCCTGCAAAATGATAATAAAGGTATACGCGAGTAGAAGGTCGGATAATATAGATGGAAAAATACAACTGGTTCGTAACTGATATAAATATATTGTTACCATGCATGGATTTGATGAGATCATGTTCCTCCAAAAGAAATATATCATCTTGCATAGAGATATACACGTACCCATGTGCTGCTATACAAGCATTCAAGTGAATAAATAAAAAGAAACTTCATAAGTGAGTCTGCTAATCAGTGAGTAAAAGCTTTAGTGATTACCAGACTCACTTATCAATAAAAAGAAACTTCATAACATGAGTGTTACGATATATAATTGCTTCTTCCACTGAGCACAATGTGCTAGTAAAGCTCTAGCCTATTGTCAATGTCCATCTCCTGAATGCATCTAAAAGCCATACCTGCTATGACATCACCTTCATATGCTCAGTGCGATTGTGTTGTCATTAGCAAAACCACACTTCACATAACTAGTGCCATTGTCGCAGACGACAACGTTCTTGTTGTCCATGTTCTGTCATTGTTCCTTTAGTTGGGGCAAAAATGATTTCCTTGTTCATTTCTCTACAACTCAAATTCGAACCATATTTATTTATTTAACAGTTACTGCAAATTTGACCATTATCAAATAAGTTGATTACCAAAACTGCAAATCAAACTACCGGTAAACCAATTTATGCATTATAATATGAATTCCTATTCTCGAAGCTCTGAACTAATTCTCAACACATAAGAGAACCAAACCAATCATCCTCAAAACATGATTTAAATACTGCATCTTAAAAACATAAAATTGGTACTCATAATTTACTATACGGTTGTAAATCAGGCAAAGATAATGAAGATGATTCTCCTTGTAACCATAATCTTTGATCATTGAAAGAGGGATATAATATGATCTCTTCTTTATGTGATTATTATTTTAAATATCAACATTACATTACAGCAGTCCAAACATATGGATAATTGGAATTTGGAATGCAAAGTTGGAAAAATTATCACATGAAACTACCTTTTTAACCGAGGTTCAAGGGACTGATTTATAACTGAAACTCTGCTTTAACCATGTTTTTCAAAATTGGAACAAGAATTGCCAATACATCTTCTACAGTATGTATCTCACAGGTTTCTTCCCATTTATACAGACGGTATACGGATATTATTGAATGACTTATCCCCAACGTTGTTTTTGGTACTTGCTAAAGAGCATCCAGAAATTGATATATAGAAAACCACTTTTAGATTTTGGCAACATTTCATTGATAATGAATACCAGTAGTCGCCATTTAGAAACAAAAAACCTAGATATATTTTTTTCCGAAGCTTTATGGGTTATCAATCAAGATAAACACCCAGAGCTTAGAGTTCAAACATATTTGATGAAATCTTACCCATTTCATATCGAATTCGACTACCAGATTCGAACGTAAAGGGATTGATTGGAAGCAATGGAAAAGGCCCAGATAGATTTTTCCAAAGCTTTATGGGCTATCAATCAAGATAAACACCTAGATCTTAGACTCTAAAAATGTAATGTCCCTACATAAATCTGTTTTGTATATTATATTGGAAATATAATCTAATTTATTTAATGAATGGAGTTAAATGTATAATTTATATTAAATTACATAACGATCTCGTAACGACACGGTAGTTCGTAATATTGAGTTTTGAACTTCATTTGAATATACATAATCCATTTTAAGTCAGAATTCTTTGAAATGAGAAATGTTTGAATCTAGTTGATTATAATTTTTTAATGAAAGAGAAAAATCAGATTTCATACTGTAAATTGTAAGTTATGGATAAATCAAATTTTCAAATAGTCGCTATGAAAATCGTTAATTAATGATAACGTTTATTTAATATAATTAAAAGGAGTTCTATTATAATTTGAATATCATTTAAATCGAAGTTGTTAATATTGGGTTATATTCCATATTGGTTTATTTTGTAGTGATATATTATTCCATTTGGATATATTCGACAACAATGATTTATTATTATTTAAATTAAATTGTTTTGGATTTAGTTATATTATATCGATATTATATTGGCCTTAAAAATGTTTTCTTTTCTAACGCTGTTTTCGACAAAGCGAATTTTATTGGAATGCGTATAGCTAATTATTGTTAGATTTCCAGTTTAGAGCCAATTGGAGTTGTTTTATTTTTATGTGCAATTTAAAGGCGAACCGACGGATAAATTGAAATTAAAATAATACCGTTGTGCGAATGGAGTTGGAATCCAACAAAATCAATTCCATTGGATCTGAAACATCAAGGCATAGCAATATGCCTATTTTTGTTATTTTTTTGGTGATTGTATGTGGCTAAATTTAAGCTCAATCGCAATATAGATGGGTACAATGGTTATTTTATTTAAACCAATAAAGGAAAACTTCCCCACTCTCTATAGTTAACTTCCTTGCGCCTCAATCCAATCTCTAAACCGTGTTCCTCAAGGCATTTTAATTTCGTGCGTATCAAGCTGTTACTTCCGTGCTTCCATTGCTATTACAGCCGTGATCCTCAAGCTTCATCATCTATATATATATATATATATATATATATATATATATATATATATATGTAAATATATAAATATAGCTTTCGCCTTTCGTGCTTTCCGACTTCCATTTTGCTATGTTTCCCCTCTCGAATGAAACTAGAAGCCTTCAAAGAAAAAGAGAAAAAAACCAAACAGTAAAGAAGAAACCTCCCTCAGATTTTAATGTCTCATGGGTTCAGGAAGTGAGGGTGGCTTAAGCGAGTATGGATCAATGCATGGTGAAGGGAGCGAAAAGAACAACAGTAGAAAATGTGCAGCATGGTGAGAAGGATTGTACGACTGAAGTAGTAAGAAACAAAGAAGAGAAAAAAAAGGAATAATGGAGATACTGTTCGAACTGGGTGGTCTGTAAGATAGTTCGTTGGTCAGAGGCGCAACACTAGGGTCGGCGTGGGTTGTCCGGTGAATGGAGATGCGGTGAGGTCGATGGGATCAGAGCATTAGCTGGAGGTCGGACAATGGTGGATGCCGGTGATCGGAAAAAGCATGGGACAATGGTGACTGGTTAGAGATATGAATCACCATGAATGGTGGCGTGAGGAGCTCGAGATGTATTGCGTGAAGTGGGGAAGTGAAGAGATTGATGAACAGTGTTATTATGGGGTATATTTTTGAATAAGTCTAATCTCTTAACGTGTCTAATTTAATTAATTTGCCTAATCTCTTCTAATGTCCCATCATTTTAACGCGACTAAGTATAATTAAAATGTGATTTACGTTGGCTAATAATATTTTATAAGTTCCTATTCCTTATATAATTTGCCGAAACAATATTTGGCATGGCCAGTAATTTAGGATTCATGCCCATGAATATATATATATATATATATATATATATATATATATTCATGCCAAGTTTAAGGATTAGATGTGCCTGATCATTTTCCACTTATTCAGCTTCCCGATTATATACATAGTATATAATTTAACACGTATTCTAACAGAAACGGTAACAAGTGAGAAGTTGAAGAAAGAATTTACATGGCCAAATCACCATTTGACAGTGCCTAATCTAAGATTTATTAATGCCAATTTATTGCAACGTGATGTATTTTCACATGTAGGGAATCTTAGCATTACTTACAGTTAAATAAGTAGGGCCTGGAAATTTGAACTGTGCCTAACCCTTTTACATTGTGCCTAAACTATTATATATAGCATGCCCATTCATACAAACTAAGTAATGTGACCACCTTTTGTTTAATAACGTAAATAATGGTAAAATAATAATATTAACAATAGCTTCGATTAATCTAGTTGTAAATTAAACCAAATACTAATAAATTTTGTAACCCATTCCTATAATTATCGGAATTCGACAAATTTAGTCGCATGGGAACCATACTGGCAGGCAGGACATTATAGAGCTAGTTTGGACAAGGTTGGGCACAGCTGGAAGCTTGTTTAACAAATCGTTTCGACAACGAATGAAAACCCAAGGTGAGTTTAACTCACTCAGTTGTCCCACTTATATTTTTATAAGTCGGGTTTATTATTTGTGTGCTATGTTTGCAAATTGTTGTTTGATTCGATGTTTGTTTGAATATATGCTGAATATCTTTATGTAACTGATTTAAATTAGACATTTGTTTAATTTAATCAAAAAACCAATCATTATTTTTAACGATTATTTCCAATCAAGGTAACCTACCTTGTTGGTTACATTTATAATAATATACACGTATTAAATTTAATTGGGTGCTTGAATTATTATTGTTAGTTGACCGTTATCAGTTGAACTACATATTCATGTTATTATAGCCGATAATATATTATCATATTGAATGGATTGTTTTATTTTAGGTAACTTATTTGGATGCCGGGAAAACAAGTTGGAAGGATCCAGCTAGATTCCTCAAATTTATTGTTTATCTTTGTATGATCATTATATAAACCGTTTAACCCATATGATTGGATTATTGATTTAATTATTGATTGTTGAAAATTCAGTGTTTGGTTGTTGTTAACTAATGGGCAGTATTGGTTGAGGAATTAATAGCAGATAGCCTATAAATATACATCGTTTTATATAGACTGATTAACCATCAGGTAAATCAATAGATATGAAGTTATAAATGTATTTATAACTTAAGATGGATTTAAAAATATATTATTTTGAATGAAAAATATAAAAAGAAAATAAATATTTATTATTTATTTAAGTTATAAGTAATTATTAAATGGTTTTTGTAAAGGAGGTTTTTTTATCAATAAGTTTTGGAAGCGAGTGAGTAGCAATCAATGTAACAAGAAATAACTGAGATTGATTATTTTAAGGACAATTAAAATGGATTTATATTGGACTGATTATTATTTATTATTAATATTCAAAGTAAGTGAGATTATTTAAATTAATTATATTATTAATTAATTTAAATGAAAGGACTAACTGGAATTGAATAATGAGTCAATAATATTAGAGTTGACCAAGTTAACCGCTTGAACTGAAATGGTTTTGTTAAATTAGTTTATTAATTTAATGGAGATGATTAATGGCGAATAAACCATTTTTATTATAATAAATGTTGAAAGTTGATTATCATGTATTTAATAATAACCAAAGTGGTAATCTTAGGATATAAAATGTACTAGGGAAGGATTATGAAAAATATAAGGTCTATTTATAGTTGAATGATATTTTTAAGTGAACTATATTAATAGTAATACAAGTTAAGTCTGAGTTGAAGTTTCAAAGTGAATTCTTATTGAAATTCTATTTGATTGGATTTTATAAAAATCCCAGTTAAAGTGAGTTATTATACAACCCAAGTTTTTATTAAAGATATTATTGGAACGAGTTATTAGAAATGGTTTGTGAATGGAATAAAAACCCATGATATGAAATTTAAAGAATAGGATCCCAACTGGAGATTAGTTGAGATAAATGATTGTCTTAGTATTGGTCTGACATTGATTTCGACCTTCGGGTTTGATATTTAGGGAATAATATTCTTATCGATTTACAACTAGGGACTTATGAACGTATGAAATGGAAATCGAAACTGAAACCTAAGTTTGAATTAAAGTGATGAGGCGGGTTATGTTATTAAGATGCGATCTAAATTTGTAATATTAATAAAGAATGAGGTTTCAGCAAGATATAACCAAAATGGGTTTGGAATAAACTTATCAACAGTTTATGAAGATTTTTATTTGTAGTAGAAGTAAGATTTATATATTGTTTTAAATCATATTTTATGTCACATATATGAATTTGGTTGATTCTACATGTTACTATTGCTGTTTGATATGTTTTATGATTGCATAGGAATGTTAGAATGGTTGAAAATGTCGTCATTTGGCGAAATTAGCTCGCTGGTAAACTTGCAGGGAACCTAATAGGGGATGACGAACCAAACCGGATAAGGGATGACGAACCTAACTGGATAAGGGATGATGAACTGAACCGAGTAGGGGATGACGAACCGAACTGGGTAGGGGATGATGAACCAAACTGAATAGGACGAACCAAACCGGATAGGGGTTGACGAACCGAACCGGATAGGAGATGACGAACCAAGCCGGATTGGGGATGACGAACGAAACCGAATTGGGGATGACGAACCAACAGGAGGCGATGAACCGAACCGAACCAGAGGTGATGAGCCGAACCAGAGAACCGAACCCAGCACCAATTCGACCAAAACTCGAGATGCAAAGGAAGTCCAAGTGGGAAGTTATCGCTCTGGATCCAGATGGGAACCAACGAGTTGGGCTTTGCTGCGGGACGTGTGCAAAGGAGTTATTGGTATCTATAACTTTGGTTCACCATTGAGAGCAGGGGAATGTAGAGGAAATAGAGCCAGTGCGGTGTGGATTGGTTGGCCCATACCCCAGATCCAGGGCGGGATGGACTGGGTAGGGTTATTGACTATAGACCAGGGTGGTGTGGTCATAGCAATAGTTGTGCGGAGTCCAAGGCGGTGTGGACCTGTCAGGGCCCCAATGGATTTGGTTATCAAAGTAGTGGATATCGTATGCTTTATGCACCGAGTGAGAGATGTGAGGATGATTGCTACGTTTGATGTTTGCTATCTCCATGACACACACTTCCGTTTTACACTCTATGTTGGTGTTACCTTAGAGTATTTACATCTTGTTGTGATAACTCTTTGGTTGTAGGTCCAGGTCAGGTATGATTATTTATACCTGTTATCGCTTTATTCGGTTACATAGATTTGCTATCGCTCACACTAGAATTTCGTCTGACCCAGAGTTTTATGTCTCTTCTTATTGCTCTGCTTGCTACTAAATGAGCAGACTAGAGGCATGTTAGGTAGATTAGCACGAGTAGCTTTCCGGAGACGAGCGAGAGGCTTCCACGTACTTTATACATGTTCTCCGTGTATTGTTGTTGTTCACTGCTTTGGGCATTAGTAGTGTACCTCTTTTAGTTCCTTTTAGATACAGTATTTTAAAGTTGTAATAATTGGATATTAAGCTGTATTTTGGATTTCGCTACTATGATGGATTTGGTTTAGTTTTTAGCTTATGGTCAATTTCTCTTGTTTTATATCAAGTTATGTTATTATTATATTTTATTCCATGCGCTGTGAAATATACTACAGGTTCTTTGGTAATTCATTGTTTCAACCCTTTTGACGATCGTCCCGTGCCAGTCGGGCATTGGCACAACACATTTCGGTGAAATGTATGATGGTACGGGATGACCGTCACACTTAGAATCAGAGCCGAAGTTGTGTAATTTAACCTAGGGAAAGATATCAGGAGAGATAGTATGCGTACATGAGAATGCGCAATTGTGATATTTTGGTTTTCAAAAACTATATATATACTATTGGTATATCTAAGGATTAAGTCACACTGCACTGGCACCACTGAGGAGATGGTTAATCGTTTTCTCTTTACAGATTGAACGATGAACTGAAATACGAGGAGGACGGTGAGGAACTCTGCATCGGGAGTTGATGAGGGAGCAGGTTCAGGGGCCAAAAATGGGAATGTCCCTGATATAAGGACGATGTTTACTACCTTCATGCGAGAGATGCTTAAGGATTCTCGGGGAGAAGTTCCTAATGTTGCTAATGGTGGTGGTGCAGTATTGCAGGTGCCTTGAGCCGATTTCGCAAAGCTTAACAAGGATTATACTAGTCTTTGTGGGAAGCCGTTCCATGGAATGAAACCGGCTACGGAGGTTTAGGATTGGCTTGATAGTTGTGAGCGCTTCTTTGAGGATTTGGTGATCGATGATGCAATGAAGAAAAAGCTAGCATCACATCAGCTTCAAGGATGGGCAATGAATTGGTGGAATGTTATTAAAGCGGCTACTCCAGAGGATCAAGTTACTTGGGATTAGTTTAAGACTCCCTTTAGTGATAAGTTTATTCTAGCTGCTTAGAAATCAGAATTGTTTAGGAAGGTTTTGGGCCTTAGGCAGAATGGTAGGGCAATCTCGGAATACGTTGTTGAATTCGATACCTTATCGAAATATGGATTATCCCTTATCGATATGACCAAGAAGAAGATGAGAAGTTCATAACTGGCTTAAATGAGTACTTGAGGGAAAGACTTATAAACATGTCGATGAGACTTTCGAATCTATTGTGGGGAAGGCATTGAGATCAGAGAGCCTTTACCCTAAGACGAAGACCGTGGTTGGTATTACATCTGTAGAGGAGCCAAAACCATAGGCAAGAGGTGAAGGCAAGAAGAAGCTCTAGAAGAAGAGAAAGTAGAACCAAACCAAGGATGGTCAGAAAAAGAAGAATAAGAAAGATATTGAGTGCTTTGGCTGCAGCAAGAAGGGCCAATATATCAGAGATTGTCGAGTAAAACTAGGGGAGAAGAAGTGCTTCAATTGTGACTAAGTGGGACATTTCAAGAATGAATGTCCACAACACCCTAACGAGAAGCAGATCATGAAAGCATATGCTATCAATGTTGTTCCTTCTTCGTCGAATGCCCCAATTAAAGTGGAGAAGGGAATGGATGTCGTTATTCATGGTATGCTTTCTATTTATAATGTTCCTATTCGAGTATTGTTTGATACCAGGGCTTCCCATTCCTTCATAATTAGTGACCTGGTAGATGGGTTGTAATTGGAACCCGAGATTGTCGATAAACTATTACTTATGACGCGGTGGTTCGACTAGACTTAGTACAATTGTCGTAATTTGGTCTTATCAAGTCATGGATGTATGTTTTCTTGTGATTGCTTTCTTTTGGGCCTTACTGGGTTTGGCATTATTTTGGGAGTCGATTGGCTCCAAAGGTATGGGGGTGGCGGTGGACTATGAGGGGTCTTCAGTGACCATTAGAGCGGATGACGGGTGGAGGGTGATACTGGGTTGCCTACCTAGTAATGGGGTGATGGTTAGGTTTTCTAAATTTCCTCGACATCCCGCATTATGAGTTATCAGATGTTCCAACTGCTGGCGACTATCCGGGCATCTTTGAGGGAGTGACCGGACTCCCACCACACCAAGAGATTGAGTTTTGGATTGATTTAGTGAAGGATGCCAGACCTATAGTAATGCCTCTTTGTCGTTTGGCGACAAGGAAGCAGTGAGAGCTCGAAGTGCAAGTAGGTGATCTTTTGAAGAAGGGATTTATCCGAAGAAGTGTTTCTAAGTGGGGAGCACCAGTTGTATTTGCTATCAAGGCCAATGGTTCCCTTCACTTATGTGTGGAATACCGCGAGTTGAACAAGGTGACTAGGAAGAATAAGTATCCTCTTCCACGGATAGATGATTTGTTTGATCAACTAAATGGAGCAAGATTGTTTTTCCAGTTGGATCTTGCGATAGGATTTCATCAGTTCCGAGTAGCAACTGAGGGTATACCTAAAACGATATTTGGATGCCATCTGGATTCTATGAATGGTTGGTCATGCCATTCGGGTTGACCAATGCACCCGCATACTTTGTGGACCTTATGAATAGAGTTTTCAAGGATAAATTAAATAAGTTTCTTCTTGTGTTTGTGGATGATATCTTGGTTTACTCGAGGATAGAGGAAGAACACAAGGAACATTTGAGGGTAGTGATGGAGGTGTTGAGGAAACACCAATTAAAAGCGAAATTTTCTAAGTGTCACTTCTGGAGGAGGGAAGTGAGATTCTTGGGCCATGTTGTTTCAGAGAATGGTATTGCTGTGGACCCTGCAAAGGTGGCTAAGATGCAAGATTGCTCTACGCCAAACAATGCAACAGACGTAAGAAGTTTCTTGGGATTAGCTGGATATTATTGTAAGTTTATTCAAGACTTCTCCAAGACAGCGGCATTGTTAACTCAGTTGACCAAGAAGAATTAAGCTTTTGTTTGGGACAAAAGGTGTGAGAATGCATTTAAGAGTATAAAGGAGAAGTTGACGCGTGCACCAGTGTTAGTTTTTCCTAAGGGGAACGAAGAGATGACGGTATACACGGATGCTTGTGGTACCGGACTAGGTGTTGTACTGATGCAAGGAGATAAGACTGTAGCTTATGCCAGCCGGCAACTGAAACAACATGAGAAAAGATATCCTGCCCATGACTTGGAATTGGCAGCGATCGTGTTCGCGTTGAAGATGTGGAGACACTATCTCTTGGGGGACATATTCGTGTTGCTTATCGATCATAAGCCATTAAAGTATTATTTTTTATCAAAAGGTTTTAAATCTTCGTCAGCAGAGATGGTTAGAGTTCTTGGCTTCATACGATTTCAATATCACATACACACCCGGGAAGGGCAATGCAGTAGCTAATGCATTGAGTAGGAAACATGCCAGATTGGGGGCTATGTTTCTTGAATGGAAGAAACTGGAGTATAATCGTAGGATATAATTTCAGACCTAAGTATGAATTAGATCCATAGATGTTAGCAAGTTTGACAATCAGGCTTACTTCGATTGAGCGGATCGGCTCTAGTCAGAGGGACAATCCTAATCTATTGGAAATCATCTCCAAGGTAGAGATAGGTATCGACGGTGAGGGAATGAACAAGTATGGATTTGATGGAGAAGGATGGCTTCGAAAGAATGGGAGACTAGTTGTACCCAATGTTAATGGATTGAGAGATGAAGTGCTTAGAGAGTGTCATCACTCAAAACTGACTATACATCCTGGTGGTAATAAAATGTATCGAGGTATGAAGCAGACCTACTACTGGAAAGGGACGAAGTGAGACGTTGGGAAGTTAATATCCAAGTGCATGAACTGCCAGTTAGTTAAAGCCGAGCAAAAGAAGCCTAGTGGTTTGTTGCAACCGTTGAAAATTCCCGAATGGAAATGGGAACAAGTATCAATGGATTTCATTAATGGTTTACTAAGGACTAGATCGAGTCATGATGGTATTTGGGTGATTGTGGATCGATTGACCAGAAGTGCAAGGTTTATACTGGTCAAGTCGAATAGAACGGCAGCTAGGTTAGCGGAACTGTATATAAAGTGGGTAGTGAGATTTCATGGAGTACCTAAAGGTATTGTAAGTGATCGAGATCCATTATTTACTAGTGGGTTTTGGTAGAGCTTACAAGGGTCATAATTACATCTTAGTACTACATACCATCCTCAAACCGACGGTAAAACGGAGAGGGTGAATCGTGTATTAGAGGATCTCTTGATAGCTTGTATATTGGATTCTGGGGGGTCATAGGATGACCATTTGCATCTGGTTGAGTTTGCATTTAATAATACTTATCAGTCTAGTATTGGTATAGCTCCATTTGAAATTTGTACGGAAGACCGTGCAAATCACCATCATATTGGTTGGAAACCGGTGAGAAATTTGTGCTTGGACCAGATGTGATAAGAGAAGCTTCAGATTAGATCAAGGTTATTCAACAGCGAATGAAGGCTACCGATGATAGGCAGAAGAGTTATGCTGATAAAAGACGAAGAGATTTGAAATTCTCCATTGGCGACTCGGTATTCGTCATGATTTCTCCGTTGAGGAGTGTGATTCGGTTTGGTAGGAAAGGTAACTTAACACCAAGGTTTGTTAGTCTGTTTCCAGTTCTCGAACTTGTTGGGAATTTAGTGTATAAAGTTGGATTACCTAACAAGATGGTGGTAGTGCACAACGTATTTCATGTTTCTCAGTTAAGGAAGTTCGTACACGATTCTGGTATAACTATTTCACTAGATCAGTTGGGTGGTATCGAGGTAGAACTAGAGGCAGTTGGAAGCCGCAAAATGATTCGTATTGTCAGAAACGATATGAAACAACTTCGAAGAAAGACGGTGGAACTGGTTAAGGTCCAGCGGGGTGATAATGAGAATGACTGTACTGGGAAACCGAGGAGAGCATAAGAAAGTCATATCTAGAGCTCTTTACCTAGTAAGGCTTTAATTGGGATATAGCTATTCCCTTATTGGTAAACCACATGCTAGCACAGGCTTGTTGTGTTTATTATATATACTTGATTGTTTGTAAATGGTTGATAGGCACGCGGGGCACTATTGTATGTTTTTTTGGTTAAGGAATTTCAGGGGCGAAATTTCTTATAGGGGGGAGTGCACATATTATACGTATCGGTGGATCGTGGAACACTTTTTTTATTTTCATACGAAGTCATATGGTCGTATAACTTTGGGAGATGGCTGTTGGTGTCATTTCCCACATTCACGATTTTTGCTAGATTTTAAAATGACCATTTTGTCCATGGATAACCTTGTTTGGTTTATAAATTTTGACTGTTAAAAGGATTGGACCTGAAACCACTTCATTGGACTTGAATGATGGTTTCCCATTTTGTATAGTGGTCACATTAATCAAACGGACTTATCGTTTGGGAGATATGGTTGAAATAAAATTTGAAAGATGGAAAACAGCCTAACTGGGCTTAATTAAGTGATTAGCAGCTAGGCCCATAACCCAATTCGGGACTAGGGTTATGGGAGAGCTGAAAGGAGTTGGAGAATCATTTCCTCTTGTTTTCCTAGCTGCCACAAACCTTTCTCAAACCCTAATCATGGATTTCATCTTCTAAATCTCCCTCTAATCATGAATTAATCCAATCTACATCAAATCAAGCTGGATTAACACTAATTCAAGGTAGAGCTGCTACACCACATTGGAATCCGAGCCAAATCAGTAAAAGTTTTAATCTATCATTTATAATTGGCTAAGGTGAGTGATTAACAAGTTTATTCACTAATCATGGCTAATTAGGTTTAATTAGCAAATTAATAACTCATAAATATGTATTTTATGTCACATATATGAATTTGGTTGATTCTACATGTTAATACTGCTGTTTTGTATGTTTTGTAATTGCATAGGAAAGTTAGAATGGTTGACAATGCCATCGTTTGGCGAAATTAGCTCGTTGGAAAACTTGCAGGGAAGCAGATAGGGGATGACAAACCGAACCGGATAGGGGATGATGAACCGAACCGAATAGGGGATGATGAATCAGACCAGATAGGGGATGATGAACCGAACCAGGTAGGAAATTACGAATTGAACCGGGTAGGGATAACGAACCAAACCGGATAGGGGATGATGAACCGAACCGGATAGGGCATGATGAACTGAACTGGATAGGGGATGATGAATCGAACCGGGTAGGAGATTACGAACTGAACCGGGTAGCGATAACGAACCGAACCAGATAGGGGATGATGAACCGAACCGGATAGGGCATGATGAACCGAACTGGACAGGGGATGACGAACCAAACCGGACTGGAGGAGACGAATAGGACCGAAGGTGACGAGTCGAACCGGTGGACCGAACTGAATCGGAGGTGATGAGTCGAACCAGATAACCGAACTGAGCACCAATTCGACCAAAGCCCGAGATGCAATGGAAGTCCAAGTGGGAAATTATCGCTTAGGATCTAGATGGGAACCAACAAGTTAACTTCAAGAGTTGGGCTTTGCTGCAGGATGTGTGCAAAGGAGTTATTGATATCTATAACTTTTGTTCATCATTAAGAGAGGGGGTATGTAGACGAACCAAAACCACGGCGGTGTGGACTGGTTGGCCCGTACCCTAGAGCCTGGGCGGTATGGACTGGGCAGGGATGTTGACTATAAACCATGGCGGTATGGTCATAGCAATAGTTATACGGAGTCTAGGGCGGTGTGGACCCGTTATCGCCCCAATGGATTAGGTGATTAAAGCAGTGGATATTGTATGTTTTACACACTGAGTGAGAGATGTGAGGATGATTGCTATGTTTGATATTTGCTATCACCATGACACGCACACTTCCATTTTACACTATATGTTAGTGTTACCTTAGAGTATTGTACATCTTGTTCTGCTAACTCTTTGGTTGCAGGTCCAAGTCGAGTATGATTATTTATACCTGTTATTGCTTTATTCAGTTACATTGATTTGATATTGCTCACACCAGACTTTCATCTGACCTAGAGTTTTATGTCTCTTCTTATTTCTCTGTTTGCTCATAAACGAGCAGAATAGAGGCAGGTTAGGTGAATTAGCACGAGTAGCTGTCCGAAGATGAGCATGAGGCTTCCATGTACTTTATACATATTCATCCTATATTGTTGTTGTCACTGCTTCGGGCATTAGTAGTGTACCTCTTTTAGTTCCTTTTAGAGACAATATTTTAAAGTTGTAATAATCGAATATAAAGCTGCATTTTGGATTCCGCTACTCTAATGGATATGGTTTAGTTTTCATCTTACGTACTGCGTCGCCTATTTTATATTAAGTTATGTTATTATTATATTTTATTCCATGCGCTATGAGATATACTAAAGGTTATTTGGTAATTCATCGTTTCAACCCTTTTGACGATCGTCCCGTTCCAGTCGGGCATTGGCACAACGATTTTAGGGAAATGTCAGATGGTACGGGGCAGCCTCACATGCTAAGTACAAAACTAGTGGACTCATTTTATTTTTATGGCTGAATGATTGTTTATTTTGATAGTTAAATAACCGACTATAAAAATCTGGCCTATATGATTGTTGGTACGGAAAGACGGGATCAAATTTATATTCGAAAACCATTGTGACCAACAAATACGTAAATGTTAAAGATATGGGATGATGGTCGAGTTGGAGCATTGAAGATGGTTTATCTTCATAAAGTGGAAGAATTACTTAAAATCTCTGACCTGCAATCATAGACACACAATGATTCTGTCATTGTTGGAATCGACGAATTGCGAGGGATGCTCCCTATTTGTCTATAGGGTGATACATAGGATGTGGTAGGAGGGTGCCTTCGGTTCATCCTGCTCTTGGATGACTTGTATGGACGGATGTTTGACATAGTATTTCCAAAGGGATTTCATACGTTGATTTCTTCAATATACCATAGTTAGTGGTGAAGAAGGGCACTTCTCTTAGCTTAAAAATAGAGGATTTTTGTGGACGTCAATTAGTGATATTTGGCGAATTTGACGATACGGCATTCAAAGTGAATGGTGGCCAGATGTTCTAAAAAGAAGATTTAAACCTCAAATCTCATCAACCGGGAAATGGTATAAAATCGGGTAGGTCGCATGGCTATGTGGGTCGCTCCCATTAGGGTTCATTACCACCATCTAGATAATACCCGTATTTTTTCTTCCTTTCGCTTCTGCGTCTCTCGGAAACGGTTATGTTGCTAGCAACCGCAAGGTGACAACATATTCGGAATATTCAAGCGAAATGGATAGACAGCCTTGTTTAGCGTGGGTTGCAAGATGTTCTTGTTGAACCAGTGTATTCCTCTCTAGAGATACACTGTCAAAAGGTGGTCCCATACCTTGCCATAGTTGGAATCCATTCTCCAATAAGAGCCCACGGTTTTGATTGTATACTATGTATGTGGAGCGTGAGATGCAAGTGCTCCGCTAGATTGGTATTTATTTGTATTTAGATACAATTATAATATCAGAATAAGATATGATTTCAAAAATGGTTTGGGTTATCATAAGGTAAAAACCGTTCATGTTTATGTGTGGATTGGTCTTACGACTATCTTTTTCTTTCAAAAAGGAAAGTTTTAACTTTAAAACCAAGTTGGATGATATTATAAAATTAACAAGTTTTCACTCTCTAGTTCACCAGACTGGTCTGGCATATGAAATGCTCGGGTTAGACCGAGTTTTACAGATTCAGGTTAAGATGCTATGAATTTCAGAAGATGTGCTAGAGGAGCAAACATATGATATATATACATATATATATATATATATATATATATAGTGTTTTCCGTTATGTGTTGTATTGAGGACATGTTGTCATAACTGTCCAGATGTATAGATGTACTCTGATGATTATAAGTATTTTCAAGCTCTCAATAAAAATTATTTCTATATTATATTATGTTCCACTGCGATGTGAAACTCTGATTTTATGTTGGTTCTTCTTCTTGTTTCTTCTGTTCTAATATTTCTTTCTTTCTTGTCTTACCCTCTAATTTCTTTCTCTTAACTGCTGCTTTTCTATGCAATTTGAGTTGATGTAGGTTGGTAAATGTCGGGTTAAACTGTACGGAAAAAGTGGGTCATTACAAGTGGTATCAGTGCATAAGGTTTAGTAATAACTTTGGCTCTATGGCATAACTCGATAGACATGGGGTTAGTAAAACCCTAGATTGAGTTGAGTGTATATATACAGAGAGTGTATTTGTAAATTTTATAAAAATGTTCTGTATTGTGTTATTTCATTGGTTCACATGTCGGGAAATGATATAAAACTGGCAACTAATACAATATTGTTTTGTAAAGAGGGTAAATGAAATAATTTTACCCAAATTATATTTTTGTATAGAAAAGAATTATTTTTCCAAATTATTGGTATATTTTTTTGTTGAATGGATTTGATTAGAAATAAAAATCAAAATCCGGATTTTGAAATGAAAGTAAACTAATTAGAAAATCAATTGGTTAATTGAATATGGAAATTGAATGTAACTTCGTATAGTTGATTATGTATTGCTTGTTTGTTATTTGGATGCTAGATTGATTGGATAATGAAATTAATCTACTGGTTAATAAAATGTTGAATTAAAAACTGAGGAAATGAATTCTAATGTAACGAAATTGAATAGAATTCGAATATGAAATGAAATTGAATGATTTAACCCTGTATTTGTTACTTCATTGAAAATGAAGTTAAGTGCAAGTTGGAAGAAGATAGAGCTATTAGTTGCTTTGCTTGGTTAGTAGAGTTCAGTTGCCCGACAATTAGGTAAACCTTAATTATATTGATTTGGTAAATAATTTTATACCCTTGAGTTAGGTAGCCACTTGGCTTATGTTTCTTTTGATCGATGTGGGGCACAGAGAGGCGAGTTGTAGTTGTTCTGATCGAGTCGTTCAGAGGCGATACTGTCGAATTTTTCATAAATTTTGAGACTTAGAATATATTTGACGATGGTTTTAAATAACTATTTTGAAATTAATTGGGTTTTGGAGCATTCTACTTATTTAGTAATTTCGGAGACGAAATTATTTTAAGGGGGTAAGAATGTAACGTCCCAGATTTTTCGGTCTTTTAAATTTGATTATTTAAATCTGTTTTGATATATTATATTGGAAGTATAATTAAATTTATTTAATAAAAGGAGTTTAAACGTTTAATTTATATTTAATTATAAAATGAACTCGTATCGACGCGGTAGTTCGTAATATTGAGTTTTGAACTTCATTTGAATATACATAATCCATTTTAAGCCATAATTCTTTGAAGTGAGAAATGTTTGAATCTAGTTCATTATAATTTTCTAACGAAAGAGAAAAAATTAGATTTCATATTATAAATTGTAAGTTATGGCTAAATCAAATTTTTAGATAGTCCCTATGGAAGTCATTAATTAATGATAACGTTTATTTAATATATTTAAAAGAAGTTTTGTTATAATTTCAATATCATTCAACTCAAAGTTGTTAATATTGGGTTATATTCCATATTGGTTTATTTCTGAGTGATATATTATTCCATTCGGATATATTCGACAATAACGATTTATTATTATTTAAATTGAATTTTTTTGAATTTAATTATATTATATCGATATTATATATGCCTTAAAAATGTTTTCTCTTCTAATGATCTCTGATTTTGACAAAATGAATTGTATTGGAATGTGTATAGCTAATTATTGTTAGATTTCCAGTTTAGAGCCACTTGGTGTTGTTTTATTCGCATGTGCAATCTAAAGGCGAACTGATGAATAAGTTGAAATTAAAATAACACCATTGTGCAAAGTGAGTCAGAATTCAACGAAATTAATTCCATTGAATTTGGAACTCAAGACATATCAATATGTCTATTTCCATTATTTTTTTGGAGATTGTATGTAGCCAAATTTAAGGTCAATCGCAATATAAATGGATACAATGGTTAATTTATTTAAACCAATAAAGGAAAACCTCCCCACTCTTTGCAATTAACTTCCTTGCGTCCCATTCCAATCTCAAAACTGTGCTCCCCAAGGCATTTTAATTTCATGCGTATCAAGTTATTATTTCCGTGCTTCCCACGCTAATACAGCCATTATCCCCAAACTTCGTCATATATATATATATATATATATATATATATATATATATATATATATATATATATATATATATATATATATATATATATATATATATATATATATATGAATGTGTGTGTATATATAGCTCTCACCTCCCATGCTTTCCCACTTCCATTTTGTTGTGTTTCCCCTCTCAAATGAAACCACAAGCCTTCAAAGAAAAAGAGAAAAAACTAAACAATAAAGAAGAAACCTTCCTCAGTTTTTAACGTCTCATCGGTTTAGGAAGTGGGGGTGGCTTGCGTGAGTATGGATCAATGCATGATGAAGGGAGCGGAAAGAACAACAGTGGAAAGCGTGCAACATGGTGAGAAGGATTGTACGAAAGAAGCAGTATGAAATAAAGAAGAGAAAAAAGGATTGGCGGAGATATTGTTTGAACTGGGTGGTCTGTAAGACAGTTGGTCGTTCGGAGACACAGGCTGGGGTTGGCGCGGGTTGTCGGCTGGTTGGAGATGGGGTGAGGTTGACGGGATCAGAGTGTTGGTTGGAGGTCGGACAATGGTGGATGCTGGTGATCGGAAAGTGCACGGGACGATGGTGGCGGGTAAGAGATATGAATCACCATAAACATGGGCGTAAGAAGCTCGAGTTGTATTGTGTGAAGTGAGGAAGTAAAGAGAACGATGAACAATGCTATACTGGCATATATTTTCGAATAGGTTTTATCTCTTAACATGCCTAATTTAATTAGTTTTCCTAATCTCTTCTAACGTGCCATCATTTTAACACGGCCATGTATAATTAAAACATGATTTACGTTGGCTAATAATATTTTATAAGTTCTTAATCCTTATTTAATTTGCCGAACAAATATTTGACGTGGCCAGTAATTTAGGATTCGTTCCCATAAATATATATATTCATGCCTTGTTTAAGGATTAAATGTGCCTGACCAGTTTCCACTTATTCAAATGCTCGATTGTATGTGTAGTATATAATTTAATACGTATTCTAACATCTATACTATACTATTAAAGCTGAGTTGATTTTAGATGGTTCACAAGCCCCCCCCAAATTATTATTTCCATTGAACATGAGCGCGACACGTGGAATGTTTACCCAATCGTCTCAATTTTCCACGCATCTGCCTTTTTCACCGCGTCGTTCACTTCGCCCTTCTCATCTATCTGACCCCTCACGCTTCTTCCTCCTTACATTCCCCTTTCTTACCCTACCGCCTATTTACCTCCCCGTCGTTTTCCCAAAACCTGCAATCAGCCTTCTCCCTCCCCTTCGTCGCTGACGCTCCCACAAGCTCCACTCTTGAAACCCTAACTTGATTTGGTCTTCCTTGGTCTGCGCCCTCGCCCGTTCTCCTGCCGACCAACCTCTGATCGTCGCTGTCTCTGCCTTTGCGTTCCATCAACGTCTACGCCCGATCTGCCGATCGAAACATTGTAAGGTACTGTCCTCTTTTTTTTTTCCTCTCATCCAGTCTTCGGTTCTTTTTCGTCCGTAGTTACGTACAGGCCTCGGCAGTTTGCATTACTTCGTCACTATATTTTTACACTTTTTTTAATTACTTCTTCCTGGTACACTAACTTATGTTGAGGTTTCATAATCTTACCTGGCTTAAAATTTAGTTCCCTTCTCGAATTAACTTATTCAAGATTTTCCGTTCACTTTAAATCATGTGTGCAATTGAATCTAATAGTTTAGTGAATTAATGGTCTTAGATTTGAAAGTACGTTGTTTTTCAATAATGATAGGTTATAACCACCTCCTAATCTTTCACTTTCCTGATAAAAAAATGCGGAGATTTGGAAGTTCATATACATGTTGATATCTTTTTTTTTCATATTATGCTTTTTGTGCTAGCTGTATTTCATATTCTCTTATCGGAACTGATGTTGAATTTTGGTATGAATTTATGTCTTCCCCCTTTTGTCAAGTATAACAATGGAACAAAAGTAGTTGTTATACCGTAACTATCAAGGTATTTGATTTATTTTTTCCCGTTTTGGAGCCGGTGAAATAACTTTTTGATGGATTTTGATTGCTAATGGGACTGATACTGTGTCATCTTTGTTTCTGGATATGATGCATCTACTCTTTGTTTAACCTACTTAATGGGTGCGAGGCATTGATCTCCTTTCAGTTCATATTACTGTGCTTGATTTTTGAAGCCCTCGCCAGCTAATTTTTTGTCAACTCATTCTTTTTGGTGTTTTAGAGTATGGTTTTGTTTGTGTTCTTACTCGTAGTTATATATTTATGGTCTGGCCTGATAATTTGTCAAGTCTAATTGTTGTTTTCTCTTTCATTTTAGTTGTTTGCATCATAATTATGTAGTAAGATGGCTTTACCTTTAAAATGAATCTTCGCAAGTATATTATTTTAATGTATTTCGTTTGTTTTAAAATTGAATTTAGATGCCAAACGTTAGAGGTTTTCTGGAATTAAGATGGAACCAGACATCCATGATGTGCGATTTGCCCAAAATGGTAGAAAATTTAGAAAACTTATATCTTAGTTCATTATTATATGTTGACCGACAACATAGAAATATATGGCTTATTACTCAAATGGTTACGTCCATTGATGGCATTGTTTTAATTAGCATAAAATGGCAATGTTCATAGAACTAACGAATAGTTATTTATCTAATGTATAAAAATTTATTAATTATAGTTCATTATAGTTAATTGTATTTCATTCTCTGTTTTGTTTGAACTGACTTAAATACAAAAATCTATTGGACATTATTTATTGTCGCATTGCATATAATTATAAGCATATATGTGTTCTTACATGCTACATGTTTGGTTTCGGCATACTCTCACATTGCATTTGATAGTATCCTGTATAGATCTAATAGAGAATACATGTACTAATTTATCAAAGCCTGCCCCTTTTGTGAAAAATAAAATGGGTCAACTGTAGTTGTTATTAGTGATTATCCATATGTTTAATTTTTCCGAGCTGGTAATTTTTTATTTTTTTTGGTTGAGTTTTAATAATTAATGGGTCTGATAGGCAGGTCCCCTTAGTTTTTGAATGTGATACCTTCGATCTTTGTTCAACCATCTAAATTTTCACTGAAAAATTCCTCTTACAGGTGATGCATTGACCTCATTTCGTTGCATATTAGTGTGTTTGGTTTTCAGAGTCCTTGCAAAAAAACTTTGATTCCAATTCATTTCATCATGTGTTTTACGGTATGTTTTGTTCTTCTTACTCTTGATTATCTACTCACAGTTTAGCTTGGTCATTTGTTCAATCTACCTGTTTTTTGTCCTTTTTTTGGCGTTCATAAGTATGTGTTGTTTTGGTTCAACGGGTGGCTGTAAAATGAAAAAACAATTTTAGGAGGTACATTATTTTGAAATATATATTTGTTTGTGTAAAAATGAATTAAGATGGAATTAAATTTCATAGGTCCTCTGGAATCAAGGTGGAATTAAAGATCAGTCACGGATAATCCATCTTGGATTCACTGGCTAAGTACATTGTTGCTCTACTGAGAAGTTCAACTATTTTGTCTTATTTATTGCTTTATACATTGAGATAATTCCTCACTTTCAATATTACTATCAATGAATTGGCTGTTCATGTTGTTTGATGTGCCCAACATGGAACAAAATATAGAAACTTATATCCCAGTTCATCATTATGTCAAACCATAGCATTTCTACCATCTATTTGTTTTCTTTATTTACTCAAAACAACATTTGGTTAGAGTTCAATATACTAGATTTTTAATAATCATTTTTCTTAGGAAATTTTTATCAATGTGTGCTTCCCCAATTTCTACAGGATATAAGTAGTGTATTGTTACATTATATGCTAGAAGGCCAGAGATACGCACATACACATTTACATGTGTGTTTATGTATATATACATGTATATGTATGTGTATGTGTGCATGTATGTATTGGAAACAAAGGGAATTTTATATATAACTACTTGACTTAAAAATTAAATTTCGTACCCACTCAAAATGAAGTTTACATAATTTGTCTTCCCTATATCATTTTTTCCCCTATTTGTTCGTTAAATAAGCATTTGGATTCGAGTTATCAAGATAATCATTCTAGATACCGTTTCGTATTTTATACGAGCAAATTTTTAAAATTATTTTACAACGTTTGAACATATACATGCAGTTAGGTTTATTCAATGCCATTTTGCTTCTGCAATTTTTTTAAACTATAGAACACAGATTTTCTATGATCATTTTTTTGGAATAATATGGATAATATCACGTCTTTATATGCTAAATTACACATATCATCATGTCTACTATCCAGTACATGGTTCTATGATCATATATATATATATATATATATATATATATATATATATATATATATTGTCCGCTACGTACTCTATTTCTGTTTCTGCTACCGCTTATCAGTTAGCAATTACTATATTTTTGATGGTGTTAAGCATACAAATGACACTTGCTTGCAATTATTCGGGGATGAGCTTTCGATTGTAATTGTATTTCATGGGGACGGTCGGACGAAAGTTAACCAACAAGGTTTGGTTAAAAAATTAAACCACGACCAAAATAATTCATCATTTTTAGATGGTAGGAAAGAACAATTATTTTGTTCTATTGAGTTAATGTTTGAGCTTACTGAGTAGATTTACAGTGCATTTTTGGTAGATAGTTGTACAATGTCATTTTACTTATTGGCCTACTCAGCTTTTATTGTTTATTTTTGTTCCCATTTCCAACTTCTACTATTTCCTACAAACCGTGCTTGCGTCGTCCTTGAGAGCTTAGGTGACTGAAATAGGATTGAAATAATACTATATCTAAATATCCTGAGTTCAGATCGATTAATTATATGCCAAAGTTAGGTGACATAATGTCTAGATTTTTGTTCATGTTCTCTGGACCATCTGCATTTATATTGCGCAGTTAGGATAAGAGTTGTAAGTTTAATGCTTTTCTCTTGCGTGTTTTAGTTTAATATTTAATAGTTTTATGAACGTAGTACTTCGGTCCTGTTAGGGCCTTGCTATCCTAACAAACTTTTAGGCATTTTCAAGGCAGCTGAAACTGCAATATAGATGGTTAATGCTGAGAATAAATCATTCATGCAATTTATATTACATGCGATGAACATATTATTTTAAGTTATCAGTTCCCGATTGAAGGATCAAAAATACTCATTAGTTGTATTTATTAGTCTTTGATTTTTTTTTCCAAATTACATGACCAATACTAATTTAGAAGAAGAAAATTATTTATTTTGTTTTATAGTAATTAATTTAATGCCACAGAATTATCTTAGTTTAAAGATCATCATAGCGATGATGGTTGTGACGTTGCTACTTCAAAAGATTCCCACGCTACTGTTGTTTAGCATTTTCCAGAAATGTATATCATTAAAAAATACATGCATTTTTGTGTTGATTTGTTAACACTTACGTTTTGTTCAAGCTACTTGCTAGATTAACTTGTATAAGTGTCAAAATTTAATAGTTAGAACTGAACAGGAAATACATGTAACTTGGATGAAATTGTAACATTTTCCATTGTGTTGTTGACTTTTTGTAAAAAACTAAAATGTCTACTTTGAGTTTTTCCACTCACAAATTTTTTACCCAAAATGGTGGAATAAACACATGGCTTTAGCTGTCCCTCATGAAAATGAATCGTATCCTAAATGGCTTTAATAATCAATTTAAGAATGCCACATTATTACAATGGGATCTTTTTATATATTTAAATTGGTTATTTCCTTTTGCTTTTTGAAGAATTTATTGTTGGGTCTGAACTTGCAGTCTAGGAAAAGAAGTTAGGCATTTGATATATACAACTTGCTAAAGCTTTTGAACAATTGCTCTTAAATGCTTATATGTTGGCTGAAATAAGGAGTTCTACAAAAAGGCAATTGGTCACCCTATATTTGTCACCTTGAACTACTATTCAGGTAAACTAATATAGTTCATTTCATGCTCATGTAAATTATGTATAATAGTCCTTGAGCTACGCCTTTTATGTAGGAACCCACATTATAAGCTGGAAGCAATGCGAAACATGTGGAGAATGTACCTTCGAACAGTTTGTAAATGTTTGAAAAATAAATATGAAATGAATATATGTATGTCGTTCTACTATAAATGCAACTGATTTTATTTACATTCCTGCAATTAAATTATTTTCTCTTATTTGTTACTATTTGAAATGATTATAAATGCATAAAGCATTTAGAACCCATGTGTGTGTGTGTGTGTGTGTGTGTGGTAATGAGTATTTAGAAATGCACAATCTGCTACTTTGGTTACTCTATTTAGGGACTTAGGGATATGTTTAGGTTATAAAGAATGTATTTAGCAAGGCTCATTTATGAAATTAATTTCTTCATTAGTTGTCATATGTGCATGTTTATATTGATTTTACTATTCTGTTGCTTTTCTGTTACTATTTGATTTTTTAGGCTGTTCTATTTTAGTCCTTAGGTGAAGATCGCGGGCTTAGCATTTTTGCTTTAATATAATGTGAACCTTCTTAAGGTTTTTATAGTACTTTAAGAATGAGGGCTACTGCGCTAAATGATGGATGTTATCTTCGTCTTTTAACTCAGATGCATTGTGTCAGGTGTGTATTTAATGAATTTGCCCTCCGTTCAATTTAATTGGTTTACTGAAAAGTGCTATTAATGGTAGATGATCCTGATAATTTGACTTTATAGCATTTTATCTTTTCAAAATTATTTGCAAATATTTTCTTTACATTATTTTGTGCAGTTTTTGAACAAACCATGTTACTACTTCCCTCCTCAATTTTACCTCAACAATTATTTTAAACCATATTGTTACTCACTGATTTATTATTGCATACTCCATGAGAGAATAACTGCATCCATTGATCCCATTTTAGCAAACTATCATTAACAGTCCAGTGGAAAGTTGATGTACATGTAATTTCCTTCCTTTATATCCTGAGTTGCAGACTTGCAGTATGATAAATATTTGTTTGTTATTTCTCTTCAGCTGTTTGTAGTAATCATGAAAAAAATGCATTTATGATTTGTTTATATAATTTGCATCAAAGTTTGACCACAAAATGGATGATAAAGTGTGGGTACGAAATCTATTACTCCTTATAGGAGTTAGCTGAAGATTTTTGTCAAGATACAGCTGTTGCCATTTTAGCACCATTTATTACATTGCAGATACATTCAGAAACAAAGCAATATAGATCGGAAGCAAGTGTACTTTCTTCTTAAAATTTTATTGGCATCATGCTTTAACGTTTCTCATTTACACTTGCTATCCTACTAACATAAATTATAACTAATTATCTAACCTGGGTGCATTTATTTTTCTTATTACAGGTGAAAGCTACAGGAATTGACATAAAGTACTTGAGGTTTTAGACGTTACAAAAAGAATTGCAAAAACCTTGGTATTAAGTATAATGTTCTATATAAGTTAACTGCAGTACCAGATATAATGTATTGAACTTTAAATGTTGTGTTAGTTAACCCTTTGTAGAACTTATGACTATGTATTGGTGCCAGTCTCTGGTTTTTTTTTAAAACGCTATTGTTTCATTGTTGTTATATGTTTTTTGTTTCTCTTATCAATTGTTTTTTGGGTATGTGAATTTGGGTTCAAATAGCCAGCCTGCTTAAAACACGTACATACTACACACAAATTCTCTTTGGCCATACATTTCAGTCTGGCATCATCTAGGTTTTATTAGCATATTTTACTTTTTTTCCTATTTATTTTCCTGTCATACGTTAATGTTTTGATTTGGCTGGCCTTTGTACTGCATTCTGCATTATATATGATTTCATCTGTCAGCACTGTGCGTTATATAGGGATTTCATCTGTCTGTACTACGTCAGCGAACTTATGGATAAATTTGATACTTATTTTTCCTTTCCTGTAGTATGAAGATCTTAAAACTGATACAAGCTTTTGTCCATCTCTGCATGCTTTCACTTTTATATAGCCTTACCTAGGAAAATTAGTGTTATCATAATTCCCAAATATTATTATAGAAAAGAATAACAATTTTTTTAATTAGAAAAATATGGTGATGACCCGTGTGCGTACACGGGTTCACACTAGTAAAAGGTAACAGACGAGAAGTTGAAGAGAGAATTTGCATGCAAAAATCACCATTTTACAGTGCCTAACCTAAGATTTATTAATGCCAATTTATTGTAACGTGATGTATCTTCACGTGTAAGGAATCTTAGCATTACTTAAATAAATAGGGTTTGGAAATTTGAACTGTGCTTAACCCTTTTACATTGTGCCCAAACTATTAGACCAAAACCAACCATCCGTTCTGTTCAGTTATTCTCTGTCATGTTCTGCAACTGGTCCAACGAGCCGAGTACCCAGAAAGGGCGAACCAGCCACAGACTGGTTTGGGGAAGGGGGGTTACAACGGCAAACTCTTTGCCGTTGTAATGTTATAACGGCAAACTCTTTGCCGTTATAACTTATAACGGCAAAGAGTTTGTCGTTATAAGCAAACCATCAAACCCCTCCCCCAGCCGCCTCCTGCTTCATTATCCCCTTCCTCCATTTTCCTAACCCGAAAACCATCTTCCAACCCCCATTTTTCACCTAAATTTTACCTTCAATTCACCAATCCGTTAGCTTCTAACCAAATTAAATACCGTATTTGAAATATTTGTTCGAAAATATGGCTAGATTACTAAAACATTTCGCCAAAAAATTCATGCACGGCAACGATCGTGGCACCGGGGGAAGTGGCGCAGGCGGGAGTGATGCAGGGGGTAGTGGCGAACAACCAGTGCTCGGAATAGAAGACTTGCTTGTAGCCGCCGAGAACATGGATAAAATAGAAATAGGGGCGCACGAGGAAGGCGCCCATCGGGGACGTGGCGGGCGTAGAGGCGGACGAACAGGCAGAGCGCGTAGGGGTGTTGGATCGGTTTCCGCTAGACAGGTCGATCTCGATGGCTATGTGGATATGAACCTCAGCGCGGCGAAGCTTCCTATGCTATCCAACTTTCGCATTCTTCCAGATGACGAAGTACACGTTAGCACGCAGTCGAGTTTGGTTGTAAGTATTTTTAGTAATATTTAAATAGTATTCTTTGAGTGTTAGATATTGGGTAGATAGTATAACATTTTGTTGAACCGTTAACAGTCGCGGAATATACGTCCACGTGGTTCGTTAGCGACCACACTTAGATATTATCATGCACACTTGGCGAGTAAGGAGGGGGTCGCAGGACTGTTACATGCTCTTGGATTTCAATTTTTTCTAGGTAATATTATAGACCTTTTAATGAAATAAGTGGATAATTTAGTAGTCATATTTTATCTTATTGTGCTCTTTGCTATTTTAGGAATAAATCATGTTATAAATGCTGATGTCCAATTGTGTGCAGCCATTGCTCTACGGTGGTACAAAACCACCCACACAGCACAACAACTTTCTGAATTGACTACTCAATGACAGAATCATTACTATCCCAACTGTAACACCCCGCCTCCGCTAGGGTCACTCGCAAAGGAATGCACTAGCTTTAGAGGGGCATTATTGGTAAACATGCACAGAAATATCACAAGACAGAACATATAAAATAGCGGAAGTAAAATCAAACTTTCATAACATGAATAAATAAGGTCTAAAGCCTTTTACATCAGAGTACATCAAAACCTGTCTTGCAATAGTAAAGAAGCATAAAGACATTTTCATAAATTATTCCCCAAGTAAAAACAGTAAAGTAGCCATTAGGCAAGAAAAGTCCAAGCCATCCATGATGACCTTCAAGCAGAAGAAGTCCGAACTAAACAACAGTATTTCCTCCCTGTAACCTGGGGGGGAAACGGAAGACAAGAAGCGAAAGAAAACGGGGTCAGTCATAAAGACTGGTAAGCCCTATCTACTATCAGCATATAAACTAGTAAAGTTAACTGGCATGAGGAACTGAGATGAACATAAGCATGATAACAAGATAGATAAGCTAAATCAGAATAACAGGATAACTACTGAACTAAGGTATCATGATAAACTACGGTGTCATGATAAATCAAGGTATCATATCGTCAGACTTCTATCAAGTATACTATCCCAAGGTATCTACCCCGTCTAACATTCCACGGTATCTATTCCGTATATTCTTCCTGGTTCTAACATGTATATTTGCTCTGCACCCTCCGTACTAGTATCCCAGCCTTGTTATGTGTTAACCATGAATGTCCCTTACTCAAAATCGTGTAATGGTCCATGTCAACCTAACATATCGCATATATAGGTTACTCAAATCATATGTTTCTTTCCATGTATATAAGTTCAGTCCTTTGCCGTACCTCGTACGGGCTTCCTCATGTCGTATTATCCTTGAAATCGTTTGGACTGTCACCCTTGTTCTAGCTAGGCTCTTCCATATGAATCATCGTTTGAACTACTAGGACTTACGCCACCTAGCACCACTAGGGATTACGCTTGCCTATTGCACGCTTTCGTATTTTGGTTTGGGTTAAACCACCTAGGCCACTAGGGATTACGCTAACCCTCAACCGCGCCCTTTTTCCCACGCATTCATCGTGAACCGTTTTTCTATAACTGTATGCACATGTATCACGTCGTGCCATCCGAGTCCTGTCACAGGGCAAAACAAGAAATACAGGACTCGGTCGGGAGCTTTAGATTTATCTGCCGATGCAGATACTAAGGTCTGCTTTTCTACACGTGGCTATGGTCCCACGAGACCCCTCCCTCAACTAGTGAAAGGCAACACAAGAGAAAATCTTGCATGAGAACTACACTCCGGCCAGCCCACATCCTACGGCCTACCTCACCCATAATTAGATAGCAATTATGGTCTGTTGGGTGTTCCCTGCCTTTCCGTACGTACACGCTTGACTCAAGATGGTAGATGATCGACGAACTTGCTATCTCGGGCACCTTATGTATTCGTCGACTCACTGCTATCCACCCCAGTCTTTAGGTCACTCGCATAGCAACCAAGGCATATTCTTGGTTCTTCTACCGCAGACCTCAACCTCTCGTGAGCCTAGTATAATGACCTGGCAGCTCACAGAGGGATCCCAAGAATATCCTCACGTTCCCCGAAGCCGCTGCTTCGTTACCCAGTTCGTTGGAGCCTTTATCTAAATCAGATAGCCTGCTCCTACACGCATACTTAAACGTTGACCTAACGTATCGGGTTACTAATCTATCTAAGAAATGGTCCAAATTTCCTTGACTAAGAATTATTACTTAGTTTCCCTTAACTAAGGTTTACCACTTAGCCTTATTTCCATAATCCTTGTTAACTATGGTTATTTACCTAATCCTCCGAATTAGGGTTTATCTAATGGGTTAAGTGTCACTTCAGTTCATAACTTAGCCCGTCTACAAACCATGTCAAAATTGGCTAAGTATCCAAGTCCAAGACTTAACCCTACAAACCATGTGTCAAGTTGGCTAAGTATATTAAGCAATCCATAACTTAACCTCGTCTAATTATCCTTTTAGATTGGTTAATTATATAAATTAACTTGACCTTGTCAAATTACCGAGTCAAATCGGTCAAGCGTATTCAAGTGATTCGTGACTTATTGTAATGACCCGCATTGGCAGGGGTATTATGGGTAATTTATTTAATTATATCAATGGTGATATAGTGAATTTAATGGTCGTGGAATTAGATAATGATGAATATTTAATTAAAATAATAAATTAAATAATATATTAAATTCTGAAATGATCAGAATTGGCTGAAATGGCGATATGGTGTGAACTGGGCAAATTCAAATTATATAATTCAGTTTAGAATTGAATTTGAATAACGAATATATTATATAAACGACAGTTTGAACATATAATTTTATTTTAATTAAAATCGAGCTTGAAATGGCGCTGCAGTTCGCTATTTGGCGATTTGAACTTCAACTGAATGTACATGATTCGTTTTAAATCGGATTCCTATGAAACAAGAAACGTACAGAGCTGGTGGAGTATATCTTTCTAGTGGAAGAGAAAAATCAGTATTTCGTCGTGTAAATTTTGAGATATGTCCAAATCAAATTTTAAAATAGTCGCTATAGAATCGTTTATCGACCGTAATGGATTATTCGATATAACTAGAGATCGGGTTTGAATTTAGACAAGGTTCTTTTGGGAAGTAGTGATAATTTAATTTTTAGAATTTTACTGTAATTTTTAATTAATTAAATAAGCAACTTTTTATTTGAAGTGTTTCGCACCCTGTAATCAACATTTTGAGGTTTCACAAAATGAGTTAAACTACCGGTATTATTATATTTTTGGGATCGTGACACCAAGCTCATCACAACGGTATATTTATTTCTGTCGTAGCGGTCCCTAAGTGTATGAGATTTCATGAAATCGGTACCCTAAATAAATTTCTAAAAAAAATATCTAAACTATTTGTGAATAAAACAAGCCACGCCGTTCCTCTATTTCAGCCACATAAAAACGCTTGGTCCACAAGAAAAATCGTGGCCTTCAAATCATCCTCTCAATGTAAATATAATCTCTCTATATAACACCCCTCCTTAAAATAGCTAATTCCGATTCGTTCTCTGGTAAAATGGAATCCACGCCTCAAATTTTCCAGCCGCCACCCTCGTTCTCTATCTTCCTTCAAACCGCGAGATCCACTTTCTAAAATCCAAATAAAATCTACCAATACAAAACGTTCTGCTCATTTGTTTCGGTGACAAGAAACTGTATGCGGCGGTCTTGTTGCTCGTGCATAGATTGGGTTTTAAAGGAACCGTGGGTTCCAATGTTTTGCTCACACAACGGTGCCGTGTGATTTTTCTAGGGTGACATGTTATGGGGTAGTTGAACTGGAGCAAGAAGAGGAAGTGATGTGTATGATGAAGTAGAAGAGGGAGTTGTGGGCGTCGTGAGGCAGACAACGTGAAGTAGTTGTTTGCCGCGAGTTCCTGGCGATGTGCGAAAGTGTGTTGGGTTACTACGGAAGAAGCATGTTTCAAGAGGAAGGTCTTTGTTTTTAGGAGTTTGGCTGGGCTCGGTTTGCAGTCAGTGAAGAATAAGGAGGAGGAGAAGTGAGTGTTTATAGCTAGTTTTGTTTAAGTTCTGGTGGTCGTTGTTTGATTATCGGTGATGTGAAGGAGCGTGACACCACTGTAGTTCATAAGTGTGGTCTGGAGGAAACATTTTTAGCTGCTGCGTTTTCATTGATGGAGAAATAATAGGAGTGCGTTAATATGTTGTAGGGTAACGTTTTCAAAAGGGGATGAAGTCACAAGGTTCTGGAAAGCTGGATGTAGGATTTACATTAGAAGCAGAAGGAGTACGTGAGTTTTTCCAGTAGGAGGATGCGCCGATTGTAATGAAAGTGTGAAAATGAAAAGAAAAAAAATGAATAAACATATATATATGAGAAGCAAAGCATGGAAATAGTTGAGGAGAGAATGCCATGTGTTGGAGTTTCAATTCGTTCGAGGAGAAGAGGAATTTTTAAGCGGGTCTGGGCTTTCTAATGGGCCGATGGTTAAACGGGCATAGGCCTTAGTTTAAAAGAATCCGACCTAACAGGATCCGACAGGATCACACGGACGGGGACTACGTCATGAATCTGGTTTGGAATGGATTGGAGCTCGCTACAATTTATAGCAAAATAAATTTTCCGTCTGAATCAAACGATGGTTATCGTTATTAACGATGATCGTCCAATGTGAGTAAAACTCACTAACTCTCCTCAATTTATATTTTAATATAAATTGTACTTTATTTATTGACTGCTGTATATTGATTGTTAAACTGGATTGTTAAATTGATTTGATTGAAAACGTAGTTATAGTTAATCTATGTACTGTTAATCAAATATGGTTCTGTACAGCAGGATATTTCATTTCAAAATGAAAGTGATGTTATCTATATTGTTTAACATCTGTGATGCAGGGAAACAGGTTGGAGGAATCCGACCGGATTCCTCAACATTTATTTTACTGTTTTTCATATATTATGATATATGATGTGTTATATAATCTATTATGGATTATGTGTGTTGGAATGATGTTGATCATTGTTATTCGATATTGTAAATATCATAAAAGACCCTGGGATGTAAAAAGAAGTATTTCAATGTATATTGAAATAAAGGAATTTTATAAAATCATAGGATTTTATAAAAGGAATTATTTATAAAACGAACACGGTTTTATAAAAGGAATATTTATTTAGAAAATAAATAGAAGTTATAAATAGGAAATATTTGTAACGGTAAATAGAAGTTATAAATAGGAAATATTTGTAACGGTAAATAGAAGTTATAAATAGGAAATATTTGTAACGGTAAATAGAAGTTATAAATAGGAAATATTTGTAACGGTAAATAGAAGTTATAAATAAGATATATTTGTAACGGTAAGTAAACGTTATAAAAAGGAAATAGTTGTAACGGAAAACGTAGTTTATCAAAAGAAGTTAATCGATGTTAGTTAATCGATTAGAGATAAAGTAATAGGAGCTAATCGATGTTAGTTAATCGATTAGAGATAAAGTAAAAGGAGCTAATCGATGTTAGTTAATCGATTAGAGATAAAGCAAAGGAGCTAATCGATGTTAGTTTAATCGATTAGAGTTAAAGCAAATGAGTTAATCGAATATAGTTATTCGAATAGAAAGTAAAAGGAATTATCGAATATAGTTTATTCGAAAGGAGTTAAGCGAAATGAGTAAATCAATAGCGTTAGTCAAATAGAGTTAATCGAATAGTGTTAGTCCAATAGAGTTAATTGATAAGGGTTAATCGAATAGAGTTAAGTGAAAAGAGTCAATAGGAATAAAGTGAACTTTGCCTATTTCAAAGTTAGAAATGTTGTTCAGTTAAGGTCTGAGAGGTAGTTCTACCCCAACTTGATTGGCTTCGTTTTAACTAAGGAATAGTTAAGGTTCGACAGTAAAGGAAATGGTTTGAATTGGCATCGCGATGGTTTGTTTAAACATCTGTCTAAGTCCAGTGAAGAAGCTTTGGAAATGTTTTCCAAAGAAGAAACCAGAAATGTTTTCTAATGAAGAAAACAAGAAATGGAAATGTTTTCCATTGTTAATAACGTATATTTTCCCAATTTAGAAAATAAGGAATATTGAACGTAGGGAAACATGAGATAAGTAAATTAATGAACTAAAGAGATGAATGTTGAATGATGTTTGATCGATATAATTTCCATTTGGAAATAATATCATTGTTTGCACACCTATTTTTATTCGATAGTTAAATCACAGACTATCGAAGTTTTGACCATTTTAACGTTGTTAATATGGAGAGACCGGTTGGATTATTATCCAAAGAACCACTCTGTATTGGCATAAGCATTGCGAATCATATATGCCAAAAGAAATTGAAGACGGAGTTATGCAAGGGCTATCCTGTTTACAGAATAGTGCCTTCGGTTCATCCTGTTCCTGGGTGACTTGTATGGACGGATGTCCGACAGAGTATTTCCTGACGATCACATATATCGATTTCTCCAACTGTACCAAGAGTGGAAGCGGAGAAGGAAACTTCTTTTAGCTAACGCGTAATGTATGGTTGAGGACGTCGATCGGTGATTTGATGGATTTGACGATGTGGCATTCAAAGTGAATCTGATGTGATGTTAAAGCGTAGCTTCTAGCCTCATCATCCGGTAAATGACAGAAATCGGGCAGGCAGCATGGCTAAGTCGGTCGCACCGAAGTAGGGTGTATAAACACCTGATCTAGAGTTTCATTTACTTCTAAAAATCTACTGTTGATGCTGTCCCATTCGGGAAACGGTTGCGGATCCCAACTGTTGGTGATATACATTCGATACACTCAAGCGAAATGAGTGGTCGGTCATGTGTGGCCGGGTTGCAAGATGTTCTTGTTGAACCCAGTGTATTCCTCTCTAGAGGTACACGAGCGAAAGGTGGATCCATACCTTGTCATAGTTGGAAACCCATTACCCAATACGTACTTGCGGTTTTGATTGTATACTATATATGTAGAACGTGAGATGAAAGCGTTTCTGCTAGTTGATTATATATACTGTGGTTGATAGACATTATTATAATATCAAAAGGGTTTTGGTATAAAGCTAATTTGGATTCTCATAAGGGAAAAACCCGTTCCGTTATGCGGCGTGGTCTTATGAGATATCATTTACTTGTTCCAACTGTTTTTAAACTGTTTTACTCACACCAGTCCCATGACTGACCCGGAGTTTACTTTGTTGTTTTCCCTAAACTCTTGGGTGCCTAAATTTGTACGGGCAGTCAAGTAGTCGGGATTTTACAGATACATTGAAGAGCTGGAGCAGGAGGCTTCAGGATCATATAGCTATAGTTATTTCCGCTGTGTTGTAAGTGTTGTACTTTGATAATGATGTATATTCAAGTACTGATTTGTATTTCAAAGTTATGTTACATATATTATATGTTATTCGTTCCGCTGTGAGATTCGTGTTACTCTGATGTTGTGTTCTTCTTCTTCTATTCTAAGTTTCTATCTTATCTTTCCTCACCCTCTAATTTCTTTCACTAATTACCAGGATTTTTTGATGTTTTGGTTATCGACATCGAGCTTATGTCGATAACCAAAGTCGCTCAAAAATCCGGGTCGTTACAGTTGGTATCAGAGCGAGGTTAAGAATTAATTGGCTCTGTGGCGTGACTCGGTAGAGATAGGGTTAGTAATACCCTAGACTGAGATTGAGTGTATATATACGAGTGAGCGTATTTGCTATTGATATAAAAATTGTTTTATATTGTGGAGATTCATTGGTTGAGTCGTTTGTGAATTCTGGTCGATCAGTTTGATCCACTGTATCGGTAGGAGTTACTAAACACTCGAATACGATGGGTCGACACGATATGTTTTGAAAAAAAAGGGTAAATTAAAATAAGTTTACCCAAGGCATATCTTGATATAGAGAAGATATATATACCAAAATGATACATGTTGGATATATTGGTTGTTAGTATAATCGAGTAAGATTATAAATTAAATGGTTATGTAAATAACCAATCAGAATTCATATAAGTGAAATACGTGAATCAGGTGAGTTAAATCTGAAATTTAAACCAGAAATTGAAGTTAAAACTCTGGAGAATTGGATAAGTGTTTGTAAATGGATTGGGATTAAAAATAAGGAAAATTTAAGATCCTGGGAGATTTTAAATTGTTTTACAAACAGTGTGAATTATATTTTGAAATGAATTTCAAAGTGGAAATGTATAAAAATGGTTTTATAGTATTGAACTCACTTCGATCGCTGGAAAATAGATTCTGATGATGACAGCTGCATCATCAGTATTCATTTTCGAGTTGTAAGTGACGAATTACTACCAGAGATACTGTTTTGAAATTGTTTGGGAAAGACAAGTTGTGTTGAATTTCAAATGGGATTTAAAATATAGAATTTGAACTTTTAAATAGATTTGAAATATTAACTCGTTTTAAAAGAAATAAAACGAGAAGTTCCTTTATAAATGAAGTTTATAAATGTAGTGAAGAGAATTATCATTGGATAATTCAGAAATAAAATACAAGTGTGAAATGGAAAGGGAAATCTATCTTCCAAGGGTAGAAATATCGATTTCAAAAGGAATTGAAATCGAGACTTATGTAATGGATGAATAAAGAAAGTTTGAAAAGGAGTTTGAATAAAGGAAATTCAAACATAGAATTTAAATAAGAAAATTCAAAGGGGGTTTGAATATCTAAAAAAATAATTCAAAGGGGATTCGAATATAGAAATTCAAATGCGATTTGAATAAAGAGGATTTAAATAAGGGAAAATTGAATACAGAATTCATATAGAGTAATAATAGGATTTGAATATAGAAATTCAAGGGGAGTTTGAACATATGAAATTCAATGGACTTGAAATAGAGTTTGAATACAGAAATTCAAATAGAATTGAAATTGAAATTTGAATATAGAAAATATAAGAGATTTCAAATATAGGATTTGAATATCGAAAGTGAAATGAAATTTGAATGTAGGGGATTCAAATAGAATTGAAATTGAAATTTGAATATAGAAAATATAAGAGATTTCAAATATAGGATTTGAATATCGAAAGTGAAATGAAATTTGAATGTAGGGGATTCAAATAGAATTGAAATTGAAATTTGAATATAGAAGATTCGAAGGGAATTGAAATGAGATAAAGAGAATTCAAATAGATTTGAATATAGAAATTCAAATGGAGTTTGGAAATAGATTTAAATAATGAAATTCAAATATGGAATTTGAATGAGAAAATTGAAACGAAATACAAATATGAAATTTGAATAAGAGATTTGAAATGAAATTCAAATATAGAATTTGAATAAGAGAATCGAAATGTAATTTGAATATAGGAAATTCAAATAAAAATTGAAATGGAATTCAATTAGTTGATAAACAAGTTAAACCTATATTTGAACATGTATATTCGAATAAAGAGGTGAAATGGGCAAACCAGTAATTTGAAAATCACTTAACGAACTAAGTCAAAATGATTGGATTAAGTTGAAATGAATTAGAAATGTATAAATATACATGAGATAGGTATGGATATGGTATGAAGGTATATAAATAGAATGCTCGACGAAAAGGTATGTATTTAATTCACATATGAGAGTTTATGCGCCGTATCGGCTAGCCGCTTGGCTTTTTCTTTTTCTTTTGGATTGGTAAGGGCCATGGGAGGCTATTTAAAATATCCCGAAGCTCCCAGTACAAAGGAGGTTATGGCAAATTTTTTCCGGGAATTTAAGAAGTTAGAATATTTTTAAGATAATCTGATAGTTAGACATCAACGTATCGTTATATATATATAGAAGTCGATAAGGAAACGAACTTAGAAATAGAATAGTAAAATCAAAAAGGAAGACTAAGAATAAAATCTCGTAAGAATAGAAAGAGAAGGTGTATATGTGTTTCAAAGAGAATAAGTAGTTGTATGGTATTGATTATTCGAGTAAGTAGTCATATCTGTTTTGACGTTATAAATGTTATTCAGTCAAGGTCTGAGAGGTAGTTATACCCCAACTTGATTGATTTCATTATTAACAAATAAATAGTAAGATTTCAGGATCGAAGATCAATGTCAAATAAGAGTTAGTTGAATATAGTATTTGGGTTGTCGTAATGATGTTTTACACAACATCCATTTTAACCCAAATAAGTGTAAACTTGGAAATAGAATAAAGAATATTTCCTAAGTATAGAAATAAACGAGATCGGAAAAGAGATAAGTAATTGGAGTATTTTCCAATTATAAATAGGATTTTAAAGGTTATTGAAGTTAGAAAATAAAGGAAGGCGATATTCCGAAACGTTTTCCCAATAACATAAAAGGCCAATATGGTTATTGAAAATATTTGGTTAACAATTATTGATAAAGAAATAGAGAAGTGATTTAACAAATGGAATATTGATCATGTGCTCAGTTGAATTTCAAAAAGGAAAATTTGATTTTTGAAAAAGTAAACTGTTTAAAATTCCCAGGAAGAGATTGTTTGAATTAAGAACAAATTTAAATAGAAGTTTGCGGAAGTAAGCTGAAATTGAATTGAAACAGTTAAGTGAAAACTGAATGGAAATATCAGGAAAAATTTATTCTGGAATAAAATTGGATTGTCGAGATAAGAATTTGAAATGAAAATTGGATTGGGAAGTTAAGAGTTTGAAATCGAGAGTGAAACTCGAATTTGAAATAAAATTCGACTTAGGATATAAGCGAATGGCTGTGTCGTGGATAAAAGGCAGATGGGGATTTGACTGGAATGATCCTTGTATCCGCTGAAGTGATAACAGGTGGAAAGGATATAATGTTATGCCGACAAAAAGGTACCAGTTTATATTTCTATTTGGGTATGAGATTTTGTATGAGCCGAATTGGCAAGCCGCTTGGCTGTTTGGTTTTCTTTTGAGTTGGAGATGGCCCAGAGAGGCGAGTTGGAGTTTGACCGATTGACCAGTACAAAGGAGGTGCTGGCGAAATTTTTCGAAGAGTTAAAGTGTTAGAAAATTTTCAGGATTTTTGAAATTTTTCGTTGATAAGGATTAATTAATAATTTAATTGAAATTAAATTGGTTCAGTTGAAACTGAAGTCAAGAAGTGAACAAATATGTTCTAACCAGTCGATAGGGTCGTCCTCTACCTTTTAGCAATTTCGAGGACGAAATTATTTTAAGTGGGGAAGATTGTAATGACCCGCATTGGCAGGGGTATTATGGGTAATTTATTTAATTATATCAATCGTGATATAGTGAATTTAATGGTCGTGGAATTAGATAATGAAGAATATTTAATTAAAATAATAAATTAAATAATATATTAAATTCTGAAATGATCAGAATTGGCTGAAATGGCGATATGGTGTGAACTGGGCAAATTCAAATTATATAATTCAGTTTAGAATTGAATTTGAATAACGAATATATTATATAAACGACAGTTTGAACATATAATTTTATTTTAATTAAAATCGAGCTTGAAATGGCGCTGCAGTTCGCTATTTGGCGATTTGAACTTCAACTGAATGTACATGATTCGTTTTAAATCGGATTCCTATGAAACAAGAAACGTACAGAGCTGGTGGAGTATATCTTTCTAGTGGAAGAGAAAAATCAGTATTTCGTCGTGTAAATTTTAAGATATGTCCAAATCAAATTTTAAAATAGTCGCTATAGAATCGTTTATCGACCGTAATGGATTATTCGATATAACTAGAGATCGGGTTTGAATTTAGACAAGGTTCTTTTGGGAAGTAGTGATAATTTAATTTTTAGAATTTTACTGTAATTTTTAATTAATTAAATAAGCAACTTTTTATTTGAAGTGTTTCGCACCCTGTAATCAACATTTTGAGGTTTCACAAAATGAGTTAAACTACCGGTATTATTATATTTTTGGGATCGTGACACCAAGCTCATCACAACGGTATATTTATTTCTGTCGTAGCGGTCCCTAAGTGTATGAGATTTCATGAAATCGGTACCCTAAATAAATTTCTAAAAAAAATATCTAAACTATTTGTGAATAAAACAAGCCACGCCGTTCCTCTATTTCAGCCACATAAAAACGCTTGGTCCACAAGAAAAATCGTGGCCTTCAAATCATCCTCTCAATGTAAATATAATCTCTCTATATAACACCCCTCCTTAAAATAGCTAATTCCGATTCGTTCTCTGGTAAAATGGAATCCACGCCTCAAATTTTCCAGCCGCCACCCTCGTTCTCTATCTTCCTTCAAACCGCGAGATCCACTTTCTAAAATCCAAATAAAATCTACCAATACAAAACGTTCTGCTCATTTGTTTCGGTGATAAGAAACTGTACGCGGCGGTCTTGTTGCTCGTGCATAGATTGGGTTTTAAAGGAACCGTGGGTTCCAATGTTTTGCTCACACAACGGTGCCGTGTGATTTTTCTAGGGTGACATGTTATGGGGTAGTTGAATTGGAGCAAGAAGAGGAAGTGATGTGTATGATGAAGTAGAAGAGGGAGTTGTGGGCGTCGTGAGGCAGACAACGTGAAGTAGTTGTTTGCCGCGAGTTCCTGGCGATGTGCGAAAGTGTGTTGGGTTACTACGGAAGAAGCATGTTTCAAGAGGAAGGTCTTTGTTTTTAGGAGTTTGGTTGGGCTCGGTTTGCAGTCAGTGAAGAATAAGGAGGAGGAGAAGTGAGTGTTTATAGCTAGTTTTGTTTAAGTTCTGGTGGTCGTTGTTTGATTATCGGTGATGTGAAGGAGCGTGACACCACTGTAGTTCATAAGTGTGGTCTGGAGGAAACATTTTTAGCTGCTGCGTTTTCATTGATGGAGAAATAATAGGAGTGCGTTAATATGTTGTAGGGTAACGTTTTCAAAAGGGGATGAAGTCACAAGGTTCTGGAAAGCTGGATGTAGGATTTACATTAGAAGCAGAAGGAGTACGTGAGTTTTTCCAGTAGGAGGATGCGCCGATTGTAATGAAAGTGTGAAAATGAAAAGAAAAAAAATGAATAAACATATATATATGAGAAGCAAAGCATGGAAATAGTTGAGGAGAGAATGCCATGTGTTGGAGTTTCAATTCGTTCGAGGAGAAGAGGAGTTTTTAAGCGGGTCTGGGCTTTCTAATGGGCCGATGGTTAAACGGGCATGGGCCTTAGTTTAAAAGAATCCGACCTAACAGGATCCGACAGGATCACACGGACGGGGACTACGTCATGAATCTGGTTTGGAATGGATTGGAGCTCGCTACAATTTATAGCAAAATAAATTTTCCGTCTGAATCAAACGATGGTTATCGTTATTAACGATGATCGTCCAATGTGAGTAAAACTCACTAACTCTCCTCAATTTATATTTTAATATAAATTGTACTTTATTTATTGACTGCTGTATATTGATTGTTAAACTGGATTGTTAAATTGATTTGATTGAAAACGTAGTTATAGTTAATCTATGTACTGTTAATCAAATATGGTTCTGTACAGCAGGATATTTCATTTCAAAATGAAAGTGATGTTATCTATATTGTTTAACATCTGTGATGCAGGGAAACAGGTTGGAGGAATCCGACCGGATTCCTCAACATTTATTTTACTGTTTTTCATATATTATGATATATGATGTGTTATATAATCTATTATGGATTATGTGTGTTGGAATGATGTTGATCATTGTTATTCGATATTGTAAATATCATAAAAGACCCTGGGATGTAAAAAGAAGTATTTCAATGTATATTGAAATAAAGGAATTTTATAAAATCATAGGATTTTATAAAAGGAATTATTTATAAAATGAACACGGTTTTATAAAAGGAATATTTATTTAGAAAATAAATAGAAGTTATAAATAGGAAATATTTGTAACGGTAAATAGAAGTTATAAATAGGAAATATTTGTAACGGTAAATAGAAGTTATAAATAGGAAATATTTGTAACGGTAAATAGAAGTTATAAATAGGAAATATTTGTAACGGTAAATAGAAGTTATAAATAAGATATATTTGTAACGGTAAGTAAACGTTATAAAAAGGAAATAGTTGTAACGGAAAACGTAGTTTATCAAAAGAAGTTAATCGATGTTAGTTAATCGATTAGAGATAAAGTAAAAGGAGCTAATCGATGTTAGTTAATCGATTAGAGATAAAGTAAAAGGAGCTAATCGATGTTAGTTAATCGATTAGAGATAAAGCAAAGGAGCTAATCGATGTTAGTTTAATCGATTAGAGTTAAAGCAAATGAGTTAATCGAATATAGTTATTCGAATAGAAAGTAAAAGGAATTATCGAATATAGTTTATTCGAAAGGAGTTAAGCGAAATGAGTAAATCAATAGCGTTAGTCAAATAGAGTTAATCGAATAGTGTTAGTCCAATAGAGTTAATTGATAAGGGTTAATCGAATAGAGTTAAGTGAAAAGAGTCAATAGGAATAAAGTGAACTTTGCCTATTTCAAAGTTAGAAATGTTGTTCAGTTAAGGTCTGAGAGGTAGTTCTACCCCAACTTGATTGGCTTCGTTTTAACTAAGGAATAGTTAAGGTTCGACAGTAAAGGAAATGGTTTGAATTGGCATCGCGATGGTTTGTTTAAACATCTGTCTAAGTCCAGTGAAGAAGCTTTGGAAATGTTTTCCAAAGAAGAAACCAGAAATGTTTTCTAATGAAGAAAACAAGAAATGGAAATGTTTTCCATTGTTAATAACGTATATTTTCCCAATTTAGAAAATAAGGAATATTGAACGTAGGGAAACATGAGATAAGTAAATTAATGAACTAAAGAGATGAATGTTGAATGATGTTTGATCGATATAATTTCCATTTGGAAATAATATCATTGTTTGCACACCTATTTTTATTCGATAGTTAAATCACAGACTATCGAAGTTTTGACCATTTTAACGTTGTTAATATGGAGAGACCGGTTGGATTATTATCCAAAGAACCACTCTGTATTGGCATAAGCATTGCAAATCATATATGCCAAAAGAAATTGAAGACGGAGTTATGCAAGGGCTATCCTGTTTACAGAATAGTGCCTTCGGTTCATCCTGTTCCTGGGTGACTTGTATGGACGGATGTCCGACAGAGTATTTCCTGACGATCACATATATCGATTTCTCCAACTGTACCAAGAGTGGAAGCGGAGAAGGAAACTTCTTTTAGCTAACGCGTAATGTATGGTTGAGGACGTCGATCGGTGATTTGATGGATTTGACGATGTGGCATTCAAAGTGAATCTGATGTGATGTTAAAGCGTAGCTTCTAGCCTCATCATCCGGTAAATGACAGAAATCGGGCAGGCAGCATGGCTAAGTCGGTCGCACCGAAGTAGGGTGTATAAACACCTGATCTAGAGTTTCATTTACTTCTAAAAATCTATTGTTGATGCTGTCCCATTCGGGAAACGGTTGCTGATCCCAACTGTTGGTGATATACATTCGATACACTCAAGCGAAATGAGTGGTCGGTCATGTGTGGCCGGGTTGCAAGATGTTCTTGTTGAACCCAGTGTATTCCTCTCTAGAGGTACACGAGCGAAAGGTGGATCCATACCTTGTCATAGTTGGAAACCCATTACCCAATACGTACTTGCGGTTTTGATTGTATACTATATATGTAGAACGTGAGATGAAAGCGTTTCTGCTAGTTGATTATATATACTGTGGTTGATAGACATTATTATAATATCAAAAGGGTTTTGGTATAAAGCTAATTTGGATTCTCATAAGGGAAAAACCCGTTCCGTTATGCGGCGTGGTCTTATGAGATATCATTTACTTGTTCCAACTGTTTTTAAACTGTTTTACTCACACCAGTCCCATGACTGACCCGGAGTTTACTTTGTCGTTTTCCCTAAACTCTTGGGTGCCTAAATTTGTACGGGCAGTCAAGTAGTCGGGATTTTACAGATACATTGAAGAGCTGGAGCAGGAGGCTTCAGGATCATATAGCTATAGTTATTTCCGCTGTGTTGTAAGTGTTGTACTTTGATAATGATGTATATTCAAGTACTGATTTGTATTTCAAAGTTATGTTACATATATTATATGTTATTCGTTCCGCTGTGAGATTCGTGTTACTCTGATGTTGTGTTCTTCTTCTTCTATTCTAAGTTTCTATCTTATCTTTCCTCACCCTCTAATTTCTTTCACTAATTACCAGGATTTTTTGATGTTTTGGTTATCGACATCGAGCTTATGTCGATAACCAAAGTCGCTCAAAAATCCGGGTCGTTACACTTATCCTTATCATGTTTTCACGTTAGATTGGTTAAGTATAGGTCACTTAACCACATCAAACTAACGAGTTGGATTAGTTAAGTGTAAATTAACTTAACCCCGTCCAATTACCATGTTTAGATTAGTTAGGTCTGAGTTGACTTAACCCCATCCATTAACTGTATTAAACGGTTAAGTGTTACTAAGAAAATTTACTTAACCTTATCAAGTTATCATGTTGGATTGATTAAGTGTTGGTTAACTTAATCCCGTCCCCTTGTCGTATAAAAATGGTCAAGTGTCGTTAGGCAAATCAAGTTACTTAACCTACCCAACCCTGTCATGTCGGTTAAGTGTCATTAGTCAAATTAAATTACTTAACCCATTTGTCCATGTCATATTTGGTTAAGCCTCATTAATCAAATTAACTTAACCCTATTATGTGGCATTAATTACTTAATGCACCCCAACCTCTCACATTAGACTTTGTTGTGGTTACTAGTTAAGCCGGTCGGTTCCGGGTAGCTTTACACCACAACTTGGTCTAACCTCGGGTTCAAGCACAACATGACCAACTTCTCACATTGGGTCCTATTGTTTGCAACTACTAGTTAGGCCGGTCGGTTCCGGGTAGTTTTACGTTGCAAACTCAACCCAACCTCGAGTTGGCCACTTTCATGTTTAGTCTAGTGTCATGTTCATAGTCAAGTTTTCAAGCAATTGGGTAGACCTAACTTAATAGGTAAATTCCCAATGGGTAGACCTAACTTAATAGGTAAATTCCCAAGCTTATGTTTTTATGCATACTTACATGTCAACTTCCATGTTATATTTCAAATCATGTTTTCAAGTATAAACACATGTCATATTTAACGTTACATGTTGTCATGTTTATACCCATTTACCCAAGTCATATTCATGTCATTATGTTTCCCCATAATGTGACCCCAACGTTTTTTTTAAACTAGCACATACGTTTGCAACAACGTGATGGATTAAAAGAAGAGACTTGGCAAAGGAATGACAAAAATGGGTATTAAGCCACAAGTTAATCATGGTGGCAAATGAGGCACAAATGTGTTCATTAGCTTGCATGTTACATTCTTAAGCCTCAAAAACATGCATAAACCCAAACTTGGTACATAAGCGAATCATGGTGACAAAAGACATGGAATGATGGCTAGAAACTCGCATATATCATCATATAAGAAATATGACTTCATATGCAAGGTGACATAATGATTATGAAGATTCTCATGTTGCATAATGCAACATTTCAACATAAAGGTCAAAGCTTTATGACCACAAGACCAAGGTAATGATTTTATAAGCTTGCATAAGATGATAGCATGCTACATACTAATGTTTAAACCCACTTACAACATGTCATATTAAGTTTAAAGTTCATATCTAATAGTAGGAGAAGGGCTTACATTGCTATGAAGGCCTAAATCGATTAAACTAAAGCTTGTGATGAAGCCTATGCATGCCATCACCCAAAAACCCAAAGATGGATGCTCCAAACCCACCAAAACACCATCTTTATGAACAAAGATCAAAGCTTTTGCCTTGAAATCAACTTGAGAAGCTCTCATACTAACATAGGGACTCTCTAACACTCTCATGATCATGAAACCTCTCATAGAAATGAAGTGGAGGCTAGGATAGTTGAGTGGAGGCCATGAGAGTAGAAATTTGGCCATAGTTTAGTTACATGAATGAATAATGAGGATTTAGGAGAGGGTTAGGGGCTTATTTATAGATTAGGCAAGTGTTTTAGGCCATAGGATTAAACCTAGATTCAATCCAAGCCATCAAAGCATGTCTTGGGGAAGAAGTCAAGTGTAGGAACCATCTAGGGCCTTTAGATTAAAGATGAACCATGAGAACCATTCAAATGCAAAATCTGCATTTGAGCGAATCGGCCCACGGGTTGACAGCCAAACACCCTGGATTAACCCCTAGTCGACCCAGCGGGCTCGGGTCGACCTCAAAAATCGGCCGGTTCGGTTATTCCCCTCTCCCAATTCGCTGTTTTGAACATTTTTGCATATTTATTTATTTAATTTTCAATTATATATATATATATATATATCAATATATATATATTTCTCTGCGCAACCCATTTCACTTAATTAAGAATACTTTAATTTGGGAATTTTTCGTGAAACTTCGCGAGGCCATATCTTGGTCATACGGACTCCGATTTTCGAAAACTCGGACTCTATTTCGCGTATTTTTCCGAGACGAACGCAATGGCATAGCCCGTTTCCCTTGATTCAGATTTTACAGTTTAATTCTGCCTCCATTTATGTTATAACAGGTTATTGAAAATACGGGTTGTTACATTCTCCCCACCTTTTAGGATTTCGTCCCCGAAATCTCCAAGTTAGGAAGAACCTATCCTACCATCCATCATTCATCTACTCAAAACATCATCCATAAGCAACCATTGTCCTTAGATGATTTCTAATGCTGTATGAATATATGCAAAACGTGTGTGTACATGTTCCTTAGCTAATGCTAATGATCAGGCCTGAATAATCTTTCTAATGCAAAAATATGTATAGTGCCATGAATCCAACATGTATGCAAATAGTCCTAGTCATATAGATACTATATGCGTGCACAATCATTCATTCATATGCAACAACCGCATGATAATACATTCGATTTCAACCATAAACAAGTATAAATACTCGTGCATATGCAATATGAAATGTGATCGAGTCGAGCTAGTATCTAATGTGTATTCGCGCATCCACGAGCAACCACTTGCAACCATATCAATCATAACATGTTTCAAATACATGTTTACATCCATAGGGTTCTACCTAGGATTCCCTGAAACAGGGTCGAGAAGATAAACAAGACAAATTCCTTACGGGGTTTGTAACAGAAGATAGGACCGAGAGGATATTCACAAAAGATAGCCTACAAGCAAGCTCTACCGGAAAACAGGGATCAAGGATATACTCTCAAAAAGAGATAGCATGCGCGTATCTAGTCTTTGACCATCAAAGTCGTATCTCCTTGAGCTTAATTCCATTGTGCCTTGACCGTCCTTTAACTTCGCGATTTCGTAGCTTCTTATTTCCTGTTTCCATAACATGAGTTGGAACTCATTTCCTCGTCGCCTCTCGTTCCACTTGCACACTTAGCGCAAACATGACTGCGTACTCATGATCTCATGCAAGCTTTCCAAAATTCACTAGTGAATCTCCGACCTTGTACCATAAGGTATTCCACGTAGAAAAACTTTCTCTTGAAAGTAAACAAGTTACCGTGCGCACTTACTAGGGTAATTCCCATAACCCATACATAATCGAAGTAAACCATCCGTCTTATTAGCGAACACCATTCGATCGGGTTTCTAATTTCCAACAAAGGCATCTAGGGATTCTAAGTAACTAATCATGACATAACCCAAAAGGTTCCACGAGACTTCGAGGGTATTACCAAGGCTAGTCAAGAGTCTAACTACCCTCCTATCAAAACCGAGAGTGGCACCCCTTACTGGATAACCACTTGATCCCTAGAATCCATCCACAACTTATAAACATAAGCATTATTTCCAAGCTCAACACTTGATATAGACATTCTCAAATCCAAACAAGCCATGAGTAAATGGACCGATCTTCCAATAGGACTTGAGACAAAAACGGGATCCTCTACTACGCTAGTACTAAGGTGCAGAGACTCAACTATCGAAGCGGACTTAAAAGATGCGGTGATCAAAACAAAGTCCCGACAGGATGATAGAGAAGAAAAGCTAAACCTTTAACAAGATTGTTACCCTCCTTCTGAGGTACCCTAGAAATGAGAGCATACTATTGCCCTCCGAATGATCTTGTCCCTGTTCCATGATACTTAACTATCCGTCCCGTTTCACCATGCCAAAGGTACTCTCTCGTCATGGGTTTCATTGTTCATCTTTCTCCCTCCTTTTAGGACTCAGCCATACCAACATGTTGCTTATCCCTGAGCTCGTATCCTTTATCCTTGTTCTTACTATCCTTTCATGCATAACTCTGCAACGGTCTCTCGAGAACCACCTCCATCGTACGGGAAACACTTACGCAGCTAGAAAGACTAGTCGCAGTCAAAACCACTGTGACTACAGATGGAGGAAAGAAAGGAAAAGAGATTCAATCAAGGAAACAAGGATAATGCTAATGGCCTTTGGAGAATAGCCTTTTTCTTTTTAAAAGAAAATTTTCTTGAAAAATGCTTCTTTGTAAACGGTTTTTCAAATAATTTTCAGAAGGTCTTTAAAAACTTTTGCCCAGTCTAGTAACCTTCTGCTCTGATACCAAATGTAACACCCCGCCTCCGCTAGGGTCACTCGCAAAGGAATGCACTAGCTTTAGAGGGGCATTATTGGTAAACATGCACAGAAATATCACAAGACAGAACATATAAAATAGCGGAAGTAAAATCAAACTTTCATAACATGAATAAATAAGGTCTAAAGCCTTTTACATCAGAGTACATCAAAACCTGTCTTGCAATAGTAAAGAAGCATAAAGACATTTTCATAAATTATTCCCTAAGTAAAAACAGTAAAGTAGCCATTAGGCAAGAAAAGTCCAAGCCATCCATGATGACCTTCAAGCAGAAGAAGTCCGAACTAAACAACAGTATTTCCTCCCTGTAACCTGGGGGGGAAACGGAAGACAAGAAGCGAAAGAAAACGGGGTCAGTCATAAAGACTGGTAAGCCCTATCTACTATCAGCATATAAACTAGTAAAGTTAATTGGCATGAGGAACTGAGATGAACATAAGCATGATAACAAGATAGATAAGCTAAATCAGAATAACAGGATAACTACTGAACTAAGGTATCATGATAAACTACGGTGTCATGATAAATCAAGGTATCATATCGTCAGACTTCTATCAAGTATACTATCCCAAGGTATCTACCCCGTCTAACATTCCACGGTATCTATTCCGTATATTCTTCCTGGTTCTAACATGTATATTTTCTCTGCACCCTCCGTACTAGTATCCCAGCCTTGTTATGTGTTAACCATGAATGTCCCTTACTCAAAATCGTGTAATGGTCCATGTCAACCTAACATATCGCATATATAGGTTACTCAAATCATATGTTTCTTTCCATGTATATAAGTTCAGTCCTTTGCCGTACCTCGTACGGGCTTCCTCATGTCGTATCATCCTTGAAATCGTTTGGACTGTCACCCTTGTTCTAGCTAGGCTCTTCCATATGAATCATCGTTTGAACTACTAGGACTTACGCCACCTAGCACCACTAGGGATTACGCTTGCCTATTGCACGCTTTCGTATTTTGGTTTGGGTTAAACCACCTAGGCCACTAGGGATTACGCTAACCCTCAACCGCGCCCTTTTTCCCACGCATTCATCGTGAACCGTTTTTCTATAACTGTATGCACATGTATCACGTCGTGCCATCCGAGTCCTGTCACAGGGCAAAACAAGAAATACAGGACTCGGTCGGGAGCTTTAGATTTATCTGCCGATGCAGATACTAAGGTCTGCTTTTCTACACGTGGCTATGGTCCCACGAGACCCCTCCCTCAACTAGTGAAAGGCAACAACAGAGAAAATCTTGCATGAGAACTACACTCCGGCCAGCCCACATCCTACGGCCTACCTCACCCATAATTAGATAGCAATTATGGTCTGTTGGGTGTTCCCTGCCTTTCCGTACGTACACGCTTGACTCAAGATGGTAGATGATCGACGAACTTGCTATCTCGGGCACCTTATGTATTCGTCGACTCACTGCTATCCACCCCAGTCTTTAGGTCGCTCGCATAGCAACCAAGGCATATTCTTGGTTCTTCTACCGCAGACCTCAACCTCTCGTGAGCCTAGTATAATGACCTGGCAGCTCACAGAGGGATCCCAAGAATATCCTCACGTTCCCCGAAGCCGCTGCTTCGTTACCCAGTTCGTTGGAGCCTTTATCTAAATCAGATAGCCTGCTCCTACACGCATACTTAAACGTTGACCTAACGTATCGGGTTACTAATCTATCTAAGAAATGGTCCAAATTTCCTTGACTAAGAATTATTACTTAGTTTCCCTTAACTAAGGTTTACCACTTAGCCTTATTTCCATAATCCTTGTTAACTATGGTTATTTACCTAATCCTCCGAATTAGGGTTTATCTAATGGGTTAAGTGTCACTTAAGTTCATAACTTAGCCCGTCTACAAACCATGTCAAAATTGGCTACGTATCCAAGTCCAAGACTTAACCCTACAAACCATGTGTCAAGTTGGCTAAGTATATTAAGCAATCCATAACTTAACCTCGTTAATTATCCTTTTAGATTGGTTAATTATATAAATTAACTTGACCTTGTCAAATTACCGAGTCAAATCGGTCAAGCGTATTCAAGTGATTCGTGACTTATCCTTATCATGTTTTCACGTTAGATTGGTTAAGTATAGGTCACTTAACCACATCAAACTAACGAGTTGGATTAGTTAAGTGTAAATTAACTTAACCCCGTCCAATTACCATGTTTAGATTAGTTAGGTCTGAGTTGACTTAACCCCATCCATTAACTGTATTAAACGGTTAAGTGTTACTAAGAAAATTTACTTAACCTTATCAAGTTATCATGTTGGATTGATTAAGTGTTGGTTAACTTAATCCCGTCCCCTTGTCGTATAAAAATGGTCAAGTGTCGTTAGGCAAATCAAGTTACTTAACCTACCCAACCCTGTCATGTCGGTTAAGTGTCATTAGTCAAATTAAATTACTTAACCCATTTGTCCATGTCATATTTGGTTAAGCCTCATTAATCAAATTAACTTAACCCTATTATGTGGCATTAATTACTTAATGCACCCCAACCTCTCACATTAGACTTTGTTGTGGTTACTAGTTAAGCCGGTCGGTTCCGGGTAGCTTTACACCACAACTTGGTCTAACCTCGGGTTCAAGCACAACATGACCAACTTCTCACATTGGGTCCTATTGTTTGCAACTACTAGTTAGGCCGGTCGGTTCCGGGTAGTTTTACGTTGCAAACTCAACCCAACCTCGAGTTGGCCACTTTCATGTTTAGTCTAGTGTCATGTTCATAGTCAAGTTTTCAAGCAATTGGGTAGAACTAACTTAATAGGTAAATTCCCAATGGGTAGACCTAACTTAATAGGTAAATTCCCAAGCTTATGTTTTTATGCATACTTACATGTCAACTTCCATGTTATATTTCAAATCATGTTTTCAAGTATAAACACATGTCATATTTAACGTTACATGTTGTCATGTTTATACCCATTTACCCAAGTCATATTCATATCATTATGTTTCCCCATAATGTGACCCCAACGTTTTTTTTAAACTAGCATATACGTTTGCAACAACGTGATGGATTAAAAGAAGAGACTTGGCAAAGGAATGACAAAAATGGGTATTAAGCCACAAGTTAATCATGGTGGCAAATGAGGCACAAATGTGTTCATTAGCTTGCATGTTACATTCTTAAGCCTCAAAAACATGCATAAACCCAAACTTGGTACATAAGCGAATCATGGTGACAAAAGACATGGAATGATGGCTAGAAACTCGCATATATCATCATATAAGAATTATGACTTCATATGCAAGGTGACATAATGATTATGAAGATTCTCATGTTGCATAATGCAACATTTCAACATAAAGGTCAAAGCTTTATGACCACAAGACCAAGGTAATGATTTTATAAGCTTGCATAAGATGATAGCATGCTACATACTAATGTTTAAACCCACTTACAACATGTCATATTAAGTTTAAAGTTCATATCTAATAGTAGGAGAAGGGCTTACATTGCTATGAAGGCCTAAATCGATTAAACTAAAGCTTGTGATGAAGCCTATGCATGCCATCACCCAAAAACCCAAAGATGGATGCTCCAAACCCACCAAAACACCATCTTTATGAACAAAGATCAAAGCTTTTGCCTTGAAATCAACTTGAGAAGCTCTCATACTAACATAGGGACTCTCTAACACTCTCATGATCATGAAACCTCTCATAGAAATGAAGTGGAGGCTAGGATAGTTGAGTGGAGGCCATGAGAGTAGAAATTTGGCCATAGTTTAGTTACATGAATGAATAATGAGGATTTAGGAGAGGGTTAGGGGCTTATTTATAGATTAGGCAAGTGTTTTAGGCCATAGGATTAAACCTAGATTCAATCCAAGCCATCAAAGCATGTCTTGGGGAAGAAGTCAAGTGTAGGAACCATCTAGGGCCTTTAGATTAAAGATGAACCATGAGAACCATTCAAATGCAAAATCTGCATTTGAGCGAATCGGCCCACGGGTTGACAGCCAAACACCCTGGATTAACCCCTAGTCGACCCAGCGAGCTCGGGTCGACCTCAAAAATCGGCCGGTTCGGTTATTCCCCTCTCCCAATTCGCTGTTTTGAACATTTTTGCATATTTATTTATTTAATTTTCAATTATATATATATATATCAATATATATATATTTCTCTGCGCAACCCATTTCACTTAATTAAGAATACTTTAATTTGGGAATTTTTCGTGAAACTTCGCGAGGCCATATCTTGGTCATACGGACTCCGATTTTCGAAAACTCGGACTCTATTTCGCGTATTTTTCCGAGACGAACGCAATGGCATAGCCCGTTTCCCTTGATTCAGATTTTACAGTTTAATTCTGCCTCCATTTATGTTATAACAGGTTATTGAAAATACGGGTTGTTACATTCTCCCCACCTTTTAGGATTTCGTCCCCGAAATCTCCAAGTTAGGAAGAACCTATCCTACCATCCATCATTCATCTACTCAAAACATCATCCATAAGCAACCATTGTCCTTAGATGATTTCTAATGCTGTATGAATATATGCAAAACGTGTGTGTACATGTTCCTTAGCTAATGCTAATGATCAGGCCTGAATAATCTTTCTAATGCAAAAATATGTATAGAGCCATGAATCCAACATGTATACAAATAGTCCTAGTCATATAGATACTATATGCGTGCACAATCATTCATTCATATGCAACAACCGCATGATAATACATTCGATTTCAACCATAAACAAGTATAAATACTCGTGCATATGCAATATGAAATGTGATCGAGTCGAGCTAGTATCTAATGTGTATTCGCGCATCCACGAGCAACCACTTGCAACCATATCAATCATAACATGTTTCAAATACATGTTTACATCCATAGGGTTCTACCTAGGATTCCCTGAAACAGGGTCGAGAAGATAAACAAGACAAATTCCTTACGGGGTTTGTAACAGAAGATAGGACCGAGAGGATATTCACAAAAGATAGCCTACAAGCAAGCTCTACCGGAAAACAGGGATCAAGGATATACTCTCAAAAAGAGATATCATGCGCGTATCTAGTCTTTGACCATCAAAGTCGTATCTCCTTGAGCTTAATTCCATTGTGCCTTGACCGTCCTTTAACTTCGCGATTTCGTAGCTTCTTATTTCCTGTTTCCATAACATGAGTTGGAACTCATTTCCTCGTCGCCTCTCGTTCCACTTGCACACTTAGCGCAAACATGACTGCGTACTCATGATCTCATGCAAGCTTTCCAAAATTCACTAGTGAATCTCCGGCCTTGTACCATAAGGTATTCCACGTAGAAAAACTTTCTCTTGAAAGTAAACAAGTTACCGTGCGCACTTACTAGGGTAATTCCCATAACCCATACATAATCGAAGTAAACCATCCGTCTTATTAGCGAACACCATTCGATCGGGTTTCTAATTTCCAACAAAGGCATCTAGGGATTCTAAGTAACTAATCATGACAGAACCCAAAAGGTTCCACGAGACTTCGAGGGTATTACCAAGGCTAGTCAAGAGTCTAACTACCCTCCTATCAAAACCGAGAGTGGCACCCCTTACTGGATAACCACTTCATCCCTAGAATCCATCCACAACTTATAAACATAAGCATTATTTCCAAGCTCAACACTTGATATAGACATTCTCAAATCCAAACAAGCCATGAGTAAATGGACCGATCTTCCAATAGGACTTGAGACAAAAACGGGATCCTCTACTACGCTAGTACTAAGGTGCAGAGACTCAACTATCGAAGCGGACTTAAAAGATGCGGTGATCAAAACAAAGTCCCGACAGGATGATAGAGAAGAAAAGCTAAACCTTTAACAAGATCGTTACCCTCCTTCTGAGGTACCCTAGAAATGAGAGCATACTATTGCCCTCCGAATGATCTTGTCCCTGTTCCATGATACTTAACTATCCGTCCCGTTTCACCATGCCAAAGGTACTCTCTCGTCATGGGTTTCATTGTTCATCTTTCTCCCTCCTTTTAGGACTCAGCCATACCAACATGTTGCTTATCCCTGAGCTCGTATCCTTTATCCTTGTTCTTACTATCCTTTCATGCATAACTCTGCAACGGTCTCTCGAGAACCACCATTTTCCTAACCTCTCATAGAAATGAAGTGGAGGCTAGGATAGTTGAGTGGAGGCCATGAGAGTAGAAATTTTGCCATAGTTTAGTTACATGAGTGAATAATGAGGGTTTAGGGGTAGGTTAGGGGCTTATTTATAGATTAGGCAAGTGTTTTAGGCCATAGGATTAAACCTAGATTCAATCCAAGCCATCAAAGCATGTCTTGGGGAAGAAGTCAAGTGTAGGAACCATCCAGGGCCTTTAGATTAAAGATGAACCATGAGAACCATCCAAATGCAAAATCTGCATTTGAGCGAATCGGCCCACGGGATGACAGCCAAACACCCTGGATTAACCCCTAGTCGACCCAGCGGGCTCGGGTCGACCTCAAAAATCGGCCGGTTCGGTTATTCCCCTCTCTCAATTCGCTGTTTTGAACATTTTTGCATATTTATTTATTTAATTTTCAATTATATATATATATATATCAATATATATATATTTCTCTGCGCAACCCATTTCACTTAATTAAGTATACTTTAATTTGGGAATTTTTCGTGAAACTTCGCGAGGCCATATCTTGGTCATACGGACTCCGATTTTCGAAAACTCGGACTTTATTTCGCGTATTTTTTCCGAGACGAACGCAATGGCATAGCCCGTTTCCCTTGATTCAGATTTTACAGTTTAATTCTGCCTCCATTTATGTTATAACAGGTTATTGAAAATACGGGTTGTTACATTCTCCCCACCTTTTAGGATTTCGTCCCCGAAATCTCCAAGTTAGGAAGAACATATCCTACCATCCATCATCCATCTACTCAAAACATCATCCACAAGCAACCATTGTCCTTAGATGATTTCTAATGCTGTATGAATATATGAAAAACGTGTGTGTACATGTTCCTTAGCTAATGCTAATGATCAGGCCTGAATAATCTTTCTAATGCAAAATATGTATAGTGCCATGAATCCAACATGTATGCAAATAGTCCTAGTCATATAGATACTATATGCGTGCACAATCATTCATTCATATGCAACAACCGCATGATAACACATTCAATTTCATCCATAAACAAGTATAAATACTCGTGCATATGCAATATGAAATGTGACCGAGTCGAGCTAGTACCTAATGTGTATTCGCGCATCCACGAGCAAGCACTTGCAACCACTTGCAACCATATCAATCATAACATGTTTCAAATACATGTTTACATCCATAGGGTTCTACCTAGAATCCCCTGAAACAGGGTCGAGAAGATAAACAAGACAAACTCCTTACGGGGTTTGTAACAGAAAATAGGACCAAGAAGATGTCCACAAAAGATAGCCTACAAGTAAGCTCTACAGAAAACAGGGATCAAGGATATACTCCCAAAAAGAGATATCATGCGCGTATCTAGTCTTTGACCATCAAAGTCGTATTTCCTTGAGCTCAATTCCATTGTGCCTCCTGCTTCATTATCCCCTTCCTCCATTTTCCTAACCCGAAAACCATCTTCCAACCCCCATTTTTCACCTAAATTTTACCTTCAATTCACCAATCCGTTAGCTTCTAACCAAATTAAATACCGTATTTGAAATATTTGTTCGAAAATATGGCTAGATTACTAAAACATTTCGCCAAAAAATTCATGCACGGCGACGATCGTGGCACCGGGGGAAGTGGCGCAGGCGGGAGTGATGCAGGGGGTAGTGGCGAACAACCAGTGCTCGGAATAGAAGACTTGCTTGTAGCCGCCGAGAACATGGATAAAATAGAAATAGGGGCGCACGAGGAAGGCGCCCATCGGGGACGTGGCGGGCGTAGAGGCGGACGAACAGGCAGAGCGCGTAGGGGTGTTGGATCGGTTTCCGCTAGACAGGTCGATCTCGATGGCTATGTGGATATGAACCTCAGCGCGGCGAAGCTTCCTATGCTATCCAACTTTCGCATTCTTCCAGATGACGAAGTACACGTTAGCACGCAGTCGAGTTTGGCTGTAAGTATTTTTAGTAATATTTAAATAGTATTCTTTGAGTGTTAGATATTGGGTAGATAGTATAACATTTTGTTGAACCGTTAACAGTCGCGGAATATACGTCCACGTGGTTCGTTAGCGACCACACTTAGATATTATCATGCACACTTGGCGAGTAAGGAGGGGGTCGCAGGACTGTTACATGCTCTTGGATTTCAATTTTTTCTAGGTAATATTATAGACCTTTTAATGAAATAAGTGGATAATTTAGTAGTCATATTTTATCTTATTGTGCTCTTTGCTATTTTAGGAATAAATCATGTTATAAATGCTGATGTCCAATTGTGTGCAGCCATTGCTCTACGGTGGTACAAAACCACCCACACAGCACAACAACTTTCTGAATTGACTACTCAATGACAGAATCATTACTATCCCAACCTTTATGTCGGAACCATTATTGCCAAAAAAAATATTTAAAATATGTTAACCATCATTGCTTATATATATATCTGTCGTACGTCTACACTTAGGCAGAACAACGAAACTCAATTTATAAAAAAAAGCAAGTAATGGATCCAAATCTACGTCACCATTACTACCACATGAATCAAACTGAAGATTACGACCTAGAAGATGAGGAAGAGACGGAGGAGCAGCTGGAGCAACACACAATGGTTGGGTATTCCAATAATTTCGCTGAAAGCTTAGTTAGCAACCATCGAGGTAGTATGCCTGGCCGGCGTGACCGGCGGTATAAGAGAGACTACAGGATTGGACATGAAAGACTAATGAGAGATTACTTCATCGACAATCCAACCTACGATATAACCTTGTTCCGCCGTCGTTATCGTATGAGTCCGACAATCTTCTCTAAAATTTATCTTAAACTTAATCAGTCAAATCCATATTTCACTTATAGACTGAATGGAGCACAAGAAATTGGCCATTCGCCCCACATCAAAATTTCAACGACATTGAGGATGTTAAGCTATGGAGCAGCTGGCGACCAAATGGATGAATATTTCAGAATTGCAGCATCAACAACAATAGAGTGTCTGAAAGAATTCTGTAAAACAGTTGTTCAAGAGTTCGGGAACGAGTATCTACGGACACCTGGACCAAACGATATAAGTAGGATACTACGCAGGGGTGAAGCTGGAGGATTTCCAGGTATGCTTGGAAGTTTAGATTGCATGCACTGGCCTTGGAAAAACTGCCCAACGGGATGGAAAGGAATGTTCACCGGACATAAGAAAGTGCCATCAATGATCCTTGAAGCAGTAGCAACAGACGATTTATGGGTTTGGCATGCTTTTTTTGGAGTCCCAGGTTCATTGAATGATATAAATGTTTTAAAACAATCATATCTTTTCACCGAGCTTGCTAACGGACTGTCAACAGATGTTTCATATAACGTTGGTAATATCGAACACAAAACTGGATACTATCTAGTGGACGGAATATACCCAAAGTGGAGAACTTTGATTCAAGGATATAGAGTACCATCAAATGACAAAGAACGTTATTTCACTGAGAAAGTAGTTAGCTACAGAAAGGACATCGAATGTACGTTTGGTGTTCTACAAGCCCGATTTCATATTTTACGCAATCCTGCTCGTTTTCATGATGTAAGAGTGCTTTCAGAAATCATGTACGCTTGTATAATAATACATAACATGATTGTGGAGTCTGAAAGAGGTAGGTATAAGAATCAAAAGCCTAATTATCCTGACATGTTTACGGGGTCAAATGCAAAACCCCATAAAGATGTAAACTCAATGGACGAGTATGTTGATATGGTTCAACATATTGAAGATCAAGCTGCACACTTCCAATTGTGTGACCAGTTAGTGGATCATTTGTGGGCGCATAAAGGAACAAATAGTCGGAATCAGTAGTTGGTACTAGAACTATGTATCGGTTTGCACTCGTGCACTATGTATCAGTGTGTATGTTGGGTCAATAAATCTAGTTTCCAATCATATTGTCGATTGTATCATTGTTTCAACAACCAGTACATAAATACTACAAACAGATCACAATCATATTACAACTCAACCCAACATATACAGCTACTACATAAACAACTACTGCATACATACTACAAATAGGAAACAATCATATTTCAACTAAACCCTAGCTAGTACATAAATACCCACTAGTATGTAACTACTACAAACAGTTCACAGTCATATTACAACTTAACCCAACATACATAGCTAGTCCTCAAACGAGCCACTACAGCTTCCGCCTCCGCTTCCTTTGCTTCTTCTGTACTCTGCAATCTTCTCTTTTACTAGTTCTTGCTGTAAAGGGGAAAGCTTACTAAAATCACATGTAATCATTTTAACATAATTGCTCTCCCGCACCAGTGCTTCCTTCTTCTCCAGCCTTGCTCGTAACAGGGCTTGTTTCTCCGTATGTTGTTGTCTGCGAAGCTCTCTATCAACACTAACTGCTTTGTGGAACTCTTCGTCACTGCGGTTTCTTTGCTTCGAAAATCGAAGTCTATGCTCTTTTGTCTCCGTAGCTGAATTCTCTACTGTTTCAATAAATCTAGAGAACTCTGCACCGCGTTGCTCCAGCTGAATTGACTTGGCTCTGCCAATAGGCCGTCCGTCACTAGTTCCAAATAAAGGGTTTCTTTCTTGCGAGCTCGGGTCACTTCCTGGACTAGATTCAGAGTAGTTCATCCTTCTAGCTTTGTTCTGCTGTTCAACCATGAAGTTGCTTGGGTTCTTCCACTTAGGCAACCTAGATAGAAGCTCGAAACAGTCGTTAAATTTAAATGGAAGTCCATACTTTCGTTGGTAGGTTGTTCGTGGCTCTGTAACATAAAGTCGAAATTGTATGAGTGTATGACATTTCTAACTAATCAAGCATAGTATACTAACTTATTTTTAAAAGTAATCTACGATACTTACAACGTCATAAGGTGCAGCACCACTTTGCTGCCTGTTCTGCAAGCCTTTCAGTATTGCCAGATAGTTCTGACATGCAGCATTCATAACTCTATAACCGCCTCTAAGTGATCCCCATGTTCTACTCCTCGTTTCCAACGAATTGTAGAAATATGCAACTCTTTCCCAAAATTTCTGACCTTTCATATTATTCCCAACAATGTTGTCTTGTGAAATGCGTATCCACGATTTAGCAAGTGAAATGTATTGCTCGGAAGTAAACTTACATTGTTTTCTTCTTCCATCCGCTGCTATTTCTTCCTCTTCAGCATGATCATCCTCAACATCTTCTATTCCGGGATCCGGCTCCGATTCAACTTCGATTTGGTGTCGTTTACTGAAAATGCCGCTTAAAGACTTCCACTTCGTCTTCTTTTGGTTATATTCGGGACTGACAGGTGCAGTGTATTCTTGACTAAATTCTTCAAAATTTGTAACATTCGCATCCTCATTTGCATCTTCGTCCTCCGGCTCCTCCGTTGAAGTTTCAACATTTTGTTCGTTACTAGGAGAGACAAACCCGTACGAAAACTGTCTTTGCAGATTTTGTGTACCTTCGCGGTCACGAACCTCGGTCTGTTGCGGAGGTAGGTGAGGTTGTTAACTTTGATCGGTCTGCATCATCATTGACATATACGACGAATGATCATCGTACACGCCTGGCACGGGCGGTCGTTGGTAAAAATGTGGCGGGGCGGACGAATGGACGGGAGGAAAGTTAGGAGGAGCGAGCGGTTGGTACGATGGTCGATATGGATAATTTGAATACGGCGAGTAGCCATATTCGTGAGATGGCTGCAACGATTGATGTTGTTGGACTGACCGTTGCATGGCATACGATGAAGAGGGCGGTTTGGACATGGGATTCTTGTTTCCGCATTTTTTGATGCTTCGCTTGGGTGCGGAAGAAGACATTTTTGTTGTTGAAGAAGTTGAAGTTGAGAAGGTGGAGTGGTTGTATGGAAGAAGAAGGAGGAAGGTTGGTGTATTAGAGGGGAAAATGGGGTAGCCGTTGGAGTGTAACGGCTATGTATTATAACGACAAAGAGATTGCTGTTATAAGATTATAACGGTATTCTCTTTGCCGTTATAAGCTCTAGCCTCTGTTCAGTGAACCAGCCACGAAGGAGCTCAAAACTAGCCACAAACCAGCCACGGATGAGTGAACAAGCCACACCTGATTGCTCCGTGGCTTGTTTAGTAACTGAACAAGCCATGGTTGGTTGTGCTCTAAGATATAACTTGCCCATTCACATAAACTACATAACGTGACCAACCTTTTGTTTTAATAATGTAAATAACGTTAAAATAATAATATTAATAATAATTTCTATTAATCTAGTTTTAATTAAACTAAATAGTAACAAATTTTGTAACGCGTTCCTATGATTATCAGATTCGACAAATTCAGTCGCATGGGAACCATATCGGCAAACACAACATTATATAGCTAAGTTTGGACAAAGTTGGGCGCAACTCGAAGCTTGTAAAACAAACCGTTTTGACGACAAATGGAAACCCAAGGTGAGTTTAACTCACTCAGTTGACCCACTTATATTTTTATAAGTCAGGTTTATTGTTTGTGTCCTATATTTGCTAATTATTGTTTGATTCAGCGATTGTTTGAATATAGGTTGAATATCTTTTTGTAGCTGATTTAAATCAAACATTTGTTTAATTTAATCAGAACACCACTCATTATTTTTAACGATTATTTCCAATCAAGGTAACCTACCTTGTCAGTTACGTTTTGTAATAAAATAAACGTATTAAATTTAATTGGGTGCTTGAATTGTTGTTGTTTATTGATCCTTATAAGTTGAATTATGTATTCATGTTATTATAGCCGATAATATATTATCATATTGAATGGATTGTTTTATTTGAGGTAACTTATTTGGATGCCGGGAAAACAAGTTCGAGCGATCCAACTGGATTCCTTAAATTTATTGTTTATCTTCATATGATCGTTATCCAAACTGTTTAACCCATATGATTGGATTGTTGGTTTAACTATTGATTATTGAATCCAAATTCAGCGTTTGGTTGTTTTTCACCAATGGGCAGTATTGGTTGAGGAATTAATAGTAGATGGCCTATAATTATACACCGTTTTGTATATATTGATTTACCATTAGGTAAATCGATAGATATTAAGTTATCAATTTTTTTTACAACTGAAGTCGGATTTTAAAATATATTATTTTGAACGAAAGTTATAAAAAGAAAAAAATATTTATTATTTATTTAAGTTATAAGTAATTATTAAATGATTTTTATAAAGGAGGTTGTTTTTATCAATAAGCTTTGGAAGCAAGTGAATATCAATCAACGTAACGAGAAAGAAACGAGATTAATTATTTTAAGAACGATTAAAATGGAATTGTATTGGACTAATTATTATTTAATTAATAATAATCAAAGTGAATGTAATTATGCAAATTTATTATATTATTAATTAATTTAAATGAAAGGACTAATTGGAGTTGATCAATGAGTCGATAATAATAGAATTGAACAAGTCAATTGTGTTAACTGAAATGGTTTTATTAAATTAGTTTATTAATTTAATGGAGATGATTAATGGTGAAGTAAACCATTTTTATCTTAATAAATGTTGAAAGCTGGTTATTATAAATTTAATAATAACCAAAGTGGTAATCTTGGGATATAAAATGTACTAATGAAGGATTATGAAAAATATAAGGTCTATTTATAGTTGAATGATATTTTTAAGTGAAATATATTAATAGTAATACAAGTTAAGTTTGACTTGAAGTTTCAAATTGATTTCTTATTGAAATTCTATTTGATTGGATTTTATAAAAATCCCAGTTGAAGTGAGTTGTTATACAACCTAAGTTCTTATTAAAGAAAGTATAGGACGAGTTATTAGAAATTGTTTCTGAATGAAATGAAAACACAAGATATGAAATTTGAAGAATTGGAACCTAAATGGAGATCGGTTAAGATAAACGATTGTCTGTGTATTGGTCTGATGTTGGTTTCGGCCTTCGGGGTTGATATTTAGGGAATTATTTTCTTATTGATTTACGATCAGGGACTGATGAAGATATAAAACAAAAATCAAAACTGAATCCTAAGTTTGAATTAAAGTGATGAGGAGAGTTAACTTATTAAGATGCAATCTAAATTTGCAATGTTAAAAAAGAATGAGGTTTCAGCGAGATATAACCAAAATGGGTTTGGAATAAACTTATCAACAGTTTATGAAGATTTTTATTTATAATAGAAGTACGATTTGTATATACTGTTTTAAATATTGTTAAAGTTATTGAGAAAAAAAGTTTTAAATAATAGTTACTTAATCCTTAAATTAAGTAAAATATGTTAAGTTTGTAATAGGATTTCCAAGAGAAAGTACGATATAAAAAACATGTTTTAAATCAGATAATAAATGGGGTATGTGGGATAATTACTGGAATAAGATTTTGTTGATAAACTTCTATCTATTCTGAAGATAAGAATGTGGTTGACTCAAGGTCAGAGAGGTGGTAAGTACAATGCCCCAACTTGAACGACTTCATGATTATCCAACGATGATATTAGTTTAGAAACGAGAGTGGTTAAGGCAAATAAATTTTGTATTTTTTCAGAATGATATTATATATTATAATTCGAAAAGTTTTTGTCAGTTAAATTGAAGTGTTGAGGATAAGTTTATTTTTGAAATAAGAAATAAACAGCTTTGTTTCAAATATTGAAAGTTTAAAGGTTTTGATTAGCGAATGGAAAATGAAAAAGTCCAAGTGATGCTAAGTACTGAACCAGTGGACCCTTTTTATTTTTTTGACTGAATGATTGTTTATTTTGATAGATAAATAATCGATTATCAAAATTTGGCCTATATGATTGTTGGTGCGGAAAGACCGAGATCGAATTTATATTTGAAAACAATTACGACCAACAAATACATGACTGTTAAAGATATCGGATGATGATCAAGTTGGAGCACTTAAGACTGTTGATCTTCATAAAGTGGAAGAATTACTTAAAATCTCTGACTTGCAATCAGAGACACCCTTTGATTCTATAATGAATGGAATCGAAGGAATGCAAGGACTGCTCGCTACTGATCTATAGGGTGATACCTAGGATGTGGTAAGAGGGTTCCTTCGGTTCATCCTGCTCTTGGATGACTTGTATGGACATATGTTTGATAGAGTATTTCCAAAGGGATTGTGCACATTGATTTCTCTAAACATACCACAGTTGGTGGCGGAAAAGGATAATTCTCTTAGTTTAGTAACTAGAGTATTTTTGTGGATGTTAATTAGTGATATCTGGCAGATTTGACGATGTGCATTCAAAGTGAATGGTGGCTAGGTGTTCTAAAAAGAAGATTTAAACCTTAAACCTCATCAATCGGGAAATGGTATAAAATCGGGTAGGTCGCATAGCTATGTGGGTCACTCCCATTAGGGGGCATTGTCACCATCTAAAGAATATTCATATTTGTTATTCCTTTCGCTTCGGTATCTCCCGGAAATGGTTATGTTGCTAGCAACCGTAAGGTGATAATATATTTGGAATATTCAAGCGAAATGAATGGCCAGTCATGCTTAGCCTGGGTTGTAAGATGTTCTTGTTGAAACCGATGTATTCCTCTCTAGAGATACACTGTCGGAAGGTGGTTCCATATCTTGCCATATGTAGAATCCATTCTCCAATAAGAGCCCTGGTTTTGATTGTGTATTATGTATGTGGGGCATGAGATGCAAGCGTTCCGCTAGATTGCTATTTATTTGTATTTAGACACTATTATAATATCAGAATAAGACATGATTTCAAAAATGTTTTGGGTTATCTTAAGGTAAAAACCGTCCGTGTTTATGTACGGGTTGGTCTTACAATGATCTTTTTCTTTCCAAAAGGAACGTTTTAACTTTAAAACCAAGTTGGATGATATTATAAACTTATCAAGTTTTCTCACTCTGGTTCACCAGACTGATCCGACATATGAAATTCTCGGGTTAGACCAGGTTTTTCAGGTTTTAGGTTAAGATGTTATGAATTTCAGAATACGTGCTGAATGAGTTCAAACATATGATATATATCTAGTGTGTTTTCCGTTGTGTGTTGCATTGAGGACAGGTTTTTGTAAATGTCCAGATATATCGACGTACTCTGATGAGTATTTTCAAGCTCTCAATAAAGATTATTTCTATATCACATTTTGTTCCGCTGCGATGTGAGACTCTGATTTTGTGTTGGTTCTTCTACTCTAATATTTTTTTCATTCTTATCTCACCCTCTAATTTTTCTCTTAACTATATGTTTTTTGTGCAATTTGAGTTGACATGGGTTGGTAAATGTCGACTTAAGCTGTATGGAAAAAGTGGGTTATTACAATAACATATTTGATGAAATCTTACCCATTGCAGATCGAATTCGACTACCAGATTCGAACATAGAGGGATCGAAAAAGTTTGGACATGATGCCAGCGATTCGAGTAGTGGAGCACAACTATATGACTAAAACCCCAAAAAAGGACCAGCATGACATGAGCAAAGAAATCGTTCCAAGTGGAAACTGAAACAAAACCCTAATTTCACTGAAAATGAAAAAGCATACAACCTAAATCGGGGAAATTAGAAGTTGATTTTGGTGCTGAAAAGCGTGTAAGAGATTTGGATAGTGGAGAAAGGAAAAGAAGTATGAGGGAATGAAAATCTTAGTGGGAAATAGGGGAAGGATAACTTTGATTGATCAACGTGGATTGATGGCTGTGATTTTTCATTTATGAGGGAATGGATTGATGAGGTGTACTTTTAACTGGTATAACGCTACTCTTTTAACTAGTCTTGTACGTCACAACACTAGAATTCTCACCGCAACGGTGCGTTCACATCTAATGCAACAACATTTGAGTATTGTTGCAGAAGGTCCAAAAAAACATAGCTTATGCAACACTTTGCTTGCAACGCATACACATTAGTGTCGAATATGCCCACTTGTGGCGTAGTGCGACAAACACCTGTTTCAAGATATAAATGCCAAGCATATAAGAAAGGTTTTGAATATTGCAATTTGAGAAGAAACTACTTTGGAAGTCTAAAAGGAAATTCAACCGAGTCATACGCATTTACTAAATAGCAAAACATGCAATGAAGCCATAAGTTTAAGAGATTACAAAATGAAAATTAGTCCACTCAAATCTGGGCACAGAGTTCAAAAGTTCCTTAATATCTTGAGACACTTATCGAAATTTATAAATTAATCCCATGCCAATGTTAAGGATCCTTTAAGAGAAAAAAAGAAGAAAAACTCTTAACACAGACTCAAGGTAATAGCCTTCAATACTACTATAAGCATCACTCGAGCAACCCTTGGAAGATAGGCGAGAACCTTTCTCCTAGTAAGGAGAAGAACTGGACTACGTCCAGGTGCATCCTAGAGCGAGGAAACCCTTGGCATAAACTCAAGGACATGAGCCTTCTATGCCACTATATGCTTTACTGAAGCACCCCTCGGTAGATAGGCAGGAAACTCTAGACCCCATCCAGGCATCTCCTAGGGGGAGGAAACCCTCAGCTTTGTCTCATCATGAGGAAACCACTGGAGCAACCTCACACACAAGTGACAACCCCTTAACTAGTGTCAAGGTAAAGCCCTGATCCGTTTAGGAACCTCCTAAACGGAGGCAACCATACCAGATTAAAGAGTTGCGGTTCATTAATTTTATTTCTCCAGATAAAGGATTCTGAGAGACAAGTCCATTCTAGATTTCCCCACATAAAAGATTCTTGGGACAAGTTCATTCTAAGTTTCATTTCCCTGGATAAAGGTTCTGGAAGGGATAAAGGATTATGGGAGACAAGTTCATTTTAAGTTTCACTTCCCCAGATAAAGGATTACGTGAGACAAGTTCATTCTAAGTTTCATTGCTCTAGAAAATAGATTCTGTTGGGGCCTTGTGAAACCCAAAAAATGTGTGTTTTAACCCGTAATTCGTAGCTCGGGTGGTTTGGGAGTTGGGAGATGGGAATCAAAGCACTATGTGCGGGCAGGATCGAATCCCGCTGCAAACAACATTGGGAGTTATGTGTTAAACATTCATGTGATGACTAAAAAAGCAGGGTAAACACATGACATGAGGTTTACTTAAGTGAGTATCAATGTGTACTATGATATTAAGGTTCCCCATGTTACTAAAAAAAGATTCTTAAAGACGATTGCATCTATTTTTCATTTCCTCCAGATAGAGGTTTCCCGTAGTGAAATTCATTAAGGAAAATTATTTTTCCAGATAAAGGCTTATCGGAGGTTAAATCGTGAAAAGTTTCTAAATGGTTACATTGATCATAGCAGGTTAAAAGTTTCCATCTCATTAAAAAGACTTATGAATCTCTAAATTATTACCTGATGAAGGCTCCTGGATTTTTGTTCTATGACATCAGCTTGGAATCTTTAACTATGAAGGTTTTTAGGTTATTAGTTAATTACTTTCGATAAGAGAAACTTTGGAAAAGTACTCCAATTATCAATTAGCAATTTGCTATCATAAATGATACATTCGTGTTCCGTTGCCAGAAGCTAATATTATAGGTGACTGCAGTACCTATTGCGCTTGATTTCATGCATCAGAATGTAGGGCGTTAATATGGTTTTTAAATTGCAAAAAAATAATTTGATTAAGTTTCATATAATGTAACATTTTTTTATTTTTTTTTATTTAGTGTTTAAGGATAAGTAGCATATCAATGATTAAGTGGCAAAATTATCCAATAAGTTGACAATCAAGCTCATCCTAAGGAATAAGCAAACTTCTGGCACTAGGGGGAGGGCAAGTGTTGCATCCTAAATATTTTATTTTCTAAAGAAAAGTACTTCAAACCAAAGAGGCACTTTAGGCATAGAAAAAATGGTTTTAAATCAAAATGTTTCAAATCAAGATAGAAGGTTTCAAACCATGAAGGGAAGAATTTTGACACAGAAAGAAAGCAAAAGAGAACTTCGAGCATGGGGAAAACGACATTGAATTGAAGGAACAAGCACCTTAGGCATACAAAGGAATTTTGGAACTTGAGTATAATGCTTCGAGCCTTGAGAGGGAGCTTCGAATGGTTAACTTCGAGCCAAAGAGGAAAATTTCAAAGAGATGTTTTGTAAGACCATATATCTTGCTTCCAAGGAAGAGAAACATCGAAGGCTAAAAAAAGAAGTTCTGCGAAATGAATTTCTTATTAGTTAAAGTAAGAAGGATGAATTCCAAGATAGCAAAACTTCGCGATGTCTAATTGCATCACAATGTGCTTCGATTACTTTGAGTCACTTGGGCAAGTGAAACTTAACTCCTTAATTGTTCTAAAATAAAAGTAGTACCATTGCAAAGAATAAGGGAAGCAAGGCCCAAGGCTATTAAAGAATATAAGACAACTTCAAATAGAGAAGAGAAGCTTTCAGGCAACCCATAATGTTTGGAGCAGAATCTTTTGAAGCAAGTTAGAGAAGGTTCCATGGCAGCCAGAAGCTTTAAAGAAAATGACGTCGAAGCAACGTGGGGGATCGAAGCGAAATATGGATTAGATGCATTAGCTATCTTCCTATTTGAAGTACTCATAAATAGAGGGGATGACACCAATAAAGGAGCTGAATTTCCAATTTCCATCAACCACAACTACTATAACCCTATATTGTTTTGTGAAAATTCTGATTTCACCATTGTAGCATGACATATGAAACACCCCACCTCCGTTAAGGTCACTCACAAAGGAAATGCCTTAATTTTGGTGGAGGTTTATAAGTAAAAGCCACAGATAAACTCAAGACAGATATAAATACACATACTTTAAACAGCGGAATCCAAACAGACTTTTTATTTCATTAATACGTGTTCAAAACATAACATTCCATAATTGACTCAAAATACTTCCATCATTACAACCTCATAACTGTCTTGATTATTAAAGAAGCATAAAGCATAAATAAAGTGACAAAAATCCCCAAAGTGATATCCAAAGCCATTATCCGAGCAAAAGAGATCCAAATCATACATCTACGTTCTTGGAGCTTGTACAGAGCCTGACAGAGCTGAGATGTTTCCTCCCTGTGGACCTGCGAGGGGGGGGGGATGAAAGAAAAGAAGACGAAAAGAAAATAGGGTCAGACATAAAGACTGAGTAAATCTAGTAACTCTTCAGTATGTGAATAAGAAAAGGGCATGATAGGTATATACTGAAAATAGGATAGTGTCACAAGCTAAGGGAGTGTCGAATGTACTATCGCACCCATACTATTTCTCTGCATCTACTTGAGTTTATTCTAACTGGCACCCCATGGTGAGGGTGAAGTGATCCCCAACTTTATTTAAAAATCGTCTCCTACCCGCGTTAACATGTGTCATACGGCCCCCAAAAATTGTAGATACCTATGCTGGTCCCACCATGGGGTGTATCAAGACCCATGGTGGCGGCCCGACACAAATTCTAGAAAGCATAGGTTATACTACTGGTGTCCCCGGTGCCCTGGTTGTCTGCTCCGGAGTATGTGCACGCCCGCACCCCGTTAGACTTGCCTTGTGCAGCCACTGCCGTCGTTTGACCGCTTACAATCAGCCCAGTAATCGTGCCCCACCCTGCCTAGTTTCAGGGTACCGTTGATACCTAACTTGGGTTACTGCTGAAACGGGTCCCTCGTTACCAGGATTTTCTAGTCAAACATGTTAAGTAGTTAAGTGTCTGTATTTACCTAACCCCACCCATCAATTCTTGTTAACAAGTTGAATTTTGTTAAGTGTTATAGTTGACTAAACCCTACCATTTGTCCTTAGCCTCTTAGGAGCACCAGACCACTCACATTAGACAAGTATTGCTACGGTTACTGGATATGCCGGTCGGTTCCGGGCAGGTTTACACCGTAGCTCAGTCTAACCTCGGGTCATTATTGGGCTCAATGCTTAACCACCCACATTGGATATGTATTGTTGTGACTACTGGACAACCGGGCGGTTCCGGGCATGTTTACATCACAACTCAATCCAATCTCGGGTTAAGCATGTCGTGTTTTCTAAATTTACATATTTTATTATTATTTCTCAAATATATATGTAAATGTCATATCTTTTATTTTTGGGTATAACAATTCATACTACTTTAATTGTCATTGTCATTGGCATGTGCCAAACATGCCAACATATATTTTCATGTTTTACACCCAACGTTATTACCCCCGCTTATACGTTCGCAACGTTATAACAAATGTTGGGCTTGACACAATTTAGCCCAACTTTATAAGCATAAGAAAAAGGGGAAAATCCATAACATGTAATATTTTACAGCATATAAGGGTGTGTGGCACATGAACTTGCAATTTAACGATACTAACATAAATGATGGGTCATGTGAACTTGCATTCAAATCAAAGTACAACTAAATAGGTGACATATGAAATGGCATAGTTTAGGCTTACACGACTTGTGTTTAAATATGTTTCACTTGGCATAATGTCAAACACAAAACTAGCATGATGTATATTCACCAAAAGGTCAAATTAAAACATCTAATCACATAGCCTATTTCAACATGAACTTGCATAGTTTATGAAACCCAAACGATACTTGCAAATAAACATAGATACAATCATACTTGCAAATAAACATAGATCCAATCATACTTGCAAATAAACATAGATCCAATCATACTTGCAAATAAACATAAGAATGATATCATAGGTTTTGGGTCATGTAGGCATAAAAGGTCTATAACATGTTTACATAAATTATAACTTAGACTAAGGGATTATATATATAATCCATGCCATCGACATGTACATAAAGGAATCAAATTTCTAGTTTTTTCCACAACTTGCTATTGTTATCACTTTCATATACAAATATCCAATAGGTTTTCATCAATCAATTAATGCCACAAATATCAATGCACAAGTCATGACAGAATCATTACAATACATAGAATTTATGCAATATAACAACACAATTCTATTTTCATTTACATCGAATCACATCACAGTTTTTATTCATATTCTGAAAGGTCACTATACTTACAACGAATGCAGAATCTTGAATTCTGGATTCTGAATTCTGAAACTGAGATGCGCTCCTTTGGGTAGACTAACATTGCGTTGATTAATTTGATTTAAACTTTAATCTTCCTCTTAGTTTGATTCGTCTCCAGCTTTAGTGTTGGCTTGTCTCTATGCTTTCTAATTGGCGGCCATTCCTAGTTCCTTTCCAGCAGCATGACGGCTTTTGTATTCTATTATTTGTGTGAGTTTAGGGTTAGATTTGAGTTGTATTTATAGAATTTCAATCTAATTAGAGTCGACGATGAAGCTAGAGTGAATCCAGACCATCCATCTCAAGAGAAGCCAATCAGAAAGTGACATGTAAGCCCTAGTGACTCAGCCAAGCCTCAGAATTCGACCAGACTCTGATCAGGCCAGCCAGGACCTGACCAGCAGGTCATTTTGACCTGGGCGCACTTGGCAGGTGCGCCAGGCTAAAAATGTGCTGGCGCACTTCCTAAGTGTGCCAGTTCAACTTTGTTCTGGCGCACTTCCCAAGTGCACCAGTGCATTCTGACCCGTTTTCTGGTTTTTCTGCCCAACTTCATTCGTCCATATCTTCTTCATACGATATTCGTTTTACGTAAACTTGGACTCTATCTCAAGCAGAATTTCGAGATGAACGCAATGGCGTAACCCATTTCCCTTGATTTCATCATTTATAATTAATTATACTTTAATTTGTGAAGCTTAATGTTATAGAATTCACGGGGTGTTACAACATACCATAACGAGAATAAGATTATGCTTTGCCTATACATATGTTCTTGACATTTTGATGTGGACTTTGTGAAAACATGCATATTATGGACTTATGATGATTGTGAAATCGAGACATTTTACTCAATATGACTTGACTTATGGACTAAGCATAATTCTTTACATTGTGATGTGTTTTTTGCATTTTATTTGACTATGAAATCGGGACAATGACTTAACATGACATAGCATATAATTCTTTTTGACCATAAGGACCAAAGAACTTGCATAGCTTAGTCACATCGAATCTGGCTCAGTATAAATTAGATCAAACCGAATCATGGATCAGCAAGCTCATCGACTTATTAGTTTACCTACAAATTATACCATGCTTTTAGTTTCTTTTCTTATTCCTTACAAACTAAATAAAACAAGGTGATCCAAATCGAACCAAGTTGTTTTGAGTGCCTCGGATTTGGCTTCAAAATATCATGAGCATGCTTCGATGCCAAATAAAGTAACAACATCTCTCGATTGATAAAGATAATCTTCTGAACTTTATCCATTATGGATCATTCGAAACACAGAAGAGTAGATCAGCTCGAAGTCGAGGCTTCAAAGATGATTTGCAAATTGGTCATCTACTTGGATTTATTCTGGATTGTTCAAATCGAAACAACTGGGCCTATGTTTTTTCGAACGCTTAAAGCTAGACCTTGTGAGTTACCTCGTGGCAACGAACCTCCAATATGAAAGGAGTTTCAATTATTAATCATATCAACTTGAAGTAACTTTCAAGGAACTTTTTATCATGATCAATAATTAAGAGTGTTTCGCCATTTTTTGGACTAACAAGTTTCATAATTAAGTCAAAAATGAATTGCATGATCTAACAATTCGAAACTCATGGATTTTTATTTAAATTTTTCTGTGAAAACAATAAATGAAAACCAATATTTACTTATATGTTATTTCCGTTGTTTGTGCACAATAAATTCTCAACTTAATTATGCTCAAATAAATGATGTAATTATTAAATTAACATAGTTACATTTACTAGCATTTATGATTTGAAAATTCTTTGTTAACTACTTATAGAAATGATAGGAAAAGGTTGTATTTTATTTTCGTAGCTTTAGTGGTTCATATAATGCTTACATTTCAAACTAATGGCCTACGTTGGAAGAAAATGCATAAAATATATAATTTTACATTTGTCGCAAGATAAATTTTATGAAAAATTATTATCAATCTAGATTGTGACCATTAAACATAAATAGTGTCATGTTTAATAATAAAACGATCTAATTTGACTTATATGCTAAACCATGCCAAATCCTTTATTTCTTTCTGTATATAAAATGCAATAAACATAATCAAGACAAATAGTTATAATATCTAAATTAGCATAAAAATATATTTGATTATGTATTTCTTTATTCTCATACATGTATTAGAAAACGTCACCACAATCAATACTTTCTCTTTTATCATAAATTTATATATGTCAGGAAACATATTTTTACACCACATTATATCAATTTATATGTTGGACCAACGTTTATCATTGATGAAAGCAATTTTTTTTAAACATGATATGTTCTCAACAATATTGATGATGTGAATTCGATGCAAAATTCTCGAATTGATTCAAAAATATTAAGAAGATAAAAATAGAGCATGCATTATTGTGACTTTGTAACACCCTATTTTCTAAGGCCCAAAGTTAAGCGTTACGGATGCTAAATCATCTATAGTGTTAATTTTTGGTGATAGAAAACAACAAGTTAATAAATCAAAAACATCTGAAAGCATGAAAGTATGAAAAACCATGAAATAACATTCCTTACATATTCCCTTTCGCATAACCAAAAAATAAATATTACAAAACGTGAGAGCGACATATGAAGATGTCCTCTTGGATGATCAAAGTCTGGGCAATAGGAAATAAACGATTTTTCCTCTAGACTTATCCATAAAAGATAATAAACATGCAATGAAATCTCATTACCTAAAGCCTTCTGGTCATCTCCGAAAGCTTTACTCAAAGAAGATAACTGTTGACGTCAAAAAGTGGCACAAACATTCAAGTAAGCAATTAGTAGAGAATAAATCGAAGATTTGTAAATGAAAATGGGGGAAATACAATGCATACATGAATTTACAGTGCTTCGACGTTAATGAGTCTATGTCCACTATATATTTCTCTTATTAGCTTGAGAATAATCGAGTTACAACGGAGGAAATAATGGAAATCTCGAGTGAAAGTTAAGTATAATGAATAAAGATATAGAGTAATGGCCAAAAGTCCCCTTCTTGTTGCTTTGGAGGCCTAGCATAAAGCATCAATCAGTTTGTTACACCCTTGTGGCAACCGGTCTGAGAAAGTAGGAGTGGAGTGGAAGTCGCCTCCCAGCCATTAGAGCGCATGTTAAGGAGAAGTATTTGGCCGGGTCGGTATTATTGGCCTCGATAGTCGACACGTGGCATATGATCCAAAATTGTTGCGTAGTGGACTTGACCGAGTTAAAAATGGACCGGGTCTTCAGAAGATACTTCGATGTGGAAGTGGAGGAAATGGTAAGAATGGAACACTTCATCACTGGACTTTTCTCCCCGGCTAAACCATTTTTGGTTTGACATATCAAGCCGGGTGTTCACCGATCCGAGGTTAACTCTACCTTTGAGCCGAAGCTTGATAGCATTGTCTTCATCGTGCTGAGATGTATCGAGCCAGACTCCCACTGGACTCCAACTTATTCGAGCCGAGAGCGAAGTCGAACCGAGAGATAATGCCTTGATTTTTCCTATCTTGGTTTCGCTAGTTTGTAGACATACCTTATTCGAGGCTTGAGCTATTTGACCATGATAATTGGATCTTTGACGGCCTTACCAAAAGGAAGGTCAACACTTTGCCTCTCAAAGTACGTTGTGTTATAGACAGAATGTGCTTTGAGTATGTTGAACTGCTCCTCCTCGAGATGTCACTTATCCTTATAAAGTAGTAATGAAGAGTTGTGTTGAATCGTTGGCTTTCGCATGTGATTCTACATACATAAGTCATTGCCAAACGATGTTGTTTTCTTTGACGCAGGTCAGGCACATGGCCGAGTTAGATCATTTATTACGAACAAGTCAACACATAGAAACATTTATCAAGTGATGAGGGAGGATGGTCTTTTTCCTTCACTCTTTTTTATATCTTCGGATCGGTAGTCGAGCCGAACCTAAGTACATCGTAGTTATATTACACTTTCTCAGATCGATATGTCGATCTGGACCTGATCACATCAGACCAAGTCAATGTTTACTTCAGTGGGATACAGAGAGTCTTCCACTTTTCCCTAGAAATATATGGTCCACCATAATTTTAACCCTTTTACTTTTACTGTTTCGAACAGAGAGATGCATCAATCCAAAAACTCTAATTCAACTTGATTCTAGTCTTCGATCTTCAAACATAAATCAATCTAGATGGGTGACGAATATTTTCTCCATGCTTTTGTCCATGATTTCATGTAAATTGAGTCTGGAATTGTACTTTATGTCTTTGAGTTTGTTCTTTCGATCCTTGAGTTCATCATCGGTGGTGGTGGAATCGCCATTAACGGCGAGGTTGATGCTATCGTGACGTCATGGGATGGTCAACGAATGTACTTTAAGAGTTGTTGCATGTAGAGGCATTGATGATGTTGTCTCATTGAGAAAGATGATGTCAAGATAGGCCTTTTGAGGAAGATGGCGATGAGATGTTCAAAGTATTTGGAGTATAGAAAGGGTCCCACAGAGTCGGGGGTAGAAGGAAGTGATTGAGCATGCAAGAAGACTTCGTAGTCTCAATTCAGTGTGGAGGTATATCGAATCGGAGAGAAAATGGACCGAGGAAGATGGAAGAAGCCAAAGAATTGATGGGATCTCGACACCTTAGATCGGGCAAAGTTTCATGTCAAATCAAAACAAGATCGACTTGGTATTGTTGATCGATTGAGTCGGAGGGAAGTCGGGTCCAAGGAGCATGTGATGTTGTATGGAGCCGGGTCTAGTAGAAGTCGTTCGAATCAAAAGACGCCGACTCAGAAGTTGAATTGGAAGTGGCATCCTTATTCGAGTCCTGAATTATACCAATGTCAAACCGAGATTTTCGACCCGAGAACTATCGACCCAACCCTTTTGCCTTCATGTCTTCAAAAATTCCAATGAACCTTACAACGCCTAATGATTATAATCCAATTCTGAACATCTGGACAGTTAGGATAGAGCATATCAAAATTTACCTGGATGTTGCATAACATATGAATTTGAACTATCCGATCACCTAGACATAGCTCCCCGCAATAATATGTCATCGAACCAGTGACTAGTGATATTTGGTGAGATGGTTGGGAACAACGATCTTCTAAGTCGAATTGTTGCATTCTTTTAGTGCTTTGTTTGTTTATCATTTCAGTATATCTGCACTACACACACTGCACTAATACACATATGGGAGTTACAAGTTCTTCACTCTAACCGATGATATTTCTTGGATAGAACAACGAACATGTCTGGATAATACTCTACAAGATTTTCCGAGTATGAGATGGGAAAAACTACTCAACCAGATCCTAAAAAGCCATCCAACCAATGTTGGGTATCATATACTTTAAGCATTAAGTGAGTGAATGTGAGGATGGTTGATGGATGTTCGCTTGTTTATCATCATTAGTATTTAGACATCTATCACACTAGTTTTATATGACGTATATCACGACATATCATGTATCGACTGTTATGTGCTAACTCTGTGGATGCAGGGTAGAGCAAGTATGATTCTCCATACCCTCCATGTCATATATACTATTACGACTTTTATAGTACTTTGGGACTTGTTTATCGCTCACACAAGACTTTTGTCTGAACCAAGGTTTTATTTTCCTCTTATTATCTTGTTGCTTATCGACGATGCTATTGAGCAGACCAGGTGACAGGTATTGATATTATTTGGAGCTGCGTAGGTGGATTAGCAGGAGCCTATGTTCTACATATTTATACTTGTATTATATTTGTTTATTCCATTGTGTCACACTGTGGAGTCTTGATAGTGTTATGTGGTTTTTTAGAGATAGTGTATCAGTTGTGCTTATTTACCTCTTGTAGAAACTCTATTATTGTTCTATATAATTGTATGAACTTGTATACTCTGATTGTATGGTTTATATAGTTATTACTGTCTCATATGTTTCATATCTATGACTGATACTATTATATGTTATTTGATGCGCTATGAGGAATACGATGGATTTTGTGGTTGTATTTTATATTCTGTTGTCTTCTTTATATTCTCTTCCATTCCTTTATTTTCTCTCTTGTTTATCTCATTTTCTATTGTTTGTTTCTTTTGAGGATCGCTGTATATCGATCGTGACTTGTAAAGTCATAAAAACTGGTGATGTATAGCGAGTCGTTACATATATCTTTCATCTTTTGCGCTAATAGATTATAATGGATAATTAAAATTAGTTCAATATGAATGCTAATTCTAACCCTTACAGGATAGGGTTCAAATGCGAACACCTTATTCCATTCCTTTGTAAATTTACAAATTCCCAAGTAAAGGTGTTTCAGTTTCAATTTTTCTCAAAAATCTCACGTGTAGGCGTAAGTCACAGAAGTTAAATTGTTCCAAATTTGTCATTGTTTTGCTTATTGAATGTTTTTCTTAAAAGAATTCTAATGGACTCATGAATGTTTTGTCGATTATCATCCTCTTATACATTTATTATATCTTTTACATCTATTATATAAAGGAAGTTTAATTGCCTTAAGTTTGTCATTATTTTTGTTTAGTGCAGGTATTTCTTGAAAAAATTCCATTAAACTCATGAATGTTTTGTTGATACACTTTTTGGTCAAAGATGCCACACATGGAATTTATGGTTAGCACCACGCTCAAACATTGATAACATCGTTAGAAGACAGGAAGCGATTTGGTTGAAGTCGCGTCACAAACAAAGAACGCCCCGAAACTCCTATCAGACGACCTCTTTTATGCCCGAAAACAGCAACTACGGTGCTTTGCACTATAAACCTTGTAGCCTTCTGAATTAGCTTCAGGTATAGCTTTCGTTTGGCTAAAATGGACTTACGCTTTGGAAGTTATGCATGTTTCCGTGAACTGCATAGAAGAGCAACTCCAATTCGTGAACAGGGACCCGACTCTCCCCCCTCGCACTACAACATGAATGGCTAATTTCTGACGAATATTAGCGACGCAATAGTGACCCAACGTAGGCACGGCGTCGCCAAATTTAGTTGTGTAAGAAAAACGTTAGCAAAACGTCAGCAAGACATCCTTAATTAGCTTTGCTGTAGTGACGCCATGAATGTAGTGACGTTTTCAAACTGACGTCACTAATGTGTCTGAAATTATCTATGTCTTTACGACGCCAAACAAATTTAGCGACGCCACACTAATGGCATTATCCTGGCGTCACAACGACATTGAAGATTTGTGATCTACATCGTAATTTGTTTCTTATTTTAACCGTTCAAATAGCAGAAAATCCAACGCTTCGCGTCAGTCATCCACGCATACATCTTACTAATAATCAGAGTTGTCCACGTGGAAAAAAAACCTAATCCGATGAGGTTTACATTGCTACTACATAATTATATTCACTCACTTATCTCTCTCGGTCCGCTCCAATTCCTGAAACCATCCGAAATTAAAATCCCTAATTTCTTCCCTTTCGCTTCTCGCAAGCTTGCTCCAGCCACCGATGATTTGGCCTCCCGAATTAGTCTGACAGTCTGCCTCTAGTTCGATTTGTAAGGCTCTATAATCGCCCTTACCTATGACAAGTCCCAAGAAGGGAGAAACGCGAATGACACCCTCCATCTCCTCTTCAAATCGACGGTTCTACAAGTAAAATTAATCATTTTTTTACGACTTGATTAATTCGACCTTTAAATTACGGGCAAGAACCATTTTATTCCTGTTATTGTTGGTTACTTTTGGCGACCGGTGTAAACCCCCATTCTCCTGAGATCTTATTTCCTTCCTCTTAAACTCTCCTGTTTCTAATTTCTACGATGAATCTTTTATATCGTCTTGCCTAAAACTTACAGGATCTTCCTTGTTACCTTCTACGTTATCGATGCAAACTCAGAAATTTCCTCAAGAGACTGTTTACAACATTTATGGCGTTATTTGGTTTTGTTTTGTCGAAATTTTGTGTCAGAAAGATGGTTGATGGTATGATATGTGTTCTTGAGTTTCGATAAGAGTAGATATGCACCTGTCTTTAATTCTGGTTGGTTTCTTTGTTATGAAAATGGATCTGTGATTTGGGGTTATTATGCTGGGTTTGGGGTTTTTCAGTGGTTGCTTTCTACTGTACTTTGGTGGTGCTCCTCCACCTCTGCAGCTTCCTATAACAATGGCTTCTGCGATGGTGGCACGTTGTTGGGACGTTGGCTTTGGGTTAATGCAGTTTTTAGGCCATGATTCCCCTTGTAGATGACGTTATGATTGCATGAAATCATATGTTGTATCTGTAGTTGGTTACTGGAGTAGGGTTTTGTTTGTGCTTTTGGGATGTTTCGAGTTTATAGTCCCGTCTCCTTGGCTAAATTAATGTAATCAATTGCATGTCATGCCAGAATTTATTACACTATCAAGTGCTCTTTTATCATCTTGTTGACCTCCAGTTCCAGTTCAAATTACTGGCTATACTCCTGTTGGTTTATATATTGTTTCTTTTAAGAACTTGATGTGCATGTTTTACAACGTCATTAGTGAACTAAATATGATCTAATCAAAGAAAATGCTTTCCATTTGATATACATAAGAGTATACATATTAACCGCTCCTATCATTAGAGTGAATACCTACTGAATTGACATAACTATGAAATATTGGGCTTGATTTTTGACTGAAAGTGTTATGTGCATGCAAATATGCATATCAAGTCGCTTATGGCTAAATAACTAGCTACTGCTTAGTGTAAGAGTAGTGGGTTTTTTTTAATCTGTTTGCGTATGAAGCTTAAGTTTGACCAGTCAGTGATCTGTTTAGCCATTTATCTCAGGTATATAAAAACAACGATTTATTGTATTTATATGTGCGTACAAACCTATGTATGTCAAGTTAAAGATAATTCATAAATCTGTTGCAGGAAAACTTGCAGGAAATCGGGAAAGAAAAAGGACATACAGAAGAATATATAAAGGAGGAGGTTGATGTATGATGACGAGCGACGAATTTATGGCTGTAGTACTTTTGTTTTTGCACTGGCGACATGAATTTAATAATGTTGAAGGAAATAATTTAATATTTCACTGAGCACACGACATATTAGATTGCGCAGAATTTAGGTGAACTCAAAGAGATGCATGATTACGTGTCAGGCTTGAAAAGCAAACCCATACTATATATAGGGTGTGTTTGTGTAAACACAAATGGTGAGATAAGTGAGGCATTAAGTGTGATACGGTGGTAAACACTGAATTGTTGGTTTTGACGTCAAGTGATTTCACTTTCAAATCTTCATGAAACTTGCCGAAATTTCTAGCAGACAATGGTTTTGTAAGTATATCTCCACGTTCGTAAGTTGGATCTGACAATTAAAGCTCGGACATAGCAAGCCTAAATTAATGTATACATGGTTCCGTGCTTTCTTGTTTTGATTTTTATAGGACAAGAACTGGGTCTTCGGAATTTCGTACCTCCATATTTGGATCCAACTACTGTTGGATCCGTAGTACTGAATGGCGTCAATTAAACATCAGGGGGAGGAGGCATCATTAATGCTTCTGGTGAACTCATGGCAAGAATTCAAAGTCCAAATTTATTTAATACATGCACAATGTTATTGAAACTTGTGTTTTTTTAGGTTGGAAGAATCAACTTGGGTGCGCAGATTGATAACTATGCTAACACTAAAAGAGACATTATTTCAAATTTGGGCATGTATGCAGCTTCTAAACTACTACATGCATCTATTTTCTTTGTTTTCATTGGCTTCAATGACTTCCTTAATAACTACTTTGCGTCGATTCTATCAGCCCCTAAGAGAATGACGACTCCACCTGATTTGTTTATAGAACAAGTAATAGCTAAATACAGACTTTAACTAATGGTAATTCCTCGCTTTTCTAGTGAAATATATATGTACATGTGTACACGTGTAGACCGATTTTTTTTTTTAATAATCTTTCTGAATTTACCATGATTCCATATGGATAAGTGATAAACTTTCCCATTAAGTTAGCTTTTGTAGTGAAATTCGTTAAACGTTTGAATATACTTGCTTTGAATTTTTTTTCTCCTTATTGTGCAGCGGCAACTCTGCAGGATCCGTCTTGAGAAGTCTTTGCTTTGATCTGCAAGCATAAGCTTATTAAGAAGGAAGCTTGCCCGGTTGCTGCTGTCAAAATTGCTAAGCTTTCATGTGCCTTCACCAGGAACACCGCTGGTGTGGTATCACTACATAAGCCAAGTTGATTATCACCAATTAGGGAGCAAGACGAATGAGAAACCACTTCAGTGTTTTTGAAGAGATGAACTTTAGGGGAATCAACTTCATTAACCTTTCTGTTAAAGATGATCTCTGATGGCAGCTTGCCATTCTGTTGCACTATCTTGAAGTAAATGGTAACAAAAGTGTTGAAGGTAGGGACATGTTGCTGCTAAAAACTTTCCATGGTGTTGGAGGAGGTTGGAGGAAATAGTTCCTGTGGAATGTTCCCCTTGTAGAGAAAGGTAACTTTTTGTATATTTATCACACAAAGATGATATGCTTGTACTTGTTTGTATAAAACCATTTTTAATCTATATTGCTTTGACTTGAACAAAAAAAAGGTTCATAACTATTGGCACTTCTGTTGGAAGCATGGCATGTTTAACCATGATGACCTTCATTGCAAAACTCTTCTCTTCTAATTTTTGTACATTTGAGGTAAGGAATGTGAATTTGCTTTTTTCTTTTTTCTTTTTTTTCTTCTTTTTTTACTAGTAGATAAAATAGTATTAAATGAGTAAATAATATACAATTATACTTATACATATCAAAGTAATCTAGAAGACTTTCAGGTTTGAAGAATGATCGGCTCGTGATGCAACCTGGCTCACCCGCTCGGGCTCGCCCTCTCACCCGGCTCGTGGTGGACACAGAAGTCACGACCCGTACGTGGTACACCCCTTGACCATGACCCGACATCACTAGCTCACCACCACGACCCGACCACCAGTTCCTCGCTCCTGCTCGTCGCAAGAGGGCATCATGAACCGCCTGGACTTGACCCATTTCTACTCATGCATTGAATTATTCTTATGGCTATTCTTGCTCCTATCAACCCGGATCTCATTACACTTGTCCTGGGACAAGATGGAGAGGATTTCTGGATGTTTTCCATGTATTTCGAGATTCTTGGGATGCGTGCCATGTGTCTCATGAACCGCTATTGGGAAATAACTATAAATACACCTCCCAGACTCCATTGCCAAGTACGCAAGGACTTTGTGTACTCCTCAAATTTGTCTAACACGAGGATTTTGTGTATAAAATAACCTCTCTTTTCTCTTCTTCTTCTTCATGATAACACAAGGCTATTGTGCATAAACGACTTTCACGGATTGTGAGACGGCATTGTAATTGTAATTTCTCAAGATCTAAGAAAATATAAAGTGGATGTAGGCTTGGTTTGAGCCGAACCACTATAAAAACCTCGTGTGTCTCCTTTTATTTTTCTGTTTCTGCATTCTATTATCTGTGATCTGTGATTGTGAGGTCTTCACTGCACTTGGGTGTTAGGCCTAGATTTTGGTCTACCAATTATCTACTTATTATACATGTATTATATTTATTATATTATATCAACTACATAAATCACAACATATGCCTCTTTATATACTTGTCGTTCATTAAATCTATACTCAGATACGAAACCCTCAATGATTTGAGTAAATAATTAACAAAAATCTTATTTTTCAACAAAACTTATTTTCCAGTTAATAAAGCAAACTGATTTCGAGTAATGCACAAAATGGCATTACTTTCCACCTCTTCATTTCCAAACTCTTCAATCCTTGCTTCATTTCTATTTCCAATTATCATAATTCTTATATACCTTACATCTTTAGTGCTAATTGATTATCTTATAGATAATTAAAATTAGTTCAATATGAATGTTAATTCTAATCCGTACATCATAGGGTTCCAATGCGTATGCTCTGTTCCTTCCCTTTCCTGTAGTAAATATCCCAAATTACCAGGTATCCTCCACCCCTAATTTTCGCATGCTAATTTTTAATTGTTTCACTATGTTATTTCTGCGTGTTTTGGGGCTTTACTCCATAATTTTTGGAAACTACCTCCCTAAGAGCAACTCCAACAGTGGAGGAAATTCATGTTAAGGGGTGTAATTTCGCTTATTTTTGCACCCAACAGTTGTTACGGGGTGTAATGTGAAGGGAAATGTTACGGGCTCAATTCAGAGTCCTGAATGGGGCGCGCGAGCCGATTTTATCGGCTCGTGATGTCGCGAGCCGATTTTATCGGCTCGCGACTTCAGGAGCCGATAAAATCGGCTCCTGGCTATTTTTTTCCCCCAACTATTTTTACCATATTTTACCATATACAAAACCAAACCCATTAATTTTTTTATAAAATAAACTCCGAAACGTAATAATAATACATGATTACTAAGAGAAAAACCATTTTTTTTTTACGTTTTACCCTAGTTTGTTATATACAAAAACATAACCGATATTTATTTCGTACCATAAACTTAGAAACATAATAATATATAATTAATAACTCTTACAAATACAAGAGAACGAGTTGGTACAATAGAAAATGACAACATCTTTACTGCATACATGATTGATAAGTTCGGACAAACATAAAATAAAACACAAATTCAGATAATGGTTCTTCATAACTAGGTATCGCCGTAGTGGTTCCATAAATGATTCATAAGATCCTTCTGCAGCCGGTTATGAAGTTCTGCATCTCTGTAGATAACTTGACGGCTCAAATGAATGTTGAAATCCTCCTCTGTTATTGGTTGGTTTTGTCAGAATACTGGAGGTGGTTGCGAAGCACCCTCGTAATCGCAGTGGCGTTGCTCTTCATCCATATCTCTTTCATCTTCTATAATCATGTTGTGAAGAACGATGCAAGCAAACATGATTGTAGACATCTTTCTCCTAGACCACAGCTTACATGGATTACTTATCATTGCAAATCTCGATTGTTAAACACCGAAAGCACGTTCCACGTCTTTCCTTTGTCCCTCTTGCATCGCCGCGAACATGACTTCTTTAGGAGTTAATGGATTTGGACATGTTTTAACTATGGTGCTCCATTTCGGGTAAATGTCGTCACCTAGGTAATAGCCATGGTTGTAAGTATTTTGGCCAAGGGTAAATGTTAAAGGAGGTACCTGGCCTTGAGCAAGATCATTGAACAGATGAGATCTTTCTACAACATTTAAGTCGTTATTAGACCCGGGCATTCCGAAGAAAGCGTGCCATATCCACAGATCGTACGATGCCACAGCTTCCAAAATGATGGTTGGTCGTCTTTCCTTGCCGTTGTACGCACCTTGTAATCCCTTAGGACAGTTCTTCCATTCCCAGTGCATATAGTCCAGACTACCTAACATTCCCGGCCAACCCCTGCTTTCGTGCATCTCTCTGATTCGCACTACATCTGCTTCGTTTGGAGACCGTAAGCATTCTTCTCCGTAGACGTCCACAACTGCTTGACAGAAAGTTTCAAGTGTTTCTAGTGCCGTGCTCTCTGCTATGCGGTATGCATCGTCCAAAGCATCGGCTGGTGTGGCATAAGCTAACATTCTCATAGCTGCCGTCATTTTTGTTCACCGGACAACCCCTGTGTCTTCGATGCATTTTGTTTGTACTTAAAGTAATCATTGTTACCTTGAATACCAGCCAATATCCGAAGAAATAGGTTTCTCCGCATCCTGAATCTTCGGCAAAATATATCAGGCCCGTAAGTGCAACCGTCATCGAAGTAATCTTGCATCAAAGACTTGTGGTATTTAGCATGATTTCAGTGTATAAACCTCCTTCCAAGAACCGATCCCCCCTAGTTGTGGACGATGAACCGTACGCTTCACGGTATAGGTCCCGTATTTCTTGTATTTCTTCTTCTTCCTCTTGAAGGATTTCATCTTCCTCCGAATCGCTAGCAAAAGCCAGTAAACATTTTGTAAAACTGGAATCCATTTATTATTTTGAGTAAGTTTTGATTTGAGATATGTACTGCAATGTTGCTGTTATATATAAGGTCTGATTTGAGTGTCTCTTTATTGGAATCCTTTATTGGTCTGAGTGTCTCTTTATTGGTTTGAGTGTCTCTTTATTGGTCTGAGTGTCTCTTTATTGGAATCGTTTATTGGTCTGAGTGTCTCTTTATTGGTTTGTGTGTCTCTTTATTGGTTTGAGTGTATGTTTATCGGAATCCTTTATTGGTCTAAGTGTCTCTTTATTGGTTTGAGTGTCTCTTTATTGGAATCGTTTATTGGTCTGAGTGTCTCTTTATTGGTTTGAGTGTCTCTTTACACGTATGTAAGAAGGAGTTAAAAAGGATTTTAAAAGGAGGGTCGTCCACTTATCTGCATAATGTAAACATTTAAGCACGCGAAGGAGTTAAAAAGGAGTTTAAAACTAGGGTCGTCCACTAACCCGTGATATTTACACGTATATAAAAAGGAGTTCAAAAGGAGTTTAAAAGGAGGGTCGTCCACTTATCCTCATAATGTAAACATTTAAGCACCCGAAGGAGTTTAAAACTAGGGTCGTCCACTAACCCGTGATATTTACACGTATATAAAAAGGAGTTCAAAAGGAGTTTAAAAGGAGGGTCGTCCACTTATCCTCATAATGTAAACATTTAAGCACCCAAAGGAGTTAAAAAGGAGTTATAAAGGAGTTTAAAACTAGGGTCGTCCACTAACCCGTGTTATTTAAACGTATATACAAAGGAGTTAAAAGAAATTAAAAAGGAGGAAATTAAAATTAAACTAATATAACAAACCCCACCCCCCCTCCCGAGCCATATATAGGCTCGGGACAAGCGCGAGCCGATAAAATCGGCTCGCGCCCGTTGGGAGATACCAAAGATATCTCCCGTAATGTTACGGGCCGTAACGTTACGGCCCGTAACACTGTTGGAGATGCTCTAAGTCAACCATATGCATGTATTTATCCTTAATGGTGACCTTTCATGCTATTTATATGCCTCTTGGATTTGTTTTATTTTCCCATTAACAATTGTCTTGTTTTCCAATTAAACACATTTTCCAATTAGAAAAGCAAACTAATTTTGAGTAATGCACACTACAACAAAATGACCCTATTACAACGGTGGAACACCGTTGTAATATACATTTTACAACGGTGGTCAAACGGTCGTGTATTAAGAAGTTGTAATATACTAGTATCTTTTACAACTTTTTTGCACTGTTGCAACACCATTGTAATATGTATATTTTACAACTTTTTTCCACCGTTGTAATAAACTTTATTATAACAGTTATGCACCGTTGTAATAAAATCTACTACAACTGTTATGCACCGTTGTGATTGACATTAGGTTTTTTTTTTTAAAAAACATCTTTTGCAACTGAAGAGAACAATACACTAAATATAGTAATACTCCATAAGCAAATATGATATTACAATTATTTACAAACTAATTTATTAAAACACTCAAATATTCAGTATTACAAACAATAAATTTTAGACAACACCGTTGTATTACAACAATAATTCAAAATCTTCAACAAGTGCTACTATTTTTATAAGAACCGGAAATTTACATGATCCTTTGGCTTGTGAGACCTTCATACTCAACTTGTAATGCTTGTGGAAGATCAAAGTGATACAATGTAACATGAGGCTCAATACCTGCAATTATTGAAATCTCTTATTCTAATTTACAAATTTCAAGGAGACTGGATTACTTGAAAATTTCAGTTGTTAATACCATAGCTAATAAGTGCATCAAACAGATCGTTGTAGTATCGTAAACCTTTGGGATTTACAGGCCCTTTTCCATCCGCAAAAAGCATATTTATTACTATTAATTTTTGATGTTAATGTTTACTATTTTTGTCCAGATAAAAATGAAGACAAGTGATTATTTTACCAGGAATAAGCCGAGACCAAGATATTGAGAATCGGTAGGCAGCCAAACCTATCATGCATCAACCTTACATTTCCTGTCATTGTATAGAAGTCACAAATGATCAGTAAACAAAATAAAATAAGCAGACTGTGATTTATTTTCATCTGTACTAGGTGTACAGTTGTTCATTTATATTGTAATGTTGGTCATTTATATTGTAATAGTTGTTCATTTATATTGTATATCAGTAAACAAAATAAAATAAACAGAGACTGTACTTGATTTTAAGCTGAAGCAAGAGCACATGTTCTAACTTATAAATACCTGAATGTACAAAGGGATCCCAAATGCTTTGCTTCCTTCCATCCAACCAACTTTTACAAACATAACTGTGTCTACGCTAAATTTCACATGTGAAATGCCAATCAACTAGATATAAAGTACCAAACAACTGGATAAAAGAACAATAGCTGTGAATCCTTCAATAACGATGTTCCAGCTTCTGCATGGTAGCTGCAATTAAACGAAAACAAAATTTAATTGATTGCAGACCAAGATAAAAAGAATCAATTCAAGTCCATTACTCATACTTGCTTATCTTGGAAGAGCCAAACCATCTCCCCATACAAACTTTAGCATCAAAATGCATTATGATCCAAACTTGTGCTCGGCTTCAAGTCTTTGTATAAAATTCAAAAATCCAGTTGTCTTGAAAACAGTAGCATGCTATCATGTATAAATCTAACTGCATCTCTTCCATACCCATTCCAAGAATATTACCTTACGTTACAGCTCATGCACATATTTAAATGGTACTGAAATACCAAAAAACTACATGCAAATCCCCAAAAAAATGTTTAATTCAAGCACATTGTCCGATTGATTCCTTCACACCAATGTAGTATCAGCCCATTCAAATGATTTTCAACAATCAGTATGAGGGACTACTAGAAGCAAGGTGTTGGAGAAGCTTACTGTGAATCATCAACATATTAAATTCATATTCTCGAGCCAATCTTTATAATCCGTTCCTTGATATGGAAAAGGATGTAATGACATACTAGAGGACTTGAAATATGAGACAGGAAGAAACGATCAACCCCTCTGTGAATCAATAACATTCAGCATAACAAAACTTATGAATTCAAAACCTGAACATTAAAGGGTTGAAATCTACGAACAGACACAGGGTAACACACATGAATATCCTACTGCTTCATCCACTCTAGACAACCAAACTCTGGATAACCAAAACCAATTCGCAACAATACGTTTAAATCCGAAATTGCATTCAGTGGATTCAGATCTAAAAGAAAATCAAAAACCGCAAAACTCCCAGAATCATCAAACTTCCAAGAAATAATCCAAAGTCGCAGTCAATTGTACGGAACCCACATCCACGATGATGAATTCGTAAAAGAAAATCTTAAATTTAGAATTCAAATAAATATATGGTCAGAAACCTAACTAATTAAACATGAAGATTCAAAGAAAACAGAGGAAAATCTTACTTTACTGAGTAACGACGAGAGAATCATAAAAGAAGCTAGGGTTGAACGAGGTCCGGATTCAGATTTCAAAGGACTCCATTTGGGACACCGATGATTAGACGAGGGTTCAGCCGACTTTTACCCTTAAATTCCACACGGGAGGGAAGGGGAAAACATAGGGAACGAGACAATTGAAGATGGTGAGAGCGAGGGTTTTCTAAGGCGGCGATTCAAGACAGAGAGTTGGGTTATTTTAATTTGTATTTTGAATTGGGTCTCCTGGGCTTTGGGTTTCGCTGCAATCTTGCTTGTGGAGGGAAGGTAAAATTTCAGAACATATTGAAAAGCGGACCTGTGGAGGGAAACGAAAATTTCAGAATTCATTGGCGCATGGCACACTTCTTTTTGCTATTTTAAGTCTTGTCTATAACGAAAAAATTCAGACCATAAAAGTATTTTAGTACTTACAGTTACAAACAGCCAAAAAATTAATATTATGATAACACAAAAATTTCTGTACAAACAATATCCATTTACACACAAACAGAGTGGATGAATCAAAATCTTTTATTTGTTTGTTTGAATTTATTACTATATTATTTGGTATTATGTTTTAATTCTTAATTAGCATTTAGTTATTATTACTTAATTAAAAAATTATTATCAATTATTAATTACAAGTATTTAGTAGTGAATTATTAATTAATTAAATGTTACTAATTAATAATAGTTATTAATTGACTTTTACTTAGTTTCTACTTAATTAATTATAATCGAGAGTAATACTTATTAGAAGCTTATGTTACTATTAATAAATAAGTAGCTAGTTAACATACATTAACTATTAAAAATAAATTACTACTTATTAACTATTAATAATTATTTAATAATAATTGACAAATATTATTGATTCCCAAGTTTATTATTAATTATTATTATTAAATATCAATATAATTAGTTATTAAATATAGATATTATAAACATGAAGTTTGTACTAGGCATCTCTATTACAACGAATAAAATGAAAAGTTGTGATATATATGTTTATTACAACAGTGATTTTTTCACAGTTGTAAAAAATATTTATTACAATAGTGCGTTTTGCACAGTTGTAAAAAGGCATTTATTACAACTGCGCTTTATGCACATTTGTAAAATTAAAGTTGTAATATGGTGTTTTTGGTGTAGTCATAAAATGACATTACTTTTCACCTCTTCATTTCCACAGTCTTCAATGCCATCTTGCTTTCTGTTTTCAATTATCCTAATTTCTATATATCTTACGTCTTTAGTGCTAATAAATTATCCTACGGATAATTAAAATTAGCTCAATATAAATGCTAATTCTAATCCTTACAACATAGGGTTCAAATGCGTACGCCTTATTGCTTTCCTTTCCCATAGTAAATTCCCTAAATTGTCAGGTATTCTCCACCCCCAATTTTTTACATGTTGACTACTTATTTCACTATGTTATTTCTGCATTTTTTTCGCTTTGCTCTATCGTTTTTAGAAACTACCCCCTTGATTCAATCCATATCTATGTTTTTTTTAATTAAAAGTGACATTTTGTGCTATTTATGTGCCCCTTGGATTTGTTATATGCTAACTCTAATCTTTAAACATTTTCCCACCTTCTTCTCTTCTCCCTTTAATGTTTTATTTTCTCAATGTTTAGCTTCTGTGTATGCTTTTCCATGTTCCACTAGAAATTTTATACGTATATTAAAATCAGAATAAAATGTTCAAAATTATGAAAAGTAATAACTGGAAACTAAATTATGGCTTTACTGTAGGTCATCTTGGGTTATATGCCAAACATAGTTGAAGTCTGGACAAAGCGAAAATCAAAACTTACAAGGGAAAATCTTAGGGATTTTAGTTGCAAATTTTAGGTCGATGCTTTGATTCATGACCTCGATTTGCTATTATGTTAGCATATAATTATTAAATTTTATGTGTTTACTAGATTAAATTTGATTTTATTTCGAAAAGAACACAAGTGGATGGAGTAAATAAAAAGTTAAACTTGCTTATGTATGTGATAACTAACATTAGATTTCTACCACACCTTTTATAACAGTTTAGAGCCATGAATTTTGTATTTTGTTTGACATGCAGATTGGCGTTTATATTTATATGTAACTAAATTATCTATGTGTAGTTTGATGATTAGAAGAAGCTTAAGTTCTATATATCGATTAGTATATTTAATTAAAACATACTAAAATGTTAACTTTATATTGATATTTTGAATGATTTTCACTTACAAAAACATTGATTGATCGTCTAGCGAATACTAGAATAAAGTAAACCTGCTATCTTCATAATAGTAGGAATCCAATAGCGGAGTTACAAGGTAACATTGTTAACACTAACCCCATCAGTTTGATTTTTTATATGCATTTTCTTTTATATTGTCGGTGAAGTGCTTTCTTCTCCTTTGATGGATAAATAGTAGGAATCTACTTGTGTTTTTTTCCTATCGATTTTATTTTCTAAGCTTCTTTAGCATTGAAAATAATAATGGAAAAAAGTATACCTAATTAGCTTTTATTTTTAGTTTTTTTTTCATTTGTGAACTTAGTCTACTTAACTCTTTAGCTTCATGCATATGACTAACTTGCTATATAATATATGTACACGTTATCTTTGCATTTTCTTTGGAATAATTTATGCATCGTATTGTATGCACGAGTTTTTCATATCGATTTGATCTCTTTTTTAATTAATTTCAGACAAAGCTGCTCTCATTTTATTGTTTAGTTTTCATAATTGTAATTTAAAGTTTTTCGTATTTCTACTTCTTTTAAATACATTCATCGTTTGTTTCAGTTTTCCAGAAAATCAATAAGTAGAAATTTCTTTACAGGGGGTATGAAAGTATGTGTTGAGACAAGTCCCACATCGGGGAATTTATAAAGTAAATCATGTATAACTGCCACACTTCACATTGCCAATTGATTTTGTGATCATTCGAGGTTCCCTAACATGGTATCGGAGCGGGTTTAATTTGTGTGCACATAACTGCCACACTTGCCCACGTCACCCAATTAAGGTCTACGTGTTAGGCTCAGTATATGCCACACGTGCGGGGGCGTGTGGAGACAAGTCCCACATCGAGGAATTTGTAAAATAAATCATGTATAACTATTAAGTGTTCACCCTTCACATTGCCAATTGCTTATGTGATCATTCGGGGTTCTCTAACAGTATGCATTACAAGTTATAAATATATTTTGTGTTGCACGGTAGAAGTTACTAGAAGGTTTGGGAAAATATAATTGTCTAGATGGTAATTGAAGATTGCTCACATCCTTATTTTTTATTTTAAAAATACCATATTTTGAACTATGATTTGCAAAAGCATCCAAATTGACAGGGGACCTATGTTAATGGGATCATGAGGATATATGACATATGCTTTGATCAGGTAATGGTTCAAGTTAATGTTGTATGTTTCTAACCATCTTAAATCGTCTTTGCTATATATGTATATATTAAATATTTGGTGTCTTTAAGTTTTTCACAACTATATTATTTTATGAATGTGTTTTATAACTAATTTTCATTTTGAATAGAAAAATAATTTAAAAATGAGATATAAGTTTTATACCTATAGTGAAATGTTTTGCACTTGGAGAAGAATCAAATTATTGTATTACATGCATTATTACTTATAAGAAGTGGCAACTACTATGAATTACATTGGACTTACACTCACAAAGGAAATTGATGTTAGTTTAATTGGCTTGTTTGCCAAAAGCTGAAATTATTTGTATTAGCGTTTGCCTTTATAACATGGTTGAATGTCTTTAATTTTCATTATTCAATTTTTTTATTCCACCACCAAATTGAGTACATACGATGTTGTTTAATGATACATTATTTTAATGTTCTATTCCGTAGTTATTTGATTGGCTATATGATCATTTCTATGATCAACCTAGAATTAAAGTATGTTATTTTGGCAAAATGGTATTTAATTTTTGGTGCATAGAGTGTTACTTTTACATCAGTCTCATAATACTCCGACAATTTATATACATGCTTAATGTTTATATAAATATCTTGCTTCATGTATTCTTATTGTGTGTAAAAGATGTTTATGGTTTCCCTTAGTCATTGTTAGTTAAAATAACTTTAGTGATGAAATAAAGGGTATATGGTTTAGCTGTGGTGTAGGTTTATCATGTCTTTGTATGGAGAATTTGACGTTCCTAAGTCGAGCTTATTATAACTTGAAAGGGATAAGACGACTGAAGATATTTATTTGATTTTGTGATGCACTTTCTCTTCGATTTTGTGATGCACTTTCTCATCACATTCAATTGTTGAAGCACTTTCTTTTCAAGTCTTACTGAAATCCTGAGCTTCAATACCATGATAGAGTTTATTAATCCCTTATTATCACAAAACCAATTGGCAATGTGATGGGCAACATCTTAGTTTATATTCAGGATCTTAGTTCAGTATTTCCCGATGTGGGACAACTTTGAAGCACCATTCAACAAAAACAATCAAGGAATGATGACCAGCCAAACTGATCCCTCGACAATAAGCTTCACCGAGAAAGGAAGCCAACCAGGAAAGATGGATTTGGTACTGATCAGGAGAGATCCGATGCACCGAACGAACACCCATAACTACGACGTCAACGTGAATTCGCCACCACAAAGAAGTCAAAAGCCCCAGATTCAGAATTTAGGATGGGGAGAATAGATTGCAACTCAAACTGATTAATTTTTGTAACAGAACTTAGAATTACTTTTTGCCCTTACTACCAAATTATTTGCACATAGCTATATATCTTTTTTTCCATTCTAAGCTAAGGGCCTGTTTGGTTTGCTATTTTCAGGCTGTTTTTAATTTTCAGTTTTGAAAAACTCCGAAAGCTCGTTTGTTTTACAGTTTTGAAAAATTATTTTGAAAAATCATCCATTTTTCAAAATGGACTTTACACAGCAAACTCAAAATGGGTTTTATTTGTTTTCCGTATTTTCAGGTCCAAACAAAAAGTCCAAAACCCAGAAAAATGAAAACAAAGCAAACGCTCAAAAATAACCTAATCCATTTTCTGGCCGCAGATATTCTCTTCTTCCATATCGTCGATTCTGGTAAAATCGCTTTTTTTTACTGTTTATATCGTACATCCTTCAATTCAATATGATTAAAACACCAAAATTATTGGTGTTTATTACAGCGTTTCCTTCTCTTCAGTATGAGTTAGGGTTTTCATTTTGATTTAAGCTGCTCTTGATTCAAGATCAATTTAAGGTAAATTCTGTCGATTTAATGATATTTGTTTCCTAATGCGTGGATTATCTTATCTTCTATGTTTGACATCATACGCATGGGTATGGTTTAAGATTAGTTAAAACCCTTTGTTAAATTGAAGTATTTTTCAAATCTAACAGAAGCTGATTATTAACAGTACTTTGTTCTCGCCCATCTTATGTTGATGTTCATTTTTTTATGAAGCAATTTTCACTTTTAGGAAGAATCTTACACTCATACAGTCAGAATCTGGGTCACCGCAGTTAATTTGTAGTTGATAATATTTTGGCTATGAATTATTATATCATTGAGGATCATATCTTGCATGTGAAAACTGAAGAGTCGAATAAGGATGTACTAGGTAGGTAACCCATAGTTATTAAGAATGATAGTATGCACAACAGTACAAGTGATATGGTACTTGTTTCATCTGTCTAGCAACTAGGATTGAGTCAAACATGTTCCTCAATTTATTTAGTTTGTTTTGGAACGCTGGGTGATTTGCATCGCTCACACATCCAATTTATCATGTAATAAATAGTATAGAGGAGTGAAATCGAATTGAAATGCACAATTAGGGTACAGAAAACAATTTTAATTCTAAAGGAATCTAGACAGATGTAATTAAACATATTAAGTGTAGCTGATACAGTCTCTTGAATAGCAGCCTTCCAATTGTAACCTTGGTTTGATGTCATATATATAGCTTCTTCACTAGTCACCATCTCTGCACTCTTGTCATCTTTTGCCTTTATGTATACTTGGTACCATAATATTGTCATTAAAAAAAAAACACATTTGCACCTGCCTTGAACCGTATTACACATGCATGTTATTATGAAATTAACATCAAATATTGCATTGTTACAAAACGGATAATGCATGTCTGCAGTACTATCAAATTACTTTTGAAAGGACTGATTACTTGTTATTTGTTTTGAAAGGTGCATACAATGTCTCCAGGAAGCTAAGCACTGAGAGGAATTCAGGAAGCTGAGCACTGAGAGGAATTCTCTCCGAGCTCTCTCCAGCATCTGATGTATATAGCAAAATCGCAGGTTTCCCAACAATCCATCCTTCCTTGCCCCTAAAACTTTACGAAGTGAAACGCAATATTATCGAGCATGTTATAACAAATAAACTTGGGTATTCTATAATAACCTTATGAGTCTCAAAAGTGATCCTATTAATAAAATATTTAGTCCTATTTTTAATTATATGTTAGATACACTGAAGCACTTAATCAAACTTGTATAAAACACCAATGCAAGTTTTGAAACGCAATATTAAATAGTCTTATTTTATTCACACCTTCTTTTTGTTGTTGTTGTTATTATTATTATTACTATTATTATTTTATTTTCTTTGGACAGTTAGTCACATTCTGTGTTTTAATATTATTATGTAAAACTAAAATGGCTGGTCTTTGAATGTAGTTTTATAACCAAATAAGAATGTTGACCAAATTTTATTAAGAAACCTGTTTACCAAGTAAAAGTAAAATGACGCCGTTCAAAACACCAAAGTTCATTTTCATATATCAATTGAGAGACATTATATTCAGTGATAGCCATATGGCAAATGTCATTACAGTAGCTCTTATTTTTGTTTAAAGAAATAAGTTCTGGATCAAACATAGGTAAGTATACATTTTATATATACCGAACATACACATAGGAAACAATGAATTGCTTATACAATATTATGAAAATATGAAATCCCTTTGATGTGAAGTGCTTAGTGTTTATGTGCATAAGTAAGGGAAAAATAATAGTTGGTTCAAGTAAATTACAAGACCAAATGGGAATAAATATAAATTAAAGATGCAGTTACCTTACATAATGTGAAATTATGAAGCACATGTATTAAATATCATGTGATTATTATTTTTGTAAGCGCATGTATCAAATATAAATTAAAGATGCAGTTACTGTACTAAATGAGAATAAATATAATTTTCACCAGATGTTCCTTTAGCTGGACAATCAATAATATTAAAAAGGAATCTGATTCCCCTGCTTAGTGCATTTGTATTGGAAGAATAGCACTTACTTTTCTATTCCTCACTCACTAAAATCACTTCACTGAAGTCACTTTCTGTCATCATTAATCAAAAATATATACATTGGACTGATTATTATTTTTGTAAGTAATTATAGTTTTGTCTAATGAATATTGGGGAATAAAAAAGTTCACTATATGCAGCATGCCTAAGTTCACTTTACTGAACCTATATCATCGATACATACTCGTATTGCTCTTCTTACAAAATTTTGATTACAACATTTTGGTTATAACATTTACAAGCTTTATACATAAATTAGGTCTGGGATGTTCTTTCAAACAAAGTTGTACAAATTGTTGCAACATCTGCAGCTCATTCATTGGCAGCTCATAGCTGAGTCAGCAATCTTTGCGTTGTGCCACAAATACCCGACTTCCAAAGTAGGCGACTGTGTCGTGTCTCTTTCTGAATAACCCTAGTGATTCGTGCACAACATCTGCAAATGATATTTCATCTTATGCAATCAATAGTGAAAGCATGGAACATCCCAAAGATGATACTGGTAAGGACTAGCAACAGTTAAATGATGAAGACGGCCTGGTGAGCATTAGAAGGAGTATCAAGAACAAACACCATTTTGACTCTCCCAAGCCTTGATACCAGTTATAAGTGAAGAAGAATAAAGGTTACTAGCTGCTAAAAGCTTGAAAAGAATTTTATGACGACTGAGAGTTGATCGTTTTTGTATATATGCTGTATATGTGTTTCTTGCATATATAAAATCTTACTCTGATGTCCTATCTGAATTTTTTAATCTATGGCTTTGGTTGTTTTTGAATTTTCCTTCAATGCTTTTTTGAGCAACATCCTTGTTCTTTCGATACTTTTTTGAGCCACTCTCTAGCCTTTTTGGGGGGGATTTTCTTGGTGTGTAAATAGGATAAATTCAACTAGCATAACAAAGAACAGATGAATTGTGAAAGTAATATGGCTTTTGTACAGCTCCTTTACATGCAAAATGATTGAATTTGATATTGCTTTTGCTGGGATAAATCAAATAGGTTAAATAGTCTTAGTCTTATTTTTATGTCTTATTTTTGTACTATCTTATGTAGATATGATTTGGAAAACTTCAATGTTGTGTTGCTTACAAAAATTGTGGTTGTTGATATATTTATATATTATCATAGATGATGCTCGTGTTGTTTTCTATTTTCTCTTTATATAGTGTATCTCTTTTGTACATGTCTAAAAATCTTGTCATGAACTTTTTTGTTGTAATTTTATTCCTTATGCAACTTGGTCTTATGTAGTTATTTAAAATATTGTGTTCTCTTTAATTTGTAACTATTATGTTTAGGACATACTTTATTTTCCCTCATCATGTATTGACTGCTAATTTGTAACTTGATATAATGGTAATAGTTTTCGTTTGACTTTGATATATTTGACTCTTCTCATTGGGATTTTTCTTTTATTCTTGTGTGTTCAAATGAATATGGATAATAAATAATGTATATTACGTATTATGGTTTAAATGTAAATATTGTTTGAATTACAAAAAGAAAAATTCAAAACTTCAAAATATGAAAAACATACTTCAAACCAAACGCATTTTTTAGTTTTTATTTTTGAAAATATGTTTCCAGAATACCCCATACCAAACGCATTTTCTAAAATAATGAAAATTGTCAAAATAGAAAATTAAAAATGACTAAAAAATACAAAATTGAAAATTAAAAACACAAACCAAACGCACCCTAAGCTTTTTGTGCAATGAAAATTGATGCTAGTTATGAAGCATATAACAGGCAGCCAAACTGCTGTGGAACTCTAATTTGGAGACAACGGCATAACCATCCATGGAACTTTCGGGAGGTTAGCATTCGGAACATATATACTTCAGAAACATGAAAACGAAGCGAATAATGGATGATCAACATGAAGAAGACAACAAGACCCAATTTTCTTAAATGGAGCTATTTACTGGAAGAAGATGAACCCCAAAATGAAGTCATTGGCTTTTGATTTACACTTAAAATGGACATATGAAGGAAGAAAAGTTTGAGACAGTAGTAACTCCAGATCTCCAAAATGAAGTTAAGCACTGCAATTATCAATTTTGCAACTAGGATTATAGCTAGGTTCACTTTTTAAGTGAAGAGAACGATAAGAAGACTGTACTTGCAATATTGTGTTTCATAACAGCCCTACTTTCCATATATATATATATATATATGTATATATCCTATCTCCATCATTTCATTGTGTTCTCGAGGATAACAAACTGATGGTTTAGTTCCCAAATTCTATAAGTTTGCAACCTATATACACCATCAAAACAGCACAAATAATGTGTCTTTGGGACGCTTTTTGATGAATTTATGCTTGATATACACCATTTTGCTTATCTTGATTAATTGTCCAAAGAATTCCACGGATTACGCGAATGATTCAACGGCACTTTCTGTTCTTTCATCAGGTTTAGCTCCTATTTTAATCAAATTCATCGATCATTACGCAGATCCTGTGTGAAACACGGATTCATTAATATGGAAGTAAACGGGGACTTAAATGGGTTAATTATCCACTGTTTGTGTTAGTGTTCATTAGCGACTTTGAAAAAATGCTGATATGTATTGAACTAATGGAGGCTTTTTACCATGCCAGACGTATCAAAATAAGAGTTTCCTACTTCTATCTATGTAATATGGTAATTAATAATTAGTACGGGCTAAAAAGGAAATTTACAGGTTTATCATGTTGATGCTATAAATTAATTAATGTTTTCTACAACTAGATTCTATCATTACTATCATTACGACATAAATTATTCTTCTGCACGAATCAAGAATTGTCATTTGGCAAGCATTCATGTTTGATGTATATTATTTTATGTATGCATTGCACAAACATTTGTATTTAAATATTTAGGAAAATAATTAACTTGCCTTTTATAGTTTACTTAACAACGGTTAACTTCTTGATGCAGAGTGATTAACAATTGTGTTTTCAGATTGCATACTTGTAAGTATTCAAGTTTTAAGGATATCCTCTGATCAATCTAGGCCACTCTTATACATGTTATTTTTGAATGGGTTTTGTTAATGACACAACATTTTTTGTTAAGAGGAGGGTCATTTTTTTTTTTAAAAAATTTGTGTTTAGAGGAGGACAAATCAAGTAGTCCCCCCATTAACAATAGAAAATAAAATTCCCAAAATGTCCTTTTTTTCTACTGTGGTAAAAAAACGTAATTACCAAGATGAAGATTAAACCCTAATTAGTTTCTAATCAACTTCTTAATTCAACAATGGATGATCCATCAATTCAAGATTCAAATATGATTCTTACGCAAGAAAGTGAACGTCACGTTGAATACATGGAAGAAATCAAGCAGGTGACTAATTTTTTTACCCAATTTTTTTTTTTTTTTTTAAAGGTTGCAGGGATATACTATGGGTGGGCGCGGTTCGGTTCGGTGCGGTTTGAAGCTCAAACCGCTTCCGCGCCGCATCAAACGGTTGATCGAAAATACAAACCATTATACTAACCGTTCAAACGGTTCGGTTTCGGTTCGGTTTCGATGTAATACGCTTCGGTTTTGGTTCGGTTCGGTTTGAACCCGTATTAAATATGAAACATGAAAATTACTTTCATCAACAAACAATTTACGATTTATGACGTTGCGTCATCTGAAGGTTAAAACACATAGTGTTATCTTTAATTAATATAACTACATAATACGTTGAAAATAGAATATATAGCGTTAAATTAAAAGTTAGATAGGAATTTGTTAACTTTTTTTATCATAACATTGTCGGTGTAGCTATGCGGTTCGGTTTAATACGGTTTGGTAAAAGTTCAAACCGCAACCGAACCGTATCATGCAAGGCGGTTCAGTTTGGGTTATTTGCTTTAGAGAGAGAATCCGGTGCGATTTTCCGCACCGTTTTTGCGGTTCGATCTGGGCGGTTTCCGCGTTGCGGTGCGGTTTATGCCCACCCCTAGGATATACTGTCGCATATCATCGTCGAGCAACATACCAACGTCGTATAATGTTATTTTATACGACAAAACAGTGTCGTAACAATGCACGATGGAGAATTTAAGGCTGTAATTAAACGGTATGTATATTTCGTTTAAATTAACTTTATACGACAGTTGTCCGTCGTTTAACCCTAAATGGTGATGTTATGCCATATTATTTAATCTTTGTACATTTTTTTAATGTATGAGCTGCTTTTGCATAATCTAGCAACCACCAATATACAAACTGATGATGGTGTCGACGTTCAGCTTGACATTAAGAATGACATTGAGAATGACAATGAGGATGACAATGAGAATGACAATTGTAACATGGAGGTTCACAAATGATTACCATTCACACCATTTTCATACCATTCACAGATTCATACCATTCACAAATTCATACAATTCACAAATTTTCAAAAGTCATAAAATTCATACCATTGACCAAAAAATCACCAGCCATAACAATTCACAAAGTCTTAACCATCATACCGTACACAGAATTAGTTTCGTACCAAAACACAATAAGTTAACCCACCACAAAACACTGTCACCTACGGCAAGTACATAATTAACAAGTACATATTAACAACTACACAGAATGGTAATGCAACTACTTCCTCTTCTTCATTGCTTTCTTTTTGGTTGCCACCTTTTTGGTTGCTTTTGTCTGCAGTGCCTTGCTAACACTTTGTTCCTCAGCTGCAATATCCTCTCCGTATAATTCCATTGGCTCTGGCCCCTCTGGCCCCTCTATCTGTGCAATCTTCTCTAGTGTTTGCTTCTTCATTGTTTCATCAGGAGTAGAAGAGCTTATGAACTCAGTAATGTGTCGCAACCGCTTTTGCTGCATGACGACATATGAAAATGATTAACATCAAATTGGAAATTACGTAATCAAAAACGAAAAAAAAAAAAAAAATTGCTTACAATACGACCAAGCAGTTCAATTGCGTCACGTTCATTTCTTCGTTCAGTTAATCTGTTTTTAGGATTAGCCACGAGAGGATGGAAAGCAGAGCTATACCATTCCATGTAAGTGTCGGCACAATCCCAAGGACGTACAACTTTTGTAGACAGTAATCTCTCGTTCAACAAATGATTCGACCATTCTTCCCAACTACGATCTTGGATATTAGAGTATGTTGCTTTATAAAATGTAGTAGACAGCTTGAATTTCTTACTATTGACAAAGAAAGTAGTCGAAGGGATGGGTTGAAAGTAACCAAATTGACGAAATGCCCTTTGCGGAAGATATATCTCAACGGTTTCAAAGCAAACAATTGGACCATTGTACAAAGAACATCGCTCTAATTTGTAGATATCACGCTTGCCTTGGTAACAGTCCCACACAACATCACACTGTGTTAAATCATCAATCTTCTCTCTCAAATTAATTAAGTCGGACACCAGTTTTTGAGCTTGATAATTGCAAAGTAGAATGATGCTCTCACATCTCTCTCAACTGCCCCAACACATCTATTATGTCGCCTTAAAACAGGAAAGTGCTCATAAATCCATACCTACGATATGTCATCAGTATGCATTAGTAATTACAAGTAAAGGATAAACAAGAGGAATTACGAACACATACCTGCAACAACGTCATACAACTACATAATTGTTGCACATCTTTTCTGCTACATTGACCTAAATTGCAGAACAACCAGCTCAAGCAAGCTATGGCCCATGAATACGTATGCACCAAAATCAAATCATCAAGACACTGTAAATACTGAACGGATACTTGTTGCCCGACTTATCACCGCACACTAACAAACCAATGGTATACAAGAGATACGCAGTTGCACATTGTTTTTTTCGATTATTAGAGTCGTCCTCTTTCGAACCTGCAAACGTCTTTCTCAACCATTCCAATCGTATCTTTTTTCCCCTCCCATTATAATAATAGCCTCTGGCCTACCTATCCCTAGATATTTTTCCAAGAGACCATAAACATTATCAGAACTTATAGTCCTAGAACCACCAAGAGATCCTGAAACAACTCGTCCTTCTGCTGGCAAACCGGTAATGTGAACAACTTCGTCGATAGTTATCATCATTTCACCGAATGGAAGATGAAATGTAATTGTTTCTGGATAAAATCTTTCCACAAAAGCATTGATAACCACTCTGTCGAGTTTATCGTGAGAATGTAAAATTAGCTTTTATAAACCTAATCCAATTACGACGTCCCGCAAAACTTACATTCATCGTCTAACACCCACTGTCGATGTGATCCCACGTGATTGTGAATTCTTACAATTCTAGCTTCCCCTTTCGACGCCTTGCATAAGAATAAGTAAACTAATCAAGATATGCAAGTTATTTGTATCGTTTTACTAAATGTCATTCGAAAGCAATATGTCTGTTATTTGTAATCAAGATAATCAAGATATGAAATGATAATCAAGATATGAAATGTATTTGTAATAACATAATCAAGATATGCAATATGTCTGTTATTTGTAATCAAGATAATCAAGATAAGCAATATGTCCGTTATTTGTAATCAAGATAATTGTGCTACTAACCAAGATAATCAAGATATGTTATTTGTAGACTTACCGTGGAATTCCATATTTTATGAGCAATACGTCCTTCGAAAGCAAAAAGGAAGGATAGTTGAACGTCTTTTCCTTTGGGTTGAGTGGATGATTGTTTACTTTTTCTCTTCGTAATTTTTGAACTGCTTTTCTCTTCTTGCTCGTCATCGTGGGATTATTGTTCCTTAGTACTCTCTTGTTCTTCGTCACTGCTAGTTTCGTTTTCTATCTCATTGATTTTTTCTTCTAAATCACCATTACTTTCTTCGTCACTGCTACCCTCATCATCATCACTTTCTTTGTCATTGCTACCCTCATCATCATTTCCCTCCTCATCATTTCCCTCTTCAGTACCCTCCTCATCATTACTCTCCTCGTCATTTCCCTCCTCAGTACCCTCCTCATCATTACCGTCCTCATCACCATTACTTTCTTGATCATCACAACCCTCCTCATCATCGAACTTAGTAGGTTCTTCTTCCATCACAATTTTTTTCCTTTTTGATTGTTCTTCTTTTTGCCATTCGTTTTGAAGCCGTTTCCAGTTCGAAGCCGTCATCGGCTTACGAGATGATGCCCCTGTCCCTTGTTTCCTGCATAAACAAAACATGAACCAAAAAACACATTAAGTTAACCTCTTTTGCAGAAACATCAAACACAAATTACTGCTTGTACGCAAAGAGTAACCGTATGGGCTAAAACGACAATGAAGAATCATATAAAAAATATTTTATACGACAACACAGCATCGTATGTAATTGGTGAAAAATAGGAATAGTACAAAATTCTAGGGACGGGCATAAACCGCACCGCAATGCGAAAACCGCCCAGACCGAACCGCAAAAACGGTGCAAAAAACCGCACCGGATTCTCTCTCCAAAGGAAATAGTCCAAACCGAACCGACTCGGAACAATATGGTTTAGTTGCGGTTTGAACTTTTACCAAACTATATTAAACCGAACCGTACCGCATAGCTACACCGACAATGTTATGATAAAAAAATAACAAATTCCTATCTAACTTTTAATTTAACGATATATATTCTATTTTCAACGTATGTTGTAGTTATATTAATTAAAGATAAACATTATGTGTTTTAATCTTCAGGTGACACAATTTTATACAATCGTAAATTGATTGTTGATGGAAGTAATTTCCTTCTTTCATATTTAATACGGGTTCAAACCAGACCGAACCAAAACCGGAACGTAGTAGATCAAAACCGAAACGAAACTGAACCGTTTGAATGGTTAGTATAATGATTTGTATTTTTGATCAACCGTTTGATGCGGTGCATAAGCGGTTTGAGCTTCAAACCGCACCGAACCGAATCGCGCCCACCCCTACAAAATTCTATATGACAAAGAGCCATCATATAGATTCATACGACAGGTAAATATTGCATAAAACATGTTGTTGTCGTACTACGTACAATAAAACGGCATAAATAAGTTGTATAACTCCATACGATGGCTAATTGCCGACCAACAATGTCAAACTACACATACAGTATACCTACGTACCACCACCCTCAACTCTCACCAAATACCCCACATTCCACTTTACACTTGCCGTGATAATCAAATTGGACACCACACAGAGATTAGAACAAAAGTTTTCTTACCTCTCCAGCTTCTTCTGCATCAGATTAGGATCAACAATGTACTTCTTCCCCGCTCTCTTAGATGGCATTGCTTACGATTTTCAATTTGGGGTTTACATTAAGGTTTTAAACTCTTAAATTTGGGACAAGATATTAAGGTTTATGGCAGTGATTTTGAACTTTGGAATGGTATCGTGAGTTATGTACAAGAGATGGGGTAGGGTTTAAGGGTAGCTTGGGAACGAGACAAACAAACATAAAAACACTCTAACCTCCCCTTAACAATTTACTTAATGTTGGCGTGCTCTTAAAATTTGACCCCTCCTTAACAAAAAATGGTGTGACGTCGGCAACAATCCCCTTTAACTACATACTGCCATCCTATTTTTATTTCAGAAAGCATGGAACTACATGCTGCCTTCCTACTTTTATTTCAGGAAGCATGCACGACGTTTGGCACTATCTATCAGTATATGTATATTATGCAGCTTTGACAACGTAAGATCAGCACAACATTTACGGAAATATGTTATAAAAGGGATGCCACATGAATCATATTATCAGTACACTTACAAAATATTGCATTGTTTATTAACAGTTTGGCCAACAACATAGTACACTTACAAAATATTGCATTGTTTGTTAACAGTCTGGCCAACAACCCATGTTGGTAGCACGAGTTCGCCCTAGTTTTGTGTCAAAATGATTGATTTCACATATTTCATCTACTCATAAACAGAAAGACAACAACTGTGTCTCGTGTTCATTTCTCAAAAGATAAAAAAGTTCGACTGTATTTCAGGAATGTACTTGAGATCAAAGACACTGCCAAAAAGACAAAAACACAGTTTAATTGTTCTATGATGTACCCGTAATTCAAAGCTATTCAGGTTGCAATTTTCAGAAGTTTATCCCCAAGGGCTTGGAATCATTAGCTTTAGAGGAGCCTAACATGATTCAGCTTCTAAAGTATAGGACAGACTGGTCCTATCAATAAGGTGGAAAAATAAAATAAAATTTGGCTGTTAGCTTCAACAACAGTGTGAATGAGAACACACAAAAGAAGAATGAACTTGCTAAAAGCAGCAACATATTAGATGGTTTCATCAAACACATTAAACCTTTTAAATGAGATTAACAGTACAGTAAAACAACATGTAAAAGTTGCAAAGCAGAAGCATGTACTAACCAAAGAAGTTTTTTTTTCCTTCAGACGCTTAACAGACAACCCAACAAGACACACTGACTGGGACCATATCCAAACTTGATAGAACTTTTTATATCCTTGATTTCGACATCTCACATCAAAAGACTGGGTCTAAACCAGCAACAAAGTATAGGAACATCAACATTATCGCCATACTCCATGAAGCCTTGCCAGTTCTCTTCCTCGCAGTCATATATAAACAGGCGTGGAATAGGAGTTTTGAGTCGATTTCTGCTGATTAAAATTGATATGTAAATAGAATTTTTTTTACAACCAGGATACTTGCTTGCAAGGAGAGAAAATGTAGCATCCAAACCCACAAGCAAGGTTCTGTCACCTAAGCATTTCAGCTCCACCAATTTGGCCTGCTGCTGTCCAAACTCCAGTTTGATTTCCTTGCAAATACCTACTTTATAGTCATATAAAAGAAATAACAAAAGATCAGCCGAGTCCACTCGAATTCAAGTGCAGACAACCCTAAAGAGACAAGCTTACAAATACTAGGGTTATCACCAAATTCAAAACAAATACATCAGGGCCCAAACCAAGGAAGAGCCTTCCACTATAGCAACAGATGTGAATATACCCACCACTGTGAATTTCAGGATGCTGCATCTCACTCCAGACACCAGCTCCTAGTTTACAATAAAAAAGCCTTCGAGAATAGTATACTAACGCAAAACAATCAGGCAACAACTCACCAGGATCTGAAGTTAAGCCAAAACCAAACCGGCCATATTCCATATGATACTTGTCACCAGAGTAGTGCAAAAAATGAAAATTCGGAAGATTGATAATGGAATCGGTGAGGGGGTTAATCAGTGAAACAGATTTAGTGAGCAGATTAAGCAAAAACAACCAGCCATGAGCAGACCTGATAATAACATGTGGATTGTCTACGAATGATGATAGCAACGATGGTCTGGGCAATTCAGGGATTTCCATAAATCTGTTGGTTTCAAAAGAAAACTGGTAGAATTTTGAGCTATCGCGTCCAGTTGCAATCAACCAAGGCAGTTGCCGACGATCTGGAGCTGCCGAGCGCCAAGCCTTGCAAACCGATCGGAATCGTTTGTAATCAGGTTCGAATGTTAATTTCTTTGATATAAGCTCCGGTTCATCTGAGCGTAAAGCCATAGCTCGATTTCTAAGAGAGGGGAGAAAAAAAAATTGAATACTGCAGCTATTAATGAAGATCTATTGTGGCAAAATATGTTGATCGGACAGAATGGAACCGTTTAAATGCATTAGAATCCAAAACAATATGTGTTGGTTATATAGTGCGGATCTATAAAACATTACCAATAATTAAGCGAAATGAATCAGCGCATTACATCCCCTTTCCTACTCATCTTTTAAAGGTGAAAAATAAAGCCTTGCATTTAGCAGGCACTTTTTGCAAAAGTTCGATAGAATATTTCAAAGGTGAAAATAAAGCCTGGCATTTAGCAGCGCTTTTTGCAAAAATTCGATAGAATATTTTAGACGCATATGCTTTGCTTATAAGCTACCTTGCAGTACAAATAATAATTGCCCATTTTGAGCCATCTAGTTGTCGGCCATAACAGTCAATTTCAATTTAAATACTAGGCCAAAGTTGATCATAATAAATGCAAGTTATGCGTTTTTATCTGATAATGGTAAATCTCAACTAACGCAAAATTGCACCCATTTCCTGCAATTGCCAGAAATATGTGAACATATCATAAGAAATGCAAGTTAAGCGAACATAGTAGTCTAGATCATATAAATACTGTAGCAAGTTCTATAAACATCTGACCACCAAATCTATAAAAAAAAAAGGCAAAGGGCAGCAGTTGCATACTTAATGGCTCGTCTACAAAATACCTACGACATGCATCATTGTAAGTGAATCCTGTTCCTCCTGCAGTTTTGGCTCCCTTTTTCACTTGCCAACTAACTGCTTCGTTGTAAGCCGAAAAATCCCTATCACTTTCAGCTTCGCATTATGTAGCAGCAACAACAAATGATATGAAATTTGATGTGCCCTGTGTTGAAGTATGTGATACTATGTGTTAGATCTAGAGGATATTTTGGATCTGGAGGATATTTTGGATCTAGAGAATATTTTGGATCTGTAGGATATTTTGGATCTAGAGGATATTTTGGATCTGGAGAATATTTTGGATCTAGAGAATATTTTGAATCTAGGGGATATTTTGGAGGAAATTTTGGGAATTTCCATATACTTCTCTATGCCTGTATAAACTACATCGAATCCAAAAGGAGGTGGATCACAAATCAAGAGATTAGATCTAAGTTTATTCTAATTAGGGTTTAGGCAATCCTAATCTTATTCAATTCCTTTCTCCACAAAATCAAAATTTTCTAGTAAATTTGATCATTGTAATCAATCTCTTGTACTCTTCTATTGATATTAATAAATGTTTTTTCTCTCAAAGTGGACGTACACTGACAAGACGTCGGTGGAACCACTATAAATCCCTGTGTGATTTAATTTCTCGTTATTGCTCTATTATTTCCACTGTTTGGTGATTGTGATTGGCTTGGATAAGATTGAGATTGTTCGATTGGTTGTTTTTGCACCATTACCACGATCTCGTAGAAATTTCTCCACAACATTTGGTATCAGAGCATTGGTGTTGGTAGATAGTTGTAGTAATGCCGGAATCGGGTTCAAATAATCCATCAACAGGTGGTCCAAGTGGTGTAGCTCCTTATGTACGTGGGTCGTATGCAGCTGCTGGTTCACAATTGGTTATCGACAAGTGGAATGACGATAATGATTTCGAAAAGTGGCAATGGAAGATGAAAGCGGTTCTTAGGCGGAATTGGGTACATCGGGTGGTGTTTGATACACATTTATTGCCAGAGGACATCTCAGATGTAGAGAGAGAAGAAATGGAAGAGTGTGCATTCACTACACTTCAACTTACCATGGGGGAGAATGTTATTTCCGAAATTAGTGGTGAGACGACTGCTAAAGGTATTTGGAACAAGTTGGAGGAGTTGTATATGAAGAAGTCACTCACAAATCGACTGATCTTGTCGCAGACTTTCTTTACCTACAAGATGAAGGAAGGAACTTCGCTAAAGGCACACTTAAATGTGTTTGATGATTTGCTAATGAAGATGAAGGCGATAGATTTGAAGATTGAGGAGGAGCAGAAGGCGATGATATTGCTATGTTTGTTGCCTGAACGCTATACTAGGTTCTCAAATAGTTTGATCTATGGCCGGGATACGTTGACTCTAAATGATGTCAAGACAGGTCTTCTTAGTGAGGAACTGCGAGATCAGATGAAGGAGCTGAGTGATGGAAGTAGTGGTGCTGGTAATGGTCAAGGTTTATTTGCGGAGAAAGAAATGTCAGAGAAGAAGGGAAACTGGGGGCGTTCTAAGTCTAAGAAGCCCGGTGGAAGAGGAAAATCGAAGGAAAGAAATGGCAAGTGCTTTATATGTAAGAAACCCGGTCATTGGAAGAATGATTTTCTAGACAAGGGGAAGAAGGAAGTAGCATCTTCATCAGTTACGGTGGAGAGAGATGTTGGTGAGGAAGACATAGATGTTTTGTCAGTTGTAGCATCGGATGTTTCGGGCAGCGATTGGGTGCTTGATTCGGGGGCTTCATATCACATGACGCCTAATAGGAATTGTTTTTCTTCTTATGTTGATCGAGAAGGAAATTCAATTTTTATGGGAAATGGTGCAGTTTGCAAGTCGAAAGGCATTGAATCCGTGCAAATTCGGATGTTTGCCGGAGTGGTTCGTACTCTCACTAATGTGCGCTATGTTCCGGGACTATGGAAGTCAGTTATCTCTTTGGGACAATTGGATTCTCTAGGTTGCAAGATCACCATTTAGAGTGATAGCTTGAGGGTTTCGAAGGGTGCGCTTGTGGTTATGAAGGGTGCTAGAACTCATGGTATCTATTTGCTTCAAGGAGTGACCGTGGAAGGCGAAACTTGTGTCAGTGTTGATAGTTCTCGTGGCTTAGATGCGACACGGCTGTGGCATTTGAGATTGGGTCATGTCTCAGAGAAGAGTTTAGATGTTCTTCATTGAAGGGAGATGATTGATGGTGAGAGTTTCAGCAAGTTAGAGTTTTGCGAGGAATGTGTCATGGGGAAGCAAACTAGAGTGTCATTCGGTGAAGGAAAACATGATTCAAGAGGGATTCTTGAGTATGTGCACACGGATGTTTGGGGACCAGCACTTGTAGCTTCTTTGGGAGGAGAAAGAAATTATATTTCTTTCATTGATGATTTTTCTCGAAAGGTTTGGGTGTATGTAATGAAGGCCAAGTCGGAGGCATTTGCAAGATTCAAAGAATGGAAGGCTCTTGTTGAGAATGAGAGTGGAAAGACTTTGAAGATTCTTAGGTCCGACAATGGTGGCAAGTATGTTTCTGGAGAATTTTTGAATTTTTGCAAGCATAATGGTATTCGGAGGCTTTACTACACCGGGAGATCAACAATCTAATGGAGTGGCGGAGAGAATGAACCGAACTCTATTAGAGAAAGCTCGATGCTTGAGATTGACATCGGGTTTGTCTAAGGGATTTTGGGCCGAAGCTTTGTCAACCGCGGTGCATATTATTAATCAAATTCCATGCTCGACTATTGATAACAAAATTTTGGAGGAAGTGTGGAAGGGGAAGAGCATTGACTTGAGTTATCTTCGTGTATTTGGCAGTCCGGTTTATGTGCATGATCCGGGGAATGATAAGCTCTCACCTAGAGCTTTCAAAGGGATTTTGCTTGGTTATATGGATAGAGTGAAAGGCTATCAGATTTGGAATCCGAAAACGAAGAAGGTTTCAGTTTCTCATCATGTTACTTTTGATGAGTCGGCTATGTTCAAGGATAATGAATGTAACACCCCGGATTTTTCCGTTAACAGTAAATTAACAAATTAAAGTATAATTAAATTGTAACAGAAAAATTAAGGGAAACGGACATCACCATTGCGTTCGTCTCGGAATTCTGCTTGAGATAGAGTCCGAGTTTGCGCAAAACGGATAACGTATGAAGAAGATATCTTTAATTTAAATATTACAGCAAAACATGAAAAAAGAGAAGTAAGGAGAGGACAATAATTATTATTATTCTAAGACTTATTAACAAAAGCCTCTGTAGCTCAGTTGGTTAAGGCATTGGATTTGTAGCATGGAGGTTGGGGGTTCGAACCCCGGCGGCGACATAATTTTTATCTCTGTTTTAGAGAGGGCCAACTGAGCATGCAAATACATGTACGTATACAAATTCAAATTTTGAAAGGATAAGAACGTACATATAAGGAAATAAAGAAAATATATGTATATATATGAGAATATATATATATATATATATATATATATGCAAAAATATATGTACACAATAGATAAAATTCAAATAGACTAAAACAGCTCAATTTAAAGTTTAATTTTTGAAAATCGAACCCAGTCCCTCCTGGCTGGCCTGGTCGGTGTGTGGTCGAATTTCTGTGGTCTGCTTTGTCATTAGGGCTAGGTGGCGGGTTTTTATTGGTCTCTCTTCCTAATGAATGGCTACGATCTAACCTAGCAACATCAAGGGTCCTAATCAATTCCTAACCTCTATATAAACAACCCTAGACTAAACCCTAATCTATTCATTCAAAATAAGATTATAGCCGCCATGTTGCTGAGGAACGACAAAGAATAGCCGCCAACTAAAGAGAGGATTAGGGAGAAAGTTCTAAGGCCTAAAGCAATTCAAGCAACCTAAAGCTAATCAATTCAACAAAGGAATCATATCTATTAATTAGAGAATTTGCCGCAACCATTGTAAGTAGAGTATTACTTTGGTATGAACAAATGATTGTGTAGATATGTATGCTTGAATTATGGCAATGAAATTCGTATTTGTGCGATTTATATACTTTTGGATATTCTGAATTATGTCATTCAATTATAAAGAACTACATGCGGTAGTTCTATGCAAATATACGTTTGGAATATTGCGCAAATTATGTAGTCTATGTTGAAGCTACATGTATGTAGTTGATTGAAATTCATGCAAGTTTGGGGCTTTGTTATTATGCCATCATGATGTCTATTTTGTGCATAAATCATTTTGCAAGTAATTGAGACAAGTTTGGTTGTTATAGTTCATATGAAACTATGTTGGAATTTTGACACCATAATCCATGTATTAAGTCATGCTTTTGCAAAACTTATGAATATGGCTAGGCTATGAATGATATTGGGCATAATTGAAATTCATGATTAAGTCTATCTTGTTTAAAAGAATTATCTGATGACATATGTGAGACATGGCTAAGTTAGACACAAAAATCCCTTTTTTGCAAGTTAAAAGCAAACACCATGATTAGAAGTATTTATGCCATGCTTATGTTTGACATTATGCCATGTTTATGCTAGAAGTATTTATGCCATGCTTATGTTTGACATTATGTCATGTTTATGCTAGAAGTATTTATGTCATGCTTATGTTTGACATTATGCCATGTTTATGCTAGAAGTATTTATGCCATGCTTATGTTTGACATTATGCCATGTTTATGCTAGAAGTATTTATGCCATGCTTATGTTTGACATTATGCCATGTTTATGCTAGAAGTATTTATGCCATGCTTATGTTTGACATTATGCCATGTTTATGCTAGAAGTATTTATGCCATGCTTATGTTTGACAATATGTCATGCCTATGCTAGAAGTATTTTATGCCATGCTTATGTTTGACATTATGCCATGTTTATGCTAGAAGTATTTATGCCATGCTTATGTTTGACATTATGCCATGCTTATGCTAGAAGTATTTGTGCCATGCGTATGTTTGACATTATGCCTAAATAAGAATATAGGTTCATGTTGTAGTTAAACCTATGCAAGTTTACATGCCTTGATTTATGTCACCTATGTTTTATGACCAAAATACATGTCACCACTATGCAAGTACACCAATTTCTATTATGTATTTTCCAACGTCATATGCAAGTTCATGCGCTCACTTTCCCCTCTTCGTGTATACGCCATAAGCCTCCCCTTTTCGCATGGCTAAATTGGGCTTTAAAAGGCTAAGCCCAATATATATGAACGGACTTGTAAAACGGGGGAAGATAACGTTGGGTTAAAAATTAATTAATGAATGAAAATATAAAATAGAAGGGCCCAAGTTCAAGTATGGGTTGGGCCTATGATTGGTGTAACCTTTACACCATTAACTTAATAATGGGCCGCAAATATTTACATATAAGAAATAAAGAAGAATGACAAGATATGTAAATGTAGAACATACGATGTGTTTAACCCGAGGTTGGATTGAGTTGTGATGTAAACCTGCCCGGAACCGCCCGGCTGTCCAGTAGTCACAACAATACCTATCCAATGTGGGAGGTTAAACATGGAGCCCAATAAGGACCCGAGGTTAGACTGAGTTGTGGCGTAAGACTGCCCGGAACCAACCGGCAACAGGCAGCCACAACAATACCTGTCTAATGTGAGAGGTCAGGGCCTTAATAAGACAATTAAGGCTGAGTCAGGATTGTTAGGATTAAGTGGACTAAGACTTAATCAAAATGAAACATGCTAAACTAAACGGACCGGTGGGGGTTAGGTTAGAAACACTTAACCAACTTAGCATGTTGGCTAGAGATAGAAAACCTAGTAACGGGGGACCCTTTTCAGCAGTAACCCTAAAAGGTGTATCAGGATACCCTGAAACTAGGCAGGGTGGGGCACGATTACTGGGCTGATTGTAAGAGGTCAAATCGACGGCGGTGGTGTAGCAGTGTAGGTTCTAACGGGGTGCGGGCGTGCACACACTCCGGCGCAGAAAAACAAGGCACTGGGCACCAGTAGCATACCTGTGCACTCTAAGGTTGTGTCGGGTTGCCACTATGGGACTTGATACACCCCATGGTGGGACCGGCATAGGTAACTACAGACATCGGGGGGGCCGTAAGACACACGTAACTATACGAGTAGGAGCCGATCATCGTAGAATTGATCACATCACCCTGATTTTGGGGTGTAAATTGGAAACTAGTTTATATGGGTTCAGAGATTAACATGGGGTATGATAGTATATTCGACCCTAGATAACTTAACCAAGTTTATAATGTTGCCCACTTCCTGTTTTACTTATCATACCCAGTTCTTTATTCATAGACAAAGTAGTACTAGACTTACTCAGGCTTTATGTCTGACTCTATTTTTCTTTCGTCTTCTTTCTTCCGTTCCCCCCCAGGTCCTCAGGGAGGGAACACAGCAGCTTGACCTACCTCAACATCCAGCTTGAAGAAGAGAAATGTATTGCTTGGACTTTCCTGTTTTGAACTATGGCTTTGGACAATCCACTATGGGGCTTTGGCAGTTTGTCTATGTTTTATTTATGCTTCTTTAAAAATAATGTACTCAAGACAGATTATGAAGTGTTATGTTATGTTTTTTGGAAAGGATGTTGTTGTAACACGTATTTGACTTTATGAAATAAAGTTTGTTGTTCTTCCGCTGTTTACAAATATGTGTTCTTATATCTGTCTTGTATATCTGTGACTTGTACTTATAAACCTCCACCAAAATTAGGGCATTCCCTTTGAGAGTGACCCTAACGGAGGTGGGGTGTTTCACTTGGTATCAGAGCATAGGTTTACCAGATAAGATAAAAAGTTTTAAAAAATTATTTTCAAAAAGGGAATTTAAAGAAGCATTTTTAAAAGAAAAATATCATTTTATTTTTAAAAGGCAAAGTCCACTGCCCAAAGCCATAGGAACTATCTCTTATCCTTCGTTTTGAATCTATCCTTTTTGTTTCAGCATGTCCCAAGATCTTAACTTGCCTGAAGGGGTGCCAATACCTGGTTGGTTTAGACGGTTCTTAGAAGCAAGGGCCACTCAGCCAGGTCCTACCGTTCCTCCTCCCCCAGCTGCAGGGAATCATCCAGCTGGAGCAGCACCTCTTCCTCCACCTCCTCCACGAGGAAACGCGTTTGCTAAGATATGTAAGGATTTTAAAGCTATGGGAGGAAGGGATTTCCATGGAACTGAGTCCTTCGTAGCAGCTAGAAATTGGCTGAAGGAAACTGAGGATCTATTCATCATCTTTGAGGTAGAGGACAGACAAAAAGTACAATTGGCGGTGTGGCTATTGAAGGGCGAGGCTTCCTACTGGTGGGAAGTCACTAATGCTGAAAGACCAGTAGAAACATGGGAGGACTTTAGGGCAAGGTTTGAGACCAAATTTCTCTCAGATGCGGAAAGAAGTTTGCAGTTGGAGAAATTCTTATTTCTTAAGCAAGGAGACAAGACTGTTAGAGAGTATGTGAATCAGTTTGATGAGCTGGCTAGGTTTGGGCTTGACCTAGTCAACACCCCGCACAAGAAGGCTCTCCGTTTCGTCAAAGGGTTAAATGAGCCATTACACAGTTTGGCCATGACACATATACCCATGGGGGCCACGTATGAAAGATTGGTGCAAATGGCATTGCTGAATGAGGAGGATAAGGGCAAGAAGGAGGCAAAGGCAGAAAGCTCTCAAGGGAAGAAAGAGGGTTTGCAGCCTAAGAAGACAGACTTTAAGAAAGGCGGGGAAGGCAACAAAGAGAAGAGGACGTGTAATTTCTGTGGCAAAGTGGGGCACTTAGTAAAGGACTGCCGGAAAAAGAAGGCCAAGGAGAATGGTGGGTGCTTTTCTTGCGGTCAGACAGGCCACAGAGCTAAGGACTGCCCAAAGAAACGAGGGCAGGGGCAGGGGTCTGGATCCACTCCAGGGGCACAGGTTCATGTGCTGGAAGCGCCACCTTTGCAACAGCGAGGTACAAACACTTCTGTAGAAAGTGTAGTTTATCTTTATGATCACCCCGTTCGCACTTTATTTGATTCTGGCGCATCACACTCCTTTATCTCGTCTGCTTTAGTAGAATCTCTGCACCTAAAAACTAGTATGGTAGAGGACCCCTTAATTATTTCAAACCCAATTGGGGGCCCAGCTCATTTGTCTATGATCTGTTTGGATTTGAAAATTTCTATTCTAAGTGTAGAATTTGAATGTAGTGCCTTTGTTTTGGGCTTTGCGGGGTATGGTTTGATTTTGGGTATGGATTGGCTATCCAGTAATGGGGTCATCCTTGATTGTGAGAAAAGGGTTGTTAGGCTCCTAACCCAGCTCAGTAATACTTTGGAAATTTCTTGTAATCCCTCGTATGCGGTTATGCTTAGTTATCTTGAGTCGCTAGATGCCTCTGTTGAAAATTTGCAATCAGTTAGAGTGGTCCGGGAATATCCGGATGTCTTCGAAGAGGTGAAGGGCTTGCCTCCGAAGCGGGAAATAGACTTCCGCATATATCTTGTAGATAATGCAAAGCCCGTTGCGTTGCCCGTTAGACACATGGCTCCACGAGAAAGAAAAGAGCTCAGTAAACAGATTAAAGAGCTTCTAGAGAAGGGGTTCATTAGGTGGAGCATTTCAGAATAGGGCACTCCAGGAGTGTTCGCCACTAAGGCTGAAGGTTCATTTCACTTATGCATGAGTTGTAAAGAATCACCTTAGTAAGTACATTTGGCAACATAGTTGGACTTAGGAAGGGACTCCCTTGTGACCTAAAAGGAGTCCATCATGCTTAGTTTCCTAGAATCATATGTGGTGGTTGGGTTGATTAATTCTTTGGGTGTCAGTCTGATGTTGATTTCGGTCTTCGGGGCTGATGCTTAGAGAGTTCTTCTCCTAATCAATATATATGTGGCATAGATTTCCAGTTTTGACATTGCCTAATGGGCACAAAATTTTTACTTGCTTCTATCATTCGACTATACCTTTAGGTAGGACCATTTCCTATCATTGAGAAAATTTGGAAAATGACCTATAGATTAGAGCTACCCGAGAAATTGGCCGGAGTCCACAACGTTTTTCACGTTTCACATCTCCGAAAATGTCTACATGAGTCTGCTGAAGTGGTAGAGCCAAATATCCTCGAAGAGGCCGAAGTGGAACGCGAAGCAACCATAAGAAAAGTTCCAACCCGCATACTAGGAACGGAAGTGAAGAAGCTACGCAACCGCGAAGTCAAACTCGTCAAAGTTCAGTGGAGCGACGCCGAGGGAGACGCGACTTGGGAAACTGAAGCTAGAATACGCACTGCTTACCCTTTTCTTTTCGAGGGTACGTCCTTGATCTTTCTTTTTCCTTAAGTTGCGCTTTTATCTATCTTTTTAGGAATATCTCCTCGACCTTATCTTTTAGATAGAAACCTTTTGGATGAAAACATGTAATTGAAACATGTTATGTATGATGGTTGCAAGTGGTTGCAAGTGATTGCTAGTAGTTGCTCGTGGCTGCATATACACACACAATCTAGGTTTTAGATCGGCTCAGTCACTGCATATTGCATATGCATATATGTTTGCACTCGTATATGGTTGAATTGTAATGTGTTGTCATATGGATGTTGCATTTGTATGAAAGATTGTGCACCCATGTAGAATCATGAATAGGAAAAATCTGCATACATAATGGATACATGGCACTTACATGATTCGCATTAAGGAGGTCAACTGAATCAGTAGACCGCCTGATTTTGCATTAGATAAGTTCATGAACACACACACTTCGCATATGATCATCAAGCATTAGAAGTCTTTTAAGGACAATGGATGCTCGTGTTTGATGGATGAGTAGATGGATGATTGAATGTTAGGATTTACATTCTTCCTAAACTTGAAGATTTCGGGGACGAAATCCTTTTAAGTGGGGGAGAATGTAACACCCCGGATTTTTCCGTTAACAGTAAATTAACAAATTAAAGTATAATTAAATTGTAACAGAAAAATTAAGGGAAACGGACATCACCATTGCGTTCGTCTCGGAATTCTGCTTGAGATAGAGTCCGAGTTTGCGCAAAACGGATAACGTATGAAGAAGATATCTTTAATTTAAATATTACAGCAAAACATGAAAAAAGAGAAGTAAGGAGAGGACAATAATTATTATTATTCTAAGACTTATTAACAAAAGCCTCTGTAGCTCAGTTGGTTAAGGCATTGGATTTGTAGCATGGAGGTCGGGGGTTCGAACCCCGGCGGCGACATAATTTTTATCTCTGTTTTAGAGAGGGCCAACTGAGCATGCAAATACATGTACGTATACAAATTCAAATTTTGAAAGGATAAGAACGTACATATAAGGAAATAAAGAAAATATATGTATATATATGAGAATATATATATATATATATATGCAAAAATATATGTACACAATAGATAAAATTCAAATAGACTAAAACAGCTCAATTTAAAGTTTAATTTTTGAAAATCGAACCCAGTCCCTCCTGGCTGGCCTGGTCGGTGTGTGGTCGAATTTCTGTGGTCTGCTTTGTCATTAGGGCTAGGTGGCGGGTTTTTATTGGTCTCTCTTCCTAATGAATGGCTACGATCTAACCTAGCAACATCAAGGGTCCTAATCAATTCCTAACCTCTATATAAACAACCCTAGACTAAACCCTAATCTATTCATTCAAAATAAGATTATAGCCGCCATGTTGCTGAGGAACGACAAAGAATAGCCGCCAACTAAAGAGAGGATTAGGGAGAAAGTTCTAAGGCCTAAAGCAATTCAAGCAACCTAAAGCTAATCAATTCAACAAAGGAATCATATCTATTAATTAGAGAATTTGCCGCAACCATTGTAAGTAGAGTATTACTTTGGTATGAACAAATGATTGTGTAGATATGTATGCTTGAATTATGGCAATGAAATTCGTATTTGTGCGATTTATATACTTTTGGATATTCTGAATTATGTCATTCAATTATAAAGAACTACATGCGGTAGTTCTATGCAAATATACGTTTGGAATATTGCGCAAATTATGTAGTCTATGTTGAAGCTACATGTATGTAGTTGATTGAAATTCATGCAAGTTTGGGGCTTTGTTATTATGCCATCATGATGTCTATTTTGTGCATAAATCATTTTGCAAGTAATTGAGACAAGTTTGGTTGTTATAGTTCATATGAAACTATGTTGGAATTTTGACACCATAATCCATGTATTAAGTCATGTTTTTGCAAAACTTATGAATATGGCTAGGCTATGAATGATATTGGGCATAATTGAAATTCATGATTAAGTCTATCTTGTTTAAAAGAATTATCTGATGACATATGTGAGACATGGCTAAGTTAGACACAAAAATCCCTTTTTTGCAAGTTAAAAGCAAACACCATGATTAGAAGTATTTATGCCATGCTTATGTTTGACATTATGCCATGTTTATGCTAGAAGTATTTATGCCATGCTTATGTTTGACATTATGTCATGTTTATGCTAGAAGTATTTATGTCATGCTTATGTTTGACATTATGCCATGTTTATGCTAGAAGTATTTATGCCATGCTTATGTTTGACATTATGCCATGTTTATGCTAGAAGTATTTATGCCATGCTTATGTTTGACATTATGCCATGTTTATGCTAGAAGTATTTATGCCATGCTTATGTTTGACATTATGCCATGTTTATGCTAGAAGTATTTATGCCATGCTTATGTTTGACAATATGTCATGCCTATGCTAGAAGTATTTTATGCCATGCTTATGTTTGACATTATGCCATGTTTATGCTAGAAGTATTTATGCCATGCTTATGTTTGACATTATGCCATGCTTATGCTAGAAGTATTTGTGCCATGCGTATGTTTGACATTATGCCTAAATAAGAATATAGGTTCATGTTGTAGTTAAACCTATGCAAGTTTACATGCCTTGATTTATGTCACCTATGTTTTATGACCAAAATACATGTCACCACTATGCAAGTACACCAATTTCTATTATGTATTTTCCAACGTCATATGCAAGTTCATGCGCTCACTTTCCCCTCTTCGTGTATACGCCATAAGCCTCCCCTTTTCGCATGGCTAAATTGGGCTTTAAAAGGCTAAGCCCAATATATATGAACGGACTTGTAAAACGGGGGAAGATAACGTTGGGTTAAAAATTAATTAATGAATGAAAATATAAAATAGAAGGGCCCAAGTTCAAGTATGGGTTGGGCCCATGATTGGTGTAACCTTTACACCATTAACTTAATAATGGGCCGCAAATATTTACATATAAGAAATAAAGAAGAATGACAAGATATGTAAATGTAGAACATACGATGTGTTTAACCCGAGGTTGGATTGAGTTGTGATGTAAACCTGCCCGGAACCGCCCGGCTGTCCAGTAGTCACAACAATACCTATCCAATGTGGGAGGTTAAACATGGAGCCCAATAAGGACCCGAGGTTAGACTGAGTTGTGGCGTAAGACTGCCCGGAACCAACCGGCAACAGGCAGCCACAACAATACTTGTCTAATGTGAGAGGTCAGGGCCTTAATAAGACAATTAAGGCTGAGTCAGGATTGTTAGGATTAAGTGGACTAAGACTTAATCAAAATGAAACATGCTAAACTAAACGGACTGGTGGGGGTTAGGTTAGAAACACTTAACCAACTTAGCATGTTGGCTAGAGATAGAAAACCTAGTAACGGGGGACCCTTTTCAGCAGTAACCCTAAAAGGTGTATCAGGATACCCTGAAACTAGGCAGGGTGGGGCACGATTACTGGGCTGATTGTAAGAGGTCAAATCGACGGCGGTGGTGTAGCAGTGTAGGTTCTAACGGGGTGCGGGCGTGCACACACTCCGGCGCAGAAAAACAAGGCACTGGGCACCAGTAGCATACCTGTGCACTCTAAGGTTGTGTCGGGTTGCCACTATGGGACTTGATACACCCCATGGTGGGACCGGCATAGGTAACTACAGACATCGGGGGGCCGTAAGACACACGTAACTATGCGAGTAGGAGCCGATCATCGTAGAATGGATCACATCACCCTGATTTTGGGGTGTAAATTGGAAACTAGTTTATATGGGTTCAGAGATTAACATGGGGTATGATAGTATATTCGACCCTAGATAACTTAACCAAGTTTATAATGTTGCCCACTTCCTGTTTTACTTATCATACCCAGTTCTTTATTCATAGACAAAGTAGTACTAGACTTACTCAGGCTTTATGTCTGACTCTATTTTTCTTTCGTCTTCTTTCTTCCGTTCCCCCCCCCCAGGCCCTCAGGGAGGGAACACAGCAGCTTGACCTACCTCAACATCCAGCTTGAAGAAGAGAAATGTATTGCTTGGACTTTCCTGTTTTGAACTATGGCTTTGGACAATCCACTATGGGGCTTTGGCAGTTTGTCTATGTTTTATTTATGCTTCTTTAAAAATAATGTACTCAAGACAGATTATGAAGTGTTATGTTATGTTTTTTGGAAAGGATGTTGTTGTAACACGTATTTGACTTTATGAAATAAAGTTTGTTGTTCTTCCGCTGTTTACAAATATGTGTTCTTATATCTGTCTTGTATATCTGTGACTTGTACTTATAAACCTCCACCAAAATTAGGGCATTCCCTTTGAGAGTGACCCTAACGGAGGTGGGGTGTTTCAATGAAGGCTCATCGGATGTTCCGGATTTGGTTCATGATGAATCAAAGGAGAAGGAAGTTATTCCCACTTTCAGGCCTAGAGAGAGTAGAGTTGTTGGAGGTGCTTGCGAGGTGAATGCAATTGATGTTACATCACATAGTCCACAGGATTCCTCTAGTAGTGTTGGTGATGTGCACGAGCCTAGAGAAGATTCAGTTCAAGGTGGAGCTGAAGGAAGACCGGGTGATGGTATTGCTACTCGGGTTGGTCGTCATGCTATAAGGCCACCCGAAAGATATAGTGATTGGAACTATCTTAGCTTTTGTGAGAATTTGGACTATGCTCTTCATGTAGTCCAAGATGAGCCGATGGACCTTGATGACGTCATGGATTCGAGTGATAGTTCGAAGTGGATTTGCGCAATGGAGGAAGAAATGCAATCGTTGATGAAGAACCAGACTTGGGAGTTGGTTCCACTTCCTTAAGGAAACCGTGCTATTTGGTGCAAATGGATATATAAGGTGAAGGACGATGGAAGATACAAAGCTAGGCTAGTGGCTAAGGGGTTTGCACAGAGGAAAGGAAAGGAGTACGATGAGATCTTCGCATTGGTTGTGAGACATACTTCTATCCGGATATTACTTTCCATAGTTGCTATTTATGACTTGGAGTTGGAGCAACTAGATGTGAAAACTGATTTCTTGCATGGAGACTTGGATGAAGACATCTACATGGAGCAACTAGAAGGGTTTGTTGTAGAAGGTAAGTCAGAACTAGTTTGCAAGTTGAAGAAATCACTGTATGGTTTGAAGCAATCACCTAGGCAATGGTACAAGAGATTTGATCATTTCATGCTTGAAAGTGGCTTCCATCGAAGCATCAAGGATGCTTGCGTTTATTTCAAGAGGTTAGGAAATGATTGTTGGGTGTATTTACTCTTGTATGTGGACGATATGCTCATTGCTTCTAAGGACAAGGCAGAAATCAACAAGTTGAAAGAGAAATTAAAGGCGGAGTTCGAGGTGAAAGACCTTGGAGAATCAAAGAAAATCTTGAGCATGGAGATTGTAAGGGACTGAAAGCGTTTTGAGTTGAGATTGACTCAAAAGGAGTACATTAAGAAAGTGCTTTTCGGTTTAGCATGGAGGATGCAAAGGCGTCAAATACACCTTTACCTTTGCATATAAAGCTTTCGAGTAAGGGATCACCTATCAAGGAGAAAGGCAAGGCTTACATGGCAAATGTGCCATGTGCTAGTGCGGTTGTAATTTTGATGTATGCCATGGTGTGTACAGGACCCGATATTGCAATTGCCGTCGGGGTGGTTAGTCGGTTCATGGCGAATCCGGGGAAATCGCATTGGGAAGCAGTGAAGCTTATCTTGAGATACTTGAAAGGTACAACATCTCATAGCCTTGTTTTTTGGGGTAGTAAACACAGATTTGCAGATGCTAATGGGTATCATTATCCTCTAGATTAATTTAGTAAACATAGTCTTGGGTATCACTCAATGGGACCTGACATGGTTTGAAGGCAACACTAAATCTATATTGATCACATGTAGGAGACAGTTTAAATGAGCTCAACTTTTATAACTATTGCAGATGCGCCCAACTCTCATAAAACTATCGTTAGATGTATATGCACATGATTTATATATATAAACTTTAATACCTAAACTCCTCGAAGTAGAAAAAAAATCCAAATGTGGTATGCTATGGTTCTAATGCAACTATATGAATGCAATGGACATATGCAAATTGAAACACAAATGAAAACACGACTTGTTTCAGAAAAGCTGCAACATAGCAGCAGTATATAATTCAAAGTCAGTCTATAGAAAAAATTAATTTCTCAACTCGTCACAAATTTCTAACATAATTCAAATTTACATACGTTAAATTCTAGTTTGGCCAGTTGGTTCGGTTGATCGCATAGTGTAGCCATGAAATAAATTCTTAGTTTGTTTGTCATAGTTTGCAAAGTGGTAGTATTATTTCCTTGTATATGACTAATCAAATCAATAAGGTTAAGAAGTGTTTGGGCATCAATTGCTTATTCACTCTCTAAAAAAATGATGATTTATAATTAATTACACACTAAACTTGAAAGACCAAGATATACCACTCATGCACTGCCTCGCGGGCTTACGTGAGAGTAGGGACAGAGCTTGGCGAATTGTGCAGACCGACGTTGACTATGTCAACAAAATATCGGTAATCCTTAGGTGTCCAACTCATATAATGAGACCAAGGTATACCACACATTGTAACACCCCGAATTTCGGTTAATGCTAAAATTCACTAATTGCAGAATTAATAATCTCAAATGTGAGAATTGGGGGAAACGGGCTGCATCGTTGCGTTCGTCTCGGAAAAATACGCAGAATAGAGTCCGAAATTTTGTAAATCGGAGTCCGTATGGCCCAGTTATGGCCCAATGAAGTTTGCAGAAAATTCAAAGTTAAAAACAGATTTAAAAATTAAAATCAGATTTCGAAATTGGAGCCAGCAGGGGGCCAGGCGGGAAACTTCCCGCCCTACCCATGTCGACAGGGCTGTCGACAGGCCTGTCGACTGGGGAGTCGACTGCCCTGTCGACTTACCTGTCGACACAGGGTGTCGAGCCAGTTGGCTTGGGTGCACCAGATCTGGTTTTCTGGCTAGGGCTGGGCTGTGTTCTAGAGACTTCCTAAATCTGACGGACCTAATCTAGCCTAGGGTTAATCCTATGGTCTAAAACACACCCTAATCCTATAAATATACCCTAATGCAAGCCTAATCCACACTAAAAATAGAAATGATGGCATCATGCCGCCAAAATCAAACTTAGGAGGAGCCTCCACTAGTTTATGAAGGAAGTTGCAAGCTAATCAACCTCTAATCATCATCTCCTTCAAATATTGCAACTAGTTTTACTTCATAAGTTTGCTAATCTTGGTTTTGGTGAGTTCCTATGCCTTTAGCAAGTAATTGCTAAACTAATTAGGATAGGATATTAGGAGGCTATAAATGTAAATGTGGATTATGCAAGTTGTGGTTGTCATATGTTATAAGTTCATATGTAAACTTGCCTCTTTTATGATATGATGTGTCATGTAAGTTCATATGCAAGTTTTATGCAAGTTTATATGTAAGATCATATGCAAGTTAGTCTCTTTTTATGATATGCATAACATATGCGAGTTTGCCTTTGTGATATGACATGATTCATATGCAAGTTAGTCTCTTTTTATGATATGCATAACATATGCGAGTTTGCCTTTGTGATATGACATGATTCATATGCAAGTTAGTCTCTTTTTATGATATGCATGACATATGCAAGTTTGCCTTTGTGATATGACATGATATGCAAGTTTTATGCAAGTTCATATGCAAGTTTTATGCGAGTTTATATGCAAGTTCATATGCAAGTTTTATGCGAGTTTATATGCAAGTTCTATGCAAGTTCATATGCAAGTTTTATGCGAGTTTATATGCAAGTTCATATGCAAGTTTGTCTCTTTTTATGACGTGCATAACATATGCAAGGTTGCCCCTATGTATGACATGTTATGTAAACGAATTACGTGGGAAAACGATGGGGTTAATATGCATGATTATAAAAAGGTGTAAAGTTGTTATGATTAAGCATAACATAAATTGAATGGACATAATTGGGAATTTACCTATTAAGTTAGGTCTACCCACATTATGGAGTTGGGAATTTACCTATTAAGTTAGGTCTACCCACACTATGGAATTGGGAATTTACCTATTGAGTTAGGTCTACCCATATTCTTAAAAATGTGTAATTAATTAGGGATAATTAATTATGGGGGTGATTAATTAGGTGTAATTAATCAACTAAGACACGAGGTTGGACCCTTTTGTAGCGGAAGTCTGCCCGGAACCGACCGACCATCCAGCGTCTACAAATGATTGGCCCAATGTGAGAGGTCTTAGTCATAAATTAAATACGTGATTAAAGTAAAGACACGAGGTTAGACCCTTTTGATGACAGAAGTCTGCCCGGAACCAACCGGCATATCCAGCAGTCATAAAAGACGGTCTAATGTGAGAGGTCTTTATGAGGTCATTATCTTAATTAATTAATTAAGAAACACTTAACCATATTAGCATGTAGAGGGACATGAGGGGTTAAGTGGGTGCCTTGGGTGGCATGTGGAAATCTAGTGGGTTGCCTTGGGTGGCAATAGAAAATACGATTAGAATACTTAACCAAGTGGAAACATGTAATTAAACATGATTAAAGGGTTAAGTGGGATGCACTAGAAAAAGGGACAAGCTTAGGTGGGTAGCTTGTGGGGGCCCATTTCAACCAGTAACCCATATGTATCTTATTGGGCTCGACCCATGTCGAGGACGGGACACGCGTACTAGGCTTGACTATAAGAGGCCAAAATGGGTTAGCGGTGGCAACGCAAGTCCAACGGGTTTCATATGCGTGTGTGGACCCGGGCTGGTAGGTAAGACGTTGTTGCATCATGTAGATATAAGCCGTGCACCGTTAATTATATCGGGTTGCCACTTTGGGGAGTGATACACCCCACTGTGGGGCCGGCACGGGTATCTACGGTAGGGAGCCGATCACTTGGGAGTAGTGGGTACACCTAGTGGAGATAGGGGCAGACGGCACCTATGTAGTCAGCTAGGGGTATACGAAACTACTGGGTAAATTTTCTAAGTCCTTGGGAGGGATCAACCTTTAAGTAGGAATGACTGGTGTGGTGCAGTGTAGTAATTATCCTTGGATGGGTAGATGCGTCTTTATCGTTATCTTAGTTCACTCTAAGTCTGATTGGCTACTGAGTGTAGTCATTTATCCCCAGTCACACCGTACCAAGTTATATCATATCCTTATTACTTTAATGATTACATTGTTAAAGTTATAGGACTCGCTCAGACTTATGTCTGACCCCGTTGTTTTTATCTTTTTCCTAACCCTCAGGTTCTCAGAGTGGGCCCAGCACGAGTGGGCTTTGATCAGGCTGCTTTTATTACTCTCTTGGAGCTTGGACCCTAGACGTAGAGCTCAGCTTACCCTTTTCTTTTATGGCTATCAGTTCATGTATTGGGATTATGTATTTTTATTTATCATGATGGATATTTGTACTTGACTCCTATTATGGTTTTGTGATGTAACCAGACATGTTTTATTTTCCGCTGCAAGTGAAATGATGTTTTAAATTTTCAAGTATTACTTATATCTGTCTTGCTGTAATTACTCCGTTCTATATTCACTCAAAATACTCCACCGATGTTATGGCATTCCCTTAGAGAGTGACCATAGCGGGCGTGGGGTGTTACACGTGGTATCAGAGCAAAGGTTACCGGAACAGATAAAGTTTTTTTTTTTTAGAAAACTATTTTTCTAAAACCATTTTTGGAAGAGATATTTTCAAAAACATGTCTTTAAAGAGAAAAGTTTTTAAAAGAAAAGCATAATCCCCAATAGCCGTATCTTTATCTCTCAAATTCTCCGTTTTGAATCTTTCCTTTTTCGTTTCAGCATGGCTGAGGATCTTAACTTTACGGAGGGTGTGACGATACCAGTATGGTATAGGAGATTGATGGAGGCTAGGGCCACCACTGCGGGTCCAGCAAATGGTCCTCCACCAACCGTGGCACCCGATCTTCCTCCTCCCCCTCCTCCTCGCACGGATACTTTTGCTAAGACTTGCAAGGAATTTAAAGCTATGGGAGGGAAACCTTTTCAAGGATCTGAAACTTTTGTGGAGGCTAGAGATTGGCTTAAGGAGGTGGAAGAGTTGATAGATATCTTCGAGATGGAAGAAGGAAAGAAAGTCAAGTTAGCTGCTTGGTTAATGAAGGGAGAGGCCTCATTCTGGTGGGAGGTCACTAATGGAGAACGCCCCGTTGACTCTTGGGCGGATTTTAAGCAAAGATTTGTGGCAAAGTTTCTCTCAAGGGCGGAGGAAAACTTGTATATGGAAAGGTTCTTGACTCTAAAGCAAGGAAATCTCTCAGTGAAGGAATATGTCAACAAGTTTAATCAATTGGCAAGGTTTGGCCTAGACATGGTGAATACACCGGAGAAGAAGGCTTTGAGGTTCGTGAAAGGCTTGAATGAACCGATGCATGGGTTGGCTATGACTCACATCCCTATGGGGGCCACCTTTGAGAAGCTAGTTGACATGGCACTCATGCATGAAGAAGAGAAGGGTCCCAATGCTAATAAGGCACCCGAGAAGAAGGGAGATCAAAAGAGACCTCAGCAACAACAACAAAACAAAGGTGGGAAAGGCAACGGTGGCAAGGGGAAGAAGAAGTGCTTCAATTGTGGGATACCAGGTCACATAAGCAAAGATTGTAGAAAGAAGAAGAAGACTGGTTGCTTTCATTGTGGCGAAGCAGGGCATTTAGTGAAGGATTGCCCTAAGAAGGGCAAAGGACGGGATCTACCTCAGGAGGACAGGTGCAAGCTCTTATGGCACCGGGTCAGGCTAGGGGGCAAGTACAGGCTCTCGCGGTTCCACCGAATCAGGAAAGAGGTAGAACTATTTCCGTTGAAAGTCTGGTTTTTCTATTTGATCATCCTGTCCGAACATTGTTTGATTCTGGCGCATCGCATTTGTTTATCTCATCATCATTAGTTGAGTCACTGCACTTAGACACCAGTCTGGTAGATGATCCCTTGGTTGTTTCAAACCCAATTGGGGGCTCCACTTATTTGTCCATGATATGTTTGGGTTTGAAGATTTCTATACTTAGCATTGAGTTTAGATGTGATGCTTTTGTGTTGGGCTTCACGGGCTATGGGTTGATTTTGGGCATGGACTGGTTATCCAGTAATGGTGCCGTTCTTGATTGCGAAAGGAGAGTTGTTAGGCTCATGACCCGCTTGGGTAACACTCTCGAGATCTCTTGTAATCCCATGGATTCTGTTATGCTAAGTTATCTTGAATCGCTTGACGCTTCGGTCAAAAGTTTGTAATCGGTTAGAGTGGTCTGGGAATACTCGGATGTGTTTGAGGAGGTGAAGGGCTTACCTCCGAAGCGGGAGATTGACTTCCGAATATATCTGGTGGATAATGCTAAACCCGTATCTTTACCAGTGCGCCACATGGCTCCTCGTGAGAGGAGGGAACTCCATAAGCAAGTAGGGGAGTTGCTTGAGAAGGGGTTCATAAGACGAAGTATATCGGAGTGGGGTGCTCCAGTAGTTTTTGCTACAAAGGCGGATGGGTCCCTCAGGCTTTGTGTAGACTATAGAGAACTCAACAAGCTCACAAAGAAGAATAGACACCCATTGCCGAGGATTGATGATCTTTTCGATCAATTGGTTGGCGCTTCAGTATTTTCTCAATTGGACTTAGCCACGGGGTTTCATCAGTTGAGGGTGGCTGAGGATAGCATAGACAAGACTGCCTTTAGAACTCCGGATGGTTTCTATGAGTGGCTGGTGATGCCATTTGGGTTGACGAACGCCCCTGCATACTTTGTTGATTTGATGAGTAGGGTGTTCAGGGAGTTCCTTAATAAGTTCGTGGTGGTCTTTGTTGATGATATCTTAGTATTTTCTAAGAGTGAAGAAGAGCATGCCCTACATCTTGGGGAGGTGTTGAAGACTCTTCGAGCACATAGCCTTAAGGCTAAATTTTCTAAATGTCACTTCTGGAGGAAGGAAGTGCGGTTCTTGGGGCACGTGGTCTCCAAGGAAGGGATAGCTGTGGATCCCGCAAAGGTAGTATCAATTCAGGATTGGAAGGTTCCGAAGAATGCGACCGAAGTGAGAAGTTTCTTGGGTTTGGCGGGTTATTATAGGAAGTTTATTAAAGACTTCGCGAAGATATCAGCCCCATTAACCCGCTTAACGAAGAAGAATCTTGTTTTCACATGGGACGTAGATTGTGATGATGCGTTCCGACGGTTAAAGAGAGCTTTAACCACTGCTCCAGTTTTAGTATTGCCAGATGGGAGTAAGCCATTTGTTGTCTATACCGATGCTTGTGGGACAGGACTAGGCGCAGTCTTAATGCAAGAAGGAAGGGTAATAGCCTATGGTGGAAGGCAGTTGAGAATGCATGAGAAAATTTACCCTACCCATGATTTAGAGTTGGCCGCTATTGTTTTTGCGCTTAAGATTTGGCGCCATTATCTTCTTGGTGAGAGTTTCGAATTGTTCACTGACCACAAATCATTGAAGTACTTGTTTTCTCAGAAGGATTTGAATTTGAGACAACAAAGGTGGATGGAGTTCTTAGCATCCTATGATTTCGAGATAGCGTATACCCCTGGCAAGGGTAACGTGGTGGCGGACGCCTTGAGCAGAAAAAGGTTGTCCTTGAGTCCATTGTTCGTGGAACAGCGAAGCTTGGAATTTATCTCGATGTTTGACTTCAGACCTTCCATTGACTATATACCCGGTTTGCTAGCATCCTTGGAGGTCAGACCTACTCTTTTGGGGCGGATTGGAGAAGCACAGAGGGACGACCCACAGTTGGTTGAGTTGGTGGAGAAGCTCATAAGGGGGGAGTCGTCCAGCCATTTGAGTAGGTACACCCTAGACGATAGGGGGTGCTTGCGTAGAGACGGTAGACTTTGTGTACCGCAAGACGAGGGTTTGAGGAAGGTTATTCTTGATGATGCACACCGTTCTAGGATGACCATTCATCCCGGTGGGGACAAGATGTACCAAGATATGAAGCGGGTTTTCTTCTGGGCCGGTATGAAGAAAGATGTGGCCGAATATGTCGCTCGATGCTTGGTCTGCCAACAAGTGAAGGCGGAGCAAAAGAAACCAGGTGGGTTGCTTCACCCATTGGAAGTTCCGCAATGGAAGTGGGATAGCGTCTCGATGGATTTTATTGACGGGTTACCCAGATCGAGAAAGGGTAATACGGGAATTTGGGTTGTGGTAGACAGACTTACTAAAAGCGCCCATTTTATACCTGTGAAGAGCAAGAGGACTGCTCCATGGCTAGCTTCAGTATATCTTCGAGAGATAGTTCGATTGCATGGGGTACCCTCTAGCATAGTGAGTGATCGAGATCCTATCTTCACTAGCGAGTTCTGGAGAAGCTTGCAAGAAGCAGTGGGGACTCAATTATGTCTGAGCACCGCATATCATCCTCAGACGGACGGCCAGTCTGAGAGGGTGAATCGTGTCCTAGAAGACCTTTTGAGGCTTTGTATCTTAGATTTTGTAGGTACATGGGAAGAGCATCTTCCATTGGTGGAGTTCGCATATAATAATAGCTTTCAGTCCAGTATTGGTATGGCTCCTTTCGAAGCTCTTTATGGAAGGCCTTGTCGATCACCTGCATGTTGGTGGGAATCTACGGATAAGATCTTGCTTGGGCCTGATATGGTTAGGGAGACTTCTGAGAAGATTGACTTGATCCGAAGGAGGATGAAAGCAGCGCAGGATAGGCAAAAATCTTATGCGGACAAGAGAAGGACGGATCTTGAGTTTGAAGTTGGGGACATGGTCTTTGTCAAAGTGTCTCCGTTACGAAATGTGGTTCGCTTTGGATCTGTTGGGAAGTTAGCACCAAGGTTCGTAGGGCCATTTCCTATTAAGGAAAGGATTGGACGGATGGCATATAGAGTGGAGTTGCCCGACAGACTTAGTGGTGTACATGATGTATTCCATGTGTCCCATTTGAGGAAGTGCTTACATGAGACCGCAGAGGTGGTAGAGCCGAGCTTGCTTAAAGAAGTGGAAGTAGAGCGTGATGCGACTATTCGACGAGCTCCTACCCGCATCCTTGGGTCAGAGACTAGGAAATTGAGGAATCGAGAGGTTCAACTAGTCAAAGTACAATGGGGAGAAGACGAGAGCAACGCAACTTGGGAAACGGAAGCGAAGATGCGTTCATTGTACCCGTTCCTTTTTGAGGGTATGTCTTTTAACTTCTCCTTTATCGTTTGTCTAGTACTTATCTTATCTTTAGTATGTCCTCTCATTTGTACCTTTGACCTTTAGATAGGGTAAACCTATGGTTGAAACATGTGTTTGAGACATGTTATGTTTGATGGATGCATGTGGATGCAAGTGGTTGCTAGTGGTTGCCCGTGGATGCATATATACACACTCTAGGCACTAGATCGGCTCAATCACTTCATATTGCATATTGCATAAAATTGTGTGTAGGAAGCTATATTTATGGATGTATAATGTTTATGTTATCATATGGATGATGCATTTTGGTGAATGATTGTGCACTCATGTAGATATTGTATGTGTCGATAGGGTTCTTTCGCATACATAATGGATGCATGGCACTATCATGGTTTGCATATGTTCATACATTAGATAGGGAACATATACACACACTTTTTGCATATGCTCATACATCATTAGAAATTGTTTTAAGGACAATGGATGCCCGTGTTTGACGGATTGAGTAGATGGTTGTTTGGATGGTAGGATATGCATTCTCCTTAGCTTAGAGATTTCGGGGACGAAATCCTTTAAGGAGGGGAGAATGTAACACCCCGAATTTCGGTTAATGCTAAAATTCACTAATTGCAGAATTAATAATCTCAAATGTGAGAATTGGGGGAAACGGGCTGCGTCGTTGCGTTCGTCTCGGAAAAATACGCAGAATAGAGTCCGAAATTTTGTAAATCGGAGTCTGTATGGCCCAGTTATGGCCCAATGAAGTTTGCAGAAAATTCAAAGTTAAAAACAGATTTAAAAATTAAAATCAGATTTCGAAATTGGAGCCAGCAGGGGGCCAGGCGGGAAACTTCCCACCCTACCCATGTCGACAGGGCTGTCGACAGGCCTGTCGACTGGGGAGTCGACTGCCCTGTCGACTTGCCTGTCGACACAGGGTGTCGAGCCAGTTGGCTTGGGTGCACCAGATCTGGTTTTCTGGCTAGGGCTGGGCTGTGTTCTAGAGACTTCCTAAATCTGACGGACCTAATCTAGCCTAGGGTTAATCCTATGGTCTAAAACACACCCTAATCCTATAAATATACCCTAATGCAAGCCTAATCCACACTAAAAATAGAAATGATGGCATCATGCCGCCAAAATCAAACTTAGGAGGAGCCTCCACTAGTTTATGAAGGAAGTTGCAAGCTAATCAACCTCTAATCATCATCTCCTTCAAATATTGCAACTAGTTTTACTTCATAAGTTTGCTAATCTTGGTTTTGGTGAGTTCCTATGCCTTTAGCAAGTAATTGCTAAACTAATTAGGATAGGATATTAGGAGGCTATGGATGTAAATGTGGATTATGCAAGTTGTGGTTGTCATATGTTATAAGTTCATATGTAAACTTGCCTCTTTTATGATATGATGTGTCATGTAAGTTCATATGCAAGTTTTATGCAAGTTTATATGTAAGATCATATGCAAGTTAGTCTCTTTTTATGATATGCATAACATATGCGAGTTTGCCTTTGTGATATGACATGATTCATATGCAAGTTAGTCTCTTTTTATGATATGCATAACATATGCGAGTTTGCCTTTGTGATATGACATGATTCATATGCAAGTTAGTCTCTTTTTATGATATGCATGACATATGCAAGTTTGCCTTTGTGATATTACATGATATGCAAGTTTTATGCAAGTTCATATGCAAGTTTTATGCAAGTTCATATGCAAGTTCTATGCAAGTTCATATGCAAGTTCATATGCAAGTGTTATGCGAGTTTATATGCAAGTTCATATGCAAGTTTTATGCGAGTTTATATGCAAGTTCTATGCAAGTTCATATGCAAGTTTTATGCGAGTTTATATGCAAGTTCATATGCAAGTTTGTCTCTTTTTATGACGTGCATAACATATGCAAGGTTGCCCCTATGTATGACATGTTATGTAAACGAATTACGTGTGAAAACGATGGGGTTAATATGCATGATTATAAAAAGGTGTAAAGTTGTTATGATTAAGCATAACATAAATTGAATGGACATAATTGGGAATTTACCTATTAAGTTAGGTCTACCCACATTATGGAGTTGGGAATTTACCTATTAAGTTAGGTCTACCCACACTATGGAATTGGGAATTTACCTATTGAGTTAGGTCTACCCATATTCTTAAAAATGTGTAATTAATTAGGGATAATTAATTATGGGGGTGATTATTAGGTGTAATTAATCAACTAAGACACGAGGTTGGACCCTTTTGTAGCGGAAGTCTGCCCGGAACCGACCGGCCATCCAGCGGCTACAAATGATTGGCCCAATGTGAGAGGTCTTAGTCATAAATTAAATACGTGATTAAAGTAAAGACACGAGGTTAGACCCTTTTGATGACAGAAGTCTGATCGGAACCAACCGGCATATCCAGCAGTCATAAAAGACGGTCTAATGTGAGAGGTCTTTATGAGGTCATTATCTTAATTAATTAATTAAGAAACACTTAACCATATTAGCATGTAGAGGGACATGAGGGGTTAAGTGGGTGCCTTGGGTGGCATGTGGAAATCTAGTGGGTTGCCTTGGGTGGCAATAGAAAATACGATTAGAATACTTAACCAAGTGGAAACATGTAATTAAACATGATTAAAGGGTTAAGTGGGATGCACTAGAAAAAGGGACAAGCTTAGGTGGGTAGCTTGTGGGGGCCCATTTCAACCAGTAACCCATATGTATCTTATTGGGCTCGACCCATGTCGAGGACGGGACACGCGTACTGGGCTTGACTATAAGAGGCCAAAACGGGTTAGCGGTGGCAACGCAAGTCCAACGGGTTTCATATGCGTGTGTGAACCCGGGCTGGTAGGTAAGACGTTGTTGCATCGTGTAGATATAAGCCGTGCACCATTAATTATATCGGGTTGCCACTTTGGGGAGTGATACACCCCACTGTGGGGCCGGCACGGGTATCTACGGTAGGGAGCCGATCACTTGGGAGTAGTGGGTACACCTAGTGGAGATAGGGGCAGACGGCACCTATGTAGTCAGCTAGGGGTATACGAAACTACTGGGTAAATTTTCTAAGTCCTTGGGAGGGATCAACCTTTAAGTAGGAATGACTGGTGTGGTGCAGTGTAGTAATTATCCTTGGATGGGTAGATGCGTCTTTATCGTTATCTTAGTTCACTCTAAGTCTGATTGGCTACTGAGTGTAGTCATTTATCCCCAGTCACACCGTACCAAGTTATATCATATCCTTATTACTTTAATGATTACATTGTTAAAGTTATAGGACTCGCTCAGACTTATGTCTGACCCCGTTGTTTTTATCTTTTTCCCAACCCTCAGGTTCTCAGAGTGGGCCCAGCACGAGTGGGCTTTGATCAGGCTGCTTTTATTACTCTCTTGGAGCTTGGACCCTAGACGTAGAGCTCAGCTTACCCTTTTCTTTTATGGCTATCAGTTCATGTATTGGGATTATGTATTTTTATTTATCATGATGGATATTTGTACTTGACTCCTATTATGGTTTTGTGATGTAACCAGACATGTTTTATTTTCCGCTGCAAGTGAAATGATGTTTTAAATTTTCAAGTATTACTTATATCTGTCTTGCTGTAATTACTCAGTTCTATATTCACTCAAAATACTCCACCGATGTTATGGCATTCCCTTAGAGAGTGACCATAGCGGGCGTGGGGTGTTACACACATGCACTGCCTTGCGGGCTTACGTGAGAGTTGAGAAAGAGCTTGGCAAGTTTGCACACCAACGCTAGATTTACTACCAATGTTGGATACCCTTGGATTACTATTTTTATTGAACTCAAGAAGAAGAGAGATTTACGTGAATTCAGCTTAACACAACTTAGTTTTGAAGATTCAAAAAGCCAATACACGTACTTTAATTCCTCCACTCATTAAACAAAGACTACAATTTAGAATAGACTTCATGGTCATTACCTAAGAATCTCCCTATATACTGGTTACACTATTATCGCTCGTAATTCAACTTGTCATTATGTTTTTTATTCGATGTTAGTTGGAAAAAATTTACCATGAACTGACAAAAAATTGTTAACTTACTTTGTTGTACCAATCTAAAATGTGTCGTGTTTCAAAAAAAAATGGTATGTTACTACGACCTAAAATGCATGATGATCCTATCTATATGCATGAAAATGAAAAGAAAAAAATAAAGAAAAATAAAAAGAATGCAATGCAGACTCAATATTTTGCAAGTCAAATTAAATAAATAGATTAGAAAAGTTAAATTGCTAGAATATCAAACGATTCCTGATGTAATACGCATCACCGTCCTTTACAAAATGAATAACTCGTATTCCTCACAGTAGAATAAGCAAAATAAATTTTCAAATCTAAATATTTAACCCAATTTGTTTGTCCGCTTGAGTATATCACTGTAAATATCATAAGTTGTCCGAGCACATACATAAGTTTATTTGTCCCTGTCTAAAACACGAAGAAAAACACACTCAAAATAATGAGGCAAATAAAAACTCAAATTCAAATTTATATTTGCAATTTAGAATTTGTTCTTTTTTCGATTTACTCTATTGTTTATTTAACAAGTATAACATATGACTGAACAATTACCAGAGCAAGAAAATGAAATTCAAAATCGAATGAGAGTGAAGAGAGTTTTGTATATGAATGTGTAGTGAGAATGTGTGTGAGAATATGAGAGTTTGAATAGAACTATAATATCGCGGAAGCAGCAATGTGTACAATTCAAATTTTTAATAAAATATACTTTTTGAATAAATATCTATTCAACATAAAATTCTAAGTTTGATTATTTTATTCTGTAAATTTTTTTTCTATGAAAAATAAAATAGTACAGTAACAAACAAATTTATCGAACAAACACACACACACACACAGATATATATATATAATAGCACTGTAATGGCTTGTTTTATAACTTAAGAATTTTTAAAAGTGGCATAAAAGTGTTTAATAAAACGTGATACCCAGTGCCAAAGTCTCCCGTACTCAAGCAAGAGGACTTCCCAGGTAGTCTCTCACCTAGTACTATTCTCACAACAGTAATATGTAACAACTTGAATTATATCTCCCCCGAAGTTGTTCATTTAGCTCACTTTGATATCTAAATATTAGATGGATCGAGGGGTCTAATAAAAGACGTTGAACCACTCTTAAATTTATATCTCCCCCGAAGTTGTTCATTTAGCTCACTTTTAATATCTAAATATTAGATGGATCGAGGGGTCTAATAAAAGGCATCGAACCACTCTTAAATTTATTTGTTTCTTTTAGTACCCAAACTAAGTTATAAAAAAACCGTTAGATTCACCAAAGCACATTTAGAAATCCAAATTTGTTTAAATTTAATCAAATTCATTGTTTCACTTTTTGGGACCTACATTCGTTAATCATATTGTTTTTATTTTAAGCCAATACTTATTTTGATTATGCCACATTTTCTACAAAACAAGCATTTTGAAACATCTTTGAAATTATCAATGTTTACTTTTTCAATTTGTTCAACTCTATCAAAACCAAGTCCTTTTTTGTTTCCAACAAAAGTTTGTTTTTTTAGCAACAAATTTAAGGATTTTTCTTCATTTGAAAATTTATTTATTGTTGATTCTAGTTATTGAACCTTAGATCTAAGGACCTTATTCTCATTTACTAGCTCAGAACGACTCATGACTTCAAAATTATTTCTTTTAATGTCTAAATTTCCCCCTTTAAGCCTTTTTATTTTCAGCTCAATTTCAAGCATTTCAAATTCAATAGTTGTCGTTTTCCAAATTTTGATTTTTCGAAATCCTTGACCAATTTTTTAAAATTTGTGATTTATACCAATAATTTTAGTTTTGCTATTTTTTAGAATCATGCTTTCATTTTCAAGGATTTTGAAGAAAAATTAAACTCGTTCAACTCTCTTTCAAAAATTACATTTTTGGAAATTTCTAACTTCTCGAAACATTCCAACTACTTTCGTAAAATGTCATTTTTGCGAATCAACACAGTTTTATTTTCCTTCAAAATTAGACTTTTCTTTTCTAACTTCTATTTTCTCATGAAAACAAGCGATTCTCTTTTTGTAGTTCAAGCTGTTTTTGCACTTTGAATTTTGTCATCTTATTGTTTTTTAGCAATTTTCAAAATCATTATTTTTCCTGATGCAATTTAAATTGTTCACTTTTCAACCGTTTGTTTTCCAACTCAAGATCGTTATTATTATTTTTGACACGACTGGACTAGTTCGTTGAATGAAAAATTACTTATCTCATCATCGGTTGTGCCTTCATCAAAGACTTCTTTTCTGCTATTGTTCAAATTTTCCTTTACAAATCCAGTCAGACACAATTTTTTGACCGAGTCAATTTCTAGGGGTTTCCTGCTGTTGTTGATTTTTCCGCCATATATTGCATCGAGTGTAATGCAAATTTCGTTTGTTGTTAAACAATAAGAGATATGGTTAAATTCATCTCTATAAATTTGAGACTATCGAATAAATATCCCATGAGCATTAATTGAAATGTTTTTCTTATTTACAATATCAAAAATATTAAATGGAAAAAGATCCAAGTTGACGACATAATTGAAGAGTTTGCCTTTTAAAAATTAACGAAGAAGCCCTTTTTATAAGTTAATAAATTAAAAACATCATAGTAAGTTTATGTTTTCATTACATATTTTAAAAATATTATGTTGGGTGTGTACTTAGTATCTAATTTTATTATTATTTTTCCCTTAAAAGGCAACAAAATTCATGTTCGTCTAGGCTGCCAAAAATTTTACATTCTATTCTTTTGTGATTGGTTTAAACTACTGTAACGACCCAGAAAATCTGAACCAATTTAAATTTTTTAAATTGGCTAAAATAATGGGTTTTAAATATTTAAAATAAATATTTTCAACAATAGAGATGAAAACTGAGTTTGAATCGACAATTGAAAACGAATATAATTAATTATAATTATAGACAGGGCTTGGAAAGGCGCTGCAGTTTCAAAAATTGAATTCAAACTTTGTCGGACTGTACCGGGTGCAAAACAAAACGGATGTTAGTGAAACCAAAAATATTTAAATCTGTTAGTGAATACCTTTCTAACGAATCTGAAAAATTGAATTTTCATAACGGAAAGCAAAAGTTATGGCCGAATGAATTTTCGGAACGGTCGCTATGGAATTTATATAGCCCGTGAAATTGGCCATTTTGCATACGACCTCGGAATTCGACGAAACCACTTTTGTTGGATCCGGGATGTGAAGTTATAGCTAGGTTTCAAATTTCATAATTTTTGAAGCTAATATGTGAGCGTGGCAAAAGAAAATGTGTTTTGGTCAATTTTAGTTAAATCAGGTCGACCAGAAAATGGCCATTTTACAAACGGTCTCAGAATTCGACGAAATTAGTTTTGTTGGGACCGTATCTTCCCAACATAGCTAGATTAATTTTTCGGGAATTTTTAGAAGCAGTATGTGGCCCCGGCAAATTAAAATGTACGTTCAAAACAAAAATTAACTGTTTTATACTTTAATTTGAAGAATAACTGACTCTAACAGTCGAAATGGCTGACGAAACATATTCCATTGTGTCCGGAATGGGGGTAATTAGCTGGGGACGACAGTCGTTGGGTTTGAATCGGTGTCCGTGAGCGAAAACCCTATTTTTCGAATTAAAATAAAACCTTGGCCAATGAAAATTATCCATTCATAATTTTAATGAAAAAAAAAACCGAAACCCTCCATCGTTCAGAGAAGCCGACGATCTTCGTCATTCACCCCTTTCCGCCCACGCCGCCGCCGCTACAGGCCATTCCAGACCCTGCCACCACCGCCGTTCGCTCCGCCTCCCCCCTCTACAAATCCGACCCATCGCCGACCCCCATCGCCTCCGCCATCACCGGAATCGCCCCCACGAATTTGCAACCTTCCCATCGCCAGATCTGCTCCGATCCGCCACCATCTCCGACCCCACCACCAGCGACCTGACGCCCTCGACCTCCTCTACGACGCCATCACCTCCGATCAGACCCACGACGCACGGATTTCACGAAAACAGCGAATCCCCTTTTGAACGAACAATAAAGGTAATTCCTTTATACGTTTTAAACACTTTAGAGTGTTGCAAACTTTGAAAAATCGTATCTTGCTCGTTCCTTAATGAAATTCGATGAAACAGGAAACATCGTGACCGTGTGGACGCCTTCTACATTTTAGAAGAGACTGCATATTTTTCTGAGCCTTCTGCTATTTTTGGTGGAGTGGAACCCAATGTGAGATTTCTAATTTATAAAAAATTTGGAAAACGACGATGTATAAATTATATAGTCGATGTATGAGTTATATAAGCGTTGTACACCTCATGTATAAGCGTTGTATAAGTTGTACGGTCGATGTATAAGTTGTATATGCGTTGTAAAAATTATATATGTGTTGAAATAAAAGTGAATTGCTATATATATATATATATATATATATATATATATATATATATATATATGTATATACGCCCCACGTCCACAAACCATGGACGATATTTATTGATTGTGATGGGTGTGAAAATTGATTGATAGCGAATGGTTGTTTGGGATTGTTTGTGGTTGATATTGATTGATTGTGGTTGAAAAATACCCGTTTGTGGTTGAAAAATATTTGGTTGAAACCACATAGGATTAGTTTGTGGAAATGAAATAAATATATACATGCCGCCTGCGTGCGAACTAGATGCATGATTCCCATTGTCAAAAACCGCGAGGTTTTAAGGTAGAGCGGGGAGCCGTACTAGGGACGGTCCCGGTTTTAACTACCCTGCCGTTATGCTGCCGAAATTTTGAATAATATTCATGTGTTTGAATTATTTTCATTTGCTAAAACTATATTTATTCATTGAATAGAAAACCTTCATGTGTTGAATCGATATTCATTCGTTGATTAGAAATTCATATGTTGAATGGTATTCGCGTTTTAAATATAAAATTCACATTTTTATCTATACATAGAAACTATAGAAAACCTTCATGTGTTGAATCGATATTCATTCGATGATTAGAAATTCATGTGTTGAATGGTATTCGCGTTTTAAATATAAAAATCACATTTTTATCTATATATAGAAACTATAGAAAACCTTCATGTGTTGAATCGATATTCATTCGATGGTTAGAAATTCATGTGTTGAATGGTATTCATATTTTGAAATAAATTGTTTCATAACAAAATTCACCCTTTATTAACTATATGGAAAATGAAAAATAATCTCGTTATTTAAAAGAAATTGTTTTGTAAGAAAAAACCTATTTTATCACCTATATGAACTATATAGAATAATAGTGTTTTGAAATGAATTGTTTTACAATAAAAATCTCATTTTTTATTATATACATGAATCGTTGAAATGTGAAGTGTTAAAAATAGTCACTCGTTCAAATAAACATATATGAGTTGAAATATTCATTAATTAACTAATGATATGATTTTTGCCTATACATGCAACATTAGAATGAATGGTGTTTTTGAACCAAAAGGAATCAAATATGAAGTTGAATGGAAAATGATAAACAATAAGAACTGTATATATGTACATGCATATTTATTGAACAGGTTATAGCAAAGGGGCTAGAGAAGCGGAATAAAATTTTGTGCCCGACAAATAGGCACATATTTACTGTTTTGTTTGGGTGATGATTTTATGAGCCTGTTGGCTAGCCGTTGGCTTTTTCTTTTTCTTTTTGACATGAGACGCCCGTGTGGCTATTTGGGAATTTTCCCAGCCCTCCTGTACAAAGGAGGTTATGGCGAAATTTTCCAAAATTTTAAGGCGTTAGTGAAATATTTGAAGTGAGAACGATATTGAAATTGTTGAATGAATTATATTTATATAAATATATAAATATATAAATATAAATAAAATTAAAACGAAACAAGGCCGTGCAGTTCGTATTTTGAAACCGTGATTTCAAACAACTAGTGCGGGAAATCCGACCATTGGATTTTCCCGAAACCGCAACCGTCGGGTTCGCCTTGGAAATATCTTTCCGACGGCACCAACATGGTGAAAATCCAACGGTTGGATTGTCTGGAATGTTCAAATCTGAAGAAAAACAGCGCCAGAAACGATTATATTTATATATATATATAAATATAATTATATTTAATCGAATAACGACGCTGCAGTTCGTATTTTGAAATCGAAACTTCAAACGATTGTACCGGGAGATCCGACCGGCGGATTTTCCCGAAACTGGAACCGTTGGATTCGTTTTGAAAAGCCCTTTCTAATGATGTAAATTTTGTGAAGATCCAACGGTTAGATTTTCAGATATGTTTAATTCAAATTTGAAGAAAAACAGCGCCACGGCCGCGTTATGGCCCAAAGCGTCGTTTTGAATAAATTGACTATTTTAACATAAATAAAAATAGCAATAAATCCTTATAAAATATCATAAACGATATGGTATAGAAATAAACTGAATTTGCTCGATTTATGAAGTATTTGATGGTTGAATGCGTTTGGTGTGAAAATTACATTAAAGAACAAGATTGGTTTTGTCGAATGATTTAACCATTGAAATAAATTGATTTGAAATTCTAAATATACGTGAATTATTTGAAAAGGCCGAGTTAATTATCATTTCAAATAATTGACCGACGATTGAAAGTCGAAGATGAAGACGATGGTCGAAGACCGGAGATCTTCACCTCGTTTGGATGGTAACCGAGGTCCTGATTGGGAGGCATCCCGAAATATGGATAATGAGTGGTGATCGTCCAGACGTACGTGGTGATCAATGGGTTTGCGAGGTATTTAGTGCCTCCGATTTCGTTCAGACCCAGAACGGACTTTTAAATGGACTGTGTTTCTGACATTGGATTTTATTCTGTGTTGATTGATCTCTGTTAAATATACATCTGTTTGGCGGCGGAGAATTTATTCTTTTGCTTAACGCCCTTCTCTGAAACGCACGAGCTCAGAGGTTGTATATCGATGGACATCAGTCGCATGGCATGAATTGTCTGTGTGGCATGCTAAGATGCAGTGATCAGGGCTTTTGTTGAAAAGCAAAGTCTTGTGGTGATGATCAAAGCACCGCCTGTGTGGCGTAGCTTTGTGTATAACATGAAATCGCGAGCCTCACACCCCGGTATGAACCAAAAACGGGAGAAAGGACCTCAGGGAGGGCTTGCGTTTCCTCCTAGCTAGGGTGGTGTCAGTGACCTACCAGCCCTGACATTTATATACTTTTCACCTATGTGGTTGTTGCTGTTGCGAGGCGCCTCTGTTAGATCGGACGATCCGGGTCCGATGGAGTCACTTGTTGGCTCGCTTACGCCCCAAAGGGCGGCGAAACGTAGTGCTCAGGCATTTTAATCCACTCCGTGTGGACCGGCCCTGACGAGCCAAGGGTCGGTGCGTTCTGATCCTGAGACTCGGGCTAGGCAGTCTCGAATTCGGTAAGGACTATCTTTTGCCTTGGTTCATGACGGAAATCCAATTTCCAAATACGTGACTGTGCGGTTTTGATTGTATATATATATGGCGACATGATATATGGTACCCATGCCGTCTATAATTGATAGTTATGATTTGAAATTGTTTTCAAAGCATATTAACACTAGCAATGATATCAAATACCTTTGTTTTATTTGTATCAAGCATATTTTGGTTGTTATAAGGAAAAACTCTATCCTCCGGTTTGCGTTGCATTGTGTGATGGGAACTGAGTCTTATAACGGCTTCATTTTTATAAAAAGCATAGCGATGTTTAAAAGAAAGATTTGTTTTAAAGCACTGGCAATCCAATGGAGTAAACCCGTTCCACGAAAGTGGCGTGGTCCTGTGATTAGCCATATTATATATGTGTTGAGTAGATTTCTCATACCAGTCCCATGACTGACTCGTAGTTTGTTTCACTTTCAAACTCGGGTGCCCCTTCTTCTGCACGGGCAGCCTTGTATTCAGGTTTAGCAGGCTTTATCTGGATAGCTGGAGCTGAAGATGGATTCTATCATTTATCTCTTTTTATGCTGTTCAACTCCTATTGTACATATTTTGTTTGTTTTTCCGCTGTAGACATTTATGTATAGCTGAACTGTATTTGTACTAAGTAAGATCCTGTATACTGTGTAACTCTGATGATTACTTTTATTTTATTCTGTTCTGCTATTATCTGTTTCTGTGTTATATTCCAAAGATAACCCTTGTCTCCGTCAGTACGGGATTTGGGGACGTCACAACGTGGTATCAGAGCTTTGATTAAGCTTATTTCTGGAATATAACATTTGAACGAACTCGTCAGAAATAGAACCAGTAGTGTTCTAGGACGGGTAACTCTATAGAGATAGGATCAGCAATATCCTAGTATGAGTAAAACAGAATGAGATTACACCTCGATAGACACATTTACACTTGAAGTACATGTTTTTATGTTTTAAAAAAAAAATTCTTTTCTGTGACCTGACACTTGATCTGCCATTTGCAGAAGTACTAGAAAAATGAGTGTCAGAAATAGAAGGAATGCAGAACCCGATCTAGAGGCTCTATTAAAGAGATATCGAAATCTGAACGGAGCACAGTTCTCTGGCAATGAATCTATAATTCAAACCCAAGCTTGGATGAGTTCTGTCGAAAGAATTTTTGAGCGTATCCAGTTGAGGGATGACCAGAAACGGTTAGTAGCATCTTGGGCGCTCAAAGAAGAAGCTTTAATCTGGTGTATTTGTTTAATTCTGTTCTGCTATCATCTGTTTCTGTGTTATATTCCAAAGATAACCCTTGTCTTCGTCAGTATGGGATTTGGGGACGTCACAACGTGGTATCACCTGGGACAGATTCAAAGTGATTTTCCTAGAAAGATTTACTCCTCCCGAAGCGACGGAGCGATTATGTGATGAATTTTCTTATCTAATTCAAGGTGATATGACCGTCCCAGAGTATCATAAGAAATTCAACGAACTTGCTCACTTTGCTCCTCATCTGATTCAAGACCCAAAGAGGAAAAATCTGAGGTTTATTCATGGCCTGCAAAGGAGATATCAGAATAATGTAATGAGGAATGTGAAGCTTCCTTTTTCAGAAATGATATACATGGCTTTTCAGTATGAAGATCTCCATAAGAAAGGAATGTTGCGCGACGAAGAAGAAGTCTATTCTAGTGACAAAACAGAGTCAGAAACTGATCGTTCCGAGGCCAGAACAACATCAGAGGTCAATAAGAGGCCCAGTGCCAAGAGAAAAAGGGCCGAATCTGGGAATACGGCCACCACGTGCTCAAGCTGTAATAGAAAAGGACATTTGGCGATAAGTTGCAAATCTTGGAACCAACAAAGAAAGAATAAGTTCCCACCCGAGAAGGGATTTCGAGAGAGTAGAAAATGTTGTCAATATCATCGGATTGGCCATCTTGAAAAGGATTGCAGGCAATTTAAGAAGTCCAAAACAGTACATATAAATGAAGTGGCAGAAGCGTCTGGGCCCTCAGCTATTCAAGAAAGGCCAGATGTTTTAGAAGGCACGCTAACTGTCAAAGACATCCCAGTTAAAGTACTGTTTGACACTGGCGCGTCACGCAGCTTCGTTGCCAAGGATGCAACTAAGAAACTGGATTTAAATTTGAAAAAGCTGAAGGAACCAATGACTGTCCAGAATCCAGTTGGGGGTTCCATTGATCTCAGTTGGATTTGTGGAGTGCCGGTTTCTTTCTCTCGCTATCGGTTTCCTACCATCGCGGTCGTCGTGAATTTTAAAGAGTTTGATCTTATCTTGGGGTTAGACTGGTTGACCAAATATGAAGCTGAAGTTAAATGCACCGACAGAGTCGTAAAGGCGAAGATTAAATCATGTGATTATATAACCATTCCCTGTGAAGGTCAAAATGCTAGTAGAAAAGACTTCTGGGCAGCTTTAAATGTTTCTCCAGCCCAAATAGAAAATGTCCCTGAAGTTGCAGAGTATATTCCCGACCTAGTGAAAGATATTCCTGTCGTCAAGAACTATGCGGATGTGTTCGAGGAAGTTGTTCGTTTACCTCCGCAGAGAGAAATAGATTTCAAGATTGCTCTAATTCCGAATGCAAGGCCGGTAGTTCACGCTATTCGAAGAATGTCCTTGAAAGTGAAAGAAGAACTTGACAATCAAACACGACAGCTAGTATGGAAGGGTCTGATCAGGCCTAGTTTCTCTGATTGGGGAGCAGCAGTGGTATTTGTCCCAAAATCTAACGGTATACTACGTCTATGTGTGGATTATCGTGATCTGAACAAGCAGACAATAAAGAACAAGTATCCACTGCCGCGGATTGATGATTTGTTGGATCGATTAAATGGAGCACAAGTATTCTCAAGAATGGACCTAGCTACAGGCTTCCATCAACTTCGAATTGCCGAAGAGTGTGTTCCAATGACAACGTTCAGAGGGCCCGACTTATTCTACGAGTGGTTAGTGATGCCGTTCGGCTTATGTAACGCTCCGGCTTACTTCGTCGATCTGATGAACAGAGTATTCAGAGGAGTTTTGAATAAATTTGTATTGGTTTTTATTAATGATATTTTAATCTTCTCTAAATCAAAAGCCGAACATGAAAAGCATCTGGAACAAGTTCTAGAAATTCTGAGATGGAATGTATTAAAAGCAAAGTTATCCAAATGTATATTCTGGCAAGATGAAGTGAAATTTCTAGGCCATGTAGTATCGAAAGAAGGAATCGCTGTGGATCCAAGCAAAATCACGGCTATTCAAAACTGGAAACAGCCCCGTACCCCCCCCGAAGTCCGCAGTTTTCTCGGATTGGCTAGCTATTACCGGAAGTTCGTTAAAAACTTTTCGAAGATATCTGGCCACTTAACGATGCTCACAAAGAAGCACTCCAAGTTCAAATGGACTCCAGAAAGTGAGGAGGCTTTTGAAGAGCTAAAGTTGAGATTAACAACAACTCCAGTGTTAACCATCATCGATGGCAAAAAGGATTTAAAAGTATGGACTGATGCTTCTAGAGAAGGCCTCGGCGCAGTATTAATGCAAAGAGGCCAAGTAATTGCTTATGCTAGCTGTCAACTGAAGCCGCACGAGAAGAACTACGTAACTCATGATCTTGAGTTATTGGCTATTGTGTTCGCTTTGAAAATCTGGAGGCACTATCTTCTGGGTGAGAGATTTGAACTGTTTACAAATCACCAGTCGTTAAAGTATCTGTTCACTCAGAAGGACCTGAATCTGAGGCAGCAACGTTGGCTGGAGTTTCTTGCAGCTTATGACTTTGAAATTTTATACACTCCAGGGAAAGCCAATGTCGTGGCCGATGCATTAAGCCGAAAGAATGAGATGATCGCCAGTTTTATTATCACGACTTCATTGTTAGATAAAATATCTGCTCTTCAGGAGGATGATCAATTCATTCAGAAGATCAGAGAGATAATTCAGAAAGGCGAGCCCTCGAGTTTTCAAGTTGATAATGATGAAATTCTAAGGCTCAAAGGTCGAATATGTGTCCCTAACGTTCCTGAGCTTCGAAAGGAAGTACTGAATGAATGCCATAAGTCAAAACTTAGTATCCATCCGGGGGTAAGCAAAATGTACAATGACATTAAACGCACTTTCTGGTGGAAGTCGATGAAGAGGGACATTTCTTTATATGTTAGCCGATGCCCTACTTGCCAACTAGTCAAGAGCGACCAACAGAAATTGGCTGGATTATTACAACCGCTGGAAGTTCCGGGCTGGAAGTAGGAACATATTTCTATGGATTTCATTGATGGTCTGCCCAGAACTAGGAAAGGGAATGACAGTATTTGGGTGATCGTAGATCGCTTCACGAAGACAACCCATTTCATACCCGTCAGATCAAACAGAACTGCTCAGAGTCTCGCGCAGATATACTTCAGGGAAATAGTTAGACTGCATGGAGTGCCGCTCAGTATCGTCAGTGATAGAGATACAATATTCACTAGTAAATTCTGGGAAGCATTTCAAGTCGAGCTGGGAACGAAGTTGAACTTGAGCACCGCTTATCATCCTCAGACAGACGGTCAGACTGAGAGGGTGAATCGTATTTTGGAAGATCTGTTGCGGGCTTGTGTTATAGATTTCGGTGGATCATGGGAGACCATCTGCATTTGGCTGAATTCTCTTATAACAACAACAACCAGGCGAGTACGACAATGTCGCCACTCGAAGCATTGTATGGTAGACCGTGTCGATCCCCTGCTTGTTGGGTCGAACCAGGTAATAGACTTGTGTCGGGTCCTGATATGATTCGAGAAGATGCCGACAAAGTCGATTTTATTAAGAAGCGATTACTCGCCGCTCAAAGCCGACAAAAGAGCTATGCCGATAGGAGGAGGAGAGATATATCCTTTGCTGTTGGCGACTATGTATATTTGAAAGTATTGCCATGAGAGGAGTTATCCGGTTCAGTAAAACTAGAAAGTTGGCACCCAAATTCATTGGTCCGTTTTCTATTCTGGAACGGATCGGAACTCTCGCTTATAGGGTCAAACTGCCTGACTGGTTGCCTGGAGTTCATGATGTATTTCACATATCCCAACTTCGAAGGCACATTCATGATCCAGACTTGATCGTGGAAGAAGCAGCTCAACATGACATTGAAATTACCCCGGAATTAGCTGTGAGAAGAGAGCCGCTAAAGATAATAGGCAAAGAAACCAAAGAGCTGAGGAACAAGAAGGTTCACTTAGTCAAAGTACAATGGAGTGGAGATCCGCGAGATTGTACTTGGGAAACTGAGGACAACATTCAGAAAGCTTATCCTAGATGCCGAGTGGATATCTCTGATTGACTCTGGTGCAAGGTACATTTACCCTACTTTGCACTACCATTCAACTCTCTATTCTATTGTTATTTTCTTTTCATGGATGTGCACTTTTAATTCTATAGTCTGAATGATTTTAAAAGAGTATAGAAGTTGATCAGTATATTTTTGAAAGGTTAAAACAATTTGATTGTTGGTTGTGTTGTGATTGTAGAATTATCAAACCACTTTCGACTTTGTTCCTTTTCGGGGACGAAAAGTTTTAAGTGGGGGAGATTGTAACGACCCAGAAAATCTGAACCAATTTAAAATTTTTAAATTGGCCAAAATAATGGGTTTTAAATATTTAAAATAAATATTTTCAATAATAGAGATGAAAACTGAGTTTGAATCGACAATTGAAAACGAATATAATTAATTATAATTATAAACAGGGCTTGGAAAGGCGCTGTAGTTTCAAAAACTGAATTCAAACTTTGTCGGACTGTACCGGGTTCAAAACAAAACGGATGTTAGTGAAACCAAAAATATTTAAATCTGTTAGTGAATAACTTTCTAACGAATCTGAAAAATCGAATTTTCATGACGGAAAGCAAAAGTTATGGCCGAATGAATTTTCGGAACGGTCGCTATGGAATTTATATAGCCCGTGAAATTAGCCATTTTGCATATGACCTCGGAATTCGACGAAACTACTTTTGTTGGATCCGGGATGTGAAGTTATCGCTAGGTTTCAAATTTCATAATTTTTGAAGCAAATATGTGAGCGTGGCAAAAGAAAATGTGTTTTGGTCAATTTCAGTTAAATCAGGTCGACAAGAAAATGGTCATTTTACAAACGGTCTCAGAATTCGACGAAATCAGTTTTGTTAGGACCGTATCGTCCCAACATAGCTAGATTAATTTTTTGGGAATTTTTAGAAGCAGTATGTGGCCCCGGCAAATTAAAATGTACGTTCAAAACAAAAATTAACTGTTTTATACTTTAATTTGAAGAATGACTGACTCTAACAGTCGAAATGGCTGACGAAACATATTCCATTTTGTCTGGAATGGGGGTAATTAGCTAGGGACGATAGTCGTTGGGTTTGAATCGGTGTCGGTGAGCGAAAACCCTATTTTTCGAATTAAAATAAAACCTTGGCCAATGAAAATTATCCATTCATAATTTTAATAAAAAAAAACCGAAACCCTCCGTCGTTCAGAGAAACCGACGATCTTCGTCGTTCACCCCTTTCCGCCCATGCTGCCGCCGCTACAGGCCGTTCCAGACCCGGCCACCACCGCCGTTCGCTCCGCCTCCCCCCCTCTACAAATCCAACCCATCGTCGACCCCCATCGCCTCCGCCATCGCCGGAATCGCTCCTACGAATTTCCAACCTTCCCATTGCCAGATCTGCTCCGATCCGCCATCATCTCCGACCCTACCACCAACGACCTGACGCCCTCGACCTCCTCTACGACGCCTTCACCTCCGATCAGACCCACGACGCACGGATTTCGCGAAAACAGCGAATCCCCTTTTGAACGAACAATAAAGGTAATTCCTTTATACGTTTTAAACACTTTAGAGTGTTGCAAACTTTGAAAAATCGTATCTTGCTCGTTTCTTAATGAAATTCGATGAAACAGGAAACATTATGACCATGTGGACGCCTTCTACATTTTAGAAGAGACCGCATATTTTTCTGAGCCTTCTGCTATTTTTGGTGGAGTGGAACCCAATGTGAGATTTCTAATTTATAAACAATTTGGAAAACGACAATGTATAAATTATATAGTCGATGTATGAGTTATATAAGCGTTGTACACCTCATGTATAAGCGTTGTATAAGTTGTACGGTCGATGTATAAGTTGTATATGCATTGTAAAAATTATATATGTGTTGAAATAAAAGTGAATTGCTATATATATATATATATATATATATATATATATATATATATACGCCCCTCGTCCACAAACCATGGACGATATTTATTGATTGTGATGGGTGTGAAAATTGATTGATAGCGAATAGTTGTTTGGGATTGTTTGTGGTTGATATTGATTGATTGTGGTTGAAAAATACCCGTTTGTGGTTGAAAAATATTTGGTTGAAACCACATAGGATTAGTTTGTGGAAATGAAATAAATATATACATGTCGCCTGCGTTCGAACTAGATGCATGATTCCCATTGTCAAAAACCGCGAGGTTTTAAGGTAGAGCGAGGAGCCGTACTAGGGACGGTCCCGGTTTTAACAACCCTGCCGTTATGCTGCCGAAATTTTGAATAATATTCATGTGTTTGAATTATTTTCATTTGCTAAAACTATATTTATTCATTGAATAGAAAACCTTCATGTGTTGAATCGATATTCATTCGTTGATTAGAAATTCATGTGTTGAATGGTATTCGCGTTTTAAATATAAAATTCACATTTTTATCTATACATAGAAACTATAGAAAACCTTCATGTGTTGAATCGATATTCATTCGATGATTAGAAATTCATGTGTTGAATGGTATTCGCATTTTAAATATAAAAATCACATTTTTATCTATATATAGAAACTATAGAAAACCTTCATGTGTTGAATCGATATTCATTCGATGATTAAAAATTCATGTGTTGAATGGTATTCATATTTTGAAATAAATTGTTTCATAACAAAAATCACCCTTTATTAACTATATGGAATATGAAAAATAATCTCATTATTTAAATGAAATTGTTTTGTAAGAAAAATCCTATTTTATCACATATATGAACTATATAGAATAATAGTGTTTTGAAATGAATTGTTTTACAATAAAAATCTCATTTTTTATTATATACATGAATCGTTGAAATGTGAAGTGTTAAAAATAGCCACTCGCTCAAATAAACATATATGAGTTGAAATATTCATTAATTAATTAATGATATGATTTTTGCCTATACATGCAACATTAGAATGAATGGTGTTTTTGAACCAAAAGGAATCAAATATGAAGTTGAATGGAAAATGATAAATGATAAGAACTGTATATATGTACATGCATATTTATTGAATAGGTTATACCAAAGGGGCTAGAGAAGAGGAATAAAATTTTGTGCCCGACAAATATGTACATATTTACTGTTTTGTTTGGGTGATGATTTTATGAGCCTGTTGGCTAGCCGCTTGGCTTTTTATTTTTCTTTTCGACATGAGACGCCCATGTGGCTATTTGGGAATTTTCCCAGCCCTCCTGTACAAAGGAGGTTATGGCGAAATTTTCCAAAATTTTAAGGCGTTAGTGAAATATTTAAAGTGAGAACGATATTGAAATTGTTGAATGAACTATATTTATATAAATATATAAATATATAAATATATAAATATAAATAAAATTAAAACGAAACGAGGCCGTGCAGTTTGTATTTTGAAACCGTGATTTCAAACAACTAGTGTGGGAAATCCGACCATTGGATTTACCCGAAACCGTAACCGTCGGGTTGCCTTGGAAATATCTTTCCGACGGCACCAACTTTGTAAAAATCCAACTGTTGGATTGTCTGGAATGTTTAATTCAAATCTGAAGAAAAACAGCGCCAGAAACGATTATATATATATATATATATATATAATTATATTTAATCGAATAACGACGCTGCCGTTCGTATTTTGAAATCGAAACTTCAAACGATTGTACCTTGAGATCCGACCGTCGGATTTTCCCGATACTGGAACCGTTGGATTCGTTTTGAAAAGACCTTTCTAATGATGTAAATTTTGTGAAGATCCAATGGTTAGATTTTCAGATATGTTTAATTCAAATTTGAAGAAAAACAGCGCCACGGCCACGTTATGGCCCGAAGCGTCGTTTTGAATAAATTGGCTATTTTAAAACAAATAAAAATAGCGATAAATCCTTATAAAATATCATAAACTATATGGTATAGAAATAAACTGAATTTGCTCGATTTATGTAGTATTTGATGGTTGAATGCGTTTGGTGTGAAAATTACATTAAAGAACAAGATTGGTGTTGTCGAATGATTTAACCATTGAAATAAATTGATTTGAAATTCTAAATATACGTGAATTATTTGAAAAGTCCGAGTTAATTCTCATTTCAAATAATTGACCGACGATTGAAAGTCGAAGATGAAGACGATGGTCGAAGACCGGAGATCTTCACCTCGTTTGGATGGTAACCGAGGTCCTGATTGGGAGGCATCCCGAAATATGGATAATGAGTGGTGATCGTCCAGACGTACGTGGTGATCGATGGGTTTGCGAGGTATTTAGTGCCTCCGGTTTCGTTTAGACCCAGAACGGACTTGTAAATGGACTTTGTGTCTGACATTGGATTTTATTCTGTGTTGATTGATCTCTGTTAAATATACATCTGTTTGGCGGCGGAGAATTTATTCTTTTGCTTAATGCCCTTCTCTGAAACGCACGAGCTCAGAGGTTGTATATTAATGGACATCAGTCGCATGGCATGAATTATCTGTGTGGCATGCTAAGATGCAGTGATCAGGGCTTTTGTTGAAAAGCAAAGTCTTGTGGTGATGATCAAAGCACCGCCTGTGTGGCGTAGCTTTGTGTATAACGTGAAATCGCGAGCCTCACACCCCGGTATGAACCAGAAACGGGAGAAAGGACCTCAGGGAGGGCCTGCGTTTCCTCCTAGCTAGGGTGGTGTCAGTGACCTACCAGCCCTGACATTTATATACTTTTCACCTATGTGGTTGTTGCTGTTGCGAGGCGCCTCTGTTAGATCGGACGATCTGGGTCCGATGGAGTCACTTGTTGGCTCGCTTACGCCCCAAAGGGCGGCGAAACGTAGTGCTCAGGCATTTTAATCCACTTCGTGTGGACCGGCCCTGACGAGCCAAGGCTCGATGCGTTCTGATCCTGAGACTCGGGCTAGGCAGTGTCGAATTCGGTAAGGACTATCTTTTGCCTTGGTTCATGACGGAAATCCAATTTCCAAATACGTGACTGTGCGGTTTTGATTGTATATATATATGGCGACATGATATATGGTACCCATGCCGTCTATAATTGATAGTTATGATTTGAAATTGTTTTCAAAGCATATTAACACTAGCAATGATATCAAATACCTTTGTTTTATTCGTATCAAGCATATTTTGGTCATTATAAGGAAAAACTCTATCCTCCGGTTTGCGTTGCATTGTGTGATGGGAACTGAGTCTTATAACGGCTTCATTTTTATAAAAAGCATAGCGATGTTTAAAAGAAAGATTTGTTTTAAAGCACTGGCAATCCAATGGAGTCAACCCGTTCCACGAAAGTGGCGTGGTCCTGTGATTAGCCATATTATATATGTGTTGAGTAGATTTCTCATACCAGTCCCATGACTGACTCGTAGTTTGTTTCACTTTCAAACTCGGGTGCCCCTTTTTCTGCACGGGTAGCCTTGTATTCAGGTTTAGCAGGCTTTATCTGGATAGCTGGAGCTGAAGATGGATTCCATCATTTATCTCTTTTTATGCTGTTCTGCTCCTATTGTACATATTTTGTTTGTTTTTCCGCTGTAGACATTTATGTATAGCTGAACTGTATTTGTACTAAGTAAGATCCTGTATACTGTGTAAATCTGATGATTACTTTTATTTTATTCTATTCTGCTATTATCTGTTTCTGTGTTATATTCCAAAGATAACCCTTGTCTCCGTCAGTACGGGATTTGGGGACGTCACAACGTGGTATCAGAGCTTTGGTTAAGCTTATTTCTGGAATATAACATTTGAACGAACTCGTCAGAAATAGAACCAGTAGTGTTCTAGGACGGGTAACTCTATAGAGATAGGATCAGCAATATCCTTGTATGAGTAAAACAGAATGAGATTACACCTCGATAGACACATTTACACTTGAAGTACATGTTTCTATGTTTAAAAAAAAAAATTCTTTTCTGTGACCTGACACTTGATCTGCCATTTGCAGAAGTACTAGAAAAATGAGTGTCAGAAATAGAAGCAATGCAGAACCCGATCTAGAGGCTCTATTAAAGAGATATCGAAATTTGAACGGAGCACAGTTCTCTGGCAATGAATCTATAATTCAAACCCAAGCTTGGATGAGTTCTGTCGAAAGAATTTTTGTGCGTATCCAGCTGAGGGATGACCGGAAACGGTTAGTAGCATCTTGGGCACTCAAAGAAGAAGCTTTAATCTGGTGTATTTATTTAATTCTGTTCTGCTATTATCTGTTTCTGTGTTATATTCCAAAGATAACCCTTGTCTCCGTCAGTATGGGATTTGGGGACGTCACAACGTGGTATCACCTGGGACAGATTCAAAGTGATTTTCCTAGAAAGATTTACTCCTCCCGAAGCGACGGAGCGATTATGTGATGAATTTTCTTATCTAATTCAAGGTGATATGACCGTCCCAGAGTATCATAAGAAATTCAACGAACTTGCTCACTTTGCTCCTCATCTGATTCAAGACCCAAAGAGGAAAAATCTGAGGTTTATTCATGGCCTGCAAAGGAGATATCAGAATAATGTAATGAGGAATGTGAAGCTTCCTTTTTCATAAATGATATACATGGCTTATCAGTATGAAGATCTCCATAAGAAAGGAATGTTGCGCGACGAAGAAGAAGTCTGTTCTAGTGACAAAACAGAGTCAGAAACTGATCGTCCCGAGGCCAGAACAACGTCAGAGGTCAATAAGAGGCTCAGTTCCAAGAGAAAAAGGGCTGAATCTGGGAATACGGCCGCCACGTGCTCAAGCTGTAATAGAAAAGGACATTTGGCGATAAGTTGCAAATCTTGGAACAAACAAAGAAAGAATAAGTTCCCACCTGAGAAGGGATTTCGAGAGAGTAGAAAATGTTGTCAATATCATCGGATTGGCCATCTTGAAAAGGATTCCAGGCAATTTAAGAAGTCCAAAACAGTACATATAAATGAAGTGGCAGAAGCTTCTGGGCCCTCAGCTATTCAAGAAAGGCCAGATGTTTTAGAAGGCACGCTAACTGTCAAAGACATCCCAGTTAAAGTATTGTTTGACACTGGCGCGTGACGCAACTTCATTACCAAGGATGCAGCTAAGAAACTGGATTTGAATTTGAAAAAGCTGAAGGAACCAATGACTGTCCAGAATCCAGTTGGGGGTTTCATTGATCTCAGTTGGATTTGTGGAGTGCCGGTTTCTTTCTCTCGTTATCGGTTTCCTACCATCGCGATCGTCATGAATTTTAAAGAGTTTGATCTTATCTTGGGGTTAGACTGGTTGACCAAATATGAAGCTGAAGTTAAATGCGCCGACAGAGTCGTAAAGGCGAAGATTAAATCAGGTGATTATATAACCATTCCCTGTGAAGGTCAGAATGCTAGTAGAAAAGACTTCTGGGCAGCTTTAAATGTTTCTCCAGCCCAAATAGAAAATGTCCCTGAAGTTGCAGAGAATATTCCCGACCTAGTGAAAGATATTCCTATCGTCAAGAACTATGCGGATGTGTTCGAGGAAGTTGTTCGTTTACCTCCGCAGAGAGAAATAGATTTCAAGATTGCTTTAATTCCGAATGCAAGGTCGGTAGTTCACGCTATTCGAAGAATGTCCTTGAAAGAGAAAGAAGAACTTGACAATCAAACACGACAGCTAGTAAGGAAGGGTCCGATCAGGCTTAGTTTCTCTGATTGGGGAGCAGCAGTGGTATTTGTCCCAAAATCTGACGGTAATCTACGTTTATGTGTGGATTATCGTGATCTGAAAAGGCAGACAATAAAGAACAAGTATCCATTGCCGCGGATTGATGATTTGTTGGATCGATTAAATGGAGCACAAGTATTCTCAAGAATGGACCTAGCTACAGGCTTCCATCAACTTCGAATTGCCGAAGAGTGTGTTCCAATGACAGCGTTCAGAGGCCCCGACTTATTCTACGAGTGGTTAGTGATGCCGTTCGGCTTATGTAACGCTCCGACTTACTTCGTCGATCTGATGAACAGAGTATTCAGAGGAGTTTTGAATAAATTTGTATTGGTTTTTATTAATGATATTTTAATCTTCTCTAAATCAAAAGCCGAACATGAAAAGCATCTGGAACAAGTTCTAGAAATTCTGAGACGGAATGTATTAAAAGCAAAGTTTTCCAAATGTATATTCTGGCAAGATGAAGTGAAATTTCTAGGCCACGTAGTATCAAAAGAAGGAATCGCTGTGTATCCAAGAAAAATCACGGCTATTCAAAACTGAAAACAGCCCCGTACCCCCACTGAAGTCCGCAGTTTTCTCGGATTGGCTAGCTATTACCGGAAGTTCGTTAAAAACTTTTCGAAGATATCTGGCCACTTAACGAAGCTCCCAAAGAAGCACTCCAAGTTCAAATGGACTCCAGAAAGTGAGGAGGCTTTTGAAGAGCTAAAGTTGAGATTAACAACAGCTCCAATGTTAACCATCATCGATGGCAACCAGGATTTAAAAGTATGGACTGATGCTTATAGAGAAGGCCTCGGCGCAGTATTAATGCAAAGAGGCCAAGTAATTGCTTATGCTAGCTGTCAACTGAAGCCGCACGAGAAGAACTACTGTAACAACCCGAAAATCTGGGCCAGTTTAAAATTTTTATTTTGGCAATTTTAGCGAATTTTGATTATTTAAAATGAATTATTTTAAATAATATCGACGAGAAATTTATTTAGAATATAATTCGAACGTATATATTATACGCGTCGTCGTTAGAATATAAATATTTATATATAATTATAAATAGAATTGAAAATGGCGCAGTAGTTCGATAATTCGATTTCAAACTTCAATTGAATGTACCGGGTGCAAAACAATCCGGATTTTAGTGAAACCAAAAATAATGGGATCTAATTGATGATATCTTTCCAACGAATCCGAATAATTGAAATTTCATAGCGGGAATCAAAAGATATGTCCAATTGGAAATTCTGAATAGTCGCTATGGAATTCAGGCCCTTAAAAATGGACATTTTGCAAATGACCTCGGATCTCGACGAAACCAGTTTTGTTGGGTCCGTGATGTCGAGTTATTGCTAGATTCCAAATTTTATAATTTTTCGAATCAATATGTGAGTGTGGTAAAGGAAAACGCGTTTGACCAGTTTCAGTTGATGTTAATCGACTGGAAAATGGCCATTTTTCCAACGGTCTCGGAATTCGACGAAACTAGTTTTGTTAGGACCGTATCGTCAATACGAAGCTAGAAAATATTTTTCTGCAATTTTTAGAGTTAGTATGTGACCCCGGTAATTTGAAATGTACGTTTAAAATTCAATATAATGATTTAAATGTAAATTAAACGGAAACTGATTCAAACAGTCGAATCAGCTTGCGATGCATGTCCCATTGTGCTCGGAATGGGGGTAATACGCTATGGACGACAGGCGGTGGGCCTCGTTTCGAGGTCGTATGAAAAAGCCAACTTTTTGGGAATTGAAAAGGAAAAAAAAATTAATTAATTATATTTCTTTATTTAAAACCCCCTCCCCCGTCTTCTTTCTCCCCAATTCAGTTTTTAAAGAAAAAAAATATAAAAAAAGTACCGCCGCCCTCCTTTATCACCCCCGCGCCTCCTCCTGCTGCCGCCGCCTGTGCTGCTTCTTCTTCCACCTCGTACGCCGCCCTCCTCTTCTTCTCCTTCTCCTCCGTTCATCTCTAGTCCGCACCCCTCTCCTTCCCAACGCCAACGCCCACGCCCTAGCCGCCGTTAGCCGACCCCAAACGCCACCTCGCACCCCATCCACCCTCGTCGAAACCCCCCCCTTCTCGATTTGCGCAAGGACCTTCAGCAAACCCCCCCCATGTGAAGAACAACCGCGCCTTAGCTCCCCGTGTGCCACCACCGTGAATCGCCAGGGTCCACCGCCAGTCAGTCCCGCCAGTGTTGACGTCCAGTGCCTCTTCCCGTCACCTCAGAGCAGTCATGGACCCCCTCCTCCTTAACAAATCAATGTGAGTTTCTTATTTGTAAAAACTAGATCTTTATACTTTATAAAGTTAGGATCTTTAACTATATGAAGTTAGATTTTTAACAACGTAAAGTTTAGATTTGGAAAAGCATTGTTGAAAGGCTTGAAGGGTATATGAGGTCATAATTTTTAAACAAAGAAAATATAAAAACTGATTTATAAAGAATTTAAAAACTGATTTATTAGATTTAAAAATTGTTTTTTTAAAGAATATGGTTTTTATATTTTTAAAGTATTAAAAATATAGTCTTTACTATATAGCATAATAAAAAATATGATTTTTATATTTTTAAAGTAGTAAAAATATAATCTTTTATATTACAAAAGGATAAAAATATGATTTTTATATAGTGAACTTCGAATTAAAAATATGATTTTTATATATTGAACTTCGAAATAAAAATATGATTTTTATATATTGAACTTCGAAATAAAAATATGATTTTTATATATTGAACTTCGAAATAAAAATATGATTTTTATATATGGAATAGCGAAGTAAAAATTCGATTTTTACATAGGTAGTGAAAGCGGACAACGAAGGCAACGAAGATGCGATAACGATGAAGATTTCTATCAATGAAGTGAAGTGGAGCTAGGATAGCTATATGTGAGAATTTCTCACCTTTCAATTTTATTTCTAGTTATATATATATACTAGGATGCAGACGGTGCTTAGTAGCACCCGGCACAATCGTCCACAGACCATGGACTTGTTTGTTTGGTTGCGTAGATTAGTTGGATTATTTGATTGAAATTGAATTGTGTGGTGAAATGAATTGATTTGATTGATGTGTGAATGGCGTGGGCCTTCACTAGACCGGGGATAAGGCTAGGCCTTGTCCCGTTTCTAGTATCGTGCCGTTATGCCGCCGAAATTTTCTAAAATATGTTAGAAAAATAAAAATATCATTTTATTTAAAGAATGAACTGAATAGAAATTCATATGTTGGAATAAAATGTTTTATCGTTAAAAATATAATTTTAACGTGAATGTGAATAAATAAATATTCATTTACAAACCGGACGGTTTGTTTATGTACACCTATTTGAAGGACATTGATTGGGTCGATAAATTTTACACATCGCCCAACTGCACAAATAAAATATTTGTTTGATTGTTTGAAACCCCACACGGGTGTTGGGATGAAATTTGAAGTTCACTCATCCTGATTGATTAAATATGTCGATCGATTGATTGACAGGCTGTTATAAGCGTTGAATATCTATATTTGATGCTTATACAGTGTAGTGCACTTTGGTTGATGGTTGATTATTTTTCAATGCTATTATATACATGTGTTGTATGGAAATCCATATAAATAACTTTATATGGTAATTGGTTGGGCCTCATTCCAATTTGAAAAATAAAGAATATTATAAAATAAAAGTTCATGTGTGACAGTACTCATTCATTGAGATTGGTCATGTGTTGAACGAAATATTTTAGTAAAAAAATTTACACCTTTATCGGTATAAAATAAAAGTTCATGTGTTGACAGTACTCATTCATTGAGATTGGTCATGTGTTGAACGAAATATTTTAATAATAAAATTTACGTCTTTATCGATATGAAATAAAAGTTCATGTGTTGACAGTACTCATTCATTGAGATTGGTCATGTGTTGAACGAAATATTTTAATAATAAAATTTACATCTTTATCGATATGAAATAAAAGTTCATGTGTTGACAGTACTCATTCATTGAGATTGGTCATGTGTTGAACGAAATATTTTAATAATAAAATTTACATCTTTATCGATATGAAATAAAAGTTCATGTGTTGACAGTACTCATCCATTGAGATTGGTCATGTGTTGAACGAAATATTTTGATAAATAACAACTATTTTGAAAAAGAAATATTTGAAATAGAATATTTGAAAAATAGAAATTTATGAAGCCGTGTTGATTAGATTGACGCCATTTTGACGTGAACGATATTTATATCGATTTTATTCATTTTAAAATGAATATTGAAAAGTGATTTCGAAATCGAATATTTCGAAATGAATTGAATTTAAAACGATTTCGAAATGAATGGAATTGAAAACGATTTCGAAATGAATTGAATGGAAAACGATTTCTAAATGAAATGAATTGAAAACGATTTCGAAATGAAATGAATTGAAAACGATTTCGAAATGAAATGAATTGAAAACGATTTCGAAATGAAATGAATTGAAAACGATTTCGAAATGAATTGAATTGAAAACGATTTCGAAATGAATTGAATTGAAAACGATTTCGAAATGAATTGAAAACGAATTCAAATTGAATTGAAAGCGAATTGAAATGAATTCAAATTGAATTGAAATTTGAATTGAATAGAAATGAATTTTAAAACGAATTTATAAAGAAGAATTTAATTTTGGTTTGAATTGAAATGGAAGTTGAAATCGCTTTTGAAACGATTTTAAAACTATTTATCATTCATTTTAAATGGAAATCGACGAAATATATATTATATATATTATATATATATAATATAATGGCCTGAATAGAACGCGCCGCGCCGCGGCAGTTCGTGAATTTCGACCATTTATTTCAAACGGACATTACGGGAGATCCGACCGTCGTATTCTCCTAAAACCGGAACCGTTGGGTTCGTATCGAAAAGAGCTTTCTAACGAATATTAGAAATTTGAAATCTAACGGTTGGATTTGGAGATATGTCCAAATCAAATTCGAAAAAGGTCGCTGTAAGTGCAGTTCGATGGCCATTGATGGAAATCGACTGTACAGGCCTTGATAAAATTATTAAAAATAGTAATAATTTGTGTAAAATCATAAGAAATGATTTGGAAAGATTTGGGATGTAAAACTCCATATTTGAAAAGATAAAAATAGATTTTTATCGAAATGAACTAGTTTTGAACTAGAAATATAATTCTATTTATTTTTAAATAAATAAATTGAATTGGAAAAGGGTTTTAAACATAACCAGAATTTCCAATGATTGCATTGGAGTGGATTTGAATCGAAATTGTCTTCGGAATATTTCGATGTTGGATTTCGTGATTATACAGATGTTGTTATGGAAATTTGAAAGATATAGATATATATATCGTTATTTCCCATACGATATCTGTTTGTCAGAGAATTTGATATTGAATATAAGCCGGGATATTTTCTATTCAGAGCCTTGTGTTGAATATCAAATGTGATTTGGGTTTGTCGTGAATGGTGTCTTCACTAACACTGTTCCTGGACCCAGTTGAGAAAAGATTAAATCTTTTTATTTAGGTTTAATGAAGTGTACCAATTAAATAACATTTAATTGGAATTGAATCGATATTGATTTTTGGGTTTATCGTGGACAGTGTTTTAAATAACACTCGTTCTTTAACCCGATGATTAATGAATGTGATTTTGGGTTTATCGTGAACCGTGTTTTTAAATGACATTGATTCTTTAACCCAGTCAAAGATTAAAACTAAGTGGAGTTTTAATGAATCATTAATTAGATTGAAATAATCAAAATGGAGTATCACCAGTTTTGCTCCGAGCGATAGTTAAATCTTTAATTAGATTTGAACGCGAAATGGTAATTGAGTTTACCGATAACACTGTGGTGTTAGATATGAAGTATTACCAGTTTTACTTCATGGGATGAATAGGTTGGGATTGGGAAATTAAAACAAATAATTACTTCGGTAAATTTCGTTAATCCCGACTAGTTTGAATTGATATTCAAGAGTAGATTAAAGAATAAATTAAAGAATTTATCTTTGATAAAATTAACGGGAACCCTTCCCTATGAATGTGAAATTTAGAAACTAACTGTCGGTTAGCTAAGCAGAATGGTTTTCTGGATATTGATCTGATGTTGGTTTCGGCCTTCGGGGTTAATATTTGGGGAATTATTCTCTTGATTAATTTATGGTTAGTGACTAATGAATTGGAATGAGGCGTATGTTGTGTTTGTGTAACACTTTTATAATATATACGCGAGTTATTCGGAAAGACCGGGTTTATCCCATTCTGAATAACTGATACGACGATAAGTCGAAGATGAAGACGGTGGTCGAAGACCGGAGGTCTTCACGTCGTTTGGGTAATTACTGATGATCTTGATTGGGCTGTACACCCAAGAAGATGGAAACAGTTAGTGATCGTCCAGACGTACTTGGAGATCGATGGATATGCGGGGTACTAGGTGCCTCCGGTTTCGTTCAGACCCAGAACGGACTTGTAAATGGACGGTGTGTCTGACATCGGATTTCATTCTATGTGACTGATATCGGTTGCATAGGATGGTTTGCCTGTGTGGCATGCTAAGATGCAAATGATCAAGGCTTCTGTTGAAAAGCAAAGTCTTGTGGTGATGATCAAAGCACGGCCTTTGTGGCGTAGCTTTGTGTAACGTTTACCTCGCGTGTTTCACACCAGGTATGAACCAAAAACGGGAGACGGACCTCAGGGAGGGCCTGCGTTTCCTCCTAGCTAGAAGTGGCGTCAGTGGTTTTACACGCCCTGACGAGTTTGACTTATGTGGTTGTTGCTGTTGCGAGGCGCCTCGGTTAGATCGGACGATCCGGGTCCGATGGAGTCATTCGTTGGCTCGCTTACGCCCCAAAGGGCGGCGAAACGCAGTGTTCAGGATTTAAGTTTAATCCACTCCGTGTGGACCGGCCCTGACGATCCAAGGGTCGATGCGTTCTGATCCTGAGACTCGGGCTAGGCAGTCTCGAATCGGTTGAGGACTATCTTTTGCCTCGGTTCATAGATGGAAATCCAATTTCCAAATACGTGACATTTGCGGTTTTGATTGTAAACTTATATATGGCGACATAGTGTTATGGGGCATTCATGCCGCCTATGATTGATACTTATGATTTGAAGTTGTTTTATACACTATGCACTTATTATAGTATCAAATGATTTGTTTTAAAACGTACCAAGCATTCTTTGGCTGTTATAAGGGAAAACCCTATCCCCCGGCTTGCGTTGCATTGTGTGATAGGACCTGGGTCTTATAACAGCTTCATTTTTCTTTATTTAGCATTGCGCTGTTTGTTTTATGCACGGGTATTCTTGGGAGGAAACCCGTTCCATGTTATACGGCGTGGTCCCTTGATTTACCTAGCTTTAAAAATAAAGATTAACTGTTTTAGTTCTCACACCAGTCCCATGACTGACCTGGAGTTTATTGTTTTAACCTAAACTCTGGGTGCCCCTATTTTGACACGGGCAGCTAGTAGTTTTGGTTTTGCAGATTTATATTCACAGGATCCTGGTTTACAGCTGGAATGATATCCGGAAAGCTTTGTATCCGTATATCCCTTCTAGTTGTGTATTGTATTATTTTCCGCTGCTATGTATTCAAATGTAATTTAAATCTCTGGTATTTCTGTGTAATATTCGTTTATACTCTGTATATTCTTGTAATCTGATGCATTGTTGTAATATACAATGAAATGTTCTTTTATATGCATTCTGTTTTGTCGTGTTCTCAAAACGATAGGGCGTTTCGAACGGTCTGGGTCGGTTTAGCGACTGGTTCGGACCGAGCGAAATTCGGTGCCGTCACAGTTGGTATCAGAGCTTTGGTTTACAAAGCTCAGAGAACAAGACACATTAGAACTATACGAAAGAATTCATCAGATATTGGATTAGTAATACCCAATTAGAATGACTCGTTAGAGATAGGATCAGTAGTATCCTAGAACGAGTGTGAAGAGTATATTTTTCAAATGAAAACAATTTTGTTTTGAAAATCTAAATCAACTATTCGTATTTGGTTATTTATTTATATTGATGTGGACAATCCAGTATATATAGATTTTGTGTATGCGTCTGATCCGCGTGTATTCGAAATTTTAATATACTGGATAGATATAGAATTACGCTCTAGTCGCCCGGGAGTGATTCTGATGATTGATATATCATCATCAGAATTTATATTCGAGTGACGAACGTGTAATATCTATATATTTCCATTAGACTGGTGTGAGAACCAAAATTAGATAGGGCTAATTGTTGTGATTTGGCATCAAAAACTTGATTTTTGACTATGTAGCGAAATTATGAATTTGAAACGTTAATTCACTAATTGATTGATGTTTGTGTTGTTTGTTCATTTGTTTGCTAATTTTGAACCATTATGCCTAATTGAACCAAATATTGAGTTATATTGAAAATTGGTCGCATTTGCTTGCATATACATATACTTACATTGAACAGGTCATAGCAAGGAGGCTAGGGTCAGAGAATAAAATTTGTTTGCCCGACAAATAGGTACATGTTTACTACATAATTTCATGTTTTGTTTGGGTGATGATGATTTTGTGAGCCTATTGGCTAGCCGCTTGGCTTTTTCTTTTTCTTTTTGAGATCTGAAGGACCGGGGAAGCTATTTGAAATTCCCCGATGCTCCCGGTGCAGGGGAGGTTATGGCGAAATTTTTCAAAAATTTAGGGTGTTAGCCAAATTTTTGAAATTTTGGAAACTCTCAGAAACTAAAGAGTTGGAGAATGGAAGCCAGATCGAGCGTAGAGTTGATTAATCAAACCACTTTCGACTTTGTTCCTTTTCGGGGACGAAAAGTTTTAAGTGGGGGAGATTGTAACAACCCGAAAATCTGGGCCAGTTTAAAATTTTTATTTTGGCAATTTTAGCGAATTTTGATTATTTAAAATGAATTATTTTAAATAATATCGACGAGAAATTTATTTAGAATATAATTCGAACGTATATATTATACGCGTCGTCGTTAGAATATAAATATTTATATATAATTATAAATAGAATTGAAAATGGCGCGGTAGTTCGATAATTCGATTTCAAACTTCAATTGAATGTACCGGGTGCAAAACAATCCGGATTTTAGTGAAACCAAAAATAATGGGATCTAATTGATGATATCTTTCCAACGAATCCGAATAATTGAAATTTCATAGCGGGAATCAAAAGATATGTCCAGTTGGAAATTCTGAATAGTCGCTATGGAATTCAGGCCCTTAAAAATGGACATTTTGCAAATGACCTCGGATCTCGACGAAACCAGTTTTGTTGGGTCCGTGATGTCGAGTTATTGCTAGATTCCAAATTTCATAATTATTCGAATCAATATGTGAGTGTGGTAAAGGAAAACGCGTTTGACCAGTTTCAGTTGATGTTAATCGACTGGAAAATGGCCATTTTTTCAACGGTCTCGGAATTCGACGAAACTAGTTTTGTTAGGACCGTATCGTCAATACGAAGCTAGAAAATATTTTTCTGCAATTTTTAGAGTTAGTATGTGACCCCGGTAATTTGAAATGTACGTTTAAAATTCAATATAATGATTTAAATGTAAATTAAACGGAAACTGATTCAAACAGTCGAATCAGCTTGCGATGCATGTCCCATTGTGCTCGGAATGGGGGTAATACGCTATGGACGACAGGCGGTGGGCCTCGTTTCGAGGTCGTATGAAAAAGCCAACTTTTTGGGAATTAAAAAGGAAAAAAATAATAATTAATTATATTTCTTTATTTAAAACCCCCTCCCCCGTCTTCTTTCTCCCCAATTCAGTTTTTAAAGAAAAAAAAATATAAAAAAAGTACCGCCGCCCTCCTTTATCACCCCCGCGCCTCCTCCTGCTGCCGCCGCCTGTGCTGCTTCTTCTTCCACCTCGTACGCCGCCCTCCTCTTCTTCTCCTTCTCCTCCGTTCATCTCTAGTCCGCACCCCTCTCCTTCCCAACGCCAACGCCCACGCCCTAGCCGCCGTTAGCCGACCCCAAACGCCACCTCGCACCCCATCCACCCTCGTCGAAACCCCCCCCTTCTCGATTTGCGCAAGGACCTTCAGCAAACCCCCCCCCCCCATGTGAAGAACAACCGCGCCTCAGCTCCCCGTGTGCCACCACCGTGAATCGCCAGGGTCCACCGCCAGTCAGCCCCGCCAGTGTTGACGTCCAGTGCCTCTTCCCGTCACCTCAGAGCAGTCATGGACCCCCTCCTCCTTAACAAATCAATGTGAGTTTCTTATTTGTAAAAACTAGATCTTTATACTTTATAAAGTTAGGATCTTTAACTATATGAAGTTAGATTTTTAACAACGTAAAGTTTAGATTTGGAAAAGCATTGTTGAAAGGCTTGAAGGGTATATGAGGTCATAATTTTTAAACAAAGAAAATATAAAAACTGATTTATAAAGAATTTAAAAACCGATTTATTAGATTTAAAAATTGTTTTTTTTAAAGAATATGGTTTTTATATTTTTAAAGTATTAAAAATATAGTCTTTACTATATAGCATAATAAAAAATATGATTTTTATATTTTTAAAGTAGTAAAAATATAATCTTTTATATTGCAAAAGGATAAAAATATGATTTTTATATAGTGAACTTCGAATTAAAAATATGATTTTTATATATTGAACTTCAAAATAAAAATATGATTTTTATATATTGAACTTAGAAATAAAAATATGATTTTTATATATTGAACTTCGAAATAAAAATATGATTTTTATATATGGAATAGCGAAGTAAAAATTCGATTTTTACATAGGTAGTGAAAGCGGACAACGAAGGCAACGAAGATGCGATAACGATGAAGATTTCTATCAATGAAGTGAAGTGGAGCTAGGATAGCTATATGTGAGAATTTCTCACCTTTCAATTTTATTTCTAGTTATATATATATACTAGGATGCAGACGGTGCTTAGTAGCACCCGACACAATCGTCCACAGACCATGGACTTGTTTGTTTGGTTGCGTAGATTAGTTGGATTATTTGATTGAAATTGAATTGTGTGGTGAAATGAATTGATTTGATTGATGTGTGAATGGCGTGGGCCTTCACTAGACCGGGGATAAGGCTAGGCCTTGTCCCGTTTCTAGTATCGTGCCGTTATGCCGCCGAAATTTTCTAAAATATGTTAGAAAAATAAAAATATCATTTTATTTAAAGAATGAACTGAATAGAAATTCATATGTTGGAATAAAATGTTTTATCGTTAAAAATATAATTTTAACGTGAATGTGAATAAATAAATATTCATTTACAAACCGGACGGTTTGTTTATGTACACCTATTTGAAGGACATTGATTGGGTCGATAAATTTTACACATCGCCCAACTGCACAAATAAAATATTTGTTTGATTGTTTGAAACCCCACACGGGTGTTGGGATGAAATTTGAAGTTCACTCATCCTGATTGATTAAATATGTCGATCGATTGATTGACAGGCTGTTATAAGCGTTGAATATCTATATTTGATGCTTATACAGTGTAGTGCACTTTGGTTGATGGTTGATTATTTTTCAATGCTATTATATACATGTGTTGTATGGAAATCCATATAAATAACTTTATATGGTAATTGGTTGGGCCTCATTCCAATTTGAAAAATAAAGAATATTATAAAATAAAATTTCATGTGTGACAGTACTCATTCATTGAGATTGGTCATGTGTTGAACGAAATATTTTAGTAATAAAATTTACACCTTTATCGATATAAAATAAAAGTTCATGTGTTGACAGTACTCATTCATTGAGATTGGTCATGTGTTGAACGAAATATTTTAATAATAAAATTTACATCTTTATCGATATGAAATAAAAGTTCATGTGTTGACAGTACTCATTCATTGAGATTGGTCATGTGTTGAACGAAATATTTTAATAATACAATTTACATCTTTATCGATATGAAATAAAAGTTCATGTGTTGACAGTACTCATTCATTGAGATTGGTCATGTGTTGAACGAAATATTTTAATAATAAAATTTACATCTTTATCGATATGAAATAAAAGTTCATGTGTTGACAGTACTCATCCATTGAGATTGGTCATGTGTTGAACGAAATATTTTGATAAATAACAACTATTTTGAAAAAGAAATATTTGAAATAGAATATTTGAAAAATAGAAATTTATGAAGCCGTGTTGATTAGATTGACGCCATTTTGACGTGAACGATATTTATATCGATTTTATTCATTTTAAAATGAATATTGAAAAGTGATTTCGAAATCGAATATTTCGAAATGAATTGAATTTAAAACGATTTCGAAATGAATGGAATTGAAAACGATTTCGAAATGAATTGAATGGAAAACGATTTCGAAATGAAATGAATTGAAAACGATTTCGAAATGAAATGAATTGAAAACGATTTCGAAATGAAATGAATTGAAAACGATTTCGAAATGAAATGAATTGAAAACGATTTCGAAATGAATTGAATTGAAAACGATTTCGAAATGAATTGAATTGAAAACGATTTCGAAATGAATAGAAAACGAATTCAAATTGAATTGAAAGCGAATTGAAATGAATTCAAATTGAATTGAAATTTGAATTGAATAGAAATGAATTTTAAAACGAATTTATAAAGAAGAATTTAATTTTGGTTTGAATTGAAATGGAAGTTGAAATCGCTTTTGAAACGATTTTAAAACTATTTATCATTCGTTTTAAATGGAAATCGATGAAATATATATTATATATATTATATATATAATATAATGGCCTGAATAGAACGCGCCGCGCCGCGGCAGTTCGTGAATTTCGACCATTTATTTCAAACGGACATTACGGGAGATCCGACCGTCGGATTCTCCTAAAACCGGAACCGTTGGGTTCGTATCGAAAAGAGCTTTCTAACGAATATTAGAAATTTGAAATCTAACGGTTGGATTTGGAGATATGTCCAAATCAAATTCGAAAAAGGTCGCTGTAAGTGCAGTTCGATGGCCATTGATGGAAATCGACTGTACAGGCCTTGATAAAATTATTAAAAATAGCAATAATTTGTGTAAAATCATAAGAAATGATTTGGAAAGATTTGGGATGAAAAACTCCATATTTGAAAAGATAAAATTAGATTTTTATCGAAATGAACTAGTTTTGAACTAGAAATATAATTCTATTTATTTTTAAATAAATAAATTGAATTGGAAAAGGGTTTTAAACATAACCAGAATTTCCAATGATTGCATTGGAGTGGATTTGAATCGAAATTGTCTTCGGAATATTTCGATGTTGGATTTCGTGATTATACAGATGTTGTTATGGAAATTTGAAAGATATAGATATATATATCGTTATTTCCCATACGATATCTGTTTGTCAGAGAATTTGATATTGAATATAAGCCGGGATATTTTCTATTCAGAGCCTTGTGTTGAATATCAAATGTGATTTGGGTTTGTCGTGAATGGTGTCTTCACTAACACTGTTCTTGGACCCAGTTGAGAAAAGATTAAATCTTTTTATTTAGGTTTAATGAAGTGTACCAATTAAATAACATTTAATTGGAATTGAATCGATATTGATTTTTGGGTTTATCGTGGACAGTGTTTTAAATAACACTCGTTCTTTAACCCGATGATTAATGAATGTGATTTTGGGTTTATCGTGAACCGTGTTTTTAAATGACATTGATTCTTTAACCCAGTCAAAGATTAAAACTAAGTGGAGTTTTAATGAATCTTTAATTAGATTGAAATAATCAAAATGGAGTATCACCAGTTTTGCTCCGAGCGATAGTTAAATCTTTAATTAGATTTGAACGCGAAATGGTAATTGAGTTTACCGATAACACTGTGGTGTTAGATATGAAGTATTACCATTTTTACTTCATGGGATGAATAGGTTGGGATTGGGAAATTAAAACAAATAATTACTTCGGTAAATTTCGTTAATCCCGACTAGTTTGAATTGATATTCAAAAGTAGATTAAAGAATAAATTAAAGAATTTATCTTTGATAAAATTAACGGGAACCCTTCCCTATGAATGTGAAATTTAGAAACTAACTGTCGGTTAGCTAAGCAGAATGGTTTTCTGGATATTGATCTGATGTTGGTTTCGGCCTTCGGGGTTAATATTTGGGGAATTATTCTCTTGATTAATTTACGGTTAGTGACTAATGAATTGGAATGAGGCGTATGTTGTGTTTGTGTAACACTTTTATAATATATACGCGAGTTATTCGGAAAGACCGGGTTTATCCCATTCTGAATAACTGATACGACGATAAGTCGAAGATGAAGACGGTGGTCGAAGACCGGAGGTCTTCACGTCGTTTGGGTAATTACTGATGATCATGATTGGGCTGTACACCCAAGAAGATGGAAACAGTTAGTGATCGTCCAGACGTACTTGGAGATCGATGGATATGCGGGGTACTAGGTGCCTCCGGTTTCGTTCAGACCCAGAACGGACTTGTAAATGGACGGTGTGTCTGACATCGGATTTCATTCTGTGTGACTGATATCGGTTGCATAGGATGGTTTGCCTGTGTGGCATGCTAAGATGCAAATGATCAAGGCTTCTGTTGAAAAGCAAAGTCTTGTGGTGATGATCAAAGCACGACCTTTGTGGCGTAGCTTTGTGTAACGTTTACCTCGCGTGTTTCACACCAGGTATGAACCAAAAACGGGAGACGGACCTCAGGGAGGGCCTGCGTTTCCTCCTAGCTAGAAGTGGCGTCAGTGGTTTTACACGCCCTGACGAGTTTGACTTATGTGGTTGTTGCTGTTGCGATGCGCCTCGGTTAGATCGGACGATCCGGGTCCGATGGAGTCATTCGTTGGCTCGCTTACGCCCCAAAGGGCGGCGAAACGCAGTGTTCAGGATTTAAGTTTAATCCACTCCGTGTGGACCGGCCCTGACGATCCAAGGGTCGATGCGTTCTGATCCTGAGACTCGGGCTAGGCAGTCTCGAATCGGTTGAGGACTATCTTTTGCCTCGGTTCATAGTTGGAAATCCAATTTCCAAATACGTGACATTTGCGGTTTTGATTGTAAACTTATATATGGCGACATAGTGTTATGGGGCATTCATGCCGCCTATGATTGATACTTATGATTTGAAGTTGTTTTATACACTATGCACTTATTATAGTATCAAATGATTTGTTTTAAAACGTACCAAGCATTCTTTGGCTGTTATAAGGGAAAACCCTATCCCCCGGCTTGCGTTGCATTGTGTGATAGGACCTGGGTCTTATAACAGCTTCATTTTTCTTTATTTAGCATTGCGCTGTTTGTTTTATGCACGGGTATTCTTGGGAGGAAACCCGTTCCGTGTTATACGGCGTGGTCCCTTGATTTACCTAGCTTTAAAAATAAAGATTAACTGTTTTAGTTCTCACACCAGTCCCATGACTGACCTGGAGTTTATTGTTTTAACCTAAACTCTGGGTGCCCCTATTTTGACACGGGCAGCTAGTAGTTTTGGTTTTGCAGATTTATATTCACAGGATCCTGGTTTACAGCTGGAATGATATCCGGAAAGCTTTGTATCCGTATATCCCTTCTAGTTGTGTATTGTATTATTTTCCGCTGCTATGTATTCAAATGTAATTTAAATCTCTGGTATTTCTGTGTAATATTCGTTTATACTCTGTATATTCTTGTAATCTGATGCATTGTTGTAATATACAATGAAATGTTCTTTTATATGCATTCTGTTTTGTCGTGTTCTCAAAACGATAGGGCGTTTCGAACGGTCTGGGTCGGTTTAGCGACTGGTTCGGACCGAGCGAAATTCGGTGCCGTCACAACTACGTAACTCATGATCTTGAGTTATTGGCTATTGTGTTCACTTTGAAAATCTGGAGGCACTATCTTCTGGGTGAGAGATTTGAACTGTTTACAGATCACCATTCGTTAAAGTATCTGTTCACTCAGAAGGACCTGAATCTGAGGCAGCAACGTTGGCTGGAGTTTCTTGCAGCTTATGACTTTGAAATTTTATACACTCCAGGGAAAGCCAAAGTCGTGGCCGATGCATTAAGCCGAAAGAATGAGATGATCGCCAGTTTTATTATCACGACTTCATTGTTAGATAAAATATCTGCTCTTCAGGAGGATGATCACTTCATTCAGAAGATCAGAGAGATAATTCAGAAAGGCGAGCCCTCGAGTTTTCAAGTTGATAATGATGAAATTCTAAGGCTCAACGGTCGAATATGTGTCCCTAACATTCCTGAGCTTCGAAAGGAAGTACTGAATGAATGCCATAAGTCAAAACTTAGTATCCATCCGGGGGTAAGCAAAATGTACAATGACATTAAACGCACTTTCTGGTGGAAGTCGATGAAGAGGGACATTTCTTTATATGTTAGCCGATGCCCTACTTGCCAACTAGTCAAGAGCGACCAATAGAAATTGGCTGGATTATTACAACCGCTGGAAGTTCCGGGCTGGAAGTGGGAACATATTTCTATGGATTTCATTGATGGTCTGCCCAGAACCAGGAAAGGGAATGACAGTATTTGGGTGATGGTAGATCGCTTCACGAAGACAGCCCATTTCATACCTGTCAGATCAAACAGAATTGCTCAGAGTCTGGCGCAGATATACTTCAGGGAAATAGTTAGACTGCATGGAGTGCCGCTCAGTATCGTCATTGATAGAGATACAATATTCACTAGTAAATTCTAGGAAGCATTTCAAGTCGAGCTGGGAACGAAGTTGAACTTGAGCACCGCTTATCATCCTCAGACAGACGGTCAGACTGAGAGGGTGAATCGTATTTTGGAAGATCTGTTGCGGGCTTGTGTTATAGATTTCGGTGGATCATGGGAAGACCATCTGCATTTGGCTGAATTCTCTTATAACAACAGCTACCAGGCGAGTCTGACAATGTCTCCATTTGAAGCATTGTATGGTAGACCGTGTTGATCTCCTGCTTGTTTGGTCGAACCAGGTAATAGACTTGTGTTGGGTCCTGATATGACTTGAGAAGCTACCGACAAAGTCGATTTTATTAAGAAGCGATTACTCGCCGCTCAAAGCCGACAAAAGAGCTATGCCGATAGGAAGAGGAGAGATATATCCTTTGCTGTTGGCGACTATGTATATTTGAAAGTATCGCCGATGAAAGGAGTTATCCGGTTCGATAAAACTGGAAAGTTGGCACCCAAATTCATTGGTCCGTTTCCTATTCTGGAACGGATCGGAACTCTCGCTTATAGGGTCAAACTGCCTGACTGGTTGCCTGGAGTTCATGATGTATTTCACATATCCCAACTTCGAAGGCACGTTCATGATCCAGACTTGATCGTGGAAGAAGCAGCTCAACATGACATTGAAATTACCCCAGAATTAGCTGTGAGAAGAGAGCCGCTAAAGATAATAGGCAAAGAAACCAAAGAGCTGAGGAACAAGAAGGTTCACTTAGTCAAAGTGCAATGGAGTGGAGATCCGCGAGATTGTACTTGGGAAACTGAGGAAAGCATTCAGAAAGCTTATCCTAGATGCCGAGTGGATATCTCTGATTGACTCTGGTGCAAGGTACATTTACCCTACTTTGCACTACCATTCAACTCTCTACTCTATTGTTATTTTCTTTTCATGGATGTGCACTTTTAATTCTATAGTCTGAATGATTTTAAAAGAGTATAGAAGTTGATCAGTATATTTTTGAAAGGTTAAAACGATTTGATTGTTGGTTGTGTTGTGATTGTAGAATTATCAAACCACTTTCGACTTTGTTCCTTTTCGGGGACGAAAAGTTTTAAGTGGGGGAGATTTTAACGACCCAGAAAATCTGAACCAATTTAAAAATTTTAAATTGGCCAAAATAATGGGTTTTAAATATTTAAAATAAATATTTTCAATAATAGAGATGAAAACTGAGTTTGAATCGACAATTGAAAACGAATATAATTAATTATAATTATAAACAGGGCTTGGAAAGGCGCTGTAGTTTCAAAAATTGAATTCAAACTTTGTCGGACCGTACCGGGTGCAAAACAAAACGGATCTTAGTGAAACCAAAAATATTTAAATCTGTTAGTGAATACCTTTCTAAGGAATCTGAAAAATCTAATTTTCATAACGGAAAGCAAAAGTTATGGCCGAATGAATTTTCGGAACGGTCGCTATGGAATTTATATAGCCCGTGAAATTGGCCATTTTGCATACGACCTCGGAATTCGACGAAACTACTTTTGTTGGATCCGGGATGTGAAGTTATCGCTAGGTTTCAAATTTCATAATTTTTGAAGCAAATATGTGAGCGTGGCAAAAGAAAATGTGTTTTGGTCAATTTCAGTTAAATCAGGTCGACCAGAAAATGGCCATTTTACAAACGGTCTCAGAATTCGACGAGATCAGTTTTGTTGGGACCGTATCGTCCCAACATAGCTAGATTAATTTTTCGGGAATTTTTAGAAGCAGTGTGTGGCCCCGGCAAATTAAAATGTACGTTCAAAACAAAAATTAACTGTTTTATACTTTAATTTGAAGAATAACTGACTCTAACAGTCGAAATGGCTGACGAAACATATTCCATTGTGTATGGAATGGGGGTAATTAGCTAGGGATGATAGTCGTTGGATTTGAATCGGTGTCCGTGAGCGAAAACCCTATTTTTCGAATTAAAATAAAACCTTGGCCAATGAAAATTATCCATTCATAATTTTAATAAAAAAAAACCGAAACCCTCCATCGTTCAGAGAAACCGACGATCTTCGTCGTTCACCCATTTCCGCCCACGCCGCCGCCGCTACAGGCCGGTCCAGACCCTGCCACCACCGCCGTTCGCTCCGCCTCCCCCCCTCTACAAATCCGACCCATCGCCGACCCCTATCGCCTCCGCCATCGCCGGAATCGCCCCCACGAATTTCGAACCTTCCCATCGCCAGATCTGCTCCGATCCGCCACCATCTCCGACCCCACCACCAATGACCTGACGCCCTCGACCTCCTCTACGACTCCATCACCTCCGGTCAGACCCACGACGCACGGATTTCGCGAAAACAGCGAATCCCCTTTTGAACGAACAATAAAGGTAATTCCTTTATACGTTTTAAACACTTTAGAGTGTTGCAAACTTTGAAAAATCGTATCTTGCTCGTTTCTTAATGAAATTCGATGAAACAGGAAACATCGTGACCGTGTGGACGCCTTCTACATTTTAGAAGAGACCACATATTTTTCTGAGCCTTCTGCTATTTTTGGTGGAGTGGAACCCAATGTGAGATTTCTAATTTATAAACAATTTGGAAAACGACGATGTATAAATTATATAGTCGATGTATGAGTTATATAAGCGTTGTACACCTCATGTATAAGCGTTGTATAAGTTGTACGGTCGATGTATAAGTTGTATATGCATTGTAAAAATTATATATGTATTGAAATAAAAGTGAATTGCTATATATATATATATATATATATATATATATATATACGCCCCTCGTCCACAAACCATGGACGATATTTATTGATTGTGATGGGTGTGAAAATTGATTGATAGCGAATGGTTGTTTGGGATTGTTTGTGGTTGATATTGATTGATTGTGGTTGAAAAATACCCATTTGTGGTTGAAAAATATTTGGTTGAAACCACATAGGATTAGTTTGTGGAAATGAAATAAATATATACATGCCGCCTGCGTGCGAACTAGATGCATGATTCCCATTGTCAAAAACCGCGAGGTTTTAAGCTAGAGCGAGGAGTCGTACTAGGGACAGTCCCGGTTTTAACTACCCTGCCGTTATGCTGCCGAAATTTTGAATAATATTCATGTGTTTGAATTATTTTCATTTGCTAAAACTATATTTATTCATTGAATAGAAAACCTTCATGTGTTTAATCGATATTCATTCGTTGATTAGAAATTCATGTGTTGAATGGTATTCGCGTTTTAAATATAAAATTCACATTTTTATCTATACATAGAAACTATAGAAAACCTTCATGTGTTGAATCGATATTCATTCGATGATTAGAAATTCATGTGTTGAATGGTATTCGCATTTTAAATATAAAAATTACATTTTTATCTATATATAGAAACTATAGAAAACCTTCATGTGTTGAATCGATATTCATTCGATGATTAGAAATTCATGTGTTGAATGGTATTCATATTTTGAAATAAATTATTTCATAACAAAAATCACCCTTTATTAACTATATGGAATATGAAAAATAATCTGGTTATTTATATGAAATTGTTTTTTAAGAAAAATCATATTTTATCACCTATATGAACTATATAGAATAATAGTGTTTTGAAATGAATTGTTTTACAATAAAAATCTCATTTTTTATTATATACATGAATCGTTGAAATGTGAAGTGTTAAAAATAGCCACTCGTTCAAATAAACATATATGAGTTGAAATATTCATTAATTAACTAATGATATGATTTTTGCCTATACATGCAACATTAGAATGAATGGTGTTTTTGAACCAAAAGGAATCAAATATGAAGTTGAATGGAAAATGATAAACGATAAGAACTGTATGTATGTACATGCATATTTATTGAACAGGTTATACCAAAGGGGCTAGAGAAGAGGAATAAAATTTTGTGCCCGACAAATATGTACATATTTACTGTTTTGTTTGGGTGATGATTTTATGAGCCTGTTGCCTAGCCGCTTGGCTTTTTCTTTTTCTTTTCGACATGAGACGCCCGTGTGGCTATTTGGGAATTTTCCCAGCCCTCCTGTACAAAGGAGGTTATGGCGAAATTTTCCAAAATTTTAAGGCGTTAGTGAAATATTTGAAGTGAGAACGATATTTAAATTGTTGAATGAACTATATTTATATAAATATATAAATATAAATAAAATTAAAACGAAACGAGGCCGTGCAGTTCGTATTTTGAAACCGTGATTTCAAACAACTAGTGCAGGAAATCCGACCATTGGATTTTCACGAAACCGCAACCGTCGGGTTCGCCTTGGAAATATCTTTCCGACGGCACCAACTTTGTAAAAATCCAACGGTTGGATTGTCTGGAATGTTTAATTCAAATCTGAAGAAAAACAATGCCAGAAACGATTATATATATATATATAAATATAATTATATTTAATTGAATAACGACGCTGCAGTTCGTATTTTGAAATCGAAACTTCAAACAATTGTACCGGGAGATCCGACCGTCGGATTTTCCCGAAACTGGAACCGTTGGATTCGTTTTGAAAAGACCTTTCTAATGATGTAAATTTTGTGAAGATCCAACGGTGAGATTTCCAGTTATGTTTAATTCAAATTTGAAGAAAAACAGCGCCACGGCCACGTTATGGCCCGAAGCGTCGTTTTGAATAAATTGGCTATTTTAAAATAAATAAAAATAGCGATAAGTCCTTATAAAATATCATAAACTATATGGTATAGAAATAAACTGAATTTGCTCGATTTATGTAGTATTTGATGGTTGAATGCGTTTGGTGTGAAAATTACATTAAAGAATAAGATTGGTGTTGTCGAATGATTTAACCATTGAAATAAATTGATTTGAAATTCTAAATATACGTGAATTATTTGAAAAGGCTGAGTTAATTCTCAGTTCAAATAATTGACCGACGATTGAAAGTCGAAGATGAAGACGATGGTCGAAGACCGGAGATCTTCACCTCGTTTGGATGGTAACCGAGGTCCTGATTGGGAGGCATCCCGAAATTTGGATAATGAGTGGTGATCGTCCAGACGTACGTGGGGATCGATGAGTTTGCGAGGTATTTAGTGCCTCCGGTTTCGTTCAGACCCAGAACGGACTTGTAAATGGACTGTGTGTCTGACATTGGATTTTATTCTGTGTTGATTGATCTCTGTTAAATATACATCTGTTTGGCGGCGGAGAATTTATTCTTTTGCTTAACGCCCTTCTCGGAAACGCACGAGCTCAGAGGTTGTATATCGATGGACATCAATCGCATGGCATGAATTGTCTGTGTAGCATGCTAAGATGCAGTGATCAGGGCTTTTGTTGAAAAGCAAAGTCTTGTGGTGATGATCAAAGCACCGCCTCTATGGCGTAGCTTTGTGTATAACGTGAAATCGTGAGCCTCACACCCCGGTATGAACCAGAAACGGGAGAAATGACCTCTGGGAGGGCCTGCGTTTCCTCCTAGCTAGGGTGGTGTCAGTGACCTACCAGCCCTGACATTTATATACTTTTCACCTATGTGGTTGTTGCTGTTGCGAGGCGCCTCGGTTAGATCGGACGATCCGGGTCCGATGGAGTCACTTGTTGGCTCGCTTACGCCCCAAAGGGCGGCGAAACGTAGTGCTCAGGCATTTTAATCCACTCCGTGTGGACCGGCCCTGACGATCCAAGGGTCGATGCGTTCTGATCCTAAGACTCGGGCTAGGCAGTCTCGAATTCGGTAAGGACTATCTTTTGCCTTGGTTCATGACGGAAATCCAATTTCCAAATACGTGACTGTGCGGTTTTGATTGTATATATATGGCGACATGATATATGGTACCCATGCCGTCTATAATTGATAGTTATGATTTGAAATTGTTTTCAAAGCATATTAACACTAGCAATGATATCAAATACCTTTGTTTTATTCGTATCAAGCATATTTTGGTCATTATAAGGAAAAACTCTATCCTCCGGTTTGCGTTGCATTGTGTGATGGGAACTGAGTCTTATAACGGCTTCATTTTTATAAAAAGCATAGCGATGTTTAAAAGAAAGATTTGTTTTAAAGCACTGGCAATCCAATGGAGTAAACCCGTTCCACGAAAGTGGCGTGGTCCTGTGATTAGCCATATTATATATGTGTTGAGTAGATTTCTCAAACCAGTCCCATGACTGACTCGTAGTTTGTTTCACTTTCAAACTCGGGTGCCCCTTTTTCTGCACGGGCAGCCTTGTATTCAGGTTTAGCCGGCTTTATCTGGATAGCTGGAGCTGAAGATGGATTCTATCATTTATCTCTTTTTATGCTGTTCTGCTCCTATTGTACAAATTTTGTTTGTTTTTCCGCTGTAGATATTTATGTATAGCTGAACTGTATTTGTACTAAGTAAGATCCTGTATACTGTGTAACTCTGATGATTACTTTTATTTTATTCTATTATGCTATTATCTGTTTCTGTGTTATATTCCAAAGATAACCCTTGTCTCCATCAGTACGGGATTTGGGGACGTCACAACTACAGAAACTTATCAATAGATCATTAGGTTGTATACATTACTAATCTAATAATTTCTTAACAAAAATCAAAATACATTTGGAATTTATTGGTACTAGGCATTTTCTTTGTTATGTGAATATACGTTAAAAACTTTTCGTAGGAATTAGCTTAATACTTTCATGTATTATTTAGAGTTAGACCAGCCGTATAAAATATTTACCTATGGATTCTTTAAGTGGATTTGTAAACTAGTATTTATGTTGAAAGAAAACAAACAATATTGCATCAAGCTCGATAGCAAATGTTATATAAATTTGGATACCCAGATCAGATTGAAACTAAATAATGTACAAAATTTGAATCACTAAACAAGGGAACTTTGAATGGTAATTGGGATACTACGACACCTATTTATTCTCATGCTATTTAAAAAACAAGTAAAATCTTGTAATTTCTGATCACAGACTAAAGTAGACAATTTAATTATATATGTCATTAAGAAAGAAAATTAATGGAGATTGAGTTAGACCAAAAATTCATAGCTTTTATCTTTCATTCATAAGGGTAATTATGACAAGAGGCTAAGGTTTCTTTTCCCATGTTGTATGAAATTCGATATCATGTTATCTTAGAATGGGAATACTATTACACATAGAAACGAAGCCATCGCATGTTGCTTGCCTATATGATAGTCGGTTAATAAGTTCCTATACTAAACACCAAAAGTGCTTACGAATACACACAAACATACATACATATATATACATATATGTATATATATACATATATATATAGAGATAGAGGAGGAATATGATACAGAAATAGTAATAGAAATTATAAATTAGTGTATTCCGGGCGCGTCCCAGAATTCAGACAATAATATATCTCATGAATGATCAGATTGTGTAACTCATAGTTATATTGGTTAATAGCTGCGAGTAGCATTCACTTTAGTATTTAAGCATGCATGTACATGCAGCTAAAATAAGACAAACTAAAACGACATAGTAACTTGCATCCTATAAGATCAATATCTACCATCACCAAGAAAATTCCACCATATAAAGTGCACAACACTTGTAGCATTTACATCTAGAATAGAGTTAAAGAAAATTCTGCAATTAATGTTTCTCTCAAAATAAAAATAAAAAAATACATGTTTTCACGAAGCTAAATATGACAAAATACTATCATGAGATTCATCACCCTCATCCCTTTATCAAACCAAGTTAAGCGAGAATCAGTTTTATTACAAATAATGGTAATTTTTAGCGAGAATTAGTTTTATTTAAAAGAAAAAAATATTTTTTTTGCAAACAAGCTGAGAAGTGTTCTTTAGCAAGAATAATGCTCTGCCACTTGTACAAACCATAGCTATAAAATGTAATTAATATTGCAACTCCAAGGGAGTATAGTTTAAAGCTGCAAAAGAAGGAAAAAAAACAAAAGAAATTTTACCACTGTTTCAATTTATACTTGCGTGCCTATGCTATTATGATTTTTCTTTTCTTTTACCTTAAAAAAAACAGTTTCAAATCTTAAAGGGAAAACAACTAGGTATGTATGGTCCAAATTTGAGAAAAAAAGGGTTGACATATTTAATAAACAAATATTGTTGGTACTAGTACAGTGGTCATGCGACCATATTGGGAATAGTCTATTACTAAACACTTTTATATTATCAATATTGAAAGCAACATTTTTGGGATGTAATGTGTGTGTAAGCATAATTAATTTCTGGAAGCTCTCTAATATTTACAGTTATGCAATATAATGGCGAACATGAGCCAACACCTTTCTGTCTCAGCAGTCCAGAAAGTATAATAAAAAATGTTGTACATCAATATAGAGTGTTGCAATCACACATTGAGACAAAATATAATCATGGTTAGAGCTATATTTTTAATGATACAGTTGAATAAATAAGAAGCATTAAACTTTTTCTCATTCTAGATGATGTCTCAGTTTTGTGCAGTAGCAAGTTCGCTAAAACAGGTATGATATGGCTTAACAAAATCAAGCAGAACGGTCACAACATTATCAGTGGCAAGAAAAAAATTCAAACTAGAGAGGGAATACCTTCCAAACCCTGTGAACATGCTACGTGAAGGCAGACAGTCAATCAGGTTCCACTACACTAAGTTGTGGCCAAGTCGATGTATCTCTTGCACCATGTGTTTTGTTCCTCGCTGGCCATCATACCAAACATGTTGATCCATGCTGTGCTGGTGTGAGAAGGTTTAAGGATATGGAAGTCACCGCTACGTGTGAGCATGTGAAGGCTGCAACTACCAGGTTTGTTGATCTTGAGTACGAGTATGCTTCCCAGCTCTCCGGACAATGTGGTGTTCCTTTGCCCTTCCCTATCACTCGTAACATTGACTCCAGTAAGACCCATCCCCTTCATCTCTTCATGCCTGGTTTAATCCTCTTTTCCAAACTAAAAGTAAAATACTGCAATAACTCCTTCAACTTCACATCCACCTCCTCCACAAAATACTCATACTTAGGCTTATTCCTTTCCACGCTAAACGTAAACAAACCCGGACACCTTCAAACCATCTCCACCGCGTCATCTCTCCTCATCCCCATCCCAATTAAAAACTCAAGTTTTGGCATAAATTTTCTCTCCACATCAGAAACCAAAAGAATTGCCTCCAATAAGCCAACGCCCCCAAATCACTAAAGCCCAACCTCCGCGAATAAATAAGCTCGGGCCAGAGTTGGTCGCGGACGCTGGAGACCAAAAGCCTAGGGCACTTGTTAATTACCTTGGGAACGTTGGAATCGGAAACGTGGAGTTCATTGGGGATAAATGGGAAGATGGGTCGAGCTCGGATTTGAAGTCGGAGGTGAGGAGTTAAGGGCACTTGCCGAAGATGCCTTTAGAGAGGAGGAATGAAGCGATGCATCAGCAAGGTTTCGCGTAGGGTGGGTTTTTGGGTTAGGGCGCGGTAGGAGTCGATGCCCATGATTTCTAGGCTTAGGATCTTTTCCTTGATATGGGAGGGGAGGTCGGGAAATCAGGGTTTTGGAGGTGGGGGTGAGGGATTTGGTAATAGTGGTTAAGAGGGTCGAGAAGAACGGGTGGACACTCATAGCCTGTGTAGTAGCGGCATTGCGTTCGTTTGGATTGGGCATGGACCATGGATGAGGAGTTTTATTTATGTATTGTTTTGAAGAGGAGACGACGAAGATGACCGTTGTTTTCATTGGTGAGGAGTTTAGGGGATAATTTACAGCTGGCGAGCGGTGAAGCATATACGGCTTGGGCCTTGGATTGTTGTCCAAGGGTTAGATAACCCACACGAAACAAATGACAGATCCAATATCAACTGCATTAGTTTAGGCCTGTTAATAGAATTTGCATCCACTTAAATTTTTAGAAGTCCAACAATGAATAAGGCATCATGATCAAATAATGAATTTAAGGTTATGTTTATAGTTCAAAAAACGTAACTATATTAAGTGTGAAGCTAATTTTGTATAATTATTCATTGCATGTTTGAGTTTGTGATAGAAAACATCTAAGAGTTCGTTTTTTATTTTTATTTAAAACAAATAGATTTGTATGAGCAAAACAAAACAATTTAAATTTTGTTTATTTAAGTGACATTTTTTTAAATCTTTTTTATTTTTAAGTAATTAATAGAATGTGATATACGGATGCATTAGCATTATAGTACAAGTTGTTAGCTCTCTTTTTTTAAGTCGCATGCATTTACTATGTCTCCATGTGTGTGTGTGTGTGTGTGTGTGGAGGGTGGGGGGTGGGGGGAGGGGCAAGCGTTCAATGGCACCCTGAAATTCCAGCACCCCTTTAGCCTTTGATATTTACCTCTCGTTTATATTAAAAAAAGGTAGTGGAGGAAGAAAGAGAGTTAGTGGAGGAAGAGAGAGAAACTGATATTCAATAAAGAGTGATATGAAATCTACTTGTTGTTTTCTTGACAATAAAAAAAAGCTTTTGGTCCGTATTAACTAGTTAGAGTTGACGTGAACAAGTAATTTTAGATGTGCAATATGTGTATCCATATCGTCCAAGGAAATGTTACTTACTAATCATGTCATATCACTATTTATTGAATTGATATACTTATTTTTTTTGCTTGAAAATAGATGTCATTGCGGCTTAAAATTTGCATATTCGTCGCTAGTATTTTTGAAGCTAGTGCATGCTGTTATACCCAAAGACATTGTGGCCAATCGCTATTGCATACATTTATATCCATTCGTTCTACGAATATAAAATTTTTTATGCGGTCTTCAAGTTAAAAAAATCCTTTGCACACACAAGAATTTTGTACCATTTCGTGTATAGATACATTATGCATGAAATTAACGCCTTAGACGATGCGTTACCCATTTCATCTTACAATGGTTTAAAATTTAGTTGGATTAGTTAAAAACTCGGACACGCGTTTTCTTCATGTCATCTTTTATTTAAGTGCGTGTATCTTTTCTAAGTATCAAAGCATGAATTGTCGAGTGCAGTTTAATGCAAGCTCTCTTGAATTGACCTATGTAAATGCAGTCGTGGGAGTTTTATAAACTAGCAGTCACAATACTATTTTACATTACACTAAGGGCGATAGGAGATGATTCCCATGATGTTTGAGCTCAGAGGTTTTCTCATATTTGCGAGGATAGATCTGAGAAGTTGGAGATTAGTGTTTTAAAGGTGGGGGTTAGGAATCGAGGGAAGGAGGTGAAGAGAGTTGAAAAAGAAGGGGTGGATGTGATGACCGCCTCAAACCTTCTACGCCAAAATAGCCAAATAAAGCGCTACCTCTCTGCTTGATCAATATGGAATGACCTTTGGAGAAGAAATAAAATAGAATAACATTTATGTATATCTCAAAACGCATAGATAAAATGTAGTATCAAATATACAATTTAATAGTAAACAATAGGTATAACAACCCGTAAGTTTCTATTATTTAAATTATTGAATTTAATATGATTTTAATTATTATTATTATGGACAAAATGAAAATTATATGATTTAATTATGGAAGTTTTATGGTGTGAACTTGATTAAATTGATTAAGTAATGAATTTCAACCAATTATAATAATATTAACTTATATTGATTATCAATAAAACCATGATTCTGTTTGTATTGATAAATATTTGAAGTTTTGGATGAAATTGATTTAATTAATTTACAATTAAAATTGAATTTTGCAAATAATCAAAATTGAAAGTTAAAATAAGTGAAATTGATTTCTAAATTTATTTTAAACTCTGTTTGGACTTGAATGAAGTTAATGAACTTTGAGATTGAATTTTATAATGAATAAATGTAAAATTGAAAATATTATATATTAATTAACCTGTCTAATTATCCATTTTGCAAACGATCTCAAAATTCGATAAAACTAGTTTTATCGGGTCCAAAATATTAAATTATTGTAAGATTTCAATTTTCGTAGAAATCAGATTTGTTGTTTGGTCGTGCGAGCTTGAAATACGTAGAAATCAGTTTATATAATTAAAATAATCTAATTTTGGAATCTAACTTCTAAATACAATGAAATTAAGACTTGAGACTTGTTCCATTGCATTTAGAAATATTGAAAATCTTACTCTCGATATATAGAATGTTATAGTTTTGTTCATAGTAGGAAATGTTTTTTTATGAACTTGGGCAATCATTGGGGCCAAATAGGCTTACATAACTAAACTCATATAACCGTTGATATAAATATCTGCTACGAACCTAGCAACGCCTCTAATTCACTTCCTCAACCCTAAACACTAATCACATTTTAATGGTGATTTACTAATCGTATTTGTGATTAAAAATTAAACTTCTTAGAAAAATTCAAAAAGATATGGAATCGAAGGTTTCGACGTTAGAAGTCAGCGGCAAGTGTCCATTTTTTGAAATAGTGATTGAATCAATGGAAAAGCTTGGTCAAAAGATGAAAAATATGAATTTAAGGTTTATTTTAGGGCTTTTTGATTCGTGAATTGAATGGCGAAGGTATCTAAAGGAAGTTATAGTGCTCGAACAGACGAATTCAGTGGTGGGTTTGATTTGATCTATTCTGGTCAGGATTGGCCAGAATCTTTAAGATTAGTGTCGAAACCCCTAATCTTTGTCGAGGTGGTGTGGGGTCCACCAGGAGTTGAAGGCGAAGTGGTTTACAGTGGAGGTGCTGCTCGTCAAGGGCTTCGGAATGGCGGTGGTCTTTTGTGGTTTGGTTTCGTGCTGGAGGAAGGCAGGAATGAAGGTGTGCTGATGCGGTGGTGTTTAACTGGATGAGGAGTATTTTATTTATTTTAGATATATTAAAATTCAAACCTTAAAAAGCGAATGACTTTTACGTACGAACTCAGATTGACACACAATTTTCTGCATTGGTTTCGTATCTTGATTCCGGACGATAGGAAGTTGGTTTGGACGACTGCTAAATTTTGGGCTTTTATTTGAATTTCCAATGGATTCAAAATCAAATGTGAGTGATTAAACTCACTCATGCTTAACTAAAATATTTGATTATTAATTAAAAATGCATATTTATTTTGATTTGTGTCGACAGTATAATTTAATTTACTGCTAACTTAATTTTTCATTTAGGTTAGATTTGAAATATGGTTGCTAGTAAACCCAACATCTGATAACTTATAAAGTGATGTGACATTAAACTGTTTGGATGGGTTGATTTTGATGGATGTCTTGGATTGATATTTCGCATATATCAATGTTTAATTGTATGATTCACCCTATTATTCACATTAATTATATATGACTGTTGTTTGTGGTGATTAATCCCAACTATTTAACCATGGTGTTATGAGATTTAAATAAACTCGAGATTAATCATTGAAATGAACTAAAACATAGGCTGAAATGATAAATATCTATGAACCCTGATTTGGATTAAAATGATATATATATCCATTCTTGGAATATTAAAAATTAAATGTAAGTATCACTTGGTTATAGGATAGAAAATTATATACAGGCACTTGCTGCTTAAATAAAATTTGTTTTAAACTTTGAAATTTTGAGATATTATTTTTAAGGAAATATAAATGCTGTTTTATAAATTAATTTCCATTTAACTTTGAATTTTGAAATTTAAAAATTAACGGAGATTATTTAATATTGTAAACTTAAGCTAAAATTTTGAATTTGAATATGGAATTAAACCCATTAAAAGTGAAATAATTCAAAGTGATAATTTTAATTGGAAACTTTAAATATTTTAATCTAATTGTTTGAATTGAATTTGACATGGGAGTTGATCTGAATTAAAATATTGAAATTGAGTCAAATTGATTTGAAATTGGAATATGACTTTAGTTTATTTATAAATTTAGAAGAAACAATTCTAAGTCAAATTATAGTATTTTAGACCATTATATTAACAATTTTATTAAATAACTATTTTACTTTAAACTATTTTATTTTTAACTTATATATAAAAAATATTTTAATAACTACTTTAACAATCAATTATTTATTTATTTTATAAACTACTCTTATACTTAGTTATATATATATTTAACTAAATTTTATAAATCCTATTTTAAATTCAAACGTTTTATATATAAACCTTTTTTGTACTAACTATTTATTTTTCAGACGGTTTCAAACAACTATAAATTATTTTAATATATAAACAAATTCAAATATTTTAAATATTCAAATTGTTTTAAAACTTGGATTTGTTTCAGGATTCTAAGTTTAGTTTTAGATAGAGATTTAAAAATGAATGTATATTCTATTTTGGATATGAGATGGTTTCAAAACAAAATCTGATATTTCGATGTGAAGTATGGACCATTTTGAAATGTAAAAAGAACCAACCAATATGAAAATTGTATATGTTTGGTTGTTAAAGAGACCGAGGTCGGATATTGTCATACTCTATTCCAATACCGGGAATCACTTTAACAACTGTGTACATGGAGGATGAATCCAAAATGAAGTAGGATGGTTTGGCGAATGGTACTGGAATGAAGGAGAACGATGATGGATATCCTTGACCTCCAGGTCATAATTAGAATGACTAAAACATGAGCTATATCGTGACTACGTGAGTTAGCTACCCCTATCGGCGACACTTCAACCATGATTATTATAGTTCTTCGGTTTGATTGATTTGATGCACATCTTTGATTTTAGGAGTGTTGTTCGAGGTGGGCGGTAGTTGCGGCTATGCATTAACGCCAATTCGGGGGTGCAACTGGTAGATTCCTACCCTGGTATTGCCTTATGTGCCTTGTCATGTTATCATGATCGGGTCCCTTGCGATTTTTATTTGTACCGTACTTATGGAGTGCCTTCTGACAGTCACTAGTTTACAGTGCACTTTACAGTATCTCCATAGGCAACGGTATTATAATCTATGTAAAGGTAAAAATGTAATCCCGCATATGCTATTTTAATACTTTGCTGAATATACACTATTATAATAGCGCACTATATTATATAATATCTATTTTAACGGATCCTTGGGAGCTGGGAATTCACGTAACATCTCTTAAGTTACTACACTCATGAACACATTGAATATGGGGGGTGCATTACCGTAAGCATCTCTGATGATGTGACACTCGTATTATTGTGTGGCTTTGATTTGACTGACATAAGAATATTTGAGTTCTAATCTGAATGTTTTTGTCTTTTCATTTATGCTCGGGTCAGCCTGAGTTTTTCAATTAACCAAAACCACATTTTTTTGGGGATGAAGATGGTGTTTTGGTATATTATCAATTTTATATTCCCACTACATCATTCTTATTTTGCTATATTATTGTATTATATCTTGGTATGCATAACTCTGATACTTGTTGTAAAGCATAATCAAATATATGTTTTAACAGCTTCATGAATTGTTATTTGTTTATCATATTTTATCCTTCTGCTGTGAGATCTTGTGATTGTTTTGTTCTTTCTTTCTATTTTTTGTATTTACCCCGATAAATATCCGTATTTTGGATTTGTTTGAGTCGACATGTGTTAATTATTGTTGACTTGAACGGTCAAAAATGCAAGTCGTTGCAATTTGGTATCAGAGCTTTAATTAGTGATAACCTTACTATACTTGGGGTTAGCTCATTAAATATATGGTTAATAATAACCTAGAATGAGTTTGAGTGTATATGAGGGAGCATACTTGTAAATTCGATATAAAAATGGTTTTGTATTAGATTTCTAAACACTCGAATATAACAAACTGACATAATATTTTTTTGGATTATATTTTTATATAAATAGTTATTTTGGAAATTATTAATTTTGTTTGTATCAGTTGTTAGAAGATGACGATATTAGGTTATCACCGTTTACTGTACGATTAGTCAATAATTCTAACTATTGACTATTGAACGTGTAACAACCCAGAAAATCAGAACCAATTTAAAAATTTTATTTTATTTATTTTTATGAAATATGAATATCTAAAATGATTTATTTTAAATAATAACGATTTAAAAATTATCTAAATCGAAGTTAGAATGTATATATTTATTTTAATTATAAAACGAGCCTGAAATGGCGCGGTAGTTTGAAAATTCGATTTCAAACATCAAATGAATGTACAGGATTCAAAATAAATCGGTTTTCAGTAATACCAGAAATATTAGAATTTATTTAACAATATCTTTCTAACAAATGTGAAAAATCCAAATCTGATAACGGGAATAAAAAGGTATGTAACAACCCGGAAATGCGGGCCAGTTTAAAATTTTTATTTTGGCAATTTTAGCGAATTTTGAACATTTAAAATAGATTATTTTAAATAATATCGACGAGAAATTTATTTTGAATAGAATTCAAACATATATATTATATACTTCGTCGTTAGAATATAAATATTTATTTTAAATTATAAAGGAATTGAAAATGACGCGGTAGTTCGATAATTCGATTTCAAACTTCAATTGAATGTTCCGGGTGCAAAACAAACCGGATTTTAGTGAAACCAAAAACATTAGGATCTATTTGATAATATCTTTCCAACGAATCCTAAAAATCGAGATTTCATAGCGGGAATCAAAAGATATGTCCAAATGAAAATTCTAAATAGTCGCTATGGAATTCAGGCCCTTAAAAATAGACATTTTGCAAACGACCTCGGATTTCAACGAAACCACTTTTGTTGGGTCCGTGATGTCAAGTTATTGCTAGATTCAAAATTACATTATTTTTTGAATCAATATGTGAGCGTGGCGAAGGAAAACGCGTTTGACCGGTTTCAGTTGATTTTAATCGACTGGAAAATGGCCATTTTTCCAACAGTCTCAGAATTCGACGAAACTAGTTTTGTTAGGACTGTATCGTCAATACGAAGCTAGAAAATATTTTTCTGGGATTTATAGAGTTAGTATGTGACCCCGGTAAATTGAAATGCGCGTTCAAATTCAATATATAGAGTTATATGTTGATTTTGACGAAAACTGATCGAAACGATCGAATCAACTTACAATACATATCCCATTGTGCTCGGAATGGGGGTAATTAGCTAGGGACGACAGTCGTTGGGTCTCGTTTGGGGTTAGTATGAAAAGTCAACTTTAAAGGAGGATTAAATTAATTAATTAAATTATATATTCCTATAACTCTCTTCCCTCTTCTCTCTCTTCCTTTATTCAGTCAAACTAGGTCAAATTAAAAAAAACCCGACGATCGATCTCGTCGTTCTCCTTAGCCGCCGCGCCGCCCTAGGCGGCGCTCCGCCTCCATCTTCCACCGCGCCCCCCTCAGGCGTCGATTGCCACCTCAGCTCCCCCTTTCCCTTCGATTTCCATGCCGCCTTAGCCCTAGACCCTCCCTCCGTCACACCGCCTTACAGGCTCACCAGAGCCGCCCCCGCCAACTGCTCCGACCCCCCTGAACTCGAACACCCCTCCTCCATCCCCTGACCGATGCAAGCCCGACCCCCTTTCGCTCCATTTTCAAAATGAACTGTAAGTTCTTCTTTTCCCTTTTTGTTTTTATTATTTGATTATAATTTCATATTAGAAAATGAATGGCATGTTAAAGTTTGCATTTTTAATATGAAGAACAAGTAGAAAAATATGATTTTTGTCATATGAATAGTTATAAAAATATAATCTTTTATATTGTAGAAGTTAAAAATATAATTTTTATCGCATGTAAAGGTTGAAAATATAATTTTCATATTATATAGATAATAAAAATGTGATCATTTTACGTTAGGATATAAAAAGACGATATTTTTATGTAGTGAAAGACGACATTTTTAAAGAAGAAAAAGGCGAAATCTTTATATTTAAAAGGGCGAAATCTTTATATTTAAAAAGGCGAAATCTTTATATTTAAAAAGGAGAAATCTTTATATGGAGAATAGCATGATAAAAATATAATCTTTATTATATGAACACCGTTGAATAAAAATAGAATTTTTATCTATATAGTAGCGATGTAAAAATAGAATTTTTATCTATATAGTAGCGATGTAAAAATAGAATTTTTATCTATATAGTAGCGATGTAAAAATAGAATTTTTATCTATATAGTAGCGGTGTGAAAATAGATTTTTTATCTATATAGTAGCGGTGTGAAAATAGAATTTTTATCTATATAGTAGAGGTGTGAAAATAGATTTTTTATCTATATAGTGGCGGTGTGAAAATAGAATTTTTATCCATATAGCGTGATTATAAAAATGGGAATTTTATATACATGGCAACAAAGTAAAAATTCAATTTTTATATATTGAATAGCGAAGTAAAATTTCGATTTTTATATATTTAACAGCAAAGTAAAAATTCGATTTTTATATATTGAAAGCAAAGTAAAAATTCGATTTTTACATATGTAGAGAATACGGGCAACGAAAGTGACAAAAGGCGAAAACAGCAAAGATTTCTACAAATGAAGTGTCGTGGAGTTGGGATAGCTATCATTGAGAACTTCTCACTCAAATTTCCTTTTCTAGTTATATATATATATATATATATATATATATATATATAGTAGGATGCAGACGGTGTTTAGTAGCACCCGACACCCGTCATCCGCAGACCGTGGATTGCTTGTATGCTTGGTTGATGTGTTGTGAAAATTGTTTGTGATGTTGATGTGAAATCGATAATAAAAGTAGATGCTTGAAATAAATTAATTATCATTAAAAATATAATTTTTAACATGAATGTGAATAAATAAATATTCATTTACAAACCGGACGGTTTGTTTATGTACACCTATTTGAAGGACATGATTGGGACAATAAACTTTACACATCGCTCAACTGCACAAATAAAATCTGTGTTTGATTATTTGAAACCCCACACGGGTATTGGGATAAAATACGGCATACACTAATCCCAACAACTAGTTGTATGTCGATCGATTGATTGACAGGCTGTTATAAGCGTTAGATATGTATATTTGATGCTTATACAGTGTAGTGCACTTTGGATGATGGTTGATTATTTATCGTCGCTATTATATACATGTGTTGTATGGAATCCGTATAATTAACTATATATGGTAATTGATTGGGCCTCATTCCAATTTAGAAAATAAAGAATATTATAAAATAAAGGTTCATGTGTTGACAGTACTCATCCGTTGAGATTAGTCATGTGTTGAATGAAATATTTTAATAATAAAATTTACATCTTTATCATATATAAAATTAGAAACTAATTGGAAAATAGATAAGATGAGTGGTCTCCTGGATATTGATCTGATGTTGGTTTCGGCCTTCGGGGTTAATATTCAGGGAATCGTTCTCTTACTACTTTACGGTTGGAGTCTGATTTGAAATCAAACGATAGATACCATAATTTTTATAAAATATATTAAATAACAAAAATAGTCACACGTGGACAGTACTCATTCGTTTAGATTAGTCGTGTGTTGACAAAAATATAGATTCATTTGTTGAATAGAATTATAGGATTATTGAAATATATAAAGCCGTATTGATTAGAGATGCGCTATTTTGACGCGAACGATATTTATATCGATTATATTCGTTTTTTTATAATGAATATTGAAAAGAGATAAAAATCGAATATATATAAAGAAAAGAAATTGAATTTGGTTTGAAAAGAAATTGAATTTGATTTGAATAGAAAAAGAATTGAATTTGATTTGAATAGAAAACGAATTCAATTTGATTTGAACAGAAAACAAATTGAATTTGAATTTAATAGAAAACGAATTGAATTTGATTTGAATAGAAAACGAATTGAACTTGAATTGAATAGAAAACAAATTGAATTTGAATTGAATAGAAAACGAATTGAATTTGAATTAAATTGAAATGAATTTAAAATGAATTTATAAGGAAAAATTCAATTTTGATTTGAAACGGGAAATGGAAGTTGAAATGTTTTTGAACGAATTTAAAACTATTTATAAAATTCGTTTTATATAGAAATCGTTGAAATATATATTATATATATTATATATATATATATAATATAATGGCTTGAATAGAACGCGCCGCGCCGCGATAGTTCGTGAATTTCGACCATTTATTTCGAACGGACATTACGGGAGATCCGACCGTCGGATTCTCCTAAAACCGAAACCGTTGGGTTCGTATCAGAAAGAGCTTTCTAACTAATATTAGAAATTCGAAATCTAACGGTTGGATTTGGAGATACGTCCAAATCAAATTTGGAAAAGGTCGCTATAAGTGCAGTTCGATGGCCGTTGATGGAAATCGACTGTACGAGCCTTGATAAAATTATTAAAAATAGTAATAATTTGTGTAAAATCATAAGAAATGATTTGGGAAAAATTGGGATGAAGAACTCCATATTTGAAAAGGTAAAAATAGATTTTTATTGAAATGAACTAGTTTTGAACTAATATTAAAACCCATTTATTTTGAAATAAATAAATTGGATTTGAAATGGGTTTTAAATAGAATTGATTTGCGGGTTTATCGTGAAGGGTGTTTTAAATAACACTTGTTCTTTAACCCGATAATAATTAGAATGTGATTTGGGTCTATCGTGAACTGTGTTTCAAATGACATTTGTTCTTTAACCCAGTAAAAGGAGTTTTAATGAATCTGCAATTAAATTGAAATGTGAATTGATAATCTGAATTATCAAATTGGGAAAATGAGCGAGAATGGAGTATCACTAGTTTTGCTCCAAAGCGATAGTTAAATCTTTAATTAGATTTGAATGTGAAATGGTAATTCATTTTACCGATAACACTGTGGTGTTAGATATGGAGTATTACCAGTTTTGCTTCGTGGGATGAATAGGTTGGAATTGGGAAATAAAATAAATAATTACTTCGGTGTGGTTCGCTAATCTCGACTAGTTTGAAAAACTATAATTTGGTTTGAAATGACATCCAAAGGAAGATTAAAGGATAAATTTTAAAGAATTTATCTTGGATAAAATTAATGGGAACCTTTCCCTAAGAATATGAAATTTAGAAACTAGCTGTAGGTTAGTTAAGAAGAATGGTTTCCTGGGTATTGATCTGATGTTGGTTTCGGCCTTCGGGGTTAATATTTGGGAAATTGTTCTCTTGCTAATTTGCGGTTAGTGGCTGCTGAATTGGAATGAGGCGTATGTTGTGTTTGTGTAACATTTGTTTTTAATATACGCGGGTTGTTTGGAAAGACCGGGTTTATACCCATTCTGAATAACTGATTCGACGATAAGTCGAAGATGAAGACGGTGGTTGAAGACCGGAAGTCTTCACATCGTTTGGGTGATTACTGATGATCTTGATTGGGCTGTACACCCAAGATGAGGGAATCAGTTGGTGATCGTCCAGACGTACTTGGAGATCGATGGATATGCGAGGAAAGTGCCTCCGGTTTCGTTCAGACCCAGAATGAACATGTAAATGGATTGTGTGTCAGACATTGGATTTTATTCTGTGTTGATTGATTTCTGTTAAATATATATCTGTTTTGCAGCGGAGAATTTATTCTCTTGCTTAACGCCCTTCTCTGAGACGTACGAGCTTAGAGGTTATATATCGATAAATATCAATCGCATGGCATGAATTGCCTGTGTGGCACGCTGAGTTGCATGGATCAAGGCTTCTGTTGAAAAGCAAAGTCTTGTGGTTGATGATCATAGCACGGCCTACGTGGCAGCTTTGTGTATAACGTGAATTCGCGAGCCTCACACCTCGGTATGAGTCAAAAACGGCATAACGACTGCAGGGAGAGCATGACGTTTTTTTCGAGCCTCACACCTCGGTATGAGTCAAAAACGGGATAACGACTGCAGGGAGAGCATGACGTTTTTTTCTAGCTTTGGTGGTGTCAGTGACTTACCAGCCCTGACATTTATATACTTTTCACCTATGTGGTAGTTGGATGAGGCGCCTCGATTTTAGGTCTGTAAGGACTGGGAAACGTGTGTTCAGGAATAATTAATCCTCAAACGTAAGAGAGGACCGGCCCTGAAGCATCCAGGGGTTACCCAGAGTGTGTAGTCCCGAGGCATTTGCTAGAGTGTCTCGAAGTGGAGAGGAGCTTGGCCCTTGCCTCGACTCATGCCGGAAATCCAATTTCCAATACGTGTATTTTGGCTTTATTTGTAGAGCCTAATATGGCGGCATAGTGGTATGGGGCACTTATGCCGTCTATGATTTATATTTATGATTGAAATTGTTTTGACACTATACACTTATTATAGTATCAAATGATTTGTTTTAAGCGTACCAAGCATGTTTGGCTGTTATAAGGTAATACCCTATCCTACGGCTTGCGTTGCATTGTGTGATGGGACCTGGGTCTTATAATAGCTTCATTTTTCGAAAAGCATTGCGTTGTTTATTCTATGCACTGGTATTCTTGGGAGGAAACTCGTTCCGTGTTATACGGCGTGGTCCCTTGAATTACTCTCCTTTAAAGTAAAGTTTTAAATAACTGTTTTAGTTCTCACACCAGTCACATGACTGACCTGGAGTTTATTGTTTTAACCTAAACTCTGGGTGCCCCTATTTTCCACATGGGCAGCTATTAGTTTTGGTTTTGCAGGTTTATATTCACAAGATCCTGATTTACAGCTGGAACGATGCTCCGAAAGCTCTGTATCCGTGCATTACTTCTAGTTGTGCTTTTGTGTTATTTTCCGATGCGATGTATTTAAATGTAATTTAAATCTCTGATATTTATTGAATGTAATTTATTCATTTATACTCTGTATATTCTTGTATCTGATGGAATTGTTGTAATAACTATGAAATTTTCTTCCGTCTGCGTTCCAATTTTTCCTGTTCTCAAATGATCAGGGGTTTCGAACGGTCTTGGTCAGTTTAACGACTGATTCGGATCGAGCGAAATTCTCGGCCGTCACATTTGGTATCAGAGCTTGGGTTTACAGAGCTCGAGAACAAGACACATTAGAACCGAATGAAAGAATTCATCAGATATTGGATTAGTAATATCCAATCAGAATGACTCGTTAGAGATAGGATCAGTAATATCCTAGAACGAGTGTGAAGAGTATATTTTTCAAATGAAAACAAATTTTGTTGTGAAAATGTAAATCATTTTATACGTATTTGAATATTTATTTATTTTGAATTTGGACAATCGAGTATATAAAGATTTCGCGTTTACGCGTCATGAACGTATAGTCGAAGTTTTAATATACTGGATATATATAGAATCATACTCTAGTGGCCCGAAGATGATTCTGATGGTTGAGTACTCGTCGTCAGAATTTATATTCGAGTGACGAAGGTGTGATTTCTGTATATTTCCATTAGACTAGTGTGAGAACCAAAATATAGATAGAATTCATTGTTGTGATTTGGCATCAAAAACATGATTTTTTACTATATATCAAATTATGAATTTGAAACGTTAATCCACTAATTAATTGATGTTTGTGTTGTTCGTCTATTTGTTTGATAATTTTGAACCATTTAGCCTAATTGAATCAAATATTGAATTGTATTGAAAATTGGTCGCATTTGCTTGCATATACATGTACTTACATTGAACAGGACATAGCAAGGAGGCTAGAGCTGAAGAATAAAATTTGTTTGCCCGACAATAGGTACATATTTACTATAATTTACTGTTTTGTTTGGGTGATGATGATTTTATGAGCCTACTGGCTAGCCGCTTGGCTTTTTCTTTTTCTTTTTGAGATCAGAAGGCCTATATGGCAATTTCGGGATTTTCCCGTGGCTCCCGGTGCAAAGGAGGTTATGGCGAAATTTTTCGAAAATTTAGGGTGTTAGCCAAATTTTTGAAGAATTTGTAAATTCTCAGAAACTGAAAAGTTGGAGAATGGAAGCCAGATCGAATGTAGAGTTGATTATTCAAACCACTTTCGACTTTGTCCCTTTTCGGGGATGAAAAGTTTTAAGTGGGGGAGAATGTAACAACCCGGAAATGCGGGCCAGTTTAAAATTTTTATTTTGGCAATTTTAGCGAATTTTGAACATTTAAAATAGATTATTTTAAATAATATCGATGAGAAATTTATTTTGAATAGAATTCGAACGTATATATTATATACGTCGTCGTTAGAATATAAATATTTATTTTAAATTATAAAGGAATTGAAAATGGCGCGGTAGTTCGATAATTCGATTTCAAACTTCAATTGAATGTACCGGGTGCAAAACAAATCGGATATTAGTGAAACCAAAAACATTAGGATCTATTTGATAATATCTTTCCAACGAATCCGAAAAATTGAGATTTCATAGCGGGAATCAAAAGATATGTCCAAATGAAAATTATAAATAGTCGCTATGGAATTCAGGCCCTTAAAAATAGACATTTTGCAAACGAACTCGGATTTCGACGAAACCACTTTTGTTGGGTCCGTGATGTCAAGTTATTGCTAGATTCCAAATTACATAATCTTTCGAATCAATATGTGAGCGTGGCAAAGGAAAACGCGTTTGACCAGTTTCAGTTGATTTTAATCGACTGGAAAATGGCCATTTTTCCAACGGTCTCAGAATTCGACGAAACTAGTTTTGTTAGGACAGTATCGTCAATACGAAGCTAGAAAATATTTTTCTGGGATTTATAAAGTTAGTATGTGACCCCGGTAAATTGAAATGCGCGTTCAAATTCAATATATAGAGTTATATGTTGATTTTGACGAAAACTGATCGAAACGATCGAATCAGCTTACGATACATATCCCATTGTGTTCGGAATGGGGGTAATTAGCTAGGGAGGACAGTCGTTGGATCTCGTTTGGGGTTAGTATGAAAAGTCAACTTTAAAGGAGGATTAAATTAACTAATTAAATTATATATTCCTATAACCCTCTTCCCTCATCTCTCTCTTCCTTTATTCAGTGAAACTAGGTCAAATTAAAAAAAAACCGATGATCGATCTCATCGTTCTCCTTAGCCGCCGCGCCTCCCTAGGTGGTGCTCCACCTCCATCTTCCACCGCGCCCCCCTCAGGCGTCGATTGCCACCTCAGCCCCCCTTTCCCTTCGATTTCCATGCCGCCTTAGCCCTAGACCCTCCCTCCGTCGCGCCGCCTTGCAGGCTCACCAGAGCCGCCCCCGCCAACTGCTCCGACCCCCCTGAACTTGAACCCTACCTCCTCCATCCCCTGACCGACGCAAGCCCGACCCCCTTTCGCCCCCTTTTCAAAATGAATTGTAAGTTCTTCTTTTCCCTTTTTGTTTTTATTATTTGATTATAATTTCAAATTAGAAAATGAATGGCATGTTAAAGTTTGCATTTTTAATATGAAGAACAAGTAGAAAAATATGATTTTTGTCATATGAATAGTTATAAAAATACAATCTTTTATATTTTTGAAGTTAAAAATATAATTTTTATCGCATGTAAAGGTTGAAAATATAATTTTCATATTATATAGATAATAAAAATGTGATCTTTATACGTTAGGATATGAAAAGACGATATTTTTATGTAGTGAAAGACGACATTTTTAAAGTAGAAAAAGGCAAAATCTTTATATTTAAAAGGGCGAAATCTTTATATTTAAAAAGGCGAAATCTTTATATTTAAAAAGGCGAAATATTTATATAGAGAATAGCGTGATAAAAATATAATCTTTATTATATGAACACCGTTGAATAAAAATAGAATTTTTATCTATATAGTAGCGATGTAAAAATAGAATTTTTATCTATATAGTAGCGATGTAAAAATAGAATTTTTATCTATATAGTAGCGGTGTGAAAATAGAATTTTTATCTATATAGTAGCGGTGTAAAAATAGAATTTTTATCTATATAGTAGCGGTTTGAAAATAGAATTTTAATCCATATAGCGTCATTATAAAAATGGGCTTTTTATATACATGGCAACAAAGTAAAAATTCGATTTTTATATATTGAATAGCGAAGTAAAAATTCGATTTTTATATATTGAATATCGAAGTAAAAATTAGATTTTTATATATTGAATAGCGAATTTTTACATATGTAGAGAATACGGGCAACGAAAGTGACAAAAGGTGAAAACAGCGAAGATTTCTACAAATGAAGTGTCGTGGAGTTGGGATAGCTATCGGTGAGAACTTCTCACTCAAATTTCCTTTTCTACTTATATATATATGCTAGGATGCAGACGGTGTTTAATAGCACCCGACACCCGTCATCCACAGACCATGGATGGCTTGTATGCTTGGTTGATGTGTTGTGAAAATTGTTTGTGATGTTGATGTGAAATCGATAATAAAAGTAGATGGTTGAAATAAATTAATTATCGTTAAAAATATAATTTTTAACGTGAATGTGAATAAATAAATATTCATTTACAAACCGGACGAGTTGTTTATGTACACCTATTTGAAGGACATGATTGGGACGATAAATTTTACACATCACCCAGCTGCACAAATAAAATCTGTGTTTGATTGTTTGAAACCCCACACGGGTATTGGGATAAAATACGGCATACACTAATCCCAATAATTAGTTGTATGTCGATCGATTGATTGACAGGCTGTTATAAGCGTTAGATATCTATATTTGATGCTTATACAGTGTAGTGCACTTTAGATGATGGTTGATTATTTATCGTTGCTATTATATACATGTGTTGTTTGGAATCCGTATAATTAACTTTATATGGTAATTGATTGGGCCTCATTCCAAATTAGAAAATAAAGAATATTATAAAATAAAGGTTCATGTGTTGAGACTCATCCGTTGAGATTAGTCATGTGTTGAACGAAATATTTTAATAATAAAATTTACATCTTTATCATATATAAAATTAGAAACTAATTGGAAAATAGATAAGATGAGTGGTGTCCTGGATATTGGTCTGATGTTGGTTTCGGCCTTGGGGGTTAATATTCAGGGAATCGTTCTCTTACTACTTTACGGTTGGAGTCTGATTTGAAATCAAACGATAGATACCATAATTTTTATAAAATATATTAAATAACAAAAATAGTCACACGTGGACAGTACTCATTCGTAGAGATTAGTCGTGTGTTGACAAAAATATAGATTCATTTGTTGAATAGAATAACCGGATTATTGAAATATATAAAGCCGTATTGATTAGAGATGCGCTATTTTGACGCGAACGGTATTTATATCGATTATATTCTTTTTTTATAATGAATATTGAAAAGATATAAAAATTGAATATATATAAAGAAAAGAATTTGAATTTGATTTGAATAGAGGAGAAATTGAATTTGATTTGAATAGAAAACGAATTGAATTTGATTTGAATAGAAAACGAATTAAATTTGATTTGAACAGAAAACGAATTGAATAGAAAACGAATTGAATTTGATTTGAATAGAAAACGAATTGAATTTGAATTGAATAGAAAACGAATTGAATTTGAATAGAAAACGAATTGAATTTGAATTAAATTGAAATGAATTTAAAATGAATTTATAAGGAAAAATTCAATTTTGATTTGAAATGGGAAATGGAAGTTGAAATGTTTTTGAACGAATTTAAAACTATTTATAAAATTCATTTTAAATAGAAATCGACGAAATATATATTATATATATTATAAATATTATATATATATAATATAATGGCTTGAATAGAACGCGCCGCGCCGCGGCAGTTCGTGAATTTTGACCATTTATTTCGAACGGACATTACGGGAGATTCGACCGTCAGAACCGTTGGGTTCGTATCGAAAAGAGCTTTCTAACGAATATTATAAATTCGAAATCTAACGGTTGGATTTGGAGATACGTCCAAATCAAATTTGGAAAAGGTCGCTATAACTGCAGTTCGATGGCCGTTGATGGAAATTGACTGTACGAGCCTTGATAAAATTATTAAAAATAGTAATAATTTGTGTAAAATCATAAGAAATGATTTGGGAAAAATTGGGATGAAGAACTCCATATTTGAAAAGGTAAAAATAGATTTTTATCGAAATGAACTAGTTTTGAACTAATATTAAAACCCATTTATTTTGAAATAAATAAATTGGATTTGAAATGGGTTTTAAATAGAATTGATTTGTGGGTTTATCGTGAAGGGTGTTTTAAATAACACTTTTTCTTTAACCCGATAATAATTAGAATGTGATTTGGGTTTATCGTGAACTGTGTTTCAAATGACATTAGTTCTTTAACCCAGTAAAAGGAGTTTTAATGAATCTACAATTAAATTGAAATGTGAATTGATAATCTGAATTATCAAATTGGGAAAATGAGCGAGAATGGAGTATCACCAGTTTTTCTCCAAAGCGATAGTTAAATAATTTATTAGATTTGAACGTGAAATGGTAATTAATTTTACCGATAACACTGTGGTGTTAGATGTGGTGTATTACCAGTTTTGCTTCATGGGATGAATAGGTTGGGATTGGGAAATAAAATAAATAATTACTTCGGTGTGGTTCACTAATCTCGACTAGTTTGAAAAACCATAATTTGGTTTGAAATGACATCCAAAGGAGGATTAAAGGATAAATTTTAAAGAATTTATCTTGGATAAAATTAATGGGAACCTTTCCCTAAGAATATGAAATTTAGAAACTAGATGTAGGTTAGTTAAGAAGAATGGTTTCCTGGGTATTGATCTGATGTTGGTTTCGGCCTTCGGGGTTAATATTTGGGAAATTATTCTTTTGCTAATTTGCGGTTAGTGGCTGCTGAATTGGAATGAGGCGTATGTTGTGTTTGTGTAACATTTGTTTTTAATATATGCGGGTTGTTCGGAAAGACCGGGTTTATACCCATTCTGAATAACCGATTCGACGATAAGTCGAAGATGAAGACGGTGGTTGAAGACCGGAAGTCTTCACATCGTTTGGGTGATTACTGATGATCTTGATTGGGCTGTACACCCAAGATGAGGGAATCAGTTGGTGATCGTCCAGACATACTTGGAGATCGATGGATATGCGAGGAAAGTGCCTTCGGTTTCGTTCAGACCCAGAACGAACTTGTAAATGGATTGTGTGTCTGACATTGGATTTTATTCTGTGCTGATTGATTTCTGTTAAATATATATCTGTTTGGCGGCGGAGAATTTATTCTCTTGCTTAACGCCCTTCTCTAAGACGTACGAGCTTAGAGGTTATATATCGATAGATATCAATCGCATGACATGAATTGCCAGTGTGGAACGCTGAGTTGCATGGATCAAGGCTTCTGTTGAAAAGCAAAGTCTTGTGGTTGATGATCAAAGCACGGCCTATGTGGTAGCTTTGTGTATAACGTGAATTCGCGAGCCTCACACCTCGGTATGAGTCAAAAACGGGATAAGGACTGCAGGGAGAGCACGACGTTTCTTTCTAGCTTTGGTGGTGTTAGTGACTTACCAGCCCTGACATTTATGTACTTTTCACCTATGTGGTTGTTGGATGAGGCGCCTCGATTTTAGGTCTGTAAGGACCGGGAAACGTGTGTTCAGGAATAATTAATCCTCAAACATAAGAGAGGACCGGCCCTGAAGCATCCAGGGGTTACCCCGAGTGTGTAGTCCCGAGGCATTTTCTAGAGTGTCTCGAAGCGGAGAGGAGCTTGCCCCTTGCCTCGACTCATGACGGAAATCCAATTTCCAATACGTGTATTTCGGCTTTATTTGTAGAGCCTAGTATGGTGACATAGTGGTATGGGGCACTTATGCCGTCTATGATTTATATTTATGGTTGAAATTATTTTGACACTATACACTTATTATAGTATCAAATGATTTGTTTAAAACGTACCAAGCATGTTTGGCTGTTATAAGGTAAAACCCTATCCTCCGGCTTGCGTTGCATTGTGTGATGGGACCTGGGTCTTATAATAGCTTCATTTTTCGAAAAGCATTGCATTGTTTATTCTATGCACTGGTATTCTTGGGAGGAAACCCGTTCTGTGTTATATGGCGTGGTCCCTTGAATTACTCTCCTTTAAAGTAAAGTTTTAAATAACTGTTTTAGTTCTCACACCAGTCACATGACTGCTCTGGAGTTTATTGTTTTAACCTAAACTCTGGGTGCCCCTATTTTCCACACGGGAAGCTAGTAGTTTTGGTTTTGCAGATTTATATTCACAGGATCCTGATTTACAGCTGGAGCGATGCTCGAAAAGCTCTGTATCCGTGCATTAATTCAAGTTGTGCTTTTGTGTTATTTTCCGCTGCGATGTATTTAAATGTAATTTAAATCTCTAATATTTGTTGAATGTAATTTATTCATTTATACTCTGTATATTCTTGTATCTGATGGAATTGTTGTAATAACTATGAAATGTTCTTCCGTCTGCATTCCGATTTGTCCTATTCTCAAACGATCAGGGGTTTCGAACGGTGTTGGTCGGTTTAATGACTGATTCGGATCGAGCGAAATTCCCGGCCATCACAAGGTACGTCCAGTTTAAAATTAGAAATAATCGCTATGAAATTTAATATAATATATAGCCTTTATAAATATCCATTTTGCAAATGACCTCCATTTTCAACGAAACCACTTTGGTTGGATCTAGAATGTCAATTTATTGCTAGGTTTAAAATTCCATAATTTTTGGAATTAATATGTGAGCGTGGCAAAAGAAAACGTGTTTTATCAATTTTAGTCAAATTGGATTGACCAGAAAATGGCCATTTTTCAAACGGTCTCCAAATTTTATGAAATTAATTTTGTTAGGACCGTATCGTCAAAACATAGCTAGATTTATTTTGTGGGAATTTTTGGAATCAATATGTGGCCCCGGTAAATTAAAATGTGTCTTCAAATTTAGAATTATATGTTTTATATTTTAATTTGAAGAATAACTGATTGAAACTATCGAACGGGCTTATGAAACATATTCCATTGTGTCCAGAATGAGGGTATTTAGTTAGGGGCAACATTCATTGGGTTTGAGTTGGAGTTCGTATGGATTGATGGCCTTTTTCAGAATTAAGGAATTAAAATAATTCAATTATAAATAGGTCGGCCAATAGGAATGCTCGAACCCTAATTTTAAAACCCGTAACCTCATAAATTGGACGGCGGCTGAAGCACGATCCTTCTTCCCCAAATAACTTCCAATTCACGCAACAAAACTCATCGATCCTTTTGGCTGTTTTGAAGTACTCTCCACATGCTTCGATTTTATACCCGCCTCGTCCTCTAACGATCATCTCGGTTCTCGAGATTTGAGCTCTGAAACCTCGCCGCGTCTACCCCAATTGCGCCACCGTGCTAGCATCGAACTCGACGTGACCACCCCTTGCTGAAGTGCCTCTCCAAGCACTACAATGTGGTGCTATTCGATCTTGGCCAAGCTGCACGGATTTGGAGAAAACTACTAACCTAGTTTTGAACAAAACTTGAAGGTATACGACTGTTTTAATTTAAAGGTTTAATAACACTTTTAAGCGTTGCGAATTCATATTTATTTATAAAAAAAAAATCGTATCTTTTCCATACGATAACGAAATTCAATGAAACATGAGACTTTGGACTCGTGGCATCGTACACGATATTCTAAAAGAGACTAGGGAATATTTGGAGCTTTCTACAATTTTAGAAGGAATAAAAAGCAATGTGAGATTTTTGAATTCAAAAATAATTGAATAAAATTATATTTGGTTGCAAATGGAGTTTAGTAGTTCTCGACACCGTCGTTCACAGACTATGGACGACTTGGTTGTATTGTGGTGCGAAATTGATTGTGATTGTGGATGATTGATTGTGGTTGAAACGAAATTGGTTGCGATTGTGGTAAATTCACAGTGTTGTGAAAATGAATTGTATTATGAAAATGAAACCCTTGTATCGCCGCGAAGCCTAGGATAGCAGATGAGCCGTACTAGGAGTGGTGCCGGTTTTAATTACCCTGTCGTTATAATGCCGAAATTTTCTGAAATATCCATGTGTTGAAAAATATTCATGTTAAAAATAAAAATTACATTTTTATTTTATATGTAAGAAGATTTAATATGATCATAGTTAAAAATAAAAACATGTTGAAAATAAAAATTACAATTTTATTTTATATATGTAAGAAGATTGAATATGATCATAGTTAAAAATAAAAACATGTTAAAAATAAAAAAAATACATTTTTATTTTATATGTAAGAAGATTGAATATTGTAACACCCCACTCCCGCTATGATCACTCACTAAGGGAATGCCATAGCATCGGTGGAGTATTTTAGTGAATATAGAACAGAAAAATTACAACAAGACAGATATAAATAGTACTTGAAATTTTAAAACATCATCTCATAACAGCGGAAGTAAAACATGTCTGGTTACATCATAAAACCACAATAAAGGTCAAGTACAATATCCATCAAAATAAAGAAGTACATAATCCCACTCTCATACAATAGCCAAACAAAAGAAAAGATAACTGGATAACTGGAGCTTTACATCTATCCAAGCTCCTAAAAACTGGAACAGCAATCCGATCAAGCTCCACTACTGCTAGGATCCACCGTAGGACCTGAGGGTTGGGAAAAAGATGAAAACAACAGGGTCAGACATAAGTCTGAGCGAGTCCTATAACTTTAACAATACAATCGTTAAAGTAACCAGAGAAGACATAAACTGATATACGGTAACATATAGGGATGAATGGCTACCCTAAGCAGTCAACTAAACGAGGATAAAGGATAAAGACGCATCTACCCTCCCTAAGGTAAATTACTAAACTGCACCACACCAGTCGTTCCTAACTTAAAGGTTGATCCCACCCAAGGACTTATAAAATTTACTAATTAGTACCTGCGTACCCCTAGGTGACCAAGTAGGCGCCACGGGGCCCTACAATCCACTAGGTGTACACACTACTTCCCATTCGATCGGCTCCCTAACGTAGATACCCGTGCTGGCCCCACCGTGGGATGTATCATTCCCCAATGTGGCAACCTGATGGAACTAAAGGTGCACGGCTTATATCTACTCGATGCAACAACGGCTTACCTACCAGCCCGGGCCCACTCACGCATATGAAGCCCGTTGGACTTGCGTTGCCACCGCTAACCCGTTTGCCTCTTACAGTCAAGCCCAGTATGCGTGTCCCGTCCTCGACATGGGTCGAGCCCACAAAGATACGTATGGGTTACTGGTTGAAATGGGCCTCCACAAGCTACCCACCTAAGCTTGTCCCTTTTTCTAGTATATCCCACTTAACCCTTTAATCATGTTTTAATTACATGTTCCATTTTGGTTAAGTATTCTAATCGTATTTTCTATTGCCACCCAAGGCAACCACTAGATTTTCTCATGCCACCCGAGGCACCCACTTAACCCCTCATGTCCCTCTACATGCTAATGTGGTTAAGTGTTTCTTAATTAATTAATTAAGAACGTAACCTTTGTAAAGACCTCTCACATTAGACTGTCTTTTATGACCGCTGGTTAAGCCGGTTGGGTCCGGGCAGCCTTATGTCATAACAGAGTCTAACCTCGTGTCTTTACATTAATTACGTATTTAGTTTGTGCCTAAGACCTCTCACATTGGGCTAACATTTGTAGCAACTGGTTAAGCCGGTTGGGTCCGGGCAGTTTTACGCTACAACTGAGTCCAACCTCGTGTCTTAGTCAATTAATTACACCTAATTAATCACCCTCATAATTTTATATTAATTATCCCTAATTAATCAAGTTTTCTTAACATGGGTAGACCTAACTTAATAGGTAAATTCCCATGGGGTAGACCTAACTCAATAGGTAAATTCCCAACACATAGTATGGGTACACCTAACCAAATAGGCAAATTCCCATACTATGTTTATTTATTTTGTGTTATGCATAATTATATTAATTTCACACAATCTTATTAACTTATGCATTTAATTACCCCATCGTTCCCACGTAATTTCGTTCATGATATAACACATATAAAAGGTGTCAACTTGCATATGAATGAACATGTTTCAAAGGTGCCATCTTGCATATTAACAAACACATAACTTGCATATGAACTTGCATAACATGTCACATAACTTGCATATAATATGTCACATAACTTACATATTCATTTTGCATAACAAACTTGCATATTAGCTTATAGACTTGCATAATGTGTCATCATGAACTTGCATATTAATAAACATGTAACTTGCATATTTACATACATGTAACTCGCATATTAACAAACATGTAACTTGCATATAAAGAAACATGTAACTTGCATATTTACATACATGTAACTTGCATATTAACAAACATGTAACTTGCATATTAACAAACATGTAACTTGCATATTTACATACATGTAACTTGCATATTAACAAACATGTAACTTGCATATTAACAAACATGTAACTTGCATATTTACATACATGTAACTTGCATATTAACAAACATGTAACTTGCATATTTACATACATGTAACTTGCATAGCATATTACCATGAACTTGCATAACATGCATATGATTACATAGCCCACAACTTGCATATTTAGCATCATGCAAACATAACATACATCATATTAAACTTGCATAAGCTTACATACTCAACATGCATAAACATAAGATTAATGCTAACATCATATCATATGATTCAAAGCTCATTAACCCACATACAAAACCATAAATCTCATCACATCTCATCTAATTAGTTTACCAAAAGATCATCAAAGTGATAGAAACTCACAACTAGCAACTTTGAACACCAAATGAAGAAGATTAAGATGCTAAGAAGGGATTAGAAGTTGATTAGAGAGTGATTAGTATGCAACCCTCTTCATAAAATTAGTGGAGGCCATGAGAGCTAGCATTTTGCCATAGTTTAGTCACTAGGTTTAATTATGAATGAATTAGGGTAGGTTAGGGTCTTATTTATAGATTAGGCAAGTGTTTTAGGCCATAGGATTAACCCTAGATTCAATCCAAGCCATCAAAGCATGTCTTGGGGAAGAAGTCAAGTGTAGGAACCATCTAGGGCCTTTAGATTAAAGATGGACCATGAGAACCATTCAAATGCAAAATCTGCACTTGAGCGAATCGGCCCACGGGTTGACAGCCAAACACCCTGGATTAACCCCTAGTCGACCCAGCGGGCTCGGGTCGACTTCAAAAATCGGCCGGTTCGGTTATTCCCCTCTCCCAATTCGCTGTTTTGAGCATTTTTGCATATTTATTTATTAAATTTTCAATTATATATATATATATATATATATATATCAATATATATATATATATATATATATCTACACAACCCATTTCACTTAATTAAGTATACTTTAATTTGGGAATTTTCGTGAAACTTCGCGAGGCCATATCTTGGTCATACGGACTCCGATTTTCGAAAACTCGGACTCTATTTCGCGTATTTTTCCGAGACGAACGCAATGGCATAGCCCGTTTCCCTTGATTCCCATTTTAGAATTAAATTCTGCCTCGATTTATGTTATTACAGGTTATTGAAAATACGGGTTGTTACATTCTCCCCTCCTTAAAGGATTTCGTCCCCGAAATCTTCAAGTTAGGAAGAACGTATCCTACCATCCAATCATCCATCTACTCAAAGCATCATCCACGAGCAATCATTGTCCTTACAAGATTCTAAATGCTGGATGGATATATGCAAAAGTGTGTGTATATGTACTTACCTAATGCAAAAATCAGGCGGTTACTGATACAGTAAACCTCCTTAATGCAAACCATGATAGTGCCATGCATCCAATATGTATGCGAAACCCTATTGACACATACAAATTTCTACATGCGTGCACAACCATACACAAAAATGCATCATCCATATGATAACACAGCCATGATACATCCATCAATCTAACTACCACATCCATTTATGCAATATGCAACATGAAGTGACTGAGCCGATCTAGTGCCTAATGTGTGTGTATATGCATCCACGAGCAACCACTAGCAAACAATTGCATCCATATGCATCCATCAACCATAACATGTTTCAAACACATGTTTCAACCATAGGTTTTACCCTATCTAAAGGTCATAGGTATTAGCGAGAGGATATACTAAAGATAAGATAAGTACTAGACAAGCAATAAAGGAGAAGTTAAAAGACATACTCTCAAAAAGAAATGGATACAAAGAACGCATCTTTGCTTCCGTCTCCCAAGTAGCATTGCTTTCGTCATCTCCCCATTGCACTTTAACTAGCTGAACTTCTCTGTTCCTCAACTTCCTAGTTTCTGACCCAAGGATGCGAGTAGGAGCTCGTCGAATCGTCGCATCACGCTCTACCTCTACATCTCTAAGCAAGCTCGGCTCTACCACCTCCGCGGTCTCATGTAAGCACTTCCTCAAATGTGATACATGGAATACATCATGAACACCACTAAGTCTGTCGGGCAACTCCACCCTATATGCCATCCGTCCAATCCTTTCCTTAATAGGAAACGACCCAACAAATCTCGGTGCTAACTTCCCTACGGACCCAAAGCGAACAACATTTCTCAATGGAGATACTTTGACAAAAACCATGTCCCCAACCTCAAACTCAAGATCCGTCCTTCTCCGATCCGCATAAGATTTCTGTCTATCTTGCGCTGCTTTCATCCTTTTTCGAATTAAATCAATCTTCTCTGAAGTCTCTCTAACCATATCCGGCCCAAGCAAGATCTTATCCGTAGATTCCCACCAACATGTAGGAGATCGACAAGGCCTTCCATAAAGAGCTTCGAAAGGAGCCATACCAATACTGGACTGAAAGCTGTTATTATATGCGAACTCCACCAAAGGAAGATGTTCTTCCCATGTACCTCCAAAATCCAAGATACAAAGCCTCAAAAGATCTTCTAAGATACGGTTCACCCTCTCAGTCTGACCGTCCGTCTGAGGATGATATGCGGTGCTCAAACACAACTGAGTCCCTACCGCCTCTTGCAAACTTCTCCAAAACTCACTAGTGAAAATAGGATCTCGATCACTCACAATGCTGGATGGTACGCCATGCAATCTAACAATCTCTCTAACATAGACTGAAGCAAGCCATGGAGCGGTCCTCTTACTCTTTACGGGTATAAAATGGGCACTCTTGGTAAGTCTGTCTACCACAACCCAAATTCCCGTATTGCCCTTCCTCGATCTCGGTAACCCGTCGATGAAATCCATCGAGACACTATCCCACTTCCACTGTGGAACTTCCAATGGGTGTAGCAACCCACCGGGTTTCCTTTGCTCCACTTTAACTTGTTGGCACACTAAGCATCTAGCCACATACTCGGCCACATCTTTCTTCATACCGGCCCAGAAGAAAACTCTCTTCATGTCTTGGTACATTTTGTCTCCACCGGGATGAATAGTCATTCTTGAACGATGTGCATCATCCAAAATAGCCTTCTTCAAACCCTCATCTTGCGGTACACAAAGTCTACCGTCTCTATGCAACCATCCCTTATCATCTATGGTGTATCTACCCAAATGGCTGGACGACTCCCCTCTTATAAGCTTCTCTACCAACACAACCAACTGTGGGTCGTCTCGCTGAGCCTCGCCAATCCGTCTCAAAAGAGTAGGTCTAACCTCCAAGGATGCCAACAAACCAGGTACAAAATCAACAGAAGGTCTGAAGTCAAACAAAGAAAGAAACTCCAAGCTTCGTCGTTCCACGAACAATGGACTCAAAGATAGCCTTTTTCTACTCAAGGCGTCTGCCACCACGTTACCCTTACCAGGGGTATACGCTATCTCGAAATCATAGGATGCTAAGAACTCCATCCACCTTTGCTGTCTTAAGTTTAAATCCTTCTGAGAGAATAAGTACTTCAATGATTTACGGTCGGTGAACAACTCGAATCTCTCACCAAGAAGATAATGGCGCCAAGACTTAAGTGCGAAAACAATCGCGGCCAACTCTAGATCATGGGTAGGGTAATTCTTCTCATGCACTCTCAATTGTCTCCCTCCATAGGCTATTACCCTTCCCTCCTGCATCAAGACTGCGCCTAATCCTGTTCCACAAGCATCGGTATAAACAACAAACGGCTTACTCCCATCCGGGAGCACTAAAACTGGAGCGGTGGTCAAAGCTCTCTTTAACCGTCGGAAAGCATCATCACAATCTACATCCCACGAGAAAACCAGATTCTTTTTCGTCAAGCGGGTTAATGGGGCTGATATCTTCGCGAAGTCTTTGATGAACTTCCTATAATATCCTGCCAACCCCAAGAAACTTCTTACCTCGGTAGCATTTCTAGGAACTTTCCAATCTTGGATAGATACTATCTTTGCGGGATCCACAGCTATCCCTTCCTTAGAGACCACATGCCCTAAGAATCGCACTTCTCTTCTCCAAAAATGGCATTTAGAGAATTTAGCTTTAAGACTATGCGCTCGAAGAGTCTCCAACACTTCCTTGAGATGTAAGGCATGCTCTTCTTCATTCTTGGAAAAGACCAAGATGTCATCCACAAAAACTACTACAAACTTATTCAGATACTCTCTGAACACTCTACTCATGAGATCAACAAAGTATGCGGGGGCGTTTGTCAACCCAAATGGCATCACTAGCCACTCATAAAAACCATCCGGAGTCCGGAAAGCAGTCTTCTCTATACTGTCCTCCGCCACTCTTAACTGATGAAACCCTGTAGCTAAGTCCATCTGCGAAAATACTGACGCGCCAACCAACTGATCAAAGAGATCATCTATCCTCGGTAATGGGTGTCTATTCTTCTTCGTGAGCTTATTAAGTTCTCTATAATCCACACAAAGTCTGAGGGACCCATCCGCCTTCGTGGCAAACACTACTGGAGCTCCCCACTCCGATATACTTCGCCTTATGAACCCCTTCTCAAGCAACTCCCCTACTTGCTTATGAAGTTCTCTTCTCTCACGAGGAGCCATGTGGCGTACTGGCAAAGACACTGGTTTGGCATTATCCACCAAATAAATTCGGAAATCTATCTCCCGCTTCGGAGGCAAACCCTTTACTTCTTCAAACACATCCGGATATTCCCGGACTACTCTGACAGAACACAAACTCTCGACCGAAGCATCGAGCGATTCAAGATAACTTAGCAAAACAGATTCCATGGGATTGCAAGAGATCTCGAGTGTGTTACCCAAGCGGGTCATGAGCCTGACAACTCTCCTTTCGCAATCAAGAACGGCACCATTACTGGATAACCAGTCCATGCCCAAGATCAACCCATAGCCCGTGAAGCCCAATTCAAAAGCATCACATCTAAACTCAACGCTAAGTATAGAAATCTTCAAACCCAAACATATCATAGACAGATATATGGAGCCCCCAATTGGGTTTGAGACAACCAAGGGATCATCAACTAGACTGGTGTCTAAGTGCAGTGACTCAACTAACGATGATGAGATAAAAGAATGCGATGCGCCAGAGTCAAACAAAGTACGAACTGGATGATCAAACAGAAAAACCAGACTTTCAACGGAAATAGTTCTACCTCTCTGCTGAATCGGTGGAACTGAGAGAACCTGAACTTGCCCCCCTGACTGAGGTGGTGCTATAAGAGCTTGCACCTGGCCTCCTGAGGTAGACCCCGTCTTCTGCCCCTTCTTTGGGCAGTTTTTCACAAGATGCCCTGCTTCACCACAATGAAAGCAACCGGTTTTCTTCTTTTTGCGACAATCCTTACTAAGGTGTCCTGGTGTTCCACAATTGAAGCACTTCTTCTTCGTCTTCTTTTTGTCACCATTGCCTTTTCCGCCCTTGCCTTGTTGTTGCTGTTGCGGTTTCTTCTGATCCCCCTTTTTCTCTGGTGCCTTAGAATTCTTATCATCCTCATGCATAAGTGCCATGTAGACAAGCTTCTCAAAAGTGGCCCCCATAGGAATGTGAGTCATAGCTATTCCTTGCAATGGTTCGTTCAAGCCTCTAACGAACCTCAAAGCCTTCTTCTCCGGTGTATTCACCAACTCTATGCCAAACCTTGCTAATTGATTGAATTTGTTGACATATTCTTTCACCGTGAGATTCCCTTGCTTCAAATTCAAGAACTTCTCCATAAACAGATTCTCTTCCGCCCTTGAGAGAAACTTAGCCCCAAACCTTTGCTTAAAATCTGCCCAAGAGTCAACAGGGCGTTCTCCATTAGTGACCTCCCACCAGAATGAGGCCTCTCCCTTCATTAACCAAGCCGCCAACTTGACTTTCTTTCCCTCTTCCACTTCAAAGATATCTAGCAACTCTTCCACTTCCTTAAGCCAATCTCTAGCCTCTACGAAAGTCTCTGAACCAAGAAAAGGTTTTCCTCCTATAGCCTTGAACTCCTTGCAAACCTTAGCAAAATTATCCACTCTAGGCTGAGGAGGAGGAGCGGTTGTCTCTGGTGTAGTAGCATTGGCCGGACCCGCAGCCGCGGCCCTAGCCTCTTGCAACCTCCTATACCATAGTGGTATAACTAAACCCTCCGGGATGTTAAGATCTTCAGCCATGCTGAAACGAAAGAGGAAAGATTCAAAAAGGAGATTCCGAAAGATAAAGATATGGCTATTGGGGATTATGCTTTTCTTTTTCAAAAACTTTTTCTCTTAGAAGACATGCTTTTAAAAATCCTTTCTTCGAAAATACTCTTAGAAAGTAGTTTTTCTCAAAAATTTTATCTGTTCTGGTAACCTTAAGCTCTGATACCACGTGTAACACCCCACTCCCGCTATGATCACTCACTAAGGGAATGCCATAGCATCGGTGGAGTATTTTAGTGAATATAGAACAGAAAAATTACAACAAGACAGATATAAATAGTACTTGAAATTTTAAAACATCATCTCATAACAGCGGAAGTAAAACATGTCTGGTTACATCATAAAACCACAATAAAGGTCAAGTACAATATCCATCAAAATAAAGAAGTACATAATCCCACTCTCATACAATAGCCAAACAAAAGAAAAGATAACTGGATAACTGGAGCTTTACATCTATCCAAGCTCCTAAAAACTGGAACAGCAATCCGATCAAGCTCCACTACTGCTAGGATCCACCGTAGGACCTGAGGGTTGGGAAAAAGATGAAAACAACAGGGTCAGACATAAGTCTGAGCGAGTCCTATAACTTTAACAATACAATCGTTAAAGTAACCAGAGAAGACATAAACTGATATACGGTAACATATAGGGATGAATGGCTACCCTAAGCAGTCAACTAAACGAGGATAAAGGATAAAGACGCATCTACCCTCCCTAAGGTAAATTACTAAACTGCACCACACCAGTCGTTCCTAACTTAAAGGTTGATCCCACCCAAGGACTTATAAAATTTACTAATTAGTACCTGCGTACCCCTAGGTGACCAAGTAGGCGCCACGGGGCCCTACAATCCACTAGGTGTACACACTACTTCCCATTCGATCGGCTCCCTAACGTAGATACCCGTGCTGGCCCCACCGTGGGATGTATCATTCCCCAATGTGGCAACCTGATGGAACTAAAGGTGCACGGCTTATATCTACTCGATGCAACAACGGCTTACCTACCAGCCCGGGCCCACTCACACATATGAAGCCCGTTGGACTTGCGTTGCCACCGCTAACCCGTTTGCCTCTTACAGTCAAGCCCAGTATGCGTGTCCCGTCCTCGACATGGGTCGAGCCCACAAAGATACGTATGGGTTACTGGTTGAAATGGGCCTCCACAAGCTACCCACCTAAGCTTGTCCCTTTTTCTAGTATAACCCACTTAACCCTTTAATCATGTTTTAATTACATGTTCCATTTTGGTTAAGTATTCTAATCGTATTTTCTATTGCCACCCAAGGCAACCACTAGATTTTCTCATGCCACCCGAGGCACCCACTTAACCCCTCATGTCCCTCTACATGCTAATGTGGTTAAGTGTTTCTTAATTAATTAATTAATTAAGAACGTAACCTTTGTAAAGACCTCTCACATTAGACTGTCTTTTATGACCGCTGGTTAAGCCGGTTGGGTCCGGGCAGCCTTATGTCATAACAGAGTCTAACCTCGTGTCTTTACATTAATTACGTATTTAGTTTGTGCCTAAGACCTCTCACATTGGGCTAACATTTGTAGCAACTGGTTAATCCGGTTGGGTCCGGGCAGTTTTACGCTACAACTGAGTCCAACCTCGTGTCTTAGTCAATTAATTACACCTAATTAATCACCCTCATAATTTTATATTAATTATCCCTAATTAATCAAGTTTTCTTAACATGGGTAGACCTAACTTAATAGGTAAATTCCCATGGAGTAGACCTAACTCAATAGGTAAATTCCCAACACATAGTATGGGTACACCTAACCAAATAGGCAAATTCCCATACTATGTTTATTTATTTTGTGTTATGCATAATTATATTAATTTCACACAATCTTATTAACTTATGCATTTAATTACCCCATCGTTCCCACGTAATTTCGTTCATGATATAACACATATAAAAGGTGTCAACTTGCATATGAATGAACATGTTTCAAAGGTGCCATCTTGCATATTAACAAACACATAACTTGCATATGAACTTGCATAACATGTCACATAACTTGCATATAATATGTCACATAACTTACATATTCATTTTGCATAACAAACTTGCATATTAGCTTATAGACTTGCATAATGTGTCATCATGAACTTGCATATTAATAAACATGTAACTTGCATATTTACATACATGTAACTCGCATATTAACAAACATGTAACTTGCATATAAAGAAACATGTAACTTGCATATTTACATACATGTAACTTGCATATTAACAAACATGTAACTTGCATATTAACAAACATGTAACTTGCATATTTACATACATGTAACTTGCATATTAACAAACATGTAACTTGCATATTAACAAACATGTAACTTGCATATTTACATACATGTAACTTGCATATTAACAAACATGTAACTTGCATATTTACATACATGTAACTTGCATAGCATATTACCATGAACTTGCATAACATGCATATGATTACATAGCCCACAACTTGCATATTTAGCATCATGCAAACATAACATACATCATATTAAACTTGCATAAGCTTACATACTCAACATGCATAAACATAAGATTAATGCTAACATCATATCATATGATTCAAAGCTCATTAACCCACATACAAAACCATAAATCTCATCACATCTCATCTAATTAGTTTACCAAAAGATCATCAAAGTGATAGAAACTCACAACTAGCAACTTTGAACACCAAATGAAGAAGATTAAGATGCTAAGAAGGGATTAGAAGTTGATTAGAGAGTGATTAGTATGCAACCCTCTTCATAAAATTAGTGGAGGCCATGAGAGCTAGCATTTTGCCATAGTTTAGTCACTAGGTTTAATTATGAATGAATTAGGGTAGGTTAGGGTCTTATTTATAGATTAGGCAAGTGTTTTAGGCCATAGGATTAACCCTAGATTCAATCCAAGCCATCAAAGCATGTCTTGGGGAAGAAGTCAAGTGTAGGAACCATCTAGGGCCTTTAGATTAAAGATGGACCATGAGAACCATTCAAATGCAAAATCTGCACTTGAGCGAATCGGCCCACGGGTTGACAGCCAAACACCCTGGATTAACCCCTAGTCGACCCAGCGGGCTCGGGTCGACTTCAAAAATCGGCCGGTTCGGTTATTCCCCTCTCCCAATTCGCTGTTTTGAGCATTTTTGCATATTTATTTATTAAATTTTCAATTATATATATATATATATATATATATATATATCAATATATATATATATATATATCTACACAACCCATTTCACTTAATTAAGTATACTTTAATTTGGGAATTTTCGTGAAACTTCGCGAGGCCATATCTTGGTCATACGGACTCCGATTTTCGAAAACTCGGACTCTATTTCGCGTATTTTTCCGAGACGAACGCAATGGCATAGCCCGTTTCCCTTGATTCCCATTTTAGAATTAAATTCTGCCTCGATTTATGTTATTACAGGTTATTGAAAATACGGGTTGTTACAAATATGATCATAGTTAAAAATAAAAATATGTTAAAAATAAAAATTTCATTTTATTGTATATGTAGAAATATGAAAATGATCATAGTTTGAAAAGAAAAAAAATATGTTAACAATAAAAATTTCATTTTTTTGTGTGTGTGGAAATGTGAAAAATGATCATTATATGAAATGAAAATATGTTAACGATAAAATTTACATTTTTATTGTACATGTATAAAATGATCATTATATGAAATGAAAACATGTTAATGATAAAATTTACATTTTTATTGTGCATGTAGAAGAGATTAAAATGATCATTGTTTGATAAAAATATTTCAACATTAAAAATTACATTTTTATTGTAAAAATGAATCATTAAAAAAAAGATTCATTGTTTAAAAAGGATTCATTGTTTGATAAAATGTGTTAACATTAAAAATTACATTTATACTGTAAAAATGAATCATAAAAAAAAGATTCATTGTTTAAAAGGGATTCATTGTTTGATAAAATGTGTTAACATTAAAAATTACATTTTTAATGTAAAAATGAATCATTAAACAAAAGATTCATTGTTTAAAAAGGATTCATTGTTTGATAAAATGTGTTAACATTAAAAGTTACATTTTTACTGTAAAAATGAATCAAAAAAAAAAGTTCATTGTTTAAAAAGGAATTATTGAAAAGGATTCATTGTTTGATAAAATGTGTTTGTTGGAATAAATTAAAACTAGCATTAAATTGCATTAAATTAGGTTTCCTGTTTTCCTTGTTTGGTCATGTTTGGAAAGGATTTATTTTGATCTTATCCAAATCCTTCTTTCAAATAGAAAATGTATGTATAAAATGAGTCTTATGTCAATCATGTAAAAAAAGGAATCAAGTAATTGAGAAAAAAAATGCAATAAAAAAAAATAAAGTTTGTCTTCCTCAAAAAATTCTTCATCTTTTTCTCCTCTCAAATTTTATTTTCTACAAATTGGTATCAGAGCCTGGTTAAAACCATGGTTTTTCTATTCTCCTCACCGTTTGTCCTCACAAAAGAAAATTTCTTAGAGTGGAGTAATAAAAAGAGAGAAGAATTGATCTCCAAAGGGCTTTGGGAGATCGTTGAAAGTGGCTACGAATGGCCAAAAGATGTTAAAAACATGACGGAGAAAGAGAGTAAAGCATTTGTAAGCTTGAGACGGAAATGTCTTCAAGCTCGTATTTTGATGAGTGAGAACGTTGATGGAGAAGCAAGGGACCATATTCTTGGAGAAAAATTGGAAAAAGATTCGTGGAATTTATTGAAAGAAGTGTATGCAATGGATAACACAAAAGCAGGAAAAAAAGTAGATGAAGAGGAGGACGAAGAAGAGGAAGAAGAGAATGAAAGCAAAGAAGCTGAAAAGAAAGTAACTGAAGCTAAAAAGGCAAATACAGATGCCAACATGGCTGATGTAGAAGATGACAAAAAGGAGAAGGCGAGAAAAGAAGAAGAGCCGATGAGAGAGAAAGCTGCTAAAGAAGAAGAACCAGAAGAAAAGTCAGAGCTTGAGGACAACGAGCCTGTGGATGAGAATGAGAAAAATAACAAGGAGGAGAGTGATGTTGAAGCTAAGATGACGGGAGCAGAAGGTGAAGTAAATGATGACATGAAGATGGAAGATGTAGAAGAAAGCTGTCTTAAAATAAAAGAGGAAAACAGTGGTGATACAAAAAAGGAGAAGAAAAAGAAGAAAAAAGAGAAAGAAAAGAAGGACAATAATGAAGAAGATGAAGGTAAAGAGGCAGAGAAGAAGGAGAAAGATATAAATGGAGAATCAAAAGAAGCTGAAGAAAAAGCACCTGCAACTGAAGAGCCAAAAGAGAGCGAGATGGATTCAAAGAATCAAAAAAAGAAGAAGAAAGAAGAAGAGAGAAAGGAAATGGAAGAAGAGGAAAGATTGAGAAAAGAGGAAGAAGAACGTAGAAGAGATGCTGGGATCAAACCCGATATTGTAACTTATAATTCATTGGTTCATGGTTTTTGCAAAGAAGATGAGCTTGACGAAGCATTGAAACTTCATAAAGAAATGGAGGCAAAAGGATTTACTCCAAATTATAGCATCTTCTCATGGATTGTTGATGGTTATTGCAAACAAAACAAAGAAGATACAATAGTAAACATCCCAAACGAACTCACAAAAAGAGGCTATTTCTCCAACAAACCAATCTACAAATCATTGATTCGAAGACTTTGTAAACTGGATCGTGTAAATTCAGCACAAAAGCTATTCATCCAAATGCAACAAAAGAGATTACAAGGTGACTGCTTTTTGTACACTAGTTTAGCCATCGGTTACTTAAAGGAAGGTAAGACAATGTCTGCTTATAAGATTTTTGATGACATGGTTAACGAACGGTTTGTGATATATACTAGTGTTTGTGCATCATATGCAAATGAGAGAGATGTGTTGGATAACCTTTGGCATAATACCAGTGAGAGAGACCTCGTTGCCAAAAATGTTTATCGGTTACCTGAAGAAAGTTCAAATGTGTGGATCAAAGTTTACAACAATGAAAGTGTTCGAATGTCAAACATTTTATTTTTGGAGAATTATGGAAGTTATGATAAAAGTAAAATGAAGACTCATGATTTTGCTTTGAAGATCTCAACGGTGGATAACAAAGTCAATTCAATAATCATATCATTCTTTTTCTTGCCAAAGCACGTGAGATATAAATCAATCAAAGCCTAGATGTTCTCAAAAGCTATGAAGTTTGAAGAAAGGTGATACGACTGATATTTTGATAACGACACCTGGCGGACAAGTCTTCAGAAAAGTGCAGAAAATTTGGAAACAATAAGCAAGTTTTAATTTAGGGGAGACATTGTTGGAATAAATTAAAACTAGCATTAAATTGCATTAAATTAGGTTTCCTGTTTTCCTTGTTTGGTCATGTTTGGAAAGGATTTATTTTGATCTTATCCAAATCCTTCTTTCAAATAGAAAATGTATGTATAAAATGAGTCTTATGTCAATCATGTAAAAAAAAAAGAATCAAGTAATTGAGAAAAAAAAAGCAATAAAAAAAAATAAAGTTTGTCTTCCTCAATAAATTCTTCATCTTTTTCTCCTCTCAAATTTTATTTTCTATAGTGTTAACATTAAAAATTACATTTTTAATGTAAAAAGGAATCATAAAGAAAAAAGATTCATTATTTAAAAAGGATTCATTGTTTGATAAAATGTGTTAACATTAAAAATTACATTTTTAATGTAAAAATGAATCATTAAAAAAAGATTCATTGTTTAAAAAGGAATCATTGAAAAGGATTCAATGTTTGATAAAATATGTTAACATTGAAATTTACATTTTTAATGTAAGAAGGAATCATTGAAAAGATTCATTGTTTAATAAAATATGTTAACATTGAAATTTACATTTTTAATGTAAGAAGGAATCATTGAAAAGATTCAAGTTTTGATAAAAATATCTCAACATTAAATTTACATTTTTAATGTAAGAAGGATTCATTAAAAAGGTTATAGTTTAATAAAATGTTGTAACATTAAAATTTTACATTTTTTACGTAAAAAGAGTCATGAAAAAGATCAAAGTTAGAAAAAGAATCATATGGTAAATATGTTTTGTTAGATCAAAACATTGATCATTGACATGTTAGCAAAGTTAAAAAACGAACCATGTGTTAAAATATATATTTTTAGATAAAAATATTCTTTTTAACATGCATATGAAGTGTACAAAATTATTTAAAGAATAAATAATTTGAAATCGTCGAACGAATTACATACATATATATATATATAATATATAATATATTAAAATTAAACGAATAGCGCGCGGTAGTTCACGATTTGGAATCGTAACTTTAAACGATTATACCGAAAGATCCGACCGTCGGATTTTCTTAAAACTAGAACCATCGGGTTCGCTTTGGGAAGATGTTTCCAACGACGTAAATTTGCTAAGATCCAACGGTTAGATTTTGAGAAATGTGTAATTCAAATTTTAATAAAAACAGCGTCAAGGCCGCATATTGATCTGAAGCGTCGTTAAATAAAAAGGGTTATTTTTATATAAATAAAAATAGCGATAAATCGTTATAAATATTATAAATGATATGGGATGAAAAGAATTGATTTGAATTATATATTTTCGCGAATTATTTGAAAAGGCCGAGTTCATTCTCATTTCAAATAATTATACGATGATTGAAAGTCGAAGATATTGAAGACGGTGGTTAAACACCGGCGATCTTCACTTCGAATGGACGACTACCGATGCTTTTGATTGGAGTTGCTGCCTTGAAAGGGTTACAGTGGTAGTTGTCCGGACGTACTTGTTGATTGTCTGGATATGCGAGAGCCTCTCTTTCGTATTGGACATATGAAACGAGGAATAAGGTATCTCCGATTTCGTTCAGACCCAAAACGGACTTGCAAATGGATGTGTGTCTGACATTGGATTTTATTCTGCGCTGATTGATTTCTATTAAATATATATCTGTTTGGTGGCGGAGAATTTATTCTCTTTCTTAACACCCTTCTCTGAAACGTACGAGCTTAGAGGTTATATATCGATAGACATCAGTCACATGGCGTGAGTTGTCAGTGTGGCATGCCAAGATGCAATTGATCAAGGCTTTTGATGATAAGTTGTTGTCATTAAAACCACCATCACCATCATCTAATTCCCTAACATCTTGTTGGATCTAGATTAACCCTAGAGGGAGAGAATAGGGTTTATTGGAGTTTAACGAGATATTAAAAATGTCACAACACAGACTTCAGCAGAGAAAGTAAATGCAGAAAATAAATGATATATATTTTACCCAGCTTCAACAAACCTACCTACTGCTGCATTCCCAAGATTTCGACTAGCCATCAAAATAGATTCCCGCGCACAAAACCCTGTAAACTCGCAAACCCTTTTACTGCTCTAATCGAATGCTCAAAACTCTGAACTGATCTTTATCCCCAAGATCAAATTTTCCTCGAATTACAAACTCGTAACTCATAAACCCTTGTTTGGAAGTAAACTAGAAAGCCTATGGATTGGTTACAAAAATAGAAAAAACACTTAACTTTAAATAAAAATAAAGCGGGCCCTTCTTTATTTCTTTTGAATATTTTGGCTTTAAACTAAAATCGGCCAACCCAAATAAAATTAAGGATTTGCTTCCACTGAACCGTGAGTACTCTGATTTGATTTTTCTTTTTTCTCTTGAATTTGTTGCTTGGTTTATTGATAGATTGCCTGAGATGAATTGTGTGACTTAAATAGGGTATAGAAACCTTAATTCACTCTAATTTCTTTCATATGATTTGGTATGATTTGTGCGTGATTGTTGCCTTGATTCGAATTGCTGTGAATGTGCCATATATGATATTTGAATCGATTTCTAGGTGTTGATTTGTCTCATGATAATCTTGAAGGTCTTCAATGATTTTCTTGGCTTAAAAATACCCGACAAATTTTTGGAAACCTGATTAAATGCATATGATTCATCCTTTCCAAAAATTGCCACTTTGATTTTGTTGATAGAATCATATGTGATTTTTTAATTTGGAACTTTCCTTAATGATCAAACAAATTTCTGGAAGATTATGTTTCCGATTATATAATTCCCTAAATATGCAGGAAATGATTTCTAGTGACATGCATCTATTTTGAGATGTATATGCAATATAAACTTGCTAAATATCACATTGCCAGATGTGCATACTCTTGTTTGTTTTAGCACCTTCCATTGATATAGCTTGAGGTAAAAAAAAACACTATGCTCCTTGTTTTTGAAATTGTGCACTGCATTAATATTGACCATGTTTATATATACAATTTGGTACACTCTATGTTCTTCCTTTTGTGTATCTTGCATGCTTTGGAAATTTTTTGAAGTTGTTTCCTTTTCAATGTATGAAAATTTTGGACACACTATTCATGATGATTTGTAACACTTGCCATTTCTTGTTGTTCATCCACTCATATATTATTGATAAGAATCTGAAATGAGTTTTGTAGCTTGCTCCACATATGCACACCGACTTGTGCACATATATTTGCATGACCTAGTTTTTGTTGGTGCATCATTACCTTGTCATTGTGGTACTGTCTGAACAATTTTTTAACTTGTAAATCTATTTTCCATGCACTAATTCTTTGTGCATACATGTTGGACCATGAACTGTCCATTTGAGCTATTGCACCTTGCTTACTTGAAAACTGATTCTTGTTGTGTGAGCTGGGCACATCTGAATTTTCCCCATTCTTAAAAAAACTGTTGCATCATATCTTGCATCTGTGCATGTTCACACGTTTTGACCATTTCTCTTAAGTTTGCACTTTGCCATATATGTATATTCATGCATATCCATGCTACATTGTGTCATTCATCCCACCGGCTTGCATGAATCAAGTGCATGTTGCTTCTTCCTCTTGTTGTATCCATGACCTAGGCTCCTTGTTCTCGGCTCCTGTTCATTCCTGGTTTTGTGCATACTAGATTGTTGGTGCACAAAAAAATCTTGTTCAAGTGAACCTTAATTCTGCGCTTGTCCCATGCATGTTGCACATCCATGCTTCATTGTTGTCAAGTTTTGTATACTTGTCCATTTTACATTTTTGGGTAGTTTTGATATTGATGTGTGCACACTTATCCCTTTGATATGCATGACCAATATGAGATTCTTTCCCCTTTCCATGTCACCATGTTACTCCATTTTTGTGCACCCATGTTCTTGGATCATGCTGCTTTCATATTTGTGTTTTATGCCATGTTACTTGAATTTAAAACTGGCTTGAAAATTGCTTCCATCTTGAGATGCTTCACTGGCTTTTGATACAGCCATATATATATATATATATATATATATATATATATATATGTATATATATATATATATACACACACACACAATTATGTGCGTGTATATATATACATTTGTGTGTGTATATATGTATATATATTTGTGTTTTGCTTTGGTTGCCTCCATGTATTATGCTGAAACTTGAAACTGACCATTTATATATTGTGTTGATGCACTGGCTTAAATCTTTGCTTGTCCAAGCTGCTGCCATGTATTTGACCTGTTTGTATTTATTGAGATTGCTGACCATGGTTCGAGTATGCCACTTGTGCATGTATCATGCAAGCTGCCTTGAACTCCATGTATACATACATGTATATATACACATTTGTGTGTATATATATAGTTTGTATATACGTGTTGTTTCACATATGCTTTGTCACTTGCATTTAATTTCTTGGATCACGTCCACTCATTGATGTCTGACCATATTGCACCGACACAAAATATGTGTATATATACACACATGTATGTGTGTACTTGTATTGTGAATGTGCAGTTTATATATGTGAGCACTAGAGATATTGTCTACCTTGTGGTATTTGCAGTGAATCACTGTGAATATCACAAGTAGTCTAGACACGTATGGATGTATATACATACCAGACCAAGTCAAGAAATTTGATGAGAAACACACCAATATTCTAAGAAAAATAAATTTTAAAATAAGATTATATCTGCTAGAATTTAAATCTATTTTTGTTCCAGTTTACAGTGTATGTTTCCGTGACAGGTATGTAGGTGACTGGACTGACTCTGGAGCAAACTGAAGACAAAGTGAGTGTCTGAGTGAAATGTGAACTGAGTATGTAGTGTGAATAATTGTATATGAGTGAACTGAGTGAAATGTGAATGTAAATAAGTCTGTATGTGTAAAACGAGCAACTGAGTGTTATAGTAAGGAACCGATGTAATAAATGAAATCGATTGTACTATATCACTGAGATGTATAATAGTGGAGTTATGAAATTTATACTGTTCAAATATTGAAATAAAATATTATATTTAATTAAAATATGGTTCGAACATTTAAATTCTTGTGCAGTAGTATTCTATTCAAATATAAATATTTATTTCTATATGTGATGTAGTAAAATAGTACAATTACAAACACATTTATAATAATATATATATATATATATATATGTTTGTTATCATCGAACCAAAATCATATTGTTATATTCAACAAATCTTCCCCTTTTTGCTGATGATAACCTTTGTTTATAAAATATGCTTACCCGGTATCTTGATACTTTAATTACTCTCCCTTACTCCGTTATCTCTTTCCGAAACTACTAACTCCGCCTTGATCTAAGCCTAACTTCCCCTTACTCTAACCCTATTATAATTCTCTCCCTTTGTCATCAACAAAAAATATATACTCATAAATAATTTGCAATACTCCCCCTCAAATATTATAGAACATTATCTAGACCGAAGAATAATCCTTATATATAATATTCTATCTAATGCTATACTTAAAATTAAAACAAGATGACATAATTGAATTAAATTTTATTATAATTTTTGTTGTATAATAAGCGTAACTGCACAACGAATTATAATAAATACATGAATATTAGAAAATATGCATAATCAAATTATACAATGAATATGTATGAAAGCACGATACTTATCAACTGAGTGTATTTTTATAATTGGAGATTTATGAATTGGACAATTTGGATAATGGAGACAAATTCTCTACTTTTTCTGATTACATTTCCATCCTTGTGCAACACACCTCGCCAATACAAATCACTCGATCATCTTCATCTATTTTAAATTCTTGTTCCTCTTCTCCTTTCCCCTCCTCTTCCTCCTCCTCCTCCTCCTCTTCTTCTTCTTCTTCTTTTATTTCTTCTACTTCGCCTTCCACAGGATTATGAATTTGAAAATTAGACGAGTCATCGTCAACGACCACTGAATTAGAATGGTCCATTAGGATTTTTTGTAGATTCCTAACAATTTTCCATTGTTTCACTTGTTCTCTTACCATTCGTAGTTGCATTTGTTAAATTTCAGTGAGCATTCGCATTGTATCCTTCATGTATTCTTCCGACTTGATTACTAATGTAAGTGTAGTTTGTTGGAATGGGCCTTGAGGAGAAGTAGAAAAAAAGGGGAAAGTGTCGTTTTTTTGTATTTGATGAGGATGCGAATATTATTTTATTTTAGAAGTTTATTATAGAGAAGAATAAGTGAAGAGGCAAGAATTTTTGAAATTGAGAGTTTAAATAATTATACAAACTGATTTTAGAGGGAATTTTAATTTTGTAAATTTACTGTCGCATGTCGATAAGGGTAGTACAAGTCGACAAGTCTCATATAATTTTGATAATTTTGAATTTTACTATATTTTAATATACACACACACACTAGTATATTTAGTTATTTCTATTTCAGTTAATGAGCATATACCTAGTTCTCTTCTTAATTTAGTAACTTTGCTTCATTCAAAGATTCAGTTAAAATATTTGCAAATTGATTCTTTGTTTTTATGAATTCTATTGAAATATTTCCGTTACTTACATTATCTCTAAGAAAATTATGTCTAATATCAATATGTTTAGCTCTAGCATGATGAGTAGGATTTTTAGATAAATTTATCGCATCGTATTATTGAAGTAGAATGGTTATTTGGTTATATTTAATCCAAAATCTTTTATAGTATGTTGTATACAAATTACTTGAGCACAAGCCAAAGCAGCAGAGATATATTATGCTTAGTTTGTTGACAATGAAATGGCATTGTGCTTTTTACTAAAGAAGGAAACCAGGGAATGCCCCAATAAGTGGCAAATGCCACTTATACTGTTTCGATCTGATTTACAACCGACATATTCAATATCGCAATATGAAATTAAATTGAATGAATTACTCTTAAGGTAAAATAAACCAACATATAATGTGTGTTTGACCTATCGTAGAATTTGTTTTACGGCAGGTAAGTTTCCTTAGGTTGAGATTGATATCTTTTATAAAGACAATTACTATTCATTATATATGGTGTACTCGAAGTTATATATAGTACATAACCTATCACACCCTTATATAATTTTTGATCTACATCTTTTGATGAGTCATCTTTGTTTAAGGCTTCTTTGATTGTCATCGTAGTGGGTTTTCCTATGGTATTTGTCGTATTAATTTCAAAGGTTTTATCATAATCTATCCCTTCTTCTTAACAATATCCCTGTAAAACTAATCGACCTTTATTTCTACCAATTTCTACAACTTTATTCATTCTATTTTTATAAGCCCATTTAGTTCCTATTATAGTTTTATCCTCAGGTCTAGGAATAAGTTCCATACTTCATTTTTGGCAAAATGATTCTATTTTTCTTGTATAGCAAGTATTCGTGAATCATCAGATGAAGCTTCCTTTGGATTTTTAGGTACGATAGTTGATATAAAAGCTACATTATTCATATTATTTATATGATTTCTAGTTCTAACTAAATTCAATATCTCTTTGTATATTTTCTACATAATGATATCTCAAAAGTCTAATTCTTTTATTACGTTGATTGATTACATTATTTATTTCAGTTGATTCATTATTTTCATTATCGAATTCATCTTTATTATGTTTTTGACTTATATCTTTAAAATATTCATTAAAAGATATATTCATAGTTTCATCAATAGAATTAGTTTTAAAATAAAAACTCTATAGTCTTTGCTTCATTCGAATATCCAATAAAACTTTCTTTATCTAATTTAGGATAAAATTTATCTAAATTTCTTTAGTATTTAAAATAAAACATTCACTTCTAAAAAACTCTAAAAAGACACTTTTGGTTTCTTACATGAAGAAATTCATATGGTGTTTTATTAGTTTGGTCTAATTAAAATACTATTCAGGATATAACAAGCTGTAGCAACTACTTCAGCTCAAAAGTTTCATGGTAAATTACTATCAAAAAGCATAGATCTAGCACACTATTGAATCGTTCTATTCCTATGCTCAGCTACTCCGTTTTGCTGTGGAGTTGAGAAATCATGAGTAATTCATTTTTTTATAGAAAAAATTCTCAAAATTTTCATTTTCAAATTCTCCATGGTGGTCACTACGTATAGTTTTGTTTTTTAAAGAGAACAATTTTTGAATTATTTGTGAAAAAGTTTTAAATAATTCGAAATTATCCCTTTTATGTTTAAGAAATAAAGTCCAAGTGTATCTAGAGTAATAAAAATATATTTATTGTGATTTAATGACTGGATTTAAGATGGATCAAATAATTTATATGAAGTAATTCAAAAGGTTTTGACATGGAAATCTCATCTTCTGGTTTAAAAGAAATTTTCTTTAATTTACCTAGTTGACAAGCATCACATATGCTATCTATTTTGAAACTCATTTTTGGGAGATCTCACAATAAATCTAGTTTAGATATTTTAGAAAGGAGTTTAAGATTTGGATGTCCGAATCTTTTATGCCATATCCAAGGTTCACTTGTATTAGACAAAAGGCATAAGTTTTCATTTGTTGTTTTCAAACTTAGAACATTAATATTATTCTTTCTAATTACTTCAAAAATTATATTTGAGTTATTATCTTTGATGTAACACTTACCTTTTCCAAATTTAAACTTATAACCTTTATCACATAATTGACTTATGTTAAGTAAGTTGTGTTTCAAATTCCTAATTAATAAAACAATAGAAATAGTACGAGTTTTAGAATTACCAACATTGCCAGTGCCAAGCACATATCATTTCAAGTTATCACCAAAATTAATTGTTCCTCCATCTTTGTAAACTATATTATTCAGTATATCTAGATAATCTTCTCTAATTTATTTTGGCCCTACCTGTACTTGGAGGTTGCATCCTCCACTGTCTGTCCATAGAGTGTTGAATCGACAATAGCCAAATACACATTTTCTCCTGTACAACACACTAATTCAATAGATAACTTGATTTTTCAAAAAAATTAAATGTAGACTCATGAACTGAATATTTTTGAACTAGCGTTGAAATAATTTCTGAAAATCACCATTTAAGCTTTTCAAAAATCAGATTATGAATACTTTGAAAACCAATGCTCTAGTACCAATTGTTGGAAAATGCAGATTAAGGATCTTAAGGCGAACTTAACACTAGAGGGGGGCAAACAATATTTAGTAGAATTTTTGTAGCATCCCGTAAATTTCTACCATTTAAGTTATTGAATTTAATTTAATTATTGAATTTAAAATGGTTTTAAAATAAGAATTAAACGATAAACGTAACTTAGAATGTATTTGTTTATATCATGAAATTGATGTGTAAATAAATATTGATGTTTGAGAATTATTATTTCCATATAGAAGTGATCTAATTAATTATATAACGAAAACTTCAAAGTTCGATCGCTTCGTTTGAATCGATTTTGGCGATTGATTTGCGGTAGCGGCAACCTATATATCATAAATAAAAATAAAATTTTAAAACTAAAATAACATTCTGAAATTTAATATTTGAGATGCGTTTAACTAGACACAGCGGAGGAATGAATTTCCTAAAAAAATACGAAAGTTTGCTCCATTCGCACTAATTTAATTAAACATTTAATAAACCGCTACGAATGAAATGTTGTCGGAACTTGAGCAAATTTGAACTAAAAATACTAGACTGTATTATAAAGGAAACGTCAATTTTCGTTTTGTGAAATTCAGACATTTGGACCATAGTATGGACCACCATATGTAACATTTTTAAAATATATAAAAACGTGTAACCACTTTCATTTTAAATTCCCAAGTCAATGCATGTGTTCTTGGTAAGTTTACAATATGTGGTTATGGTTTCCATTCTTTCATTGCGTAATATTATGTCTATTTTTTTAATGTTTTGTTTTGCAGTCTTAAACTCCTGCTAGTATGCATAAAAAATAATAATTATCAAACGCATGGCACACGATTCATGCATGGGCTGCCAAGTTAAGATATATGCATGCATTACTTACTAATCTCCATGTATATTCTAAAAGCCATGTTTCCAAAAAAGAAATAAATAATAATATATATTAACATGTACCGCCATTTCTTTTCTCATGCATGTGTTTCATCTCCTGAAGCATACTTTCATCCTTCCATGTGTGTGTGTGTATATATATATATATATATATATATATATATATATATATATATATATATATAAGAGTTCACGGAGAAAGATTGTTTATTCAGTTTTAGTTTTTTTTATGTGCATATAATGTTGTAACGAGTTGAGAGCTACAATATTTTATGTTGTTTGTGTAGAAAAGTGGTAAATTCAAATATAATCATTTGCAGTGGTTTAACGCTAATGATTAAAAATTTGTTTTATAGATTCTCACATTTGTTGATTTTCTAAGATTACAATGATTAGGAAGACCGAAATCTAGAGTACAAGAAATAGTTGAAATTCTCAAGAGGCAAAAATTCTTGAATTCTTCAAAGGCAACTGATATTTAAAGATGAGGAATAGTTCAAATCTGTTGGAAGATCGACGGAGAAGTCAAAGTTTGTGGAATTAGTGGAGTTAGTGGGCTGATTACACTATGGAAGTATGAATTCCATCATTCATGGGCTTCCAAATATGATTTTCAGCATTCCATCATGCCCTTCTTCTAATAATTATCTCATAGCTTTGTCAAGTCCTAATACTTAGGCCATAGGATCATCACTTTGGGTCAACGAACTTGATAATTGCGAAGCCATACTGTTTGAATCAAAAATGTTCAAACACCAAAGATGTGAATTCAAACTTCACCAAATGATATGCAAAACGGAAATGAGGCCACAAATAAAAATGTGAGTAAAAGCGGGAAAAAGTAAGTAAGAGACAAGGAGTTTTTATAGTGGTTCGATATAGGAAAGATCTACATCCACTTTTGAAATGATTTTCACTATTATGGAGAGATATACATAGTTCATCATCTCATACGCCTCTTTTATATCATTTGCTCACTCTCATTACAATGATTCTCCATTTCCGCCCTCCTTTAGCTTTAGATCTCACTTGAATTCATAGAGAAATGGATTAGATATCGCAGATCGTGAAAGTTATCTTGTAAATTTTCAACCACTTTGGCATGTAGATGCTTTTCCTTTACCTGTGACGAAGATTATGTTAGATTCAAGCTTTTAGAGAAGATTATGTAATAACCCGGAAATCTGAGCCAATTTAAAATTTTTATTTCGGCCATTTTAATGAATTTTGAATATTTAAAATGAATTATTTTAAATAATAATGACGGAAAAATTATTTTCGATGATGTTAAAACGAATAAATTTATTTTAATTACATAACGAGCCTGAAATGGCGCGGTAGTTCGAAAATTCGATTTCAAAATTCAAATGAACGTGCAGGATTCAAAATAAACCGGATTTTAGCGAAACCAAAAATATTTGAATCTATTTGAGAATATCTTTCCAATGAATCTGAAAATTGGAATTTCATAGCGGGAATAAAAAGTTATGCCCAGTTGAAAATTCAGAATAGTTGCTATGGAATTTTGGGCCCTTAAAAATGGGAATTTGGCAAACGACCACTGTTTTCGACGAAACTACATTTGTTGCATCCGGGATGTCAAGTTATTGCTAGATTTTAAAATTCGTAATTTTCTGAATCAATATGTGAGTGTGGCAAAGGAAAACGTGTTTTGACAGTTTCAGTCAATTTTGATCGACCAGAAAATGGCCATTTTTCAAACGGTCTTAGAATTTGACGAAGTTAGTTTTGTTAGAACCGTATCGTCAATACGAAGCTAGAAAATATTTTTTGGGAATTTTTAGAGTTAGTATGTGGCCCTGGTAAATTGAAATGTACGTTTAAAATTGAATGCATAGATTTAAATTTTAATTTGAACGGAAACTAATTGAAACAGTCGAGTCAGCTTGCAGGACATATCCCATTGTCTTCGGAATGAGGGTAATTAGCTAGAGGCGATAGTCGTTGGGTCCCATTTCGAGTTCGAAAGAAAAGTTAACTTTTAAGGATTTAATTAAATATTAATATAAATATATAATCATCCCCCTCTTCTATACTCCCTCCCCCGTTGACCAAAACATTAAAAAAAAAGGAGAAACCAAATCTCGATCTACCGGCCCCCCACCCCCCAGATCTTCTATCGCGCGCCCCCAGGCCAGCGGCGCCGTCGGCCTTGCCCTCCCCAACGCCGCCCAATCACCTCCCCTCCCTTCCTCTTCTCCAAAAAACCCAACCAAACCCTAAGAACCGAGAGCCCTAAGCCACCCCCGCCGGAGGCAGACCACCGTGACCCCCCTGCTGGCCTCGCCCTCCACCACCTTAGCGCGCCCCCTCGGCCCCCATCCCCTCTGAAAATGTGAGCCTTTCTCTTATTTTACTTATTTTGTTAATTTAGTTCATTTATATACATAATTGGCAGTTTAACTATGAAGGATTGATTTATTAAACTATAAAGGATTGATTTATAAAACTATAAAGGATTGATATTTTTTAGTATGAAAGATTATATTTTTATTTACATTTATGCATGAAGTTATAATATAAAAATATGATTTTTATCATGAAAAGAACAATATAAAAATATGATTTTTATTTATGTAGAGTAATAAAAATATAATTTTTATTTATGTAGAGTAATAAAAATATGATTTTTATTTATGTAGGGTAATAAAAATGTGATTTTTATAAAGAGAACTAATTTATAAAAATAGAATTTTTATCTATATAGTCGCGGTATAAAAATAGAATTTTTATCTATATAGTAACGGTATAAAAAATAGAATTTTTATCCATATAGTAGCGGTATAAAAATAGAATTTTTATCTGTATAGTAGCGGTATAAAAATGTGATTTTTATATACGGAGTTGCATTATAAAAATGTGATTTTTACTATACACAGCGGGGAAAAGAGTGCATTGGAATCGACTGAAATCAAATCCCAATCTAAACCGTTCAAATAGATAGAATGGAGGAGTGGAACCCTCGGTGAGAACTTCTCACTTTTAATTTATTTTCTAGTTGAAATATATACTAGGATGCATACGGTGCTTAGTAGCACCTAACACCCGTCGTCCACAGACCATGAATGACTTATTTGTTTAATTGATGTGTTGTGAAATGGATTGTGTGTAGTGGAATGGAAGAAATTATTTTATGGTTAAAAATATAATTTTTAACGTGTATATAAAATAAATAGTTATAAACAAATCAGACGATTCGTTTATGTACACACATTTGACTGATATGGATTGAGACGTTAAATTTTACACATCACCCAACTGCACAAATAAAACCTGTGTTTGATTGTTTAAAACCTCCACATGGGTGTTGGGATAATATTAACGTACACTAATCCCAATTGTTTAATATTATGTCGACCGATTGGTTGACAGGCTGTGTAAGCGTTAATTATTTATATTTAATGCTTATGTAGTTGTGTGGTGCCCTTTGGATGATGGTTGATTATCTATCATTGCTATTATATACATGTGTTGTATAGAATCCATATAAATAACATTATATGGTAATTGAGTGGGTCTCATTCCAAGTTGGAAAATAAAATAAATATTCATGAGTTGAATAAAATAAATATTCATGTATTGAATAAAATAAAATATTCATGTGTTGAATAAAATAAATATTCATGTGTTGAATAAAATAAAATATTCATGTGTTGAATAAAATAAATATTCATGTGTTGAACATAATAAACATTCATGTGTTGATTAAAAGCCGTGTTTATTAGATTGACGCCATTTTGACGTGAACGATATTTATATCGATTTTATTCATTTTTATAATAAATATCGAAAAGTAATTGATTCCAAAATATAATGTTTTGAAAATATTATAATTTATATATCGATGATATGAAATATTCAATTTTGATTAGAAATTGAATATGAAGTTGAAATTGTTTTAAAACGAATTTAAAACGACGTATAAAATACGTTTTAAATGGAAATCGATGAAGTATATATTATATATATAATATAATGGCCTGAATAGAATGCGCCGCGCTGCGGCAGTTCGCGAATTTCGACCATTGACTTCGAACGGACGTTACGGGAGATCCGACCGTCGAATTCTCCTAAAACCAGAACCGTTGGGTTCATATCTAAAAGAGCTTTCTAACGAATATCAGAGATTTGAAATATAACGGTTGGATTTGGAATTATGTCCATATCAAACTTGGAAAAGGTTGCTGTAAGTGTAGTTCGATGGCCGTTGATGGAAATCGACTGTACGGGCCTTCATAAAATTATTAAAAATAGTAATAATTTGTGTAAAATCATAAGAAATGATTTGGAAAGAAATGAAAAAATCCATATTTGAAAAGATAAAAATAGATTTTTATTGAAATGAACTAGTTTTGAACTAGAATTATAATCCATTTATTTTTCAAATAAATAAATTAGATTTGAAAGGGTTTTAAAAGTAACCACAATTTCCCATAATTGAATTGGAATGGATTTGAATCGAAATTGTCGTTGGAATATTTCGATGTTGGATTTCGTGATTATACATATATTTTTTTGGAAATTTGAAAGATATATTTATATCATTATTTCCAATACGATATTTGTTGGTCGTAGAAATTGATATTGAATATAAGCCGATATATTTTCTATTCAGAGCGCTGTATTTAATATCAAATGGGATTTGGGTTGGTCGTGAATGGTGTCATCATTAACACTGTTCTTAAACCCAGTTGAGAAAAAGATTAAATCTTTTTATTTAGATTTAATGAAGTATACCAATTAAATGATATTTAATTGGAATTGAATTTGAATTGATTTTTGGATTTACCGTGAACTGTGTTTTAACGACATTCGTTCTTTAACCTGATTTAGAGTGAAATGTGATTTGGAATTTATAAATCTTTTTGTTAAGATTTAAAGGAGATTTTCAAAAGTAAAGTTTTCCAATTTAATAAAATAAATTGGAATGGAATTCGATTTGGTAATAATCGAAGTGAATTTCTATGGGGGAAGACAACTAATATATCTGGAATTTAAAAGGCCTTGCCGTTATTCCATTTATATTATTAGTCGGATATGGAAGTTTATATCGATTATATATATATCGATTTATTTTCCATGAATATCCCATTGTAAAGGGAATGTGATTTTGGGTCTATCGTGAACCGTGTTTTAAATGACATCGGTTCTTTAACCCAGTTAAAGGCAGGATATGATTTCCCAAGTTAAATAATCATTGATAATGATTATTACGAAGATTATAACCAAGTGGAGCTTTAATGAATCTTTAATTAGATTGAAATAATCGAGAATGCAGTATCACCAGTTTTGCTCTAGGCGATAATTAAATCTTTAATTAGATTTGAACGTGAAATGGTAATTGAATTTACCGATAACACCATGGTGTTAGATATGAAGTATAACCAGTTTTACTTCATGGGATGAATAGGTTGGGATTGGAAAATAAAATAAATGATTACTTCCATGTGGTTCGGTAATCCCGACTAATTTGAATTGATATTTAAAAGAAGATTAAAGCATAAATTTAAAGAATTTATCTTTGATAAAATTAATGGGAACCTTTCCCAAAATATAAGAATATTTGAATAAAAGAATATTCTGAATTGGATTGAGGCGTATGTTGTGTTTGTGTAACACTTGTTTATTATGTACGCGAGTTATTCAGAAAGACCGAGTTTATCCCACTTTGAATAACTGATTCGACGATGTGTCAAGGATGAAGACGGTGGTCGAAGACCGGAGATCTTCACATCGTTTGGGTGATTACTGATGATCTTTATTGGGTTGTACACCAATAAGGAGGGAATCAGTTGGTGATTGTCCAGACGTACTTGAAGATTGATGGATATGCGAGGTACAAGGTGCCTCCGGTTTCATTCAAACCCAGAACGAACTTGTAAATGGATTGTGTGTTTGACATTGGATTTTATTCTGTGTGTTTGATTTCTATTAAATATATATCTGTTTAGCGGCGGAGAATTTATTCTATTGCTTAACGCCCTTCTCTGAGACGTACGAGCTCGGGGGTTATATATTGATGGATATCAATCGCATGGAGTGAATTACCTGTGTGGCATGCCTAAGTGGCAATTGATCAAGGCTTCTATTGAAAAGTAAAGTCTTGTGGTTGATGATCAAAGCACCGCCTGTGTGGCATAGCTTTGTGTAACGTTGATTCGCGAGCCTCACACCCCGGTTGTGAACCAAAAACGGGAGAGGACGTCAGGTAGGGCATGCGTTTCGTTCTAGCTAGGGTGGTGTCAGTGACCTATCAGCCCTGGCATTTATATTATTTTCACTTGTGTGGTTGTTGGATTGTGAGGCGCCTCAGATATATCGGTGACTATGTGGAGCCGATGGAGTCATTTGGCTCATTGACGCCCCAAAGGGCGGGGAAACGCAGTGTTCGGGCATTTTAATCCACATCGGTGGACCGGCCCTGACGATCCAAGGGTCACTCGAGCTCTGATCCTGAGACATGGGCTAGAGCGTCTCGAATTGGTAGAGGACTATCTTTTGCCTCGGTTCACAGACGGAAACCCAACTTCCAATGCATGACATTTGCGGTTTTGATTGTAGAGCCTAGTATGGCGACATGATATATGGTACCCATGCCGTCAATGATTGATATTTATGATTGAAATTGTTTGGACACTATATACTTATAATAGTATCAAATGATTTGTTTTTAACATACCAAGCATGTTTGGCTGTTATAAGGGAAAACCGTATCCTCCGGCTTGTGTTGCATTGTGTGGTGGGACCTGGGTCTTATAATAGCTTCATTTTTCCCAAAAGCATTACGTTGTTTTTTTATATGCACCGGTATTCTTGGGAGGAATCCCGTTCCGTGTTATACGGCGTGGTCCCTTGATATATCTGATTTAAAGTAAAGCTTTAAATAACTGTTTTAGTTCTCACACTAGTCACATAACTGACCTGGAGTTTATTGTTTTAACCTAAACTCTGGGTGCCCTTATTTTCGACCCAGGCAGCTAGTAGTTTTGGTTTTGCAGATTTATATTCACAGGATCTTGATTTACAGCAGGAGCGGTATTCGGAAAGCTCTGTATCCGTGTATCTGTTTTCAGTAGTGTTTTTGTATTATTTTCCGCTGCATTGTAACTTGTAAATCTCTAATATTTTATGATGTGTAATATTTATTCATACTCTGTATATTCTTGTATTCTGATGGAATTGTTGTAATAAACAATGAAATGTTCTTCTGTTTGTGTTCCAATTTGTCGTGTTCTCAAAACAATCAGGGGTTTCGAACGGTCTTAATCAGTTTAGCGATCGATTCAGATCGAGCGAAATTATTTATCATTACAGTTTGTATCAGAGCTTTGTTTTATAGAGCTCGACGAACAAGACACATTAGAACCAAACGAAAGAATTCATCAGAGATTGGATTAGTTATATCCAATGAGAATGACTCGTTAGAGATAGGATCGGTAGTATCCTAGAACGAGTGTGAAGAGTTGTGTTTTTGAAATAAAAGTGAAAACAAATTTTGTTTTGAAAAAATTAATTCAATTATTTGTATTGAATTTGGACAATCCAATATATAAGATTTTGCATATACGTCTGATCCACGTGTATTCGAAGTTTTAATATACTGGATAGATATAGAATCACACTCTAGTCGCCCGGAGATGGTTCTGATGATCGCTATAGTACGTACATCATCAGAATTTATATTTGAGTTTAGAAAGTGGGATTTCTGTATATTTCCAATTGACTGGTGTAAGAACCAAGACTAGATGGGCTTATTGTTGTGATTGGCACCAAAAATATGATTTTTTGACTATGTATCAAAGTTATGAATTTGAAAAGCTAATCAACTAATTGATTGCTGATTGTGTTGTTTGAGTATTGTTTGATTAATTACATGTTGAACCTTTAGCCAAATTGAACCAAAAAGTGATTTGTATTGAAAATTAGTCGCATTTGCACGCATATACATGTACTTACATTGAACAGGTCATAGCAAGGAGGCTAGAGAAGAGGAATAAAATTGTTTGCCCGACAAATAGGTACATGTTTATTGTATTTCTTGGGTTTTTGATGATTTTATGAGCCGATTGGCTAGCCGCTTGGCTGTTTTCTTTTCTTTTTGGATTGGTGAGGGCCATGGGAGGCTATTTGAAATATCCCCACGCTCCCAGTGCAGGGGAGGTTATGGCGAAATTTTTCGAAAATTTAGGGTGTTAGCCAAATTTTTGAAAAAATTGAAAAGTTCTTAGAAACTGAAAAGTTGAAGAACTTAAGCCGTAAAGAATATAATGGAAGTTGAGCTGATTATTTAAACAACTTTCAGCTTTGTTCCTTTTCGGGGACGAAAAGTTTTAAGTGGGGGAGTTGCAATAACCCGGAAATCTGAGCCAATTTAAATTTTTTATTTTGACGATTTTAATGAAATTAGAATATTTAAAATGAATTATTTTAAATAATAACGATGGAAAATTTATTTTCGACGAAATTAAAACGAATAAATTTATTTTAATTACATAACGAGCCTGAAATGGCGGGGTAGTTCGAAAATTCGATTTCAAAATTCAAATGAATGTACAAGATTCAAAATAAACCGGATTTTAGCGAAACCAAAAATATTTAAATTTATTTGAGAATATCTTTTCAATGAATCCAAAAAATTGAAATTTCATAGCGGGAATAAAAAGTTATGCCCAGTTGAAAATTCAGAAAAGTCGCTATGGAATTTTGGGCCCTTAAAAATGGGAATTTTGCAAACGACCACTGTTTTCGACGAAACCACTTTTGTTGGATCCGGGATGTCAAGTTATTGATAGGTTTCAAAATTTGTAATTTTCTGAATCAATATGTGAGTGTGGCAAAGGAAAACGTGTTTTGACAGTTTCAGTCAATTTTGATCGACCAGAAAATGGCCATTTTTCAAACGGTCTCAGAATTTGACGAAATTAGTTTTGTTAGAACCGTATCGTCAATACGAAGCTAGAAAGTATTTTTCGGGAATTTTTAGAGTTAGTATGTGGCCCCGGTAAATTGAAATGTACATTTAAAATTGAATATATAAATTTAAATTTAAATTTAAATTTAAACGGAAACTGATAGAAACACCCGAATCAGCTTGCGGGACATATCCCATTTTGTTCGGAATAGGGGTGATTAGCCGGGGGTAACAGTCGTTGGGTCCCATTTCGAGTTCGAAAGAAAAGTTAACTTTTAAGGATTTAATTAAATATTAAAATAAATATATAATCACCCCCCTTCTATACTCCCTCCCCCGTTGACCAAAACATTAAAAAAAAGGAGAAACCAAATCTCGATCAGCCGGCCCCCTGCCCCCAGATCTTCCATCGCACGCCCACAGGCCAGCGGCGCCGTCGGCCTCGCCCTCCCCAACGCCGCCCAATCACCTCCCATCCCTTCCTCTTCTCCAAAAAACCCAACCAAACCACAAGAACCGAGAGCCCTAACCCACCACCGCCGGAGACAGACCACTGTGACCCCCTTGTCGGCCTCGCCCCCGCCTGCGCCACCTCAGCGCGCCCTCTCAGCCCTTATCCCCTCTGAAAATGTAAGCCTTTCTGTTATTTTACTTATTTTGTTAAATTAGTTCATTTATATACATAATTGGCAGTTTAACTATAAAGGATTGATTTATTAAACTATAAAGGATTGATTTATAAAACTATAAAGGATTGATTTTTTTAGTATGAAAGATTATATTTTTATTTACATTTATGCATGAAGTTATAATATAAAAATATGATTTTTATCATGAAAAGAACAATATAAAAATATGATTTTTATTTATGTAGAGTAATAAAAATATGATTTTTATTTATGTAGAGTAATAAAAATATGATTTTTATTTATGTAGGGTAATAAAAATATGATTTTTATAAAGAGAACTAATTTATAAAAATAGAATTTTTATCTATATAGTAGCGGTATAAAAATAGAATTTTTATCTATATAGTAGCGGTATAAAAATAGAATTTTTATCTATATAGTAGCGGTATAAAAATAGAATTTTTATCTATATAGTAGCGGTATAAAAATGTGATTTTTATATATGGAGTAGCGTTATAAAAATGTGATTTTTACTATATACAGCGTGGAAAAGAGTGCATTGGAATCGACTGAAATCAAATCCCAATCTGAACCGTTCATATGGATAGAATGGAGGTGTGGAACCCTCGATGACAACTTCTCACATTTAATTTATTTTCTAGCTGAAATATATACTAGGATGCAGGCGGTGCTTAGTAGCACCTGACACCCATCACAGACCATGGATGGCTTGTTTGTTTAATTGATGTGTTGTGAAATCGATTGTGTGTAGTGTAATGGAAGAAATTATTTTATGGTTAAAAATATAATTTTTAATGTGTATATAAAATAAATAGTTATAAAAAAATCGGACGATTCGTTTATGTACACACATTTGACTGATATGGACTGGGACGATAAATTTTACACATCGCCCAACTGCACAAATATAACCTGTGTTTGATTGTTTGAAAACCCCACACGGGAGTTGGGATGATATTGACGTACACTAATCCAAATTGTTTAGTAGTATGTCGACCGATTGGTTAACAGGCTATGTAAGCGTTAATTATTTATATTTAATGCTTATGCAGTTGTGTGGTGCACTTTGGATGATGGTTGATTATCTATCATTGCTATTATATACATGTGTTGTATAGAATCCATATAAATAACATTATATGGTAATTTAGTGGGTCTCATTCCAAGTTGGAAAATAAAATAAATATTCATGTGTTGAATAAAATAAATATTCATGTGTTGAATAAAATAAAATATTCATGTGTTGAATAAAATAAAATATTCATGTGTTGAATAAAATAAATATTCATGTGTTGAATAAAATAAAATATTCACGTGGTAAATAAAATAAAATATTCATGTGTTGAATAAAATAAATATTCATGTGTTGCATAAATTAAATATTCATGTGTTGAATAAAATAAATATTCATGTGTTGAATAAAATAAAATATTCAAGTGTTGAAAAAAATAAATATTCATGTGTTGAATAAAATAAAATATTCATGTGTTGAATAAAATATATATTCATGTGTTGAATAGAATAAACATTCATGTGTTGAATAAAAGTCGTGTTGATTAGATTGACGCCATTTTGACGTGAACGGTATTTATATCGGTTTTATTCATTTTTATAATGAATATCGAAAAGTAATTGATTTCAAAATATAATGTTTTGAAAATATTATCATTTATATATCGATGATATGGAATATTCAATTTTGATTAGAAATTGAATATGAAGTTGAAATTGTTTTGAAAATGAATTTAAAACGATGTATAAAATACGTTTTAAATGGAAATCAACAAAGTATATATTATATATATATAATATAATGGCCTGAATAGAACGCACCACGCTGCGGCAGTTCGCGAATTTCGACCATTGACTTCGAACGTATTTACGGTAGATCCGACTATCGGATTCTCCTAAACCCAAAACCGTTGGGTTCGTATCGAAAAGAGCTTTCTAACGAATATCAGAGATTTGAATAACGGTTGGATTTGGAATTATGTCCAAATCAAATTTGGAAAAGGTCGATGTAAGTGCAGTTCGATGGGCATTGATGGAAATTGACTGTACGGGCCTTGATAAAATTATTAAAAATAGTAATAATTTGTGTAAAATCATAAGAAATGATTTGGAAAGAATTGGGATGAAAAAATCCATATTTGAAAAGATAAAAATAGATTTTTATCGAAATGAACTAGTTTTGAACTAGAATTATAATCCATTTATTTTTGAAATAAATAAATTGGATTTGAAAGGATTTTAAAAGTAACCAGAATTTCCAATAATTGAATTGGAATGGATTGAATCGAAATTGTCATTGGAATATTTCGATGTTGGATTTCGTGATTATACAGATATTGTTATGGAAATTTGAAAGATATATTTATATCGTTATTTCCAATACGATATTTGTTGGTCGTAGAATTTGATATTGAATATAAGCCTATATATTTTCTATTCAGAGCCTTGTATTTAATATCAAATGGGATTTGGGTTTGCCGTGAATGGTGTCTTCATTAACACTGTTCTTAAAACCAGTTGAGAAAAAGATTAAATCTTTTTATTTAGATTTAATGAAGTATACCAATTAAATGATATTTAATTAGAATTGAATTTGAATTGATTTTTGGTTTATCGTGAACTGTGTTTTAACGACATTTGTTCTTTAACCCGATTTATAGTGAAATGTGATTTGGAATTTATAAATCTTTTTGCTAAGATTTAAAGGTGATTTTCCAAAGTAAAGTTTTCCATTTTAATAAAATAAATTGGAATGGAATGGAATTCGATTTGGTAATAATCGAAGTGAATTTCTGTGGAGGAAGACAACTAATATATCTTGAATTTAAAAGGCCTTGCGGTTATTCCATTTATATTATTAGTCAGATATGGAAGTTTATATCGAATATATATATATATATATATATATCGATTTGTTTTCCATGAAGATCCCATTGTAAAGGGAATGTGATTTTGGGTTTATCGTGAACCGTGTTTTAAATGACATTGGTTCTTTAACCCAGTTAAAGCCAGGATATGATTTCCCAAGTTAAATAATCATTGATAGTGATTATTGGGAAGATTAAAACCAAGTGGAGTTTTAATGAATCTTTAATTAGATTGAAATAATTGAGAATGGAGTATCACCAGTTTTGCTCCAAGCAATAGTTAAATCTTAAATTAGATTTGAACGTGAAATGGTAGTTGAATTTACCGATAACACCGTGGTGTTAGATATGAAGTATGACCAGTTTTACTTCATGGGATGAATAGGTTGGGATTGGGAAATAAAATAAATGATTACTTCGGTGTGGTTCGGTAATCCCAACTAATTTGAATTGATATTCAAAAGAAGATTAAAGAATAAATTTAAAGAATTTATCTTTGATAAAATTAATGGGAACCTTTCCCAAAATATAAGAATATTTGAATAAAAGAATATTCTGAATTGGAGTGAGGCGTATGGTGTGTTTGTCTAACACTTGTTTATTATATACACGAGTTATTCAGAAAGACCAGGTTTATCCCATTCTGAATAACTGATTCGACGATGTGTCGAGGATGAAGACGGTGGTCGAAGACTGGAGGTCTTCACATCGTTTGGGTGATTACTGATGATCTTGATTGGGCTGTACACCCAAGAGGAGGGAATCAGTTGGTGATCGTCCAGACGTATTTGGAGATTGATGGTTATGCGAGGTAGAAGGTGCCTCCGGTTTCGTTCAGACCCAGAACGAACCTGTAAATGGACTGTGTGTCTGACATTGGATTTTATTTTGTCTGATTGATTTCTATTAAATATATTTCTATTTGGCGACGGAGAATTTATTCTCTTGCTTAATGCCATTCTTTGAGACATACGAGCTCAGTGGTTATATATTGATGGATATCAATCGCATTGAGTGAATTGCCTGTGTCGCATGCCTAAGTGGAAATTGATCAAGGCTTCTGTTGAAAAGCAAAGTCTTATGGTTGATGATCAAAGCACCGCCTGTGTGGCATAGCTTTGTGTAACTTTGATTCACGAGACTCACACCGCGGTTGTGAACTAGAAATGGGAGAGGACATCAGGGAGGGCATGCGTTTCCTTCTAGCTAGGGTGGTGTCAGTGACCTATTAGCCCTGACAATTATATTATTTTCACCTATGTGGTTGTTGGATTGTGAGGCGCCTCGGATATATCGGTGACTATGTGGAGCCGATGGAGTCATTTGGCTCATTGACACCCCAAAGGGGCGGGGAAACGCAGTGTTCAGGCATTTTAATTCACATCGGTGGATCGACCCTGACGATCCAAGGGTCACTCGAGCTCTGATCCTGAGACACGGGCTAGAGCGTCTCGAATCGGTAGAGGACTATCTTTTGCCTCGGTTCACAGATGGAAACCCAACTTCCAATACGTGACATTTGCGGTTTTGATTGTAGAGCCTAGTATGGCGACATGATATATGGTACCCATGCCGTCTATGATTGATATTTATGATTGAAATTGTTTTGACACTATACACTTATAATTGTATCAAATGATTTGTTTTTAACGTACCAAGCATGTTTGGCTGTTATAAGGGAAAACACTATCCTGCGGCTTGTGTTGCATTGTGTGATGGGACCTGGGTCTTATAATACCTTCATTTTTCCAAAAAGCATTGCGCTGTTTTGTTATATGCACCGGTATTCTTGGGCGGAAACCCATTCCATGTTATACGGCGTGGTCCCTTGATATATCTAATTCAAAGTAAAGCTTTAAATAACTGTTTTAGTTCTCACACCAGTCACATGACTGACCTAGAGTTTATTGTTTTAACCTAAATTCTTGGTGCCCTTATTTTCGACACGGGCAGCTAGTAGTTTGGGTTTTGCATATTTATATTCATAGAATCCCGATTTACAGCTGAAGCGGTATTCAGAAAGCTCTGTATCCGTGTATCTGTTTTTAGTTATGTTTTGTATTATTTTTCGTTGCATTGTAACTTGTAAATCTCTGATATTTTATGATGTGTAATATTTATTCATACTCTGTATATTCTTGTATTCTGATGAAATTGTTGTAATAAACAATAAAATGTTCTTATGTTTGCGTTCCAATTTGTCGTGTTCTCAAAACAATCAGGGGTTTCGAACGGTCTTAGTCAGTTTACCGATCGATTCGGATCGAGCGAAATTCTTTACCATTATAGATTAATGGCGGTTGGAGATCACTAGAGTCGAGTTATAGCTAATTCGGATGGAGAGTAGATGTGACTTGATCTTCATGATGTTAAAGGAAGATGGAACAAGCTTACGAAGCCATTAATGAAGCTTGAAAGGCTTTGCAATGGTGAGAAATGAATTCGGCAACCCTTCGGGGTTAAGGAATTGGTCCCTTGAAGTGTGGTGAAATGGAGTATTTATAGGAGAAGTTTTGACCAGGTGGAAGTTCTATAATTATGGGGTGCATAGTTTGGGTTAAACGTACTCATATTTACGAAACTACATCTAGACATTTGGCAACAACTATGATGTTCGACCCAAATTTTCAGTGCATGACCAATCCAAGGAATTGATGCTCGATTCACAGCTCATGTTCGACCAAGAAGGAACACCCCATAGTACAATACACATGTCCGACCCTGTATGAATATAAAATAAATGTGGCTTTGTCTAGTTTCAATAATTACATCTTTTGCCATTTTGCCATTGCATCGTTTTCATATATTCAAAACTACATTTTCTTTCTGGTTGATCTGCGTGGCTAGTAATATATTCATGACTTTATTTTATATGCTAGTTTCTCTGTCAATTTATAGCAAGTGAATATCCTATAGTCAGGTAACTGACCCATCGATTTATCAAATGTGAACGACCCTTGGCACGAGAAGACGATGCTCAACCCTTTCACCAAATGAATAGTGCTCGACCCTGAGTTCACGTACTATTCGAGCCTGCTGCATGACTTTGCTTAAGCCTGCACTGTTCGACCAGGAGATGGAGATGGGAGTACGACCCTGGTATTAATGTGTGGCCTTGCATGAACACTAAGGGTCCGTTTGATTTTGAACAGAAAGGGGTATTTGGAAGGGTTATTTGGAAGGGGTATTTGAAGGGGAATTGTTGCGAACGGGAAATGTAATTTTTTTTACGAAATGGGCATATTGAATGGGGCAGAAGTATTATATTATTGTTCTTATATATATATATTATTTTTAATTGTTTGTTTTTGTGTGTGTTTATTTTTAATAGTTTAGGGTATGTTTACCTTAAACTATATGCTTTTTCTTCGATACACTGTATTCCTGCAATTATTTAAAAAGGTTGCAAGCAACAATAGGAAAGGAACGTTTATTCCTACACTGTTTTGCAATAATTAAGTGCATGTCAGCATTAATTTGGCTTGTTAACCAATAAAATTAAAAGTGCATGTAAGCACATTAATTTGGCTTGTTAACCAATAAAAGTGCATGTAAGCACATTAATTTGGCCTATTAACCAATAAAAAGTGCATGTCAGCACATCAATAGATGCATAAAATGTGCCGCATTAGAATTAGACTTTTCAGCACGTTAGGCATAAAGTTGGGCATAATTTCATTACATTGTTCATAACGTTATAAAGTGCATGTCAGCATAATTTAGTAACCTGAATTATAATTAGACAGTGCCAAAATAAAAGTGAGCACTAGTGTTTTCGCGTCGGACGCGCGTCCGACACGTTAGTCGCTTCCGATGCGAAAGCTTCTTTTTTCAACCATTCGTCTTGAAGGGGTATTTCGTGTGGGTCCCACGTCGACTTGAACTTAATGTACCCCTTTCGAAAATCAAATGCTACGTAAATGATGTTCGACTCTGGTAGACTGTTTGACTCAGGAACGATTCCTTGCTTGTTCCCATTGACGTGAGTAATGCTTTGAACTTACTAGTTATTTATATTATCACTTCGTTGGTGTTCACAGCAGTATCCATGTCACATTATTTTTGCGTATGACTTATTACTTTGCCATCGCCCATTCATTTAGTTTTGTCATGCCTGAAAGTCCATTGATTTACTCTTATCCATGTCATGTGGTTTAGCATTGTTATGGAATATAGTTCGATTCACATGCCTCCAGTAACATGTATACTCCATTCTACCCAAATTATGTCCACCTGTGTCCATTGCATACCAAGTTGCATGCCACCTTCCCTTATTTCCAGAACTGTTATATGCGTTACTTCGTGCACAGTATTATGTTGCTATGTGCCACAATGTTGTAGCAACTCCTTCACGTGAGTTATAACATAACATAAACGTGTAGTTCCACTACTTTCATGTACACATACTCATTGCAATATGAAAACGGACAAGCAATTGATCATGCGAGGGGCATGTAGTTTCCAAGTTGTTCATGTCATACGCGCATCTCACATAAATTATCATGTATGCTTGGACCATCCCATCTTTTATAAGTAAGTGAACGGATTGCGCTCGTACCGTTAACAAGTGCTCGACCGTCCAGTTTCCACTTTTCGACCCATGGTGTTCCAGCTGGCTTGTTCGACCCATGGTGCTCGACCGCGGTGTTCGATCCGTGATGTTCGAGCCACCATGTTTGATCTGCCAGACTCACGATGATCGACCCTGGAATTGCTTTATATTAACGGTGTTAACATTTGCCCTTCGAAGGTTGTATTTTTTGCTTACAAGAAATGCAGGCTTCAAAATGAATATTGCTGTTGCTATGCTTTGTATTGAGATCCAGTTATAGCATTTTGTTTGCCATGGCAGATCATACGTTGAGATCACATGCTTCATGTTATCTGTTCTGTAATTAAAACAAACACTTGCGCAATTTTGGACTTATACTTCACTATCGACTGTCCATATCGATAGCGGATTAGATAAATCATTATAAGATGAGTTATAATGGATTTTACTTTGAATTGAACAAAGTGTTTGCACAAGGTTATTTTATTCAATGGTTTGAAATCCATCGAATATTATTTGCAAAAATACAATATTCTAATTTTAATTCGCGTTAACACTAAATATTGACCAGTTGAAATAATCCGACTGTGGATTACAGGTGTCATTGTTTTAATGACTTACATGATGGTACATGACATTCTTATTTGGGAAATGCGTATTTGTGATTGATTTTCTGCTTCCTCTTTGAGAAGCTTTGATATTCATGCCCCTTGTATAAAAAGTCGTTATTAGTCTTCTCCATGGGAAGTACTTTGGATTTCATGCCCCTGGTTTGGCAAAATCTAATATTTGTCGTATCTGAGATTTTCAGACACTACGCAAGTTAACTGGTTAAATCCGAACTCCATCTATCATCTGGCTTGGTTAATTCAAGTATTGAAGACTTTCGTCGCTTAATTATGCTAATTAATCCAAGCGTCGGTAGATTCAGAAGGAGCGTCACCAGAAAGACTTTGGTTAAAACCCCAACGTTTGCTGTGATCAGATCAGGTACTTCCTGATTTTGATGATCAATTGGGTGCCCCAGAGAGGACTTTGGTTTCTGATTCTTCACATCTGGCATTTCATATGCTATGAAAATGAATTGGTACTCTTCACATCTTGCGATTTCAGCTGCTACGGGAGTGGTGTGACCATTCATCAGATTTGGGGATTTCAGATTCTACGCAAATGGATTGATCATTCTTCACATCTGGGGGTTCCAGATGCTACTCAAATGGATTGGTCATTCTTCACATATGGGGATTCCAGATGTTACGAAAATGAATTGGGACTCTTCACATCTAGAGATTTCAGATGCTACGTGAGTGGTTTGATCATTCTTCACATCTGGGGATTTCAGAAGCTACCCAAATGGATTGATCATTCTTCACATGTAAACACCCCACCTCCGTCAAGGTCACTCGCAAAGGGAATGCATTAACTTTGGTGGAGCATTATAGGTAAAAGGTGCAGGTAATTTACAAGACAGACATATAAACAAAGGAAAAACTAAATTTTATTTTATAAGTACGTGGTCCAGTCAAAGCATTACAATAACTGTCTTAAAAACCAACCTCCAAATCATTACAATAAAGCCTCTGTCTTGACTGAAGCATAAAGAAGCATAAACAATAATAAAGCAGCATAAATCTCCAATTAAGAGTGTAACCACAGCCATAGCCCAAGAGAAGAGATTCCAAGCAATACGTCTACTCTCTTCAAGCTGGAAAATGTCTAGACTAAGTTGAAGTATTCCCTCCCTGTGGACACGGGGCGAGGGGGGAGGGAGAAAGCAAAAGACAAGAAGACGAAAGAAAACGGGTCCGACATAAGCTTGGTAAGTCCAGTGGTTATTTAGCATGTAAAAAGGTAAAAGGGTCATGACATGAATAAACTGAACCTAGGACAATACCCTAGAAATAAGATAGCAATAAATATGGCAAGATAAACTGAATATACTATCGCACTCATTTCTATTTCTTTGCACCTACTAATAAGTGTTTTCAACTAGCACCATGTTTTCATGATAAAATGATCCCCTTTATCGATCGGCTTGTACTCGCATGCATTTATGACTTATGTCATTCGGCCCCGCTTGATTTGCAGATACCTGTGCTGGTCCCACGATGGGGTGTATCAATTCCTATGGTGGCAACCCAACACAAATTCAAGATGCACAGTGCATACTACTAATGCCCAGTGCCGGATTTGTCCATGCCGGAGTACGTGCATGCCCATACTCCGTCGTAACCTACACTGCTGCACCACCCGCCGTTATTTTGACCGCTTATAATCAGCCCACTAATCGTGCCCCACCCTACCCAGTTCAGGGTACCATTATACATCTATGTGGGTTACTGCTGAAATGGGTCCCCGTTACTAGGGTTTCCTAATCAACATGTTAAAATGGTTAAGTGTTCTCTAATTAACCTAACCCTCACCCATCAGTTTAGTTAACATGCTATATTGGTTAAGTGTTGCCTTAATTTACTTAACCCTACCATTCTTAGCCTGCCTGTTTCTTAGCTTTAATTCCTTCATTAAAGGACCAACCTCTCACAATAGATCTGTATTGTTGCGGTCGCTGGATGTGCCGGGCGGCTCTAGGCAGTCTTACACCACAACTCAATCTAACCTTGGGTTTTTGGGCTTAATGTGCTGACCTCTCACATTAGATCTGTATTGTTATGGTTGCTGGATATGCCGGGCGGTTCCGGGCAGTCTTACACCGTAAGTCAATCTAATCTCGGGTTAGGCATATTCATCTTTTAATTAATTTACATATTTACCATTTATGTTTATATGTAAATTATCCACCAATGTTGTCAACTCAAGTCACGACCCATTTACCCTTCTAAATTTTTTCCATAATTCTTAGGTATACAAATTATACCATTTCATGCCATTAATCATTTACATGATTATAAGCCAACCTATGCCAAAAGCATGTAATTTATTATTTTTCCCAACGTATCCCTCGTTATTCATTCACATAGATTAGATAGAACGTTAGTCTCGCAAATTAGCCTAACTCATAAACAAAAAGGGAGAAACAAAGGGACATGTAACATTCGAACGACATAAAACAGTATAGATCAACTAAGCATGTGTGATATAAATTTGGCATAGTATTATACAAATTTAGTTAAGCATGTAAATGTCAACTTGCATATGAGTTGGATCAAATTAAAATAGATCTAAACATCTAAGCATGTAGATCTAGACATATAAGAAAATATGAACATGACTTAACTTATGGTCTTGTATATAACATATCATAAAAGGATCACCGAATTTATATACAACATGATAGGTTCATCACCAAATTAATATACAACTGGATAGGTTCATCACCAAATTAATATACAACATGATAGGTTCATCACCAAATTAATATACAACATGATAAGTTGTATCAATCACAATAGTCACGTAGGCATAGGTAATTTCAGAATTGCTACATGGATAAACATGAATCAGAATACAATTATCTTACAACTAGGCACAGTTCTAGTTTTGCTTCATTACAAATCATGACTTTTATTTGTTCAAATCTAAAGAATAACTGAATTTACAAACAAAAGAAAAATCTTGTTTTCGGGGATATGATTTCTGAAACTGAAAAGCTATCCTTTGATGTAGACTATTGATTCTCTATTTTGGAATTGATTAGTGGCATTCTAACTTGATTTCTAGTTTAGAGAAAAAGGGAGGCTACGCTAGTTTGGCCACGGATACCATGACGGCTTCAGAGAGCAAGGTTATGTGGTTTTGGTGTTGAGGGTTGGGGTTGTTTATATAGAAATTTAGATTAATGAGAGCCGTTAGATCAACCTAGGAATAATCAGAGCCATCCAGACAAACAGAGCCAACCGGAAGTCGCCACATATGCCCTAATGACTCAGAAAAACGTCACTGGACAAAACAGCCCAAATCTGGCCGACGGGGTTGACCCCTACAGGAGCGGTCGACACCCCAGTCGACACCCCTCTTGAGGGGTCGACACCTATGTGGATCCCCTATGGGGGGAGTCGAACCCTATAGGAGGGAATTTACCCGCCCAGCAGATTCTCGGAATTTTTGAATTGCGAACTGCTTTTTGATTTAGTTTTTATTTATATTTAATTTCCGTTTAAACTTGAAATCTTCCGAGCTCCATAACTTCTTCATATGGAGTCTGATTCACGCAAACTCAGACTCTATCTCAAGCAGAATTCCGAGACAAACGCAATGGCGAAACCTGTTTCCCCTAATTTCCAATTTGAAAATAAAGTATTCTTTAATTCGTTACATTAATGTTCATAGAAAATACGGGGTGTTACATTCTCCCCTCCTTAAAGGATTTCGTCCCCGAAATCTCCAAGCCAAGAAGAATCTATACCTTCCATCCAATCGTTCATCTACTCAATCTTCAAACATGGGTATCCATTGTCCTTAAACATATTTCTAATTCTTTCATGACTATATGCATAGTGTGTGTATATGTCCTTATCTAATGCAAAATCAGGTGGTCTACTGATTCATTTGATCTCCTTAATGCAAATCATGATAGTGCCATGAGTCCATTATGTATGCAATTATTCCTAATCGTACTTTATAACTTCTACATGAGTGCACAATCATTCATACAAGTGCAACATCCATATGACAACACATCAAGTTTCAATCCATATACAAATACATATATGCATATGCAATATGAAAGTGACTGAGCCGATCTGGTACCTAATGTGTGTGCATATGCGTCCACGAGCAACCACTTGCAACCATCAATCATAACATGTTTCAAATACATGTTTACATTCATTGGTTTCTACTTAAAGATCAAGGATAGGACAGAGGAGATATGCTTAAGAGATAGATACAAGTATGCATAAACATATGGAAAAAGAGATCAAGGATGTACCTTCAAAAAGAAAAGGGTAGGCTGCGCGTATCTTGTCCTCAGTATCCCAGGTCGCGTCACTCCATTGAACTTTAAGAAGCTTGACTTCACGTTTGCATAGCTTTTTTACCTTTGTCCCTAAGATACGAGTTGGAACTCTCCTCACCGTTGCTTCTCATTCCACTTCTACTTCCTCTAGTATGCTTTGCTCCACAGCTTCCGCAGACTCATGTAAGAACTTTCGTAGATGAAAGACATGCAAAACATTATGAACGCCAGCCAATCTTTTGGGCAGCTCTACTCTATAAGCCATCTTCCCAATCCTCTCAATGATAAGAAATGGCCCTACAAATCTTGGTGCCAATTTTCCTGTAAACCCAAAGCGAACGACATTCCTCAAAGGAGATACTTTAAGGAAAACCCTGTCTCCGACCTCAAACTCAAGGTCGGTCCTTCTTTTATCAGCGTAGGACTTCTGTCTATCTTGTGCAGTCTAAATTCCTCTTCGTACCAAGTCCACCTTCTCTGAAGTTTCTCTAATCATATCCATCCCAAGTACGAGCTTGTCTGTAGACTCCCACCAACGAGTTGGCGATCAGAATGGTCTTCCATATAAAGCCTTGAAGGGTGCAATGCCTATGGTGGCTTGGTAACTATTGTTGTAGGCGAATTCCACCAAAGGAAGATGATCCTCCCATGTCCCTCCAAAATCAAGAATGCACAATCTCAAAAGATCTTCTAATACTCTGTTCACCCTCTTCGTCTGACCATCGATTTGAGGGTGATAGGTCGTGCATAAGCATAGCTGTGTGCCTACGACCTCTTGCAAACTCTTCCAAAACTCGCTCGTAAAAATAGGATCTCGATCACTTACTATGCTAGAGGGTATTCCATGCAGTCGAACCACCTCTTTAAGATAAATGGATGCTAACGATGAGGCAATCCTCCAACTCTTAACATGTATAAAGTGAGCGCTTTTAGTGAGCCTGTCCAATATTACCCGAATACTAGTATTGCCCCTTCTTGACCTGGGAAACCCATCAATAAAGTCCATCGAAATGCTATCCCACTTCCATTGTGGTACTTTTAGAGGATGAATCAGGCCACTAGGCTTTTTCTGCTCCGCTTTGACTTGCTGGCATATCAAGCATTTAGAGACAAACTCAGCTACATCCTTCTTCATGCCATTCCAAAAGAAAACCCTTTTTATGTCTTTATACATCTTGTCCCCACCTGGATGTATGGTCAATTTAGAATGGTGTGCATCTTCGAGAACGGTTTTCACCAAATCTCTAACTTGTGGGACGCATAGTCTTCCATCCCATCTCAACCAACCCTTATCATCGATGGAGTATCTATTGAGGTAACTAGAAGTCTCACCTCTAATTAGTTTTCCATCACATCAACTAGCTGAGGGTCTTCACGTTGAGTGGTTCCTATTGAGTCCAAAATCATAGGTCGTACCTCTAGTGTTGCTAACAAGCCAGTTAGAAACTCAAAGGAAGGTCTAACGCCAAAGTTTGCTATGTACTCCAAGCTTTACCTTTCTACAAAGGGAGGACTTAGGGTCAGCTTTTTCCTACTCAAGGTATCTGCTACCACATTGCCCTTGCCAGGGGTATAAGCAATCTCAAAATCGTATGAGGCAAGAAACTCCATCCACCTTTATTGTCTTAAGTTAAGATCTTTCTATGAGAAAAGGTACTTTAACGATTTATGGTTAGTAAACAATTCAAACCTTTCTCCTAGTAGGTAACGACGCCATGACTTACGAGCGAAAACAATGGCAGCTAACTCTAAATCATGAGTTGGTTAGTTTTTCTCATGTACCTTCAACTGCCTTCCCCCATAACAAACTACTTTGCCCTCTTGCATCAAGACAACACCCAGTCCTGTCCTGCATGCGTCTGTATATACAGTAAACATCTTACTCCCATCAGGCAATGTTAGAACCGGGGCTGTTGTTAGAGCTCTTTTCAGTCGTTGGAAAGCAACATCGTAATCCAAATCCCAAGCAAAAATTAGGTTCTTCTTCGTCAATCTTGTAAGTGGTGCTGAGATTTGCAAAGTCTTTAATGAACTTTCTGTAAAAGCCTGCTAGCCCGAGAAAACTTCGTACTTCGGTTGCGTTCCGGGGGACCTTCCAATCTTGCACCGCAACAACTTTTGCGGGATCCACAACTATCCCCTCTTTGGACACCACATGTCCAAGAAACCTTACTTCTTCTATCCAAAAATTGAATTTGGAGAATTTCGCTTTTAGCTGGTGTGCACAAAGAGCATCCATGACTTCCCTTAATTACAAAGCATGCTCTTCCTCATTTTTCGAGAAGGTCAAAATGTCGTTCATGAAGACCACTACAAATTTATTAAGGAACTCCCTGAACACCCGACTCATCAAGTCAACAAAATAAGCAGGTGCATTTGTCAAGCCGAAAGACATGACAAGCCATTCAAAGAAACCATATGGGGTCCTGAACGCGGTCTTATCAATGCTGTTCTCAGCCACTCTTAGCTGATGAAACCCGGTAGCCAGATCTAGTTGGGAGAAAACCGATGCACCTACAAACTGATCGAACAAGTCGTCTATTCTTGGAAGTGGGTGCCTATTCTTCTTGGTCAGCCTATTTAGCTCCCTATAGTCAACACATAGGCGAAGTGAACCATCTACTTTGGTTGCAAACACTACTGGAGCACCCCATTCAAAAATACTCCACCTTATAAACACCTTTTCAAGCAACTCTTTAACTTGCTTGCTGAGCTCTTTCCTCTCCCTTGGAGCCATGTGTCTAACGGGTAGAGAAACGGGTTTCGCATTATCAACAAGGTATATGCGAAAGTCTATCTCTCGCTTCGGAGGTAAACCCTTCACCTCTTCAAATACGTCCGAGTATTCACAGACTACCCTAACAGATTGCAGATTTCCACAGACGCATCAAGAGATTCTAGGTAGCTAAGCATAGCAGAATTCACGGGATTACAAGAGATTTTGAGAGTGTTACCGAGGCGAGTCATACGTCTAACTACTCTCTTTTCACAATCGAGGATGGCACCATTACTGGATAGTCAATCCATGCATAGAATCAACCCATACCCCGTGAAGCCCAAAACATAGGTTTTACATCTAAACCCAACGCTTAGTATAGAAATTTCCAAATCCAAACAAATCAATGATAAATAAGCCGAACCCCTAATTGGATTTGAAACAACCAAGGGATCCTCTACTATACTAGTGTCTAGGTGCAGAGATTCAACTAAAGCAGTAGATATAAAAGAGTGCGATGCGCCAGAATCAAAGAAAGTACGAATAGGATGATCAAAAAGATAAAATAAACTCTCAACAGAAATAGTTCTACCTCGTTTTTGCGGAGATGCAATGAGAGCGTGAACCTGCCCTCCAAAAGTAGATCCAGTCCTCTGCCCTTGCCCTCGCTTTCTTGGGCAGTGCTTAGCCATGTGTCCTGTCTCGCCGCACTGAAAACAACCATCCACCTTCCTCTTCTTTTTTCTATAGTCCTTAAACAGATGTCCAGGTATGCCATAAAAATTACACTTCCTCTTGTCACGTGGTTTATTAATCTTCCCGCCCTTCTTGGAATCCGTCTTCTTGTTCTGTGATCCCTCCACTTTCTTGTCTTGAGGTACTTCCGTCTTTATCTCTTTCTTGCCATCCTTATCTTCCACCTATAACAGTGCCATGTCCACTAGTCTCTCATAAGTCGCACCCATAGGTATATGGGTCATAGATAGGTTGTGTAGTGGCTCATTCAACCCTTTAAAGAAATGGAGAGCCTTCTTATTTGGAGTGATCACTAACTCTAATCCGAATCTAGCCAGCTAGTTGAATTAGTTGACGTATTCCTTGACCGATAGGCTTCCCTGTTTGAGAGCTAAGAACTTTTCCACCTATAGGCTTCGTTCAGCTTGTGAGAGGAACTTCATTTCAAACCTCATTCTGAAATCCTCCCAAGTTTCAACTGGTCTCTCAGCATTAGTAACTTCCCACCAATAAGAGGCTTCATCCTTAAGTAACCACATAGCCAATTGTATCTTCTGCCTATCATCCACTTCGAAGATAACGAACAAATCTCTGTTTCCTTGAGCTAGTTTCTTGCTTCCACAAATGACTCAGACCCATTAAAGTTCTTTCAACCCATGGCTCGAAAGTCTCTACATATCTTCAAGAAAGCATTTGCATGAGGAGGAGGAGGAGGAACAGCTGCAACTCGGGGAGGAGGAACATTTGCTAGGCCTGCGCCATCAGCACTAGCCTCCAGGTATCTTCTGAACCAGCCTGGTACTGGTACGCCCTCAGGAAGATTAAGATCCGTAGACATGCTGAAATGAACAGAAAAGGTTCAAAACAAAGGATAGAAAGATAGTGCATATGGCTTTGGGGATTATGCCTTTTTAAAATAAAACAACATTTTTCTTAAAAATGCTTCTTTAAACTTCTTTTTGAAAAAAAGTTTTCAAAAACTTTTATCTGATCTGGTAAACCATTTCTCTGATACCAAGGGTAAACACCCACCTCCGTTAAGATCACTCGCAAAGGGAATGCATTAACTTTGGTGGAGCATTATAGGTAAAAGGTATAGGTAATTTACAAGACAGACATATAAACAACGGAAAAACTAAATTTTATTTTATAAGCACGTGGTCCAGTCAAAACATTACAACAACTGTCTTAAAAACCAACTTCCAAATCATTACAATAAAGCCTCTGTCTTAACTAAAACATAAAGAAGCATAAACAATAATAAAGCAGCACAAATACCCAATTAAGAGTGTAACCACAGCCATAACCCAAGAGATGAGATTCCAAGCAATACATCTGCTCTCTTTAAGCTGGAAAAGGTCTGGACTAAGTTGAAGTATTCCCTCCCTACGGACCTTGGGGGGGGGGGGGGGACGGAAGACAAGAAGACGAAAGAGAACGGGTCAAACATAAGCCTTGTAAATCCAGTGATTATTTAGCAAGTGAACAGGTAAAAGAATCATGACATGAATAAACTGAGCCTAGGACAATACCCTAGAAATAAGATAACAATAAATAAGGCAAGATAAAATGAATATACTATCGCACTCATTTCTATTTCTGTACACCAACTAACAAGTGTTTTCAACTAGCACCATGTGTTCACGATAAAATGATACCCTTTGTCGATTGACTTCTACTCACATGCATTTATGACTTATGTCATTCGGCCCCGCTTGATTTGTAGATACCTGTGATTGTCCCACCAAGAGGTGTATCAATTCCTATGGTAGCAACCCGACACAAATTCAAGATGCACAGTGTATACTACTGATGCCCAGTGCCTAATTTTTCCATGTCGGAGTACGTGCACGTCCATACTCCATCGGAACCTACACTGCTGCACCACCCTCCGTTATTTTGACCGCTTATAATCAGCCCAGTAATCATGCCCCACCCTGCCTAGTTTAGGGTACCATTATACATCTATGTGGGTTACTGCTGAAATGGGTCCCCATTACTAGGGTTTCCTAATCAACATGTTAAAATGGTTAAGTGTTCTTTAATTTACCTAACCCCCACCCATCAGTTTAGTTTACATGTTGTATTGGTTAAGTATTTCTTTAATTTACGTAACCCTACCATTCTTAGCCTGCCTGTTTCTTAGCTTTAATTCCTTCATTAAAGCACCAACCTATCACATTAGATCTATATTGTTGTGGTCGCTGGATGTGCTGGCGATTCCGGGCAGTCTTACGCCGCAACTCAATCTAACCTCGGGTTTTTGGGCTTAATGCGCTAACCTCTCACATTAGATCAGTATTGTTACGATTGCTGGATATGCCGGGCAGTTCTGGGCAGTCTTATACCGTAACTCAATCTAACCTCGGGTTAGGCATATTCATCATTTAATTAATTTACATATTTACCATTTATGTTTATATGTAAATTATCCACCAATGTTGTCAACTCAAGTCATGTCCCATTTACCCTTCTAAATTTTGTCCAAAATTCTTAGGTATACAAATTATACCATTTCATGCAATTAATCATGTACATGATTATGAGCCAGCCTATGCCAATAGCATGTAATTTATTACTTTTCCCAATGTATCCCTGGTTATTCGTTCGCATATAATACATAGAACGTTAGGCTCTCAAATTAGCCAAACTCATAAACAAAAAGGAAAAAACAAAGGGACATGTAACATTCCAACGACATAAAGCAGAATAGATCAACTAAGCATGTGTGATATAAATTTGGCATAGTACTACACAAATTTAATTAAGCATGTAAATGTGAACTTGCATTTGAGTTGGATCAAATTATCATAGATCTAAACATCTTAGCATGTAGATCTAGACATGTAAGCATATATGAACATGACTTAACTTATGGTTTTGTATATAACATATCATCAAAGGATCACCGAATTTATATACAACATGATAGGTTCATTACCAAATTAATATACAACATGATAGGTTCATCACCAAATTAATATACAACATGATAGGTTCATCACCAAATTAATATACAACATGACAAGTTGTATCACTCACAATAGTCATGTAGGCATTGGTAATTTCAGAATTGCTATAGGGATAAACATGAATCAGAATACAATTATCTTACAACTAAGCATAGTTCTAGTTTCACTTCATTACAAATCATGACTTTTATTTGTTCAAATCTAAAGAATAACTGAACTTACAAACAAAAGAAAATTCTTGTTTTCTGGGATATGATTTCCGAAACTAAAAAGCTATTCTTTGATGTAGACTATTGATTCTCTAGTTTGGACTTGATTAGGGGCTTCCTAACTTGATTTCTGTTTTAGAGAAAAATGGAGGCTACGCTAGTTTGGCCATGGATAGCATGACGGCTTCATAGAGCAAGGATATGTGGTTTTAGGGTTGAGGATTGGGGTTGTTTATATAAAAGTTTAGATTAATGAGAGTCGTTAGATCAACTTTGGAGTAATCCGAGCCATGCAGACCAACAGAGCCAACCGAAAGTCGTCACATATGCCCTAATGACTCAGAAAAATGTCACTGGACAAAAATAGCCTAGATCTGGCCGAGGGTGTCGACACATACAGGGGGGTCGACACCTCAGTCGACTCCCCTCTTGGGGGGTCGACACCTATGTCGACCGCCCATGGGGGGAGTCGACCCCTATGGGCGGGAATTTTCCCGCCCAGCTGATTCTCGGAAGTTTTGAATTGTGAACTGCTTTTTGATTAATTATTATTTGTATTTAATTTCCGTTTAAACTTGAAATCTTCCAAACTCAATAACTTCTTCATACGGAGTCCGATTCACGCAAACTTGGACTCTATCTCAAGAAGAATTCTGAGACGAACACAATGGCGAAACCCGTTTCCCCTAATTTCCACTATGAAAATTAAGTATTCTTTAATTTGTTACTTTAATGTTCACAGAAAATAGGGGGTGTTACATCACATTTGGGGATTCCAGATGCTACGCAAATGGATTTTTCATTCTTCACATCTGGATATTCTAGATGCTACACAAATTGATTGATCATTCTTCACATTTGGGGATTCCATATGGTACGCAAATGGATTGATCATTCTTTACATCTAAGGATTCCAGATGCCACGCAAATGGATTGTTCATTCTTCACAACTGGAGATTCCAGATGTTACGCAAATGGATTGATCATTCTTTACATCTGGGGATTCCAGAAGTTATGAAAATGGATTGATCATTCTTTGCATTTGTGGATTCCAAATGCTACGCAAATGGATTGGTCATTCTTCACATCTAGGGATTCCCGATGCTATGCAAATGGATTGGTCATTCTTGCCATCTGGGAATTCCAGATGCTACACAAATGGATTGCTCGTTCCTCACATCTGGGAATTCCAGATGCTATGCAAATGGATTATTCATTCTTTACATCTGAGGATTCCAGATGCTACGCAAATTGATTAGTCATTCTTCACATCTGGGGATTCTAGATGTTACGCCAATGGTTTTCATTCTTCACATCTGGATATTCCAGATGTTACGCAAATGGATTGGGTGGCTGTTATATTATTTCACTCGGCAGCCATCAGTCCCTTTGTCGGTTGCTTGACTTGGCAACCTGCTCCGATTTAGGAACTAAATCTCTGAACCTCTCGGTTTGGGAAGTGCCCCTTCGACAAAAGTTACAGCTTTCGTATTTGTTTTTCATGGCGCTTGTTCGTTGTTTGGATCTTTGCGACTTTCCCATTCACTTTTCAAGGCGGTGCTTTTCTGTTTTTGTATTTGTGCATGTCGATACTTATAGCATTTGGCTCTTGAACTAGCGCCGTTGGGGTCGCGATGTTACAGGAACAAGCGCTCAAAAGATGGCCTACAATACAAAATCATCTTTGAAGCAAGTTTTGATTTGACATATAAATTTGTAAGCTAGAAATTCAAACATAGTCATAGAGCTAATGTTCGGTGCATCACTTCAAGACTATTATAGACTATTTAAAAGAAGTTTTGAATATAACAGAAAGTAAAACATGAAGTAAAGCATGAACTAAAGCAAGAAATAGAGCATGAAGTAAAGCGGTGGCGATGTTGATCGCTTATTCTGAGCCGTTGAAGTTGAAGCACAATCAACAGTTATTAGTTGATGATCAGTCTTAGCATGGTTTGAGCAAAAGCTACATTGCTTGGACCTGGCTGATCATTTGATGCCACTTGCCCCTGGGGGGTTGTAGAAGGATTCACGGCATGCAAGTTCTTTACATACTGCTGCAGCCTATTTTTCCTGATTAATTCCCCAATGAGGTTCCCCAAGGTTTCGTCACTCATTAGTGTTATGACTAGGCTGGTTATGAAATCTGCAGAATTTTACCAAGTTTGCAGCTATTTCGCTTATCCTTATTGGATTTGGCTCCGTGTACTCTTTGGAATTCCTTGTTGCAAGATAGATATTTTAGGAGTGTCATTTAAAAGTATCAGCGCCGATGAGTTGAAAAGGCGAGACTTTTTATTATCCTTGTTGTTGTTCCCATCATTGTCGCGCTTCAGCACCTGAGTGTTTTTCTGATTATACTGAGCAGCACCATTTTTGGGAGCTTCAAGGAGCGGGTTGACATCAATAATTTGAAGAGGTACAAGATTAGTGTCGGCTCTCATGTACGCCTCCACTTTTTTTTATAGAATTTGTCAAGCGTGTTTGGCTCTTTCATTTTAATCCATTTAACAAATTTTCTCTTTTCGTCTATGACACCAATTTGGTACATTAAGATCATGCAGGGCTCAGGATTTCCTACTTCGGCCAAAGAATTATGGAATCTCTTAAGGAAGGCTTTAACAGACTCTCCTGGATTCTGCTACATCGATGTCAGAGAAATAACGTCCTTAGCCTCAGTAGCCTACAACCTAAACTGCTCTTTGAATTTCAGTGTCAAATCATCAAATCGGTCAATGGATTTAGGAGGAAGTCTTGTGAACCATAACGATGCGATACTTTCTAGTTAGAGTGGGAAGCATAAGCATTTGATCTCATCCATTGCCTTGGCTGCATTCATGTGCCACTTGTATTTGTATAGGAAGTGGTTCGGATCAGAAGTCCCATTGTACGGATGTAGAGTAGGATGAGTGAACTTTTTGGGGAATTCAGCCTTGCGGATCCTCATTGTGAATGGATTTTTGCCAAGGGAGAAGTCCCATTCTCTTTCAGTATCCTTACGAGGTATGTTTTCTTTCATGATTTTCTTTACCATATCTGCGATATATTCCTTCGAGTTGTGTCTTTTTGGGAGCAGACTTCGATCTCTTTTCCTGATGCTCGTCGTGGTGAGCGATCACGTTTAGAGGATCTAGGCCTTTTACTTCTACTATGGGAAGGTGCCCCCTTGACGGGACTTGCAACTTGTCTGTTATTTCGATCGGAATGGTTTTTAGCTTTCAATTTCGAGTCCTCGATATTTGCGTCATCTTTTTCAACAAATCCTTCCAAGTTGTCATTATGAGGATCGGAAGTTGATGAATTTGCATTCTCTTCAAGCTTGACATGGATTTTCGGAGGAGGAGCGAAATTCGCTTGTGCGTTTAGGAGAGCACTCACTTTATCCATTAAAGCTTGATTAGCATCCATGAGAGTTTTATTAGCATCAATCAAAGTTTTGTTGGAGGCTTCCATGCGTTGGCATAAGTTGGCAATGACAGCATCTAATTCATCTTTAGTCACTCCTTCTCAAAAAATTGAATTTTCTCCAACTTCGAAGCGGTTAGCAAGTGGAGTAGTTTCTTTGTTAGCAAGGTTGTCATTTCTTCACTGGCTTTACTTGAGATATTCTTAGATTTGGCCATGATCTCGGAAAAGGCCTTGAATTTTGATGAGAATTCGTCGATTGGTCTAGATCCAAGACTTTTGGGATCTATGGTAGAAACGGGATTGGAATCTGCAATGGTTGGCTCTAAGGATTGAGAGAAGTGAGAAGGAAGGTGATGCAAGCGCGACCCCACGGTGGGTGCCAAATGTTTAAATCAAAAATGGTTCAAACACCAAAGGTGTGAAATCATACTTCACCAAATGGCATGCAATATGAAAATGGGGCCACAAACAAAAATGTAAGTAAAAGCGGGAAAAAATAAGTAAGAGACACGGAGTTTTTATAGTGGTTCCGTCTAGGAAAGATCTACATCCACTTTTGAAATGATTTTCACTATCGTGAAGAGATTTATAGAGTTCATCATCCCATACACCTTTTTATATCATTTGCTCACTCTCTTTACAATGATTATCCATTTTCGCCCTCCTTTAGCTTTAGATCTCACTTGAATTCGTAGAGAAATGGATTAGATCTCGTGCATCATGAAAGTTATCTTGTAGATCTTCAATCACTTTGGCACGTAAATGCTTTTCCATGATCCCGTGACGAAGTTTATGTTAGATTAGAGCTTTTAGAGAAGATTAATGGCAGTTGGAGTTCACTAGAGTCAAGTTAGAGCTAATTCGGATGGAGAGTAGATGTGACTTGATCTTCATGATGTTGGAAGAAGATGGAACAAGCTTAGGAAGCCATTAATGAAGCTTGAGAGGCTTTGCAATGGTGAGAAATGAATTCAGCAACCCTTTGGGGTCAAGGAATCGGTCCCTTGAAGTGTGGTGAAAGGGGGTATTTATAGAAGAAGTTTGAATCAGGTGGTAGTTCTGTAATTGTGGGGTGCAGAGTTTGCGTCAAACATACTCATATTTACGAAACTGCCACTAGACAGTTGGCGATAGCTGTCATGATCGACCCAAATTTTCAGTGCATGACCGATCCAAAGAATTGATGCTCGATTCATAGTACATGTTCGACCAGGAAGGAATAACCCATAGTACAATACACATGTCCAACGCTGTATGAATATAAAATGCATGTGGCTTCGTCTTGTTTCAATAATAACATCTTTTTCCATTTTGCCATTGCATAGTTTTCATATATTCAGAACAACATTTTCTTTTTGGTTTTGCTAAAAATAAGGGAGGACTCCTAAAAAATAGGGAAGAGTGTAAATCATGCGGTGGAAAATGTTTTTGTCACTTTCCCTGACCTATTTTCCGGGCCTTCAAGCATTTCCGTTTATTTTATATACTAGTTTCTCTGTCAATGCATAGCAAGCGAATATCTAATAGTCGGGTAACCGACCCATTGGTTTATCAAACGTGAACGACCCTTGGCACGAGAAGATGCCGCTCGACCCTTTTTCCAAATGAATAGTGCTCGAACCAGAGTTGACGTACTGTTCGAACCTGTTGCATGAATTTTCTTAAGCCTGCACTGTTCGACCAGGAGATGGAGATGGGATGTACGAGCCTAGTGTTAATGTGTGGCCTTGCTCGACCACTAAATGATGTTCGACTCTGGCAGACCGTTTGACTCAAGCAAGCTTCCTTGCTTGTTCCCATTGATGTGAATAATGCTTTGAACTAACTAGTTATTTAAATTGTCACTTCGTCAGTGTTCACAGTAGTATTCATGTCACATTATTTTTGCATGTGACTTATTACTTTGCCATCGCCCATTCATTTAGTTTTGTCATGCCTAAAAGTCCATTGATATATTCTTATCCATGTCGTGTGGCTTAGCATTGTTGTGGAATATAGTTCGATTCACACGTCTTTAGTAACGTATGTACTCCATTCTACCCAAATTCTACCCACCTGTGTCCATTACATACCATGTTCCATGCCACCTGCCCTCATTTCCATAACTGTTATATGCGTTACTTTGTGCACAATATTATGTTGCTTTGTGCCACAATGTTGTAGCTACTCCTTCACGTGAGTAATAGTATAAAATATACGCATAGTTCCACTACTTTCAAGTACACATACTCATTACAATATGAGAACGAACAAGCAATTGATCATGCATGTGGCATGTATTTCCCAAGTTGTTCATGTCATACGCGCATCTCACATAGATTATCGTGTATGCTCGGACCATCCCAACCTTTATGTGTAAGTGAACAGATTCCACTCGAACCATTAACAAGTGCTCGACCGTCCAGTTTACACTGTTCGATCCATGGTGTTCGAGCTGGCTTGTTCGACCCGTGGTGCTCGACCGCGGTGTCCGATCCGTAATGTTCCAGCCACCATGTTTGGTCCGTCAAACTCCTGGTGATTGACCCTATAATTGCATTATATCAACGGTGTTAACACATACATGTCTGAATAGTCTAGAATAGCCAAACAAAAATACCAGGTAACCCTAGTCCTAGAGATACACATATGTCCCAAGGGGGATAGACGATGTGTAATCGATCTGTGTGTATCATCGTATGTGCCCTTCCATTAAATTCTAACATCGGAGACATTCTTTGTTACATGATGTTAGCTCCCATGGAACATTATCTGAATGCTTATGCATATATGCTTGGCACATACATTATTTTTCCAGAACATGTTAATTATGGGCATCAGGGAGATGGAATTAAGTACATGTATCAGTTATTTCGAAGCAACTTCTGATAACTAGATGATGGTTGGAGGATAGAACAAGTTTAGTGTGTTAGGATTGCCTCGCATGTTGTTAAGGTAGTAATGACAGTTTAAATAAATAGTCCCTCATCACAGAATAAATTAAAGAAGTGGAGTACAAATATGAGTTGGTAGGCATGTAACATCAGGGATTCCTTTTGTTACAAGGATGTGTGTACCAACTCATATGTGGGGGGATTTGTTTCAACTGTCATTACATAACGAAGTGGCCTTATGAATGAGTGGTTCTATGTCTACTGCCTAATTGGCTTCGCCTGGGCATGGATGGAAGGATGTAAGTGTTACTTTTAATCTGTTCTCATTCTTCTGAATCAATCAAAATTCACTGCTTAATTAACGTGATGCCTTTTCTAATGTAGCAAACCGAATGAGATTGGAGGATCAAGAGTTTGAGGTTGCCATATCATTCTCAATGGTCTTCCTGAGTGGTTGAGAGAAGCTTAACTCTTCATTCCAAATCATCTCTTCCATGGCTATGAGATAATTAGACCATCGACCATGATAAAGATAGAGCACAAAAGGGTACCTAAGCCAAAGGAGAAGGTGGAATGAAAGTGCTGGCATTATCATGACTTCAATCCCAAATCATGGGTGTGAAGAGTTCAAAGGTTATTTAGAGGAAAAGGCATGCCCAAAGGTGGCAAGTAGCTCTAATTAAGTCATGAACTAGTGACCCAAGGAAGTGAAGACATCCTTCCTTCCACTGTAAAAATCCCTATAGGGTGAAATCCATAGTATGGGATTCATTTCAGCCATAGTTACTTCAGCAATAAAGAAAGTGACTTCGACCAGCACCAAGGAAATGTTCAAGAATTTTAGCAACTTAACACTTGAAACATAGCCCTTCAACTTTGGGAACCTCAATCCAAAGAGCTTCTTCCTTGGATGAAATTTTGCTCCTTTCCATATTTGGAGGAGTTATTCTTTAAATAAAGCTCCAGAACCAGTCCATAGGGAGGATATTGGGTACACACAACAAAAGGACTACATCACAGAACACTTGCTCATACTTTGATTTTGTTGATTGCATTATATGTTTGTTTCCTTCAAAAGATAAAATGAGCAAAAAAGAGATTATATTAGTCGCCTTAGTGGCAACATTGTCAAGTCCAAAAAGTACTCGAGGCATCTACAGGAATTTGATCATGATCACCAAGAAAGCCATGATAGAGGAGATTTAGAAGCGTTGTACTCACATTTTTACCACTATTCTATATCCTAATCTCCTCTACATAGGGAGTCTAAAAAGAATATAAGTCAATATTACAAGTCTTGTGGTAATGAGCGATTCAAGATGTCTATTCCAATAATGCTAACAGTATGGATAATCCATAGGCACTTCGAGCATGTTATTGATCCAAAAGGGAAGATAATAATCTTGGTAGAGAAGCATAAGGAAAACTCCACACAAGTTTTTATGGCTCCATATCTAGACACTTCTGCAGATGATAAGAAGCATCATATCAAGTCTCAATCACCCAAGTTCGACCAATTCAATTCAAAATTTGTTCTAAACTTTCATTCTATTCCACAAGAAACCAATAAGCAGGGATATGGTTTAAGGAGTGGAAAGGCTTTCCAAAACCATCAACCAGGCTAAGGGGAGTTTAACTACATCAACCTTCTATCTGAACTTGACAAGGATAAGACTTCTATATTGATAAGCAGGCTATGGATTAGAAAATGAAACTTGATGTAGTGGAGAAATAGACGAAACTAGAAAGAAGGAGATTGCGGTTGTTAGGATTCGATTTTGAAAATAATTAGATACATTATCTTTCAAGACCAATTCCCTCGAGGATAAATGCAAAAATATCATAAGAAAGAATGCAAAAAATCGCAAAAGAGAATGAAACATAGAAGCAAGATAAAGTTTCACTTGCTAAAGCAAACGAAGGGCTTAAGGCCAAGCTTTTTGAGTCTAAGAAAGCCAAGTTGGAGGCTCAAAACATAACCCAGCCTACTTGCGAGGACTTTGTGGAAAACATGCCCAACTATGAAAAGGAGATTGAGGATCTTAAAAATCAAGTCTATGACGTTGAAGAACCTAAATAAAGATCTAAAACTTTGATCCTTGGATTCTACGCATGAGAACTTTGTCATCGTGACTTATTATAGGTTCAGCACTACCATAGACATTAGCAGATTTTTGGGATTTCTTCACTGAAGATGAGTAGTTCCTAATCAAAACAATATGGTTGATGAAGTGGAATTAGTTAGGCATAATATGAAGTGCAATGAACTATAATTCTTTATAAAGGGTCGTCTCTCATTAAAGGAAAAGGAAGAAGTGAATATGAAATCGGAGAAGGAAAAAGAGAAAGTGGGCGAAAGCTCTAGCACCACTCACAATGTTGGGTCGGGGGATGATAGTTAAGTGAAGAAGACCATATCCAAGATCCCTCTGCATTTCACATTACTTTTGAACCTTCTGCCTCTAAAATAATTCCAGTTATTTCGAAATATGATGCTAAAATACTCAATTTGATAACTCAAAATATCCGGATCCCAAATTTGAGACTTTGATACATGGTGAAGAGCATGGAGCTGGAGTATTCTTGTGCTTTTAGAAAGTTTTTATTATGATAGGTCTTCTTGATGGAGGTACCCAATCTGGATATCTATCAGTAGTTGCTCTAATTTTCTACACCTGAGCTTTCGGTGCCTCCAGTGATATCCCTTTTGTTGGACTGAAACTGGATGTGCAGACGATTGCTACTTTATTTGACTTCAAAATGAGTGATACTTACTTGGAGATTAACTAAAGGGAAGTAATATTCAAGGTTCAAGTTGGGCAGTCTGAACCTCTTAGTATAAAAGAGATAGATAAGTAGGAAGCATGATCGTTGATTGTCAAAAGGAAAGACCATCTCTATGCCTAGTTTAGCTTTGGGCCTTAGAGAATGAAATGTCACAATTAGGTATCAGAGCCAAGTTTATGTAAACGTAATTTGACTTTTAACTTAAAAAAATTTAAATCCAAAAGATCGGAGTAATATGATAGGGTATTGGTTTAAAATATTACAGTGTGTCTGTATTTTTATTATCTATGCATATATTTACCCTAAACTCTTATAACATTCCTCGGTATCTTACAAAGATTAGTATATAGATAAAGGAAGTAAGATATAGAGAGAAGAGACATAAGTGTAAATCTAGGTGGCGAAAGCACCACAACTAATCGAAATATTTGACCTAATACTCGTGGAAACCAAGATCATCGAGCTAATGAGAATAAAGGTGTTGCAACCATGCCACGAATATAGGTAATCTGTATGGATTCTTTGTTAACCTGATGCAAGATGGAGCTACTGCCGGTTTTGCTAGAGCAAATGCTGCTAACGTTGGAGGATCTAAACCTATGGCTCAAGATGTGAAAAACTATGTTAGGATCAACCGAGAATTTGCCAAACTCAAAGGGAAGCCTTTTCATGGAACTGAAGGGGTAATCAAAATAGAGGATTGGTTGTTGAATTAGACATTCTTCCTAGGCTTGGGATCAACAAATGAGAAGATGAGTAAAAAGGCTTTGAGTCAGTTACAAAGAGCTGCACTATAGTAGTGAAATGGAGTTATAGTAGAATATCGAAAGAGAAGACCACTTTAGAAGAATTTTAAAGGAGGTTTGAACATAGGTATCTTTATAAGGTTGCTAAATTGATGTTATATAGGAAGTTTGTCAAGCTTGTGTAAGGGGAGATGTTGATTATTGAGTATGAAACAAGTTTGATGAATATGGAAACATTGATAATGTGATAAAGAGAAAGGGAAAGTTTATCTAGGGATTGAAGTTGGACATTACTAAGGCGACAATACTACGGTTGAGTGATCCTTGCTATATTGTTGTTGAGATGGCTATTCAGAATGAAGAGTTTCTTCCTTTATTTGGTAGTGAGAAGCTAATTGTGACCCAGAGTTCTCAAGTAAATAAGAGAAAGTTCCTTAAGGGAAATAAAGCCTAAAAGGGAGGAAAGGCCAACATGAATAAAACATAGGTTATTTTTGGCCAAGATAACTATTAGGAAGTAAGATGTGAGATGCTTTAATTGCAACCAGAGGGGCCACTGCAAGAATAAGCGTCCAGAGACAATAAAATGAAAAGTTATTACTTTGGAACCTTTATCGTCCAAACCTAATTTTGCTGAGAAAGGAAAACTCTTGTTGAAAAGCATGCTTTTGGTTTATAGCATACCTATTAGGGTATTGTTTGATATTGATGTATCACATTAATTATCTTCAAATGGTTGGTAGATAAGTTATCATTTGTTGCTTCCTTTAGAATAGCAAATCCTATAAAAGTTTACTGATGCGATAACTTAGAATTTCAATTGCTAGGATATAATTCAGTTCATAATTTGTATGTCATTGATTTTGTTAAATTCAGCATTATTTTGTGTTTGGATCGGTTGAATCGCTACAGTATTAGGATATTTTTCCAAGAATGGAAAATATTGTTGAAACAACCAAATTGTAGTAATCAAATCGTATACTCGATAGGGAGTGCAATTTCATAGATTTATGCTTTGTATGGTGCATTGAAATTGGAATATGAAGTTAGTCGAGTCCTTGTTGTTAAGAAATTAGCGGATGTTTTTGAACTAGCAACGGAATTACCGACAAAGAGAGATGTAGAGTTCATGATAAATTTTCTACCTGGATCTGAGCCACTTAGTAGACAACCTAGCAAGATATCACGCACTGAGATGAAGAACTGAAGGCATAGCTAGTTGAATTAGAAGGAATGAGATTCACCCAACCAAGCAGTTTGCCTTAGGGAGAAGCTGTGGTATTTGTGAGGAAGCCAGATGGATCATTGAGGTTGTTTAATTATTAATGAAAGCCCAATGAGTGGATGTGAAGAATAGGTATCCTTTTTCAAGAATAGATAACATGTTCAATCAATTAAGTGAGGTCGAAGGGTTTACTTAGTTAGATTGGGCTATAAAATTTCATTACTAATAGGTAGCAGAAGTTATTATTTCATTGGCTTGCATGTCGAGTAAGATATATTCATATAAATGGATGGTTATGACATTTGGATTAACCATGCATCTCAATTCTTTGTGGATTTAATAAAGTGAATTTTCGGGGAGCACTTAGATAAATTCTTAGTCTTCATCAATGAAATATTGTTGTATTCCAAGGATAGGAAGGACCATGAGATTCATCTTCGAATTGTGTTTGATACATTAAGGAAATATCAACAAAAGGCTAAGTTTTCTAAGTCTCACTTTTGGGAGAACGAAGTGAAATTCCTTGGTCAGGTAATTTCAAGCAAAGGATTGTCTGTGGATCCAGTGAAGTTTGATGTTGTCAATAACTTGAAGGGGATGGAAAGTGTCACCAAGATTAGAAATTTTCTTGGATTGGCTAGTTATTACCAAAGATGCATTAAGGAAAGTGTCACCAAAGATTAGAAAATTTCTTGGATTGACCAGGAAGGATTCAAAGTTTGTTTAGTCAAGTAAATGTGAGGAAACATTTCAAAGTTTTAAGTTTTTGTTGATCGATGCTTTTGTTTTGGAATTACTAGATGGTATTCAAGATTTGATAGTGCATATTAATTATTGTGGAACTGGATTAGGAGGTATTCTTGTATAAACAGGTAAAAAAGAGAGGTTGCATATGCTTTTAGATAACTTAGACCGCATGAGTTAAGTTATTAGACTCATGATTTAGAGGTAGCGGTTGTTGTATTTACTTTGAAGATTTGGTGATCTTACATCTTAGGAGAAAGATTCGGCTGTTCATGGATCATAAGTAATTAAGGTATTTATTCTCTAAGAAAGATCGGAATATATGACAGTAAAGATGGCTAGAGATTCTGACAATAGATGATTTTGACACTGAGTTTACGCTAGTAAAATGGAATAAGGTTACTGATGTCCTTAGCAGAAAACATCAGGACGTGGTTAGTTACGTTAACTAAAATGAAGATTTGGAAGCATATACGACTTATGATGTGCAGGTAATATTAACATTAAGTTTGAGATAAAGCATAACTATGGTGTCATCTACGGAAGCTCGACGTATCGGTTGAAAGGATTGCTTTTAGGTAGGGTGATGATTCAATTTTAGTTCAAAGGACAGGAGACTCCAAGTTGGATTTGAGATTGATGATCTTAATATTTTCAGTCTTGACCATACAATATGGTTGAAGAAGAAGGGAAGATTATGCATCTTGAGGATTGATATCTAAGGAAGTAAGTCCTTGAAGAGTGTCATAGATCTAAGCTCACGATAAATCATAGGGGTACCAAGATGTATCAATAAATGGAGAAAAGTTTCTTTTGGGAAGGAACGAAAAGGGAGGTAGGCTTATGGATGAAAAGTGTATGATCTATCAGCATGTAAAAGCCGAGTATCAAATGCAAGTTGATTGCTTCAATTGTTAGAGTTTCTTTGTTAGAAACAAGATTCTATATCCATGGATTTTATTAATGGTTTTCAAGGTTGAGAAATTAAAGTATTTAGGTTATAGTTTATATATTAAATAAGAGTGCCCATTTCGTTCCTATATAGTCAACCAAGATGGCAACAATGTTAGCAGAATTATTGATAAAGAATAAAGTTAGAATTTATGGTAATCCTAGAAGTCTAGTTCGAGATAAGGATTCACTATTTGCTAGTGTGTTCTCGAAGAGTTTACAGAAGGTTTTAGAAAATAAGCTCCAGATAAGTACTGCATATCACCGACAGATGGATGGGCAGATAAAGAGAGTCAAAATGGTAGTTGAAGATTCAGTAAGAGCTTGTATTTCAAAAATTTTGGTGGTCATAAAGGATAATTTTCATCTAGTTTAACTTTCCAATAATAATACTTAGCAAGCTAGTATAGCAATATAACTTTCAAAACTTTATATGGAAGGTTGTGTAAGTATCCAGCTTGTAGGATAAAGACTAGAGATAGATTAATTCTAGGACCAGATCTAGTGAATGAAGCTGGAGAGAAGACCAAGTACATCCGAGGAAGCTTGAAAGAAGCTCACTCAAGACAAAGGAGTTATGTAGACAGAAAGCAAAAAGAGCCAAAGTTCTCGATTAAAGATCATATTTTCATTAAATTATAACCACTGAAGGATGTGCCAAGATTCGGGAAGTTAAAGAAATAGGCATCAAGTTTGTTGGACCATTTCATATCACGAAAGGAATTGGCAAGCCCGCACATCGATTGGATTTGCATCTAGTTGCGTTATCTACTAGGAATGGGATAGTAAGTGACTAGGGTCCCCCAAAGGTTATTAAGTGATCATGGGAATCCACCCTTATTTTATTTGGCCTTGATTGATCGAAGGGTTCGCCTCTTTGCACTCGTATAAGTACCGATAAAAAATATTCATATATGTGTATATTATTGGTTGGACATACCCTTGATAGTTTGTATACTACCCAAGTATATGAAAATAGTTTTAAACATAAAGATTTTATTCACTATACTATTTTTTTGTCCATCTTCTGTTAACAACACAATTTAGGTAGGATGGTTATATGTAGCAAGGTTGATGATGATGATGATGGCTAAACAATGGCGACTACTACTATCTTAATTTATTATTCCTTGTTGTATCTCAGTTATGATGATGGTGTACCTTTAATTTAGTATTTATGACACCCCTGACTATGACGTATTCCGACGTTATGATATTTTTATGATATATTATATCTATTTTATTGTTATATTTTGTCTATTCTGTTATAAGATTTGATTTTGTTGCAGTTTTTCTCTATTTAATTTTCTTCTTATAGAAACTAATGAACTGTTTAGAGTGTCTCTAAGTTTCGATGAGCCTTTTCCAGGTTAGGATTTAGGCTTATTACGGGTGGATTGCTAAAAAAACAATGGGAGTAGTGATTTCTAATTCTTGATTTATTCATCCACCATTCATGCCCATATGATTTGTTTGTAGCATGAGTTTTCATGTTAGTTGTGATGTTTTCATGTTGTTTTAGAAGAATAATGCTTGAATCTAAATATTTCTGCTCATAATCAAACACTTCAAAAAAACGTGAGTAGCTCTCTGGAGCTATGGAAATGGCGACAACATCAAGCCTACCTTTCTTCCATTCACCTCGCACTTACTCGATTCTGAGCCGCTCCTCCTACTCTGTCTCTTTCTTTCATGATGTTGCTTTTGCCTTGCCTTAATCTCCTTGAAGCTCCTCACTTAGACCCCTTTTCCAAATTCCCAGATCAGAATCACGAATTGATTTTTTTAGCCTTGACCTAGCTTCTGATGATCCACAAGCAGCCGTTTCTTGCGTGATATCTCGATTCTATTCGAAATTAAATTGGGCCATCAACTTAGGTTGCCACCCCTCATTCGTGGCTGAAGACAGCTGGCGTGGTGAACCTTATTTTGGTGCTTGGGTTTTGGATTAGTTTGGATAATGATTATGAGTGGATTTTTTTTTGTGGTTTGTGTCTCATTTGGTTAGGGCTTGGAGAATCTTTCTGGTGCTTTTAATATTGCCTTGTTATGGTGTGGGTAAGCATGGTGGTTTGTATGGCATTCCTCTATGTTATGTTATCACAAATTGCATAATATATGAAGCTTTTTCTTGAGTCGTCGTTTGTTTTGAGGTGGTGCGTTCAACGTTTTTCCATTTCTATACCTCCTATGTCATTGGCTTATGCTCGGCTTGCTAGTAATGTTCTCTACCTTTTTTTATACTTATATATACTAGATGGAGGCACTGCTGATTAGTTGTCAATTTACAATATCAAGTACTTGTTGGGAATGGGTCCCTTCCTATGTGGAAAAACTCATATTTAATTGATTGGAGCAACAAGTGTTGCTACGGTATTTCATGCTTTTATTTGAATATGTGACTATTTGACCTTTTTGTGTGCCTTGGTATTGGCACCTTGTTGGGAATAGTAACCTTATTAATTATGGTGGTTGAATGGAGACTTCAAGGTGCCTCTTTGGTGGCTATATATACATCCATTCTTGGGTAGCAAATATAAACACAAGATACAAGACAACAACATCATAACTTTGTCAGTTTCTCTAAGACTTTGGGGGCGGCTTCTACTACTTTGAGATTGCCCTTTGCTGGAGTGTTTGTGCGAGATCTCTCAGCTTTTCTAAGCTCTATTTCCCGGTGATATTTTTCACTTTTCTCGCTTTTGTTTTGATGTTGTTATTGCTAGCTATTGTTGGATGATCTGTGTATCCACTTTGTAACTTGGCTTTGGATTTGTGTACCACTCCATTATCATAGTAAGAGAAGTTTGGGAGGACCCCCGTCATTGGTCCCGTGGTTTTCACTCTTCACATCGAAGAGGTTTTCCACATTAAAAATTCGTGTGTTCTTACTTTATTATTATCTCTTGTTCTGTGGATTATTTGCATTAATAATTGGTGATTGTGGTGCATTTTGCTGGGTTTGTCTGTGTCATTCATAACAAACTATTATTTGAGCAAGGTTGGTTAACTTGTTGTATCCCCTGATGGATTCTAGTAATATCAAAATTATTAGAATGATTAGTTTGAATGGAGTTAATTATCATATTTGGAAGAAAAAAAATGAGAGACTTGTTATATGTCAAAAGTTTGCATTTACCTGTGTTTAGTGATGAAAAACCAAAAAGTAAAACTGATGATCAGTGGCAATTTGAACATGAACAGGTGTGTGGATTTATTCGTCAGTGGGTTGATGATAATGTTTTGAATCATATCAATGATGATGTTCATGCTAGATCACTATGGCAAAAACTTGAATCTCTTTATGCTAATAAGTTTGGAAATAATAAATTGTACCTTATCAAGCAATTGATGGGCTTGAAGTACAATTCAAGTAAGTCACTTTCTGATCACATGAATGATTTTCATGGTATTATTCAGCAATTATCAGCTATGGATATAAATTTTGATGATGAAATTTAGGGACTTTTGTTACTTGGCACTCTTCCTGATTCATGGGACACTTTCAGAATGACACTTTGCAACTCAACACCACATGGAAAAATTACAATGGATATTGCCAAAGTTGGTATTTTGAATGAGGAGATGAGGAAGAAATCTCATGGTGTGTCTTCTTCATCCGAGGAAGCATATGATGCTGAAAACAAAGGAAGAAGCAAGAGTAAAGGTCCAGTTTCCAGAGACAAAAGCAGAAGCAAATCTTGTGGAAGATACGCTAATATGAAGTGTCATTATTGTGATAAATCCGGTCACATAAAGAAATATTCCTACAAGTGGAAAAGAGACAACAAGGGTGGTAAAGGCATGGAAGATAAGAAGCAAGATCAAAAGTATTGCAATAATGATGATAGAGCTGCTACTGCAACTGGCGGTGATCTTATCATTGTACATGATGAGAGCTATGTGAACCTTGCTAAATATGAGTTGAGTTGGGTCATTGACAGTGGAGCATCACTACATGTGACATCACGAAAGGAATTCTTCACATCATATACACCTGGTGACTTTGGGGTGTTGAAGATAGATAATGATGGTATGGCTCAGGTTGTGGGCATTGGAGATGTATGTTTAGTGACCAACATTGGAGCAAAGTTAATGCTTAAAAATGTCAGACATGTTCCAGAAATTCGATTAAACTTGATCTCTACTGGAAAACTCGACGATGATGGCTACTGCAACACTTTTCATGGTAGTCAATGGAAGCTTACTAAAGGAAACATGGTTCTAGCTCGTGGGAAGAAGCACATAAGCCTGTACTTACTGCAAGCCTCAATTCTGACTGATTCTATAAAAGTGGCAAATGACGATCTTGCAAAATTATGGCATAGAAGACTTGGTAATATAAGTGAAAAGGGGCTAAGTTGTTTGATGAAGAAAAATGCACTACCTGATTTGAAGTATGTAAAATTGGACAAATGTTCTCATTTTTTTGCGGGAAAGTAGAATCGGGTCTCCTTTAAGACACATCCTCCTTCAAGAAAATCAGTTTGCTTGATCTTGTTCATTCTGATGTTTGTGGTCCATTAAAAGTTAAGACCTTTAGTGGAGCACTTTACTTTGTTACTTTTATTGATGATTGTTCAAAGAAATTGTGGACATATGCTTTAAAAACAAAAGATCAGGTACTTGATGTTTTTAAGCAGTTTCAAGCCTTGGTTGCAAGACAATCTGGTAAAAAACTAAAGTGTCTATGTTTTGACAATGGTGGTGAGTACATCGGTCCACTTGATGAATATTGTAAGGCTCAAGGTATTCGACATCAGTTTACACCAAAGAAGACTCCACAGCTGAATGGTGTCGTAGAGAGAATGAATAGGACTTTGTTAGAGAGAATGAGGTGCATGCTTCCAGAGGCTAAGTTGCCAAAACACTTTTGGGGTGAAGCTTTATTTACAGCTACACATATGATTAATTTGTCACCTTGTTTTTCTTTGAATGGTGATGTTCCAGATAAGGTTTGGCTTGGCAAGGAGGTTTCTTACAGTCATTTACGTGTCTTTGGGTGTAAGGCATATATGCATGTGCCTAATGATGAAAGATCGAAGCTGGATTCCAAGACTCGCCAATGCATCTTTATGGGCTATGGTCTTGACAAGTTTGGCTATAGGATTTATGATCCTATAGAGAAGAAATTGATTCGTATCAAGGATGCACACTTTGTTGAAGACCCAACAATTGAAGATATTCAGAAACCACAAGAAGCTGCATCACATAGTGGCTATGATCTGGTTGATCTAGATCTTCCTCCTTTGACTCCTACAACTCCTGCAACTCCTGCACCAGCTCCAACTGAACAAATACTTGAAAATGACAATGAAGGTCATGTACCTGAGGAAGATGATTCCCATGATGAAGATGCTGAAATTGACCATCATGCTTCTCCAGAAACTCAAACAACCTTTGTAAGGCAATCTACCGGGGAACGACGTCCTTCCACTAGGTATCCTTCTTCCGAGTATGTTCTCTTAACCGACGGAGGGGAACCTGAGAGCTTTAAGGAGGCTATAGAGAGCGATGATAAGCAACTTTGGTTGGATGCAACGAAAGAAGAGATGAAGTCATTGCATGATAACAAAACTTTTGATCTAGTGAAACTACCGAAGGAAAAGAAGGCTTTGAAGAATCTTTGGGTTTACAAGATGAAACAAAATGAAAATGCAAAGACGCTTCGGTACAAAGAAAGGCTTGTTGTAAAAGGATGCAACCAAAGAAAGGGAATTGACTTTGAAGAGATATTTGCATCGGTTGTTAAGATGTTTCCATCAGAGTTGTTTTGGGTCTTGCTGCTAATTTGAACTTAGAAGTTGAGCAGTTAGATGTGAAGACCGCATTTCTTCATGGTGACCTTGAAGAAGACATTTACATGGAACAACCAGACGACTTCAAAGTTAAAGGAAAGGAAGAATATGTGTGCAAATTGAAGAAGAGTTTGTATGGTCTAAAACAAGCTCCAAGGCAATGGTATCGCAAATTTGATTCTTTTATGGGGGATCATGGCTACAAAAAGACATAACGATCATTGTGTTTTCTTGAAGAAATTTGCTAACGATGATTTTATCATTTTGCTACTTTATGTTGATGACATGCTTATTGTAGGGCAAAATGTAGATCGGATTGCTTGTTTGAAGCAACAGTTGAGCAAGACATTCTCCATGAAGGAACTTGGTCCGGCGGAGAACATTTTAGGAATGAGAATTATTCGTGATCGCAAGGCTCGAAAGTTATGGCTATCATAGGAAGCATATATTCAGAGAGTGCTTAAAAGGTTCAATATGGAGAAAGAAATTCCTGTGAGTACTCCACTTGCTATGCATTTTAAGTTGAGTTATCAACAGTGTCCTTCCACAACTGAAGAGAAGGAGAAGATGACGCATGTTCCTTATGCTTCCGCCGTGGGTAGTTTGATGTATGCAATGGTTTGCACTCGGCCTGATATAGCTCATGGTGTAGGTTTGGTTAATAGATTTCTTTCTAATCCAGGTAAAGAGCATTGGAATGCTGTGAAGTGGATTATGAGATACTTATAGGGTACTGCTGATATGAAGCTTTGTTTTGGGAGTGACAAGCTTTGTCTTGTTGGTTTTTCAGATTCTGATATGGCAGCTGATATTGACTCGAGAAAATCTGCTTCGGGTTATTTGATCACTTTTGCAGGGGGAGCAGTGTCTTGGCAATCTAGGCTAAAAAAATGTGTGGCTTTGTCTACTACTGAGTCAGAGTTTATTACAGCGACAGAGGCATGTAAGGAGTTATTGTGGATGAAGCCGTCTGTTCGTCAGCTTGGATTTACACAAAAGAGGTATGTGTTGTATTGTGATAATCAAAGTGTTATCCATCTTACTAAGAATTCCACTTTTCATGCAAAGTCGAAGCATATTGATGTGAGATATCATTGGATACGTGATGTTCTTGATGATAAGTTAATTGAGCTTGATAAAATTCATACCGATAATAATATTGGTTCCGACATGATGACTAAAGCTTTGGTAAAAGACAAATTTGAGACTTGTCGTTCAATTAACAGAATGGCAACCACCTCCACATAGTCGGAAGGGGGAGATTTGTTGGGAATGGGTCCCTTCCTATGTGGAAAAACTCATATTTAATTGATTGGAGCAACAAGTGTTGCTACGGTATTTCATGCTTTTATTTGAATATGTGACTATTTGACCTTTTTGTGTGCCTTGGTATTGGCACCTTGTTGGGAATAGTAACCTTATTAATTATGGTGGTTGAATGGAGACTTCAAGGTGCCTCTTTGGTGGCTATATATACATCCATTCTTGGGTAGCAAATATAAACACAAGATACAAGACAACAACATCATAACTTTGTCAGTTTCTCTAAGACTTTGGGGGCGGCTTCTACTACTTTGAGATTGCCCTTTGCTGGAGTGTTTGTGCGAGATCTCTCAGCTTTTCTAAGCTCTATTTCCCGGTGATATTTTTCACTTTTCTCGCTTTTGTTTTGATGTTGTTATTGCTAGCTATTGTTGGATGATCTGTGTATCCACTTTGTAACTTGGCTTTGGATTTGTGTACCACTCCATTATCATAGTAAGAGAAGTTTGGGAGGACCCCCGTCATTGGTCCCGTGGTTTTCACTCTTCACATCGAAGAGGTTTTCCACATTAAAAATTCGTGTGTTCTTACTTTATTATTATCTCTTGTTCTGTGGATTATTTGCATTAATAATTGGTGATTGTGGTGCATTTTGCTGGGTTTGTCTGTGTCATTCATAACAGTAGTTTCCTTTTCGTTGAGCTAGTTGTGTTGTTAACTGGTTTCTCTGTTATGCTGAAAGTTGTACACTCTATTTCGTGGAGGAAGTTGTTTTGGTCACATTGTTCTTATCAGACGGATAGATAATTTCGCCAGCCTAGCCGGTTGCTACATTATGTCTCATTGCTTTTTTGCAACCTTCTGTTGAAAAGGTTCATGTGTGTTGCTATAGTTTTTAGGGACGCAAGGCTGGTGTTGTGTTGTCTTAATCTGGTCATACTTTGTTTAGCTACAATTGGGTCACAGTATTGTTGTCTCTGTAATTGGATATTGCTGTTCATATTGTTCTTTGTTTTGTATATTTATTTGTTATGACAGTTTTTTTAATTTGACTCCCTACGTTGAGTATGAAACTTTATAGTCTAGATAACCTAGTCTAGCACCACCACTGTAGACTAGTTAAGTTCCAGTAGTTAGTCCACTATAAAACTGTTGTAGTGGACGGTCCACCTTAAAACCAATTGTATTAGATTGACGATCTCTCAATCTCCTGTACCTTTTGTAATTATTATTTGTTATAATAATACGTTTTATGGATCACTATAGAAAACGGCCGGCTCTGCCTTTTTTTTTGGCTGGTTTCATGTGGATTTCATAAAGTTTTGGATCAAAACCTATAGTTTAGATATCTAAATAAGATGAAATTTTTATATGATGTTCATATGATGTTTTTGGAGGTTGGTATTGAATTCCGTAATTTTCCAAGTACTTAGAATTTCCTACGAATTTCATAGAAAAGATCACGTGTTAATTATGAAATTTAATTAGTCAATATAATTAAATAATGGTTTCAAACTTAATTTTTCTTATAGAAGGTTGAGAGGGTTAGTGTCCGATTTATGTGGATTTTTGAGATTTTTCCATGTTTTTTTGAATTATTATGATTTTCCTAAGTTGGCCAGACTTTGAGTAATCAAGACATTAATTAAGGTAATTAATGTATTTCTAACGTTTCTAGAAATTGAAATGTAAAAGACGAAGTTGTTTCTTAGCAAAATAATTTATTAACTAATAACTTTTATCAAATCATGTAGAGTTGGTGGAAATAATCACTTTACCAAAAATGTAGTTTTCATAATATTTACTATTAGGGCCATTGGCTATGTTGACAAGGCCTTGTCATTTGTCAACACCTTTGACAGGCTCTTGATAATTGGAATATCAGAAAGCATTGTATAGGAGGCATCCAGACTTGTCACACCTCATCAACCTTGTCATGTTTGCTCTTATCACCCATGTCTTACTTATGTTTCAAACCTACCTCTCCACAATGGCTTTTTGCCTTCGTATATGGACTTATCACTGTTTCACCTAATTGATAAGACTATTTTACAATATAAGTAAAGGGAATGTGTCCTTTATTGTTTTATAGCTTAAGGCTTACTTCCTCCATCTACGTTGTAACTAACGTGGTCGATAACGTTCATCGTTTTCTAAAGTTACTATGAAGCTTATCGCTTCTACCCTTATCGACTGTGTCAATAAGGCCTATTTTGTAAACTTGACTCATAAATCCTAAGCCTTGTCGCCTCCATTCTTGTCATCATGGATCTGGTCGACAAGGCTTATTTTTATATGTTTTAAAAATGATTTAGGCTTTTCACCTATAACATTGTTGTCGCATTTGAAGTCAATAAGGCTTATTTTTATATGTTTTAAAAAGAATTAATTTCAAACTTATTTTTTAAATACTTTAAGGCTATTGCTTTTAAACTTTTGGTGGCATAGTCTATGTCTTAAGCCTTGTTTCGGTCGTTTTCTAAAATATTTTGAAGGAAACACCCCTATCGTCATTGTTTCAATCAATAATATATTTTTAAACCGACTTTTAAATTTTTAAGGTTGTCGCCTTATATCATGTGTGTTGACAAGGAATGATTTCAAACTTATTCTCAAAGGAACTTGAGGTTATTTCCTCAATAGCTTGTCGTATCGATCATGTCAACGAGGTTTATTACAACTTTTTTTTAAATCTATATAGGTAGGTAACCTACAAATTTAGTCAGTAAGACTTTGTTTATCGCTTTGTTAACTTTAATATTTTCAAACTTTTAGATAAAAATTCAATGAGGGCAGGGTCGACAAGTGTGGCATCCATAATATATTATTGCATTATCAATAGGAACCACTTATGTCACCTATATACTTCATCGACCTAAATGATAAGCTTTTCATTTATTCCTTGCGAGTGGTGGATAACTAAATTGTTATTTAAGATTTTGATATCTGTGTCATAGTTACATATTGTTACTAATATTACCCCACAAAATTGTAAAACTAGGGAAACTAATGGGAATTAAACGATCGATGGATAAAAGGGGTTACCAATAGTTTAAATATTTTTTAAGGACGAGGCTTAAAATGAATCAATGGGTTCGTAGTCATCCAACAGATAAAACTATGTTTTATGTACAAGTGCGCATCCGTGCTTCGCACACGGATGTAGCAAAAAATAATGGAGTATAATTGATAGTTATATATATGATTGAAACAATATGCAACATTAGTAAACACCACAACGTTTTAACGATGGAATTTTTAAGAAAATATGAGCAATTTAAATATGCATATAAGTAATATTAGCACACCAAAATTGTAATGGAGATGGAGAGGAACGATTAGAATAATGAACAAATATATTCTGGAATATATAATTGATAAATATCAATACATGGATGGATACAATACAACCATATAAATATGGGATTTCTGTGATTTACCAGAGCATAGTATCTTAAAATAATTTTTATTCATGCCAAAAAGTTGTCAATACTCATGCTTATAAATTTATGCATTACAAAGAATACTTACACGTCCAAGTCATAAACGACACAAATTTATGCACCATTTCACACAAACAATAGCACTAATTTGAGACGTATGACAACCAACATAATGGCCAACTTCCGTCATATTATTTCATCTCAAAATGGAGACAAACGATATTGAATATGGCAACCTTTGCTTATCTACATATAACTTTTATCTTAGTCCATCATATTCTTAGGATAACGATAACAAAATTCATCAACAACAACAATTATGAAAAGGTAGTAGGAAAAGAAAAACCCACCAAAAAATCACTTTCTGTGCCTTAATGTAATCTTCGTCTGCCTTCATTCTTGTCTCAGTAGGAGCAATCAGCTCAGCATACTACTGTAATTCAAACTAATGCATCGCTTTGATTACTATAAAAATAAGACACAAAAAAGCTTTCTGTGTTCAGATTCAAAAAAGACCTAGAACTTATGTCTGAAAAAAATACAACTTTTTCTTTAACACCAGTCCATCAGTAACCCGAACAATAGTTATATCATCGGCTAACTCCACTGAAACCCATATTAGCAACAAACTGTTCACTATATGTATGTAACGTAAACCGTTATAGATATGTAAGAAAAAGTACTACAAATCGTTTTCAAAACCATGTTAACCAGTTACACTTCTGATATAGAAATTGAGAAACACTTGCAATACTATTACTATTATGATGTAGAAAAAACATTTGCAGATCCTTTGCAAAAATGTGTATGTTCGCAAAGAGTTTGAATAATCCGTGTTCAAGTAAAAATAGATAACAAAACAAAAGAGAGGGAAATGAAGTAATCAGATCGTGATAGGGATTCTGAGGCATCCCTTAGAAATCTCCCTAAATTTTTTATTAACAAAGTTTCCTAAGATACAATAGAATCTTATCAGCTTGAGATTGTAATGAGTATGTCACTCTATTTAGGAAACAATAGTGGATATATTTTTGAGAAGAGGAAGAAAAATACAGGGATTCAAATTGATGGAGAATGTGATCAGTATTCTTCGGTTTTTATAGCAATTTGCATCTCTTCCAAACATACATGCATGTTAATCGGTCGCATCTGTTACTGTTCGTCGATGTAGGAGGTCGGAGAGTAAGCAAGGCGTCTAATTTCTCCATAAGAGTTTACCAAGTAGACTATGAAGTCACTTTCGTTTTTTGGTTGTGTATGCTATATGTTTGTGCCCAGTCATCTACGAAGTTAATTCGACAAGAAAGCTATCCGATGTATCAGAGGAGTTTAGGCCGTAAAAAAGGCAACGATCCCCACTTCCCCCCACTGGGATTTTTCTTTCCTTATCTACGCGCACACTGCGTCAGCACTAAAGTGGTCGGTTCTCATCCAAGACATAGCTTTCTTTGGCTTCCGCGGATCGCTTCAATATAGCCACATGGCTCGACTAGGCCTCTCGATGTTTAGACAGGAGTCAGTATTAGGGCGATATGGTTTCAAAGAAGAATTTGTATCGATTGCCATTTCCTTTTTGTTTTCAAATAATCTCTCGTTTGAATTTATTTCATAAAATCATCTTCTATACTGTTCACCAAAGATGGTGACCGTTCGTTTGAATTTGAATGACATCTTTTCAAAAAAAGTACTATAAAAAATCACGTTTTTAGGGAAAAAATATGACATAACATTAGACCTAAACCCGGTCCTGAGCTGGTCCGGTAGGGGACAGGCGACATGCAAGTGTGTGTTTAGTCATGAGATTTAGATCCTCCGCTTGTACAAAAGTATCTGACCCTAAAGGGTAAACATAGGAATTGAGAATACAATATATATTCATGGCTCATATCTTAAATTTAACAATGTAGGACTAATGTATATTAAAACAAAGGCTTGTTTGGTAATCAAGAAAAGGCCAGAGCTGAAGAAAGCGACAGTGGCAATCATAAATATGACTGAGCGTTTCACCAAGCATTACTGCTTTGTGTTTATCTGATGTTAAGGCATTGATAAGATTTTAGAAGAAATCCTATTTTTATACTTTATCTCTAGACAAACATCTTTTGTCTGACTTTCATGTAGTCTAGTTTTATGGAACATCTATTATTTACAAATTAATGATTGATCAAATTAATTTTTTGTCTTTTAAAAAGTTCAAAAGCATGAATGCTTTTAATAAAAGCACATCAACTCTTGTTTGTTAAAGAGACGATAAAGCAATGATGTTAGATTATTAACAATTATACACTTCAGTCAATGGTTTGGGTTACAAATTACTCAAAAGAACATATATGTGGCACTAAGCATAATTGTATATGTATATGTATGTACATAAACATGTTTAACCATAGTTGTGAAGACCGAACCGTACGTTAAGCCGTGGTAGTGTAAGGTTAAAGGTTTCCGTGGTTCAACCAGTCAGACCAAGGGAAGCGCGCTGATAGTTTATTTTTATTTTTCTGATTTAAACGTAAAATTATTTTAGATATAGATAAAATTTAACCAATTATGACAACATCCGTGTCCAAACTAGTTGGGGCACTTTGACATGATCCAATAAGTCTTGAGTTCAATTTTCGTCTTCAACCCATTTGTAATGTAGTATGTTATATACTTCTAATTGAAATAACTATATAACAACTTATCATAGCAAAGTTGCAAATTTACTGATTTCTTATAGTGAAAGATGATTAGTTCAACAATAGCTCGTAAAATGTATGTAATAATGAATTATATCATCCAAAATTTAATGACAATTGCTATGAAATTATTTTTCAAATTTATCATGTCAAGAAATGAAGAGTGAAACAATTATTATTTTCTCAAATTTGAAGAACCATGAAAAGATGTCGGATTAGAGGTTTTTATAGGGTTTTGAAGTTAAACCGCGGGTCTGTTCACACGCAAGGTTATTTCATTTTCAGAGCCATGGTATTCCAAGATCGAAGGTTAACCGCGGTCGAGCCGAGCTTGGGTTGGGTCTTTAAAACACTGTGTTTAACAATGAGTTCGATGAGATCGTTAGGTTAGCAGAGAGCCTTGAATTTGATGCAAATATGCTGAATTATAACTTACAAAATACACACAAACTCAAAATGCACCAGTCGGCTTTCTTTTTAGAAGTCCAAGAAGTATGATAATATAATAGAAAACTGACATGTAGACTCAAGTTTTCTTTTTCTTTAGTCAACTTAATCAAATGTATATGTACTTATATATAACCTATAGTAAAGATCTCCAGAGGATTTCACACCAATTTGATCATTGCTGTGGAGTTTGATCATAAGAGGATTTCACACTAATTTGATCATTGCTGTGGAGTTTGATCATAATATAAACCCACTGCGTTCAATCATTATAAAAAATTCATGATGTTAAAACTTCGATATAGTATATTAGCTTTAAAGGTTGAGTTTATCTATTAATTAAGCTAGTATGAAGCTTTGCTATGTACACGTGAGTAAACATAGTATGCATTTATATTTTAATACATTTTTTGCTTTATGAAAATAAATCTCATCAGTGTTGCATCTCTACAGAAATAAAATGGGCTGCCTAATAGCATAAAAAAAATTACTGGAAAATAATGACATGTCAAATAATCACGTATGAGAATATCATAGTGTAAGGAGTAGTTCGTACGCAAGTGTATAAAGAATATTATATACCTGCCGAACAAAAGGGTAAAGGTAGAATATTATATACCTGCCGTACAGAAGGATAAAGGTAATAGTAATATTTCAAAATTTTGTATGCGGATAACATCATGTAGGTAAATGTTGGTGTTCTTTTTTCTTGAAATTTCTTTGAACAATGCAAATTATGGATACCATAAACATATTTATGGATCATAAACTGGCTATTATGGTTCCAAATTCTATTTCATCGAAGCATGCACCTGGACCAACAAAAATCAATCTAGTCCAAATACCAATCAGAATTTCAGATATATCAATCAACTTCACATTATAGTATAAAAATTGATGCTTTCTGGAGATGCCAAAAATCTGTGCTAGATCCATCTACCAACCATTTGTGGCAAAATAGAATTACAAATATGAATGAAATCTCTGTAAGAATGTAATGTATAGCTATCCACAGAGAATATTACAAAGAAACTTTAATTTATGGAAATTAGAAAAATAAAATCTCATTTAGGATTTGCCTCATGATCAGATACTAAATCCACCTCATGCTCGAAATAAAATAAATTTCTAAAAAAAAGAAGAAAAAAATACATGAATAAACAACCAATAGAACGAAAAGCTCAACCAATAAAAACAAAAGCTAATGCAAACACATTATATTGATATTTTAGAATTTTAGCATATAAGAATAGCTGCTTGGTGTAACTCAATATTAGCTAACTGAAATACACAAAAACGGCAACAATAGTGAAGTTCTAGACAAAAGGCATGTGTAATATTTTGTCAAGCCAAAGCTCACTCATCTCTCTGTGTCAATGAACCTGGTATTGACTTCTCGTGACGACTCCTCTGAATGTCTTTCTTCCGTAACTTGGTGTTATTATTTCTTTTCTCTGGGATCAGGCCCCAATTTGCGTGCTTCTTGACTTCCATCCGTAGCTGCCAACCATGAGAGGAGAACTTAGTTTAAAGTAATGCTAGAAATAAAATCTTATAGTACCTCTTTCATAGACACTCCCATGCAAAGTGATAATCAGCATGAAACTGATCAAAAGTACACTAACGTGTAAATGCAGATTTCAATTCAATAGGAATCCCGGTGCAATGAAACCTTATTGCTACATGATTTTCTTTGCAAAACACATACAGATAGCCATAATACAAAACTTTATTTCGCACAATTGCTGATGTTAAACGTGTAGTTGGTTTAAGAAAATAGTTTATCATGAGGAAGAGATTAAGGAAAATCACACTTCAGTCCTCTTTCAAGCTCACATATTTGGTAGCTGGAATTAATCTACAAACCATGTGCATTTAAATATTTTTATTCATATTTACATACATATATATACATATACATATACATATATATATACACGTATATATATATATATATTTATTTATATATATACACACACACACATGTGTGTGTGTATATATATATAGAAGATCATGTGTGTGTACGTAGATATAGTCATGGCACGTTTTACAAATATCCACAACCATGACTCTCTCAAAAGTTCCCTAAGCAGCACTAGAATGTGATGCAGTGCATATGGTACTAATTAGAAGTCATTATTCATAAAAATAGTTATAACCAACTTATTGTGTTTTAAACCTTAATAGCCAGACAAATTAATGCAAATTTAATAATTCTCAAGCATAAATATATTATCTAAAACACATACAAATAAAGTAAAAAAAGGAAACGCAAATGAGTGCCTGTTTGGAAATTGACAAAGTATGTGCAAGTAGTTTAAGTTGAAAACTCTTTCAAAGTTTTTCTTATAAAATACCACAAAAGGAGAAGGGATAATCTCAAAAACAGAAGAGAAAATTTGTCATAACATGATGAAGACGTAAAGTTAAAAATAAGAGCAAATTTGTCATAATATGGTGAAGACGTAAAGTTAAAAGTAAGAGCAAAATTAACTTGGACATAAATATTAGTATATAAATTTTGATAAAAAAAAACGAGCCTTGTCTGAGGGGTGTACCGGTGAGTGGGGATGTTGGACTAAACTTCATGTATGTTAAAATTCAATAGTTAGGATGCAGCTAACCTATATCTGCTAATTTTTTTATTATACAAAATTACAAATACATGAGCAAGGCTAGTAAGTTAATATATATATATATATTGTTATGTAAATAGGTAGAATTGCAGAAAAGTGCCATAGGAATGAGTTGAAGGTACTCCTGGGAGAAAAGCCTTTGTTCTATTGTAGTTAACAAATAGTCAACCCATTTACAGTATATTATAACCTTATTACAGTAATATTATGTTTGTACATGGGTACCCAAATAACGAAAATAAACTGCCGTTACATAACAAAAAATAATGTAAAGAGGCTAATCGTAAAATAAATCTTAGTTGTTTTTTTATAGTCCTCTAACATAGCATGCAGACTTCACGTCCGTTACAAATAGATTTTCTACTATGCATATGGTTTACATTATTCCTTTGACTTTTTCCAATACCAGTTAACGTGAAATTAATATATTTTATTTCTTCTCACATAGACAATGAAATGGTGTGGAAAACTGTTATCAAATGGGAAAGATACGTGCATCTACTTTGAATAAAATAAAGAACAGCTTGGTCATTGGCTAGCATTTGCTATATAAACCCAGATGGCCGCATCAGGACAATACAATAGAAAACATAGAATGGATATGCATATTTTTCGATGTGATACTATTGTCATTTACATATTTATATTGGGAGCGGCTATTTGAACACAAATTGGTGACACAAGATTAAATACACAAATTGTGGACCATGAGATTTGTTTGTCTTTACATGAGAGGTGGAATCCAGGGGGAGATCTTGAGACGACCCGAACTACCCCGTGAAGGAAAGCGCGGATAGAATTGCGAACAGGACAAAATAGAACGCAGACGGGAAAAAATTTCATTGTTATTACAACAATTCCATCAGATACAAGAATATACAGAGTATAAATGAATAAATTACATTGGATAAATATCAGAGATTACAATAAATTACATAGCAGCAGAAAAACAATAGAAAACACAACTGAAAGTAACACACGGATACAGAGCTTTCCGAGCATCGTTCCAGCTGTAAATCAGGACCCGGTGAATATAAATCTGCAAAACCAAAACTACTAGCTGCCCGTGCGGAAAATAGGGGCACCCAGAGTTTATGTTAAAACAATAAACTCCAGGTCAGTCATGTGACTGGTGTGAGAACTAAAACAGTTATTAATCTTTATTTTTAAAGTTAGGTAAATCAAGGGACCACGCCGTATAACACGGAACGGGTTTCCTCCCAAGAATACTAGTACATGAAACAAACAACGCAATGCTAAATAAAGAAAAATGAAGCTGTTATAAGACCCAGGTCCCATCACACAATGCAACGCAAGCCGGAGGATAGAGTTTTTACCTTATAACAGCCAAAGCATGCTTGATACGTTTAAAACACATTATTTGATAATATTATAGGTGTATAGTGTCAAAACAATTTCAATGATAAATATCAATCATAGGCGGCATGAATCACCCATACCACTATGTCGCCATACTAGGTTCTACAAATAAAACCGCACTATCACGTATTGGAAATTGGATTTTCGTCATGAGTCGAGGCAAGGGGCAAGCTCCTCTCCGCGTTCGAGACACTCTAGCAAATGTCCCAGGACTCCACTATGATCCTTGGATCTCCAGGGCCGGTCCTCTCTTACTTTTGAGGATTAATTATTCCTGAACACTCGTTTCCCGGGCCTTATAGACCTATATCCGAGGCGCCTCGTATCCAACAACCACAAAGGTGAAAAGTATATAAATGTCAGGGCCGGTAGGTCACTGACACCACCCTAGCTAGAAAGAAACGTCGTGCTCTCCCTGTAGTCACTATCCCGTTTTTGACTCATACCGAGGTGTGAGGCTCGCGAATTCACGTTATACACAAAGCTACGCCACACAGGTCGTGCTTTGATCATCAGCCACAAGACTTTGCTTTTCAACAGAAGCCTTGATCAATTGCCACTTGCGCGTGCCACACTGGCAATTCACTCCATGCGACTGATGTCCATCGATATACAACCTCTGAGCTCGTTCGTCTCAGAGAAGGGCGTTAAGCAAGAGAATAAATTCTCTGCCGCCAAACAGATGTATATTTAATAGAGATCAATCAACACAGAATAAAATCCAATGTCAGACACACAATCCATTTACAAGTTCGTTCTAGGTCTGAACGAAACCGGAGGCACTTTCCTCGCATATCCATCCATCTCCAAGTACGTCTGGACGATCACCAACTGTTTCCCTCATCTTGGGTGTACAGCCCAATCAAGATCATCAGTAACCACCCAAACGATGTGAAGACTTCCGGTCTTCAACCACCGTCTTCATCTTCGATATCTCGTCGAATCGGTTATTCAGAATGGGTATAAACCCGACCTTTCTGAATAACCCACGTATATGATAAACAAATGTTACTCAAACACAACAAACGCCTCATTCCAATTCAGAATATCCTTTTATTCACGAAATCATATTCCTAGGTAAAGGTTCTCATTAATTTTATCCAAGATAATTTCTTCTAAATTTATTCTTTAATCTTCCTTTGGATATCATTTCAAACTAGTCGGGATTAGCGAACCACACCGAAGTAATTATTTATTTTATTTCCCAATCCCAACCTATATATCCCATGGAGAAAAACTGGTAATACTCCATTCCTAACACCATGGTGTTATCGGTAAAGTTAATTACCATTTCACGTTCAAATCTAATTAAAGATTTAACTATCGCATTGGAGCAAAACTGGAGGTACTCCATTCTCGATCACCTTTCAGATTTGATAATTTAAACTATCAATTCACTTTTCAATATAATTAAAGATTCATTAGTAATCCACTTAGTTTTAATCCTTTCAAAAATCAATATCTTGCCTTTAACTGGGTTAAAGAACCAATGTCATCTATAACACGATTCACGATAAACCCAAATCACATTTGATATTAAATACAAGGCTCTGAATAGAAAATATACCGGCTTATATTCAATATCAAATTCTGAAACCAACAAATATCGTATTGGAAATAACGATATTAAATATATCTTTCAAATTCCCATAACAATATCTGTATAGTCACGAAATCCAATATCGAAATATTCCGAAGATAATTTCGATTCAACTCCAGTCCAATCAACGTTATGGGAAATATTGATTTTTTTTAAATCACTTTCAAATTCAATTTATTTATTTCAAAAATAAATTGATTTTAATTCTAGTTCAAAACCAGTTCATTTTGATAAAAATCTATTTCTATCATTTCAAATGTGGAATTTTTCAGTCCAATTTTTCCCAAATCATTTCTTATGATTTTACACAAATTATAGATATTTTTAATAATTTTATCAAGGCCCGTACAGTCGATTTCCATCAACGACCATCGAACTGCACTTACAGCGACCTTTTCTAAATTTGATTTGGACATAATTCCAAATACAACCGTTAGATTTCAAATTTCTAATATTCATTGGAAAGCTCTTTTCGATACGAACCCAACGGTTCCAGTTTTAGGAGAATCTGACGGTCGGATCTCCCACAACGTCAATTCGAAGTCAATGGTCGAAATTCACGAACTGTCGCGGCGCGGCGCGTTCTATTCGAGCCATTATATATATAATATATATATTATATATATTTCATCGATTTCCCGTTTAAAACGAATTTTATAAATAGTTCTAAATTCGTTTCAAAAACAATTTCAACTTCATCTTCAATTTCAAATCGATTTGATTTCAATTCGAATTCATTTCAATTTTTATTTAATTCGAATTCAAATTCGTTTCAATTCAATTCCAATTCTAATTCGTTTTAATTCAATTCAATTTGAATTTACCTTCTATTTAATTCAATTCGAATTCATTTCAAATTGATTTCAATTCAATTTCGGTTCGTTTTAAATTTCATTCAAAACGATTTCAATTCGTTTTTAATTCAATTTCAATTTAATTCAATTTGAATTCATTTCTATTTAACTCAAATTCCAATTCACTTTCTATTCAATTTGAATTCAAATTCACTTTCTATTCAATTTGAATTCAAATTCACTTTCTATTCAATTCGAATCCACTCATTTTCTATTCGATTCGAATTCATTTCAAATTGATTCAATCAAATTTCAATTTGAATTTTAATCTAATTTAATTTGAATTTCATTTCAAAATATTAAATTTTGAAATCACTTTTCAATATTCATTGTAAAACGAATAAAATCGATATAAATATCGTTCATGTCAAAATAGCGCAACTCTAATCAACACGGCTTCATATATTTCAATAAATTCGTTATTCTATTCAACAAATGAATATATACTTCTTTCAACACACGACTAATCTCAACACATGAGTACTGTCCACACATCACTATTTTTGTTATGTAAAATATTTTATAAAATTATGGTATCTATCGTTTGATTTTTTTTAATCAAACTCCACCGTGAAGTAGTTCTAATTTTAAATACGATATAGATGTGAATTTTATTGTAAAATTATTTTACAGAAAACATGAATAGTTTCAACACATAAATATCGTCAACACATGACTATTTTTATATTCAACACATGAATTTTCTTTTATAATATTCATTACTTCCCCGATTGGAATGAGGCCCAATCAATCACCATATAATGTTAATTATATGGATTCCATACAACACATGTATATAAAAGCAATGACAAACAATCAACCATCATCCAAGTGCACCAAACAACTGCATAAGAATCAAATATAAATAATCAACGCTTACACAGCCTGTCGACCAATCGATCGACGTACAATTAAATAATTGGGATTAGTGTACCCCAAATATCATCCCAACACCCGTGTGGGGTTTCAAATCAACAAACACATATTTTTTTTGTTTGTGCAGTTGGGCGATGTGTAAAATTTATCATCCCAATCAATCAGTCAAATCAGTGTATATAAACAAATCGGCCGATTTGTTTATAAATATTTATTCACATTCACGTTAAAAATTAGATTTTTAACGATAAAATATTTATTTCAACACATTAATTTATATTATCGATTTCACATCAATAACACAAACAATTTTCACAACACATCAATTAAACAAACAAGCCATCCATGGTCTGTGGATGACGGGTGTCGGGTGCTGCTAAGCACCGTCTGCATCCTTGTATATATATATATATATATATATATATATATAACTAGAAAAAGAAATTTAGAGTGAGAAGTTCTCACCAAAGCTATTCCAACTCCACGACACTTCATTTATAGAAATCTTCGTCGTTCTCGCCTTGCTTCACTTTCGTTGCCCGTATTCACTACATATGTAAAAATCGAATTTTTACTTCGCTATTCCATATATAAAAGTCGAATTTTCACTTTGCTATTCTATATATAAAAATCGAATTTTTACTTCGCTATTCCATATATAAAAATCGAATTTTCACTTCGCTATTCTATATATAAAAATCGAATTTTTACTTCGCTATTCAATATAAAAAAATCGAATTTTTACTTTGCTATTCAATATATAAAAATTGAATTTTTACTTTGCTATTCAATATATAAAAATCCTATTTTTACTTCGCTATTCAATATATAAAAAATCCTATTTTTACTTCGCTATTCAATATATAAAAATTGAATTTTTACTTCGCTATTCAATATATAAAAATCCTATTTTTACTTCGCTATTCAATATATAAAAATCCTATTTTTACTTCGCTATTCAGTATATAAAAATCCTATTTTTACTTCGCTATTCATTATATAAAAATCGAATTTTTACTTCGCTATTCAATATATAAAAATCCTATTTTTACTTCGCGATTCAATAAATAAAAATCCTATTTTTACTTCGCTATTCAATATATAAAAATCCTATTTTTACTTCGCTACTATATAGATAAAAATTCCATTTTTTACACGCTATCCACTACATAAAGATTTCGCCTTTTTAAATATAAAGATTTCGCCTTTTCAAATATAAAGATTTTATTTTTATATTCTCTATTATATAGAAATTTTATTTTCAATACACTACTTATATAAAAATAGTATTTTTATATCTTCTACTATATAACGGTCATATTTTTAATACTCTACACAAATAAAAATTATATTTTTGATTCACTACATATATAAAGATCAAATTTTTAGCACTTCTATAATGGAAAAATTATATTTTTAACCTTCTACAATGTAGAAGATTATATTTTTATAGTTCTACAATATAAAAGACTATATTTTTCACTGCAAAAACTAATTAAACAAAACAAAATAAAATAAATCAAAGGGCTTACAACAATTAAAGAGGAGGAGGGGGTTTCGGCGCGCGGATGCTGGCGCGGTGGAGGCGTCTGGGCGACGACAATAGGATGAGGGGGCACGGTGCGAGGTGGGGCGCGGTGCGAGGTGGGGGTCAGGAGGGAGTGACGGGATTTGGGTGGCTCGCGGGTTTCAACGGGGAGGAGGAGAAGAAGAGGGATCAAAGGGGGGAGGGTGTGCGGTGTGGCGGCGCCGCTCCGATGGGAGGAGCGACGGCGCTCCTCACCCTCTTCATCTTTTTTTTTTTTTAATTTCTGAATTAAATCGGGGGGGGGGGGGGGGGGGGGCTGATCGAAGGTGTAGGAGAGAAAGGGAGGGATATTATTTATTTATTTATTTATTTAATTTAATTTCAAAAAGTTGACTTTTTCATACAACCTCTAAACGAGGCCCACCGCCTGTCGTCCATAGCTAATTACCCCCATTCCGAACACAACGGGATATGTATCGTAAGCTGATTCGATCGTTTCGATCAGTTTTCGTCAAAATCAACATATAACTCTATATATTGAATTTGAACGCGCATTTCAATTTACCGGGGTCACGTACGAACTCTATAAATCCCAGAAAAATATTTTCTAGATTCGTGTTGACGATACGATCCAAACAAAACTAGTTTCGTCGAATTCTGAGACCATTAGAAAAATGGCCATTTTCCAGTCGATTAAAATCAACAAAAACTGGTCAAACGCGTTTTCCTTTGCCACGCTCACATATTGATTCGAAAAATTATGAAATTTGGAATCTAGCAATAACTTGACATCACGGATCCAACAAAAGTGGTTTCGTCGAAATCAGAGGTCGTCTGCAAAATTTCCATTTTTAAGGGCCTGAATTCCATAACGACTATTCGGAATTTTCAACTGGACATATCTTTCGATTCCCGCTATGAAATTTCGATTTGTTGGATTCGTTGGAAAGATATTCTCAATTAGATCCTAATATTTTTGGTTTCACTAAAATCCGGTTTGTTTTACACCCGGTACATTCAATTGAAGTTTGAAATCGAATTATCGAGCTACCGCGCCGTTTTCAATTCTATTTATAATTATATATAATTATTTATATTCTAACGACGATGTATATAATATATACGTTCGAATTATGTTCAAAATAAATTTTCTGTCGATATTATTTAAAATAATTCATTTTAGATATTCAAAATTCGCTAAAATTGCCAAAATAAAATTTTTAAACTGGCTCGCATTTCCGGGTTGTTACAATCTCCCCCACTTAAAACTTTTCATCCCCGAAAAGAAACAAAGCCGAAAGTGGTTTGATTAATCAACTCTATGTTCGATCTGGATTCCATTTTCCAACTTTTGAGTTTCTGAGAATTTTCAAATTCTTCAAAAATTTGGCTAACACCCTAAATTTTCGAAAAATTTCGCCATAACCTCCCCTGCACCAGGTGCCACGGGAAAATCCCGAATTTGCCATACAGGCCTTCTGATCTCAAAAAGAAAAAGAAAAAGCCAAGCGGCTGGCCAATCGGCTCATAAAATCATCATCACCCAAACAAAATAGTAAATTATATTAAATATGTACCTATTTGTCGGGCAAACAAATTTTATTCTCTGCTCTAGCCTCCTTGCTATGACCTGTTCAATGTAAGCACATGTATATGCAAGCAAATGCGACTAATTTCAATACAATTCAATATGTGATTCAATTAGGCTAAATGGTTCAAAATTTATCAAACAAATAAACAACCAGCACAAACATCAATCAATTAGTGAATTAGAGTTTCAAATTCATAATTTTTGATACATATACAGAAAATCATGTGTTTTTGATGCCAATTCACAACAATGTATTCTACCTATATTAGTTTTGGTTCTCACACCAGTCTAATGGAAATATATAGAAATCACACCTTCGAAACACGGACATAAATATTGATAATGCGGCCGCATTACCAGAATTATCTCCGGGCGACTAGAGTGTGATTCTATATCTATTCAGTATATTAAAACTTCGAATATACGTTCATGACACGTATATGCAAAACCTTTATATACTGGATTGTCCAAATTCAAAATAAATAAATAATCAAATACGTTTAAAACGATTTAAATTTTCAAATCAAAATTGTTTTCATTTGAAAAATATACTCTTCACACTCGTTCTAGGATACTACTGATCCTATCTCTAACGAGTCATTATAATTGGATATTACTAATCCAATATCTGATGAATCCTTTCGTATGGTTCTAACGTGTCTTGTTCTCGAGCTCTGTAAACCAAAGCTCTGATACCAAACTGAGACGACCCGAACTTCCACGTGAAGGAAAGCGCGGATAGAATTGAGAACAGGACAAAATAGAATGCAGACGGAAGAACATTTCATTGTTATTACAACAATTCCATTAGATACAAGAATATACAGAGTATAAATGAATAAATTACATTGGATAAATATCAGAGACTACAATAAATTACATAGCAGTGGAAAAACAATAGAAAACACAACTGGAAGTAACACACGGATACAGAGCTTTCCGAGCATCGTTCCAGCTGTAAATCAGGACCCTGTGAATATAAATCTGCAAAACCAAAACTACTAGCTGCCCATGCGGAAAATAGGGGCACCCAGAGTTTAGGTTAAAACAATAAACTCCAGGTCAGTCATGTGACTGGTGTGAGAGCTAAAACAGTTATTAATCTTTATTTTTAAGTTAGGTAAATCAACGGACCACGCCATATAACACGGAACGGGTTTCCTCCCAAGAATACTAGTGCATGAAACAAACAGCGCAATGCTAAATAAAGAAAAATGAAGCTGTTATAAGACCCAGGCCCCATCACACAATGCAACGCAAGCCGGAGTATAGGGTTTTTACCTTATAACAGCCAAAGCATGCTTGATACGTTTAAAACACATTATTTGATACTATTATAGGTGTATAGTGTCAAAACAATTTCAATCATAAATATCAATCATAGGCGGCATGAATGACCCATACCACTATGTCGCCATACTAGGTTCCACAAATAAAACCGCACTATCACGTATTTGAAATTGGATTTCCGTCATGAGTCGAGGTAAGGGGCAAGCTCCTCTCCGCATTCGAGACACTCTAGCAAATGTCCCAGGACCCCACTATGATCCTTGGATCTTCAGGGCCGGTCCTCTCTTACTTTTGAGGATTAATTATTCCTGAACACACGTTTCCCGGTCCTTACAGACCTATTGTGACGGCCCGCCTCGCACCAGCCTGCATTTCCTCCAAGAGTGCGCTGTACACATGCCCGACTAGCACAAGACGGTCGTCAGAAGAAAGGAAAGAAGAGAATGAACTAATCAAAGAACCTGTAGAATGTCTCACAGCGCATGGGATAAAATATAATAATAACATACTTGACATAAAACAGGCGAGACAGTGCATAAGCTGATAACTAATAATCAATGTCAACATCAAAGCAGCGGAAATCCATATACAGCTTATTACAACTTTCCAAATTTACTGTCTCTAACCAAAAGAAAGCTAAAATAGAAGATACACCAACAATGCCCAAGCAGTGATCTTCAACAACACAGGGAGAATATTATGTATATAGTACGTGGAAGCCTCCTGCTCGTCTCCGGACCATCTACCCGTGCATCACCAGCTAACCTGTCTCTAGTCTGCTCGTGTGAGCACCCAGAGTAATAAGAAGAGACATAAAACTCTGGGTCAGACATAAAGCCTGGTATGAGCGATAAGCATCTAAACAGGGAAATAACAGGTATACTAAACCATACCTGAACCTGGACCTGCAACCAAAGAGTTAGTACCACATACCGTACAATACTCCAAGGTGCCATAATAAATAGTGTAAGAATACGGGGGTGGGGTGTGCATGTCACAATGATAGCAAACAAATCATCCATAGCAACCATTCTCGCATCTCTCACTCAGTGCATAAAGCGTACGACATCTACCACTTTGGAACACTAGACAAACTGAGGCAACGACGAATCCCGACTTGTAGAAACCCTGCTGTGACCAAGCCAAACACTTGGAGTCATGACCAAACATTTCAATGACCCACTTCATTGGTCGTAGCCCTTGGTTCTACCAATGCCATAATGGCCCTGAATCCGCCTTCGTACCTCCTACCATAGTGGTCCAAAGCTATAGGTGTCGATAACTCCTTGGCACGCGTCCCGCAGCAAAGCCCAACCATGAAGTGAACTCGTTGATTCCCATCTGAATCTTAAGCTCGAACTTCTCATTTGGACTTCCTTTGCATCTCGGGTTTGGTTGAATTGGAGTGGGTCTTCAGAAAAGTTGTCGTACAGTAGCAGCTCTAGAATTCGGTTCGGTTCGGTCACCCATGCTCGGTTCGGTTCGGAGTGCCACCTTCCTCTCGTCTTCTTTCATTCAATTCGGGTCGGGTACTTCGCTCCGGGTCGGGTCGGGGTCCTCCTCCAGGTCGGGTCGGGTGTCCTTCCCTCCAGCGCTCCAATCCCTGGCTTGTTTCTTCACGTATTCCGATCCGATCCCTCCTTGCCATCTGATCAGCGTGGCCTTCCCTCTTGCTAGTTCTCCTGAGTGTTTGCTTCCGATCCGAGCCCTGCATCTCAATCGATCCGATCTGGCCTCCAATCACTCTTCCGATCCGATCCGCTCCCTAGTTCCGATCCCCTTGTCCACCCCAACTCTAAGTGAACAGCCTTCCCTTTTGCCAAGCCTTCTCCAGCGACAAGTCCCAATCCAGTTCGAATCCCCTTGGTCAGTTCACAAATCCGATCCGACCCCCTTTCTCCGATCCGAACCGGTTCGGAACCTGCACACTTCTGCAACTTTCCAGCGAGCTTTCTACGCCATTCGACGACGTTTTCGAACAATTTAACTATTCTAATCAATCATGAAACATACCATAGAGTCATAGCAACATGTAATAGCAACCACAAACAGCAAACAACAATTCAAATGAACCAAAATGGATCAAAAGTGGCTAAAACCTCACATTTGCCTATAATCCCTCTTAATCATGTTTAAGCATACGATTAGCAAAACACATCGAAATTAACTCAAATTTCTAACAGAGCCTTAAAACATTATTTTAGAATTTTAAGAATTTTTCCAGAATTTATTTACGTATAAATTCGCTAATCTTCACTAATTACCCTTAATCACCGTAATTAGTGCAAAAACTATGCAAATCACTCACCTTGGCCACAAATGAAACACCAAATCTGAAATACTCTCTGCTTGGGTCGAATTCCTATGTATAGCAGCAGCTCCAACCTTGCTTTGGTGCTTTTTCTCCTTAATTTGGTGTTGCTAAGCCTAATCTTCAATTAGAGAGTGATTTGGGGTGTTTTAGATGTAGGAAGCCATTACTAAGGTTTCAAGGAGGTTTGTGGCGGCTCAAAACTGAAATGAAAGTGATAACCTAACCCTAATCAGACCTCCTATACCTCTAAACCCGAAATTCCCCTTGGGCCTAGCTGCTAATCACCCGGTTAAGCCCAATTAAGCTGTTTTTCACCATCTGAAACTTGTTTCAGCCATATCTCCCAAACGGTGAGTCCGTTTGGCTAATGTGACCACTCTACGGAAAGAGAAACCATCATCCGAAGCCAATGGAAGTGGTTTCAGGTCAAAACTCCTATCCAGTCAAAAGTTATGGCCAAAACAGTGCCAACTAGGGGTAAAATGGTCATTTAAAAATCGGGAAAAATCATGAACATGGGAAATGGCCCCAATAGTCGTCTCCCAAAGTTACACGACCATACGACTTCGTATGTGAAAGAAATAAATATCCTACGATCCTATGATGCGCAGAATGCGGGTCGTTACACTCTCCCCCCCTTAAGAAATTTCGTCCCCGAAATTCCTTAACCCAAAATATACAAAGGATCCCGCATGCCTAACAACCACATATAACAAAAATCAAACATGCAAAACAAGCAAACAAGCCTATCCTAGCATGCGGAAAAACTAAATCGAAGTCAAAATCTTACCAGGCAAAGAGTTCCGGATAAGTCTTCCTAATGTTCTCCTCTGTCTCCCAAGTACAATCGTTCTCGTCCTCGCCCCACTGAACCTTGACTAGTTTCACCGCCTTCCTTCGAAGTTGCTTCATGTCGTGCTCGACAATACGGGCCGGCTTGCGGTTCCCAACCGCCTCGGGTTCTACTTCGAAGTCCTCCAACTGATCAGGTGAAATAGTCATATCTGAGTCGTGAACGAACTTCCTTAGTTGGGAAACATGAAATACGTTGTGAACTCCCGCCATCTTCTCCGGTAAGTCAATTCTATATGCCAAATTCCCGACTAATTCAAGAACAGGGAATGGGCCAACAAATCTTGGTGCCAACTTGCCTCTCCTGCCAAATCGTATTACGCTCTTCAACGGAGAAATCTTGACAAACACCAAGTCGCCAACGGAGAATTTTAAGTCTCTTCTCCTCTTATCAGCATAGCTCTTCTGCCTATCCTGGGCAGCCTTCATTCGTTGTTGAATGACCTTGATCTTATCCGACGTTTCTCTCACCACCTCTGGTCCAAGCATAAACTTCTCGCCAGTCTCTATCCAACATGATGGTGAGTTACACGGTCTTCCGTACAAAGCTTCAAACGGAGCCATACCGATACTGGATTGGTAACTATTATTATATGCAAACTCTACTAGATGCAAATGGTCATCCCATGATCCACCAAAGTCCAACATACATGCTCTCAAGAGATCTTCCAAAATACGATTCACCCTTTCCGTCTGACCGTCGGTCTGAGGATGATATGCGGTACTGAGATGTAACTCTGACCCTAGCGCCTCTTGCAAGCTCTTCCAAAACCCACTAGTGAACAACGGGTCTCGGTCGCTCACAATGCTTTTAGGTACCCCATGAAATCTCACTACCCACTTCATATACAATTCTGCTAACTTAGCTGTCGTTCTTGTCGATTTGACTGGTATAAACCTTGCACTTTTAGTCAGTCGGTCTACAATCACCCAAATGCTATCATATCCCGATCTAGTCCTTGGTAAACCATCGACGAAATCCATCGAGACTTGCTCCCATTTCCATTCGGGAATTTCTAATGGCTGTAACAGACCACTAGGCTTCTTTTGCTCGGCTTTAACTAGCTGGCAATTCATGCACTTGGATATAAACCTCCCAACATCTCTTTTCATTCCTTCCCAGTAGTAAGTCTGCTTCATATCTCGATACATCTTATTACCACCGGGGTGTACAGTCAACTTTGAGTGATGACATTCTCTAAGCACTTCATCCCTCAATCCATTGGCATTGGGTACAACAAGCTTTCCATCCTTTCTAAGCCATCTATCTCGATCAAGCCCATACTTGTTCACCTCCTCATCGATACCCATCTCTAACTTGGAGATGATTTCCAATAGGTTAGGATCGTCCCTCTGACTAGAGCCGATCCGCTCAATCAAAGTGGGTCTGATCGTCAAACTCGCTAACATTTCTGGATCCAATTCGCACTTTGGTCTGAAATCAAACCCCGCGATATACTCCAGTTGCTTCCATTCAAGGAACATAGCCCCTAAGCTGGCATGTCTTCTACTCAATGCATCAGCCACCGCATTGCCCTTTCCCGGTGTATATGCGATGTCAAAATCATAGGAAGCTAAGAACTCTAACCATCTCTGCTGACGGAGATTTAAATCCTTCTGGGAGAATAGATACTTTAACGACTTATGATCCGTAAATAGCTCAAACCTTTCTCCCAAGAGATAGTGTCTCCACATCTTTAACGCGAACACGATCGCTGCCAATTCTAAATCATGGGTAGGGTATCTTCTCTCGTGCGGTTTCAATTGCCGACTTGCATAAGCTACAACCCTACCGCCTTGCATCAATACAGCACCCAGTCCGGTACCACAGGCATCCGTGTATACCGTCATCTCTTCATCCCCCTTAGGAATGACTAACACCGGTGCGCTTGTCAACTTGTCCTTTAAACTTTTGAATGCATTCCTGCACCTTTCATCCCAGACAAAAGCTTGATTCTTCTTGGTCAACTGGGTCAATGGTGCTGCTATCTTGGAGAAACTTTGGATAAACTTACGATAATACCCCGCTAACCCCAAGAAACTTCTTACATCTGTTGCATTCTTGGGCGTAGGCCAATCCTGTACCGTAGCCACCTTCGCCGGGTCCACGGCAATCCCATTTTCTGATACAACATGGCCCAAGAACCTCACTTCCCTCTTCCAGAAGTGGCACTTAGAAAACTTTGCTTTCAATTGGTGTTTTCTCAACACCTCCATCACTATTCTTAAATGTCCCTTGTGTTCTTCCTCTGTCCTCGAATAGACCAAAATATCATCAACGAACACAAGGACAGACTTATTCAGCTGATCTCTGAATACCCTATTCATAAGGTCCACAAAATATGCCGGGGCATTAGTCAGCCCAAATGGCATAACCAACCATTCATAGAATCCAGACGGCGTCCGAAATGCCGTTTTAGCTATACTCTCAGCTTCCACTCTAAGCTGATGAAAACCTGTCGCGAGATCCAACTGAGAAAATACTCTCGCGCCACTCAACTGATCGAACAAATCATCTATCCGCGGTAGAGGATACTTGTTCTTCCTCGTCACTTTATTCAATTCGCGGTAGTCTACACACAAACGAAGGGAACCATCCGCCTTGGTAGCAAACACAACTGGTGCTCCCCATTCAGAAACACTCCTTCTGATAAATCCCTTCTTCAAAAGATCGCTGACTTGCACCTCGAGCTCTCGCTGCTCCCTTGGTGCCATACGACGAAGTGGCATCACTATAGGCCTGGCATCTTTTACCAAATCAATACGGAACTCAATCTCTCGGTGTGGTGGAAGTCCGGTCACTTCTTCGAAAACATCCGGATACTGGCCAACCACGGGCAAACCTGACAACTCACTATGCGGAATGTCGAGGGAGTTTAGAAAACTAGCCAATACCCCCTTACTGGGTAGACCACCAAACACTATCCTCCGCCCATCATCCGCTCTAGCTGTCACCAACAAGCCCTCACAGTCTACCACCACCCCATATCTTTGGAGCCAATCTACTCCCAGAATAATGCCAAACCCAGTAAAGCCCAAAACAAAGCAATCACAAACAAACATGCATCCATGACTCGATAGAACCACATTACGACAAATCATGCTAAGGCTAGTCGAACCACCAATCGGGTTCGTCACTACTAAAGGCCTATCGACAATCTCGGGCTCCAATCCCAACCTATCTACCAGGTCACTAGATATGAAAGAACTGGAAGCTCCGGTATCAAACAAAGCTCTAACAGGAACATCATAAACAGAAAGCATACCTTGAATGACGACATTCTTTCCCTTCTCCGCCGCAGTTGGGGCATTCGACGAAGAAGGAATAGCATTAAGAGCATATGCTTTCACCATTTGCTTTTCCTTAGGGGGTTGCGGACACTTGTCCTTGTGATGTCCCATTTGGCCACAGTTGAAGCACTTCCTATCCGCTGGCTTGGCCCGACAATTACTAGCATAATGGCCCTTCTTACCACAGCTGAAGCACTCCACATCTTGCTTATTCTTTTTCTTCTGGCCATCCTTAGTCTGATTCTGCTTTCTCTTATTCTGGGAACCACCCTTGCCTCCACCACTTGCTTGTGGTTTTGGCTCTTCTGCAGATGCAACCTCAGTCTTCGACTTAGGGTAGAGACTTTCTGATCTTAACGCTTTCCCCACAATCGATTCAAACGTCTCATCGATGTGGTTAATAAGTTTTTCCCCCAAGTACTGATCCAAACCAGTTATGAATTTCTCATTCTTTTTCTCGGCAGTATCAATAAGAGATAAACCATATTTTGACAAAGTGTCAAATTCAGCAATATACTCCGAGACAGCTCTGCCATTCTGCTTGGGCTCCAAGAACTTCTTAAACAGCATTGACTTCTGAGCAGCTGGAATGAACTTCTCGCTAAAGCGAGCCTTAAACTGCTCCCAAGTAATCTGGTCTTCGGGAGTAGCTGCTTTTATAGCATTCCACCAATTCATTGCCCGCCCTTGCAGCTGACGGGACGCTAGCTTTCTCTTCATCGCATCCTCGATACCTAAATCCTCGAAGATACGTTCACAACTATCCAACCAATCTTGAACATCCGTGGCCGACTCCGTTCCGTGGAACGGCTTCCCACCAAGGCTAGTATAATCCTTATTCAGCTTGGCGAAGTCGACTCTTGGCGCCTGCACTATTGGACCACCACCATTTCCACCATTGGGAGCTGCCCTCTGAACATCCCTAAGCATCTCTCTCATGAGGTCTGTAAACATCGCCCTCATGTCAGCAGCATTCCCATTATTGGCTCCCCTACCAACACTTCTAGTATCTCGGCTCATCGTCAATCTGAAAAAGGAAATGATTAACGACTCCATAGTGGTGCTAGTGCAGTACGACTTCATCCTTATACTACTAATAGTATGTATATATATAGCTTTTAAAAACCAAAGTAATCACAAATACGCTCTCTCGTATACGTATATTATCTCTCCCTGATAACTTCCCTAGATTAACTACGCAACCTAGAGCTCTGATACCAAGTGTGACGGCCCGCCTCGCACCAGCCTGCATTTCCTCCAAGAGTGCGCTGTACACATGCCCGACTAGCACAAGACGGTCGTCAGAAGAAAGGAAAGAAGAGAATGAACTAATCAAAGAACCTGTAGAATGTCTCACAGCGCATGGGATAAAATATAATAATAACATACTTGACATAAAACAGGCGAGACAGTGCATAAGCTGATAACTAATAATCAATGTCAACATCAAAGCAGCGGAAATCCATATACAGCTTATTACAACTTTCCAAATTTACTGTCTCTAACCAAAAGAAAGCTAAAATAGAAGATACACCAACAATGCCCAAGCAGTGATCTTCAACAACACAGGGAGAATATTATGTATATAGTACGTGGAAGCCTCCTGCTCGTCTCCGGACCATCTACCCGTGCATCACCAGCTAACCTGTCTCTAGTCTGCTCGTGTGAGCACCCAGAGTAATAAGAAGAGACATAAAACTCTGGGTCAGACATAAAGCCTGGTATGAGCGATAAGCATCTAAACAGGGAAATAACAGGTATACTAAACCATACCTGAACCTGGACCTGCAACCAAAGAGTTAGTACCACATACCGTACAATACTCCAAGGTGCCATAATAAATAGTGTAAGAATACGGGGGTGGGGTGTGCATGTCACAATGATAGCAAACAAATCATCCATAGCAACCATTCTCGCATCTCTCACTCAGTGCATAAAGCGTACGACATCTACCACTTTGGAACACTAGACAAACTGAGGCAACGACGAATCCCGACTTGTAGAAACCCTGCTGTGACCAAGCCAAACACTTGGAGTCATGACCAAACATTTCAATGACCCACTTCATTGGTCGTAGCCCTTGGTTCTACCAATGCCATAATGGCCCTGAATCCGCCTTCGTACCTCCTACCATAGTGGTCCAAAGCTATAGGTGTCGATAACTCCTTGGCACGCGTCCCGCAGCAAAGCCCAACCATGAAGTGAACTCGTTGATTCCCATCTGAATCTTAAGCTCGAACTTCTCATTTGGACTTCCTTTGCATCTCGGGTTTGGTTGAATTGGAGTGGGTCTTCAGAAAAGTTGTCGTACAGTAGCAGCTCTAGAATTCGGTTCGGTTCGGTCACCCATGCTCGGTTCGGTTCGGAGTGCCACCTTCCTCTCGTCTTCTTTCATTCAATTCGGGTCGGGTACTTCGCTCCGGGTCGGGTCGGGGTCCTCCTCCAGGTCGGGTCGGGTGTCCTTCCCTCCAGCGCTCCAATCCCTGGCTTGTTTCTTCACGTATTCCGATCCGATCCCTCCTTGCCATCTGATCCGCGTGGCCTTCCCTCTTGCTAGTTCTCCTGAGTGTTTGCTTCCGATCCGAGCCCTGCATCTCAATCGATCCGATCTGGCCTCCAATCACTCTTCCGATCCGATCCGCTCCCTAGTTCCGATCCCCTTGTCCACCCCAACTCTAAGTGAACAGCCTTCCCTTTTGCCAAGCCTTCTCCAGCGACAAGTCCCAATCCAGTTCGAATCCCCTTGGTCAGTTCACAAATCCGATCCGACCCCCTTTCTCCGATCCGAACCGGTTCGGAACCTGCACACTTCTGCAACTTTCCAGCGAGCTTTCTACGCCATTCGACGACGTTTTCGAACAATTTAACTATTCTAATCAATCATGAAACATACCATAGAGTCATAGCAACATGTAATAGCAACCACAAACAGCAAACAACAATTCAAATGAACCAAAATGGATCAAAAGTGGCTAAAACCTCACATTTGCCTATAATCCCTCTTAATCATGTTTAAGCATACGATTAGCAAAACACATCGAAATTAACTCAAATTTCTAACAGAGCCTTAAAACATTATTTTAGAATTTTAAGAATTTTTCCAGAATTTATTTACGTATAAATTCGCTAATCTTCACTAATTACCCTTAATCACCGTAATTAGTGCAAAAACTATGCAAATCACTCACCTTGGCCACAAATGAAACACCAAATCTGAAATACTCTCTGCTTGGGTCGAATTCCTATGTATAGCAGCAGCTCCAACCTTGCTTTGGTGCTTTTTCTCCTTAATTTGGTGTTGCTAAGCCTAATCTTCAATTAGAGAGTGATTTGGGGTGTTTTAGATGTAGGAAGCCATTACTAAGGTTTCAAGGAGGTTTGTGGCGGCTCAAAACTGAAATGAAAGTGATAACCTAACCCTAATCAGACCTCCTATACCTCTAAACCCGAAATTCCCCTTGGGCCTAGCTGCTAATCACCCGGTTAAGCCCAATTAAGCTGTTTTTCACCATCTGAAACTTGTTTCAGCCATATCTCCCAAACGGTGAGTCCGTTTGGCTAATGTGACCACTCTACGGAAAGAGAAACCATCATCCGAAGCCAATGGAAGTGGTTTCAGGTCAAAACTCCTATCCAGTCAAAAGTTATGGCCAAAACAGTGCCAACTAGGGGTAAAATGGTCATTTAAAAATCGGGAAAAATCATGAACATGGGAAATGGCCCCAATAGTCGTCTCCCAAAGTTACACGACCATACGACTTCGTATGTGAAAGAAATAAATATCCTACGATCCTATGATGCGCAGAATGCGGGTCGTTACACCTATATTCGAGGCGCCTCATATCCAACAACCACAAAGGTGAAAAGTATATAAATGTCAGGGCTGGTAGGTCACTGACACCATCCTAGCTAGAAAGAAACGTCGTGCTCTCCCTGCAGTCACTATCCCGTTTTTGACTCATACCGAGGTGTGAGGCTCGCGAATTCACGTTATACACAAAGTTATGCCACACAGGCCGTGCTTTGATCATAAGCCACAAGACTTTGCTTTTCAACAGAAGCCTAGATCAATTGCTACTTGCGCGTGCCATACTGGCAATTCACTCCATGCGACTGATGTCCATCGATATACAACCTCTGAGCTCGTACGTCTCAGAGAAGGGTGTTAAGCAAGAGAATAAATTCTCTGTCGCCAAACAGATGTATATTTAATTGAGATCAATCAACACGGAATAAAATCCAATGTCAGACACACAATCCATTTACAAGTTCGTTCTAGGTCTGAACGAAACTGGAGGCACTTTCCTCGCATATCCATCCATCTCCAAGTACGTCTGGACGATCACCAACTGTTTCCCTCATCTTGGGTGTACAGCCCAATCAAGATCATCAGTAATCACCCAAACGATGTGAAGACTTCCGGTCTTCAACCACCGTCTTCATCTTCGACATCTCGTCGAATCGGTTATTCAAAATGGGTATAAACCCGGCCTTTCTGAATAACCCACGTATATGATAAACAAATGTTAAACAAACACAACAAACGCCTCATTCCAATTCAGAATATCCTTTTATTCACGAAATCATATTCTTAGGGAAAGGTTCCTATTAATTTTATCCAAGATAAATTCTTCTAAATTTATTCTTTAATCTTCCTTTGGATATCATTTCAAACTAGTCGGGATTAGCGAACCACACCGAATAATTATTTATTTTATTTCCCAATCCCGACCTATATATCCCATGGAGAAAAACTGGTAATACTCCATTCCTAACACCACGGTGTTATCGGTAAAGTTAATTACCATTTCACGTTCAAATCTAATTAAAGATTTAACAATCGCATTGGAGCAAAACTGGTGGTACTCCATTCTCGATCACCTTTCAGATTTGATAATTTAAATTATCAATTCACTTTTCAATATAATTAAAGATTCATTAGAACTCCACTTAGTTTTAATCCTTTCAAAAATCAACATCTTGACTTTAACTGGGTTAAAGAACCAATGTCATCTAAAACACGGTTCACGATAAACCCAAATCACATTTGATATTAAATACAAGGCTCTGAATAGAAAATATACCGGCTTATATTCAATATCAAATTCTGAAACCAACAAATATCGTATTGGAAATAACGATATTAAATATATCTTTCAAATTCCCATAACAATATCTGTATAGTCACGAAATCCAACATCGAAATATTCCGAAGATAATTTCGATTCAACTCTAGTCCAATCCACGTTATGGGGAATATTGATTATTATTTTTTAAAATCACTTTCAAATTCAATTTATTTATTTCAAAAATAAATTGATTTTAATTCTTGTTCAAAACTAGTTCATTTTGATAAAAATATATTTTTATCATTTCAAATGTCGAATTTTTCAGACCAATTTTTCCCAAATCATTTCTTATGATTTTACACAAATTATAGATATTTTTAATAATTTTATCAAGGCCCGTACAGTCGATTTCCATCAATGGCCATCGTACTGCACTTACAACGACCTTTTCTAAATTTGATTTGGACATAATTCCAAATCCAACCATTATATTTCAAATTTCTAATATTCATTGGAAAGCTCTTTTCGATACGAACCCAATGGTTCCGGTTTTAGGAGAATCCGACGGTCGGATCTCCTGCAATGTCAATTTGAAGTCAATGGTCGAAATTCACGAACTGCCGCGGCGCGGCGCGTTCTATTCGGGACATTATATATATAATATATATATATTATATATATTTCATCGATTTCTCTTTTAAAACGAATTTTATAAATAGTTCTAAATTCGTTTCAAAAACAATTTCAACTTCATCTTCAATTTCAAATCGATTTGATTTCAATTCAATTCGAATTCATTTCAATTTTTATTTAATTCGAATTCAAATTCGTTTTAATTCAATTCCAATTCTAATTCGTTTTAATTCAATTCAATTTGAATTTACCTTCTATTTAATTCAATTCGAATTCATTTCAAATTGATTTCAATTCAATTTCGGTTCGTTTTAAATTTCATTCAAAAGGATTTCAATTCTTTTTTAATTCAATTTCAATTTAATTCAATTTGAATTCATTTCTATTTAATTCGAATTCCAATTCACTTTCTATTTAATTTGAATTCAAATTCACTTTCTATTCAATTTGAATTCAAATTCACTTTCTATTCAATTCAAATCCATTCATTTTCTATTCGATTCGAATTCATTTCAAATTGATTCAATAAAATTTCAATTTCAGTTTTAATCTAATTTAATTTGAATTTCATTTCAAAATATTAAATTTTGAAATCACTTTTCAATATTCATTGTAAAATGAGTAAAATCGATATAAATATCGTTCACGTCAAAATAGCGCAACTCTAATCAACAAGGCTTTATATATTTCAATAAATTCGTTATTCTATTCAACAAATGATTATATATTTCTTTCAACACACGACTAATCTCAACACATGAGTACTGTCCACACATCACTATTTTTGTTATGTAAAATATTTTATAAAATTATGGTATCTATCGTTTGATTTTCTTTAATCAGACTCCACCGTGAAGTGGTTCTAATTTTAAATATGATAAAGATGTGAATTTTATTGTTAAAATATTTTACTCAACACATGAATAGTTTCAACACATAAATATCATCAACACATGACTATTTTTATATTCAACACATGAATTTTCTTTTATAATATTCATTATTTTCCCGATTGGAATGAGGCCCAACCAATCACCATATAATGTTAATTATATGGATTCCATACAACACATGTATATAAAGCAATGACAAACAATCAACCATCATCCAAGTGCACCACACAACTGCAAAAGCATCAAATATAAATAATCAACGCTTACACAGCCTGTCGACCAATCGATCGACATACAATTAAATAATTGGGATTAGTGTACCCCAAATATCATCCCAACACCCGTGTGGGGTTTCAAATCAACAAACACAGATTTTTTTTGTTTGTGCAGTTGGGCGATGTGTAAAATTTATCATCCCAATCAATCAGTCAAATCAGTGTATATAAACAAATCGGCCGATTTGTTTATAAATATTTATTTATTCACATTCACGTTAAAAATTATATTTTTAACGATAAAATATTTATTTCAACACATTAATTTATATTATCGATTTCACATCAACAACACAAACAGTTTTCACAACACATCAATTAAACAAACAAGCCATCCATGGTCTATGGATGACGGGTGTCGGGTTCTGCTAAGCACCGTCTGCAACCTAGTGTATATATATATATATATAATTAGAAAAAGAAATTTAGAGTGAGAAGTTCTCATCAAAGCTATTCCAACTCCACGACACTTCATTTATAGAAATCTTCGTCGTTCTCGCCTTTCTTCACTTTCGTTGCCCATATTCAGTACATATGTAAAAATCAAATTTTTACTTCGCTATTCCATATATAAAAATCGAATTTTCACTTCGCTATTCTATATATAAAAATCGAATTTTTACTTCGCTATTCCATATATAAAAATCGAATTTTCACTTCGCTATTCTATATATAAAAATCGAATTTTTACTTCGCTATTCAATATATAAAAATCGAATTTTTACTTCGCTATTCAATATATAAAAATCGAATTTTTACTTCGCTATTCAATATATAAAAATCCTATTTTTACTTCGCTATTCAATATATAAAAATCGATTTTTTACTTCGCTATTCAATATATAAAAAATCCTATTTTTACTTCGCTATTCAATATATAAAAATCCTATTTTTACTTCGCTATTCAATATATAAAAATCCTATTTTTACTTCGCTATTCAATATATAAAAATCGAATTTTTACTTCGCTATTCAATATATAAAAATCCTATTTTTACTTCGCTATTCAATATATAAAAATCCTATTTTTACTTCGCTATTCAATATATAAAAATCCTATTTTTACTTCGCTATTCAATATATAAAAATCCTATATATACTTCGCTACTATATAGATAAAAATTCCATTTTTACACGCTATCCTCTACATAAAGATTTTGCCTTTTTAAATATAAAGATTTCGCCTTTTCAAATATAAAGATTTTATTTTTATATTCTCTATTATATAGAAATTTTATTTTCAATACACTACTTATATAAAAATAGTATTTTTATATCATCTACTATATAAAGGTCATATTTTAATAATCTACACAAATAAAAATCATATTTTTGATTCACTACATATATAAAGATCAAATTTTTAGCACTTCTATAATGGAAAAATTATATTTTTAACCTTCTACAATATAGAAGATTATATTTTTATAGTTATACAATATAAAAGACTATAATTTTCATTGCAAAAACTAATTAAACAAAACAAAATAAAATAAATCAAAGGGCTTACAGTAATTGAAGAGGAGGAGGAGGTTTCGGCGCGCGGATGCAGGCGCAGTGGAGGCGTCTGGGCGGCGGCAACAGGAAGAGGGGGCGCGGTGCGAGGTGGGGCGCGGTGCGAGGTGGGGGTCAGGAGGGAGCGATGGGATTTGGGTGGCTCGCGGGTTTGGGTAGCTCGGGGGTTTCAACGGGGAGGAGGAGAAGAAGAGGGATCGAAGGGGGGTGGGTGTGCGGTGTGGCGGCTCCGCTCCGATGGGAGGAGCGACGACGCTCCTCCTCCTCTTCATCTTCTTTTTTTTATTTGATTTCTGAATTAAATCGGGGGGGGGGGGTCTGATCGAGGGTGTAGGAGAGAAAGGGGGGCATATTATTTTAATTAATTAATTAAATAATTTAATTTCAAAAAGTTGACTTTTTCATACAACCTCTAAACGAGGCCCGCCGCTGTCGTCCATAGTTAATTACCCCTATTCCGAACACAACGGGGTATGTATCGTAAGCTGATTCGATCGTTTCGATCAGTTTTCGTCAAAATCAACATATAACACTATATATTGAATTTGAACGCGCATTTCAATTTACCGGGGTCATGTACGAACTCTATAAATCCCAGAAAAATATTTTCTAGCTTCGTATTGACGATACGGTCCTAACAAAATTAGTTTCGTCGAATTCTGAGACCGTTAGAAAAATGGCCATTTTCCAGTCGATTAAAATCAACTAAAACTGGTCAAACACGTTTTCCTTTGCCACGCTCACATATTGATTCAAAAAATTATGAAATTTGGAATCAAGCAATAACTTGAAATCACGGACCCAACAAAAGTGGTTTCGTCGAAATCCGAGGTCGTTTACAAAATTTCCATTTTTAAGGGCCTGAATTCCATAGCGACTATTCGGAATTTTCAATTGGACATATCTTTCGATTCCCGCTATGAAATTTCGATTTGTCGGATTCGTTGGAAATATATTCTCAATTAGATCCTAATATTTTTGGTTTCACTAAAATCCGGTTTGTTTTGCACCCGGTACATTCAATTGAAGTTTGAAATCGAATTATCGAACTACCGCACCATTTTCAATTCTATTTATAATTATATATAATTATTTATATTATAACGATGACGTATATAATATATACGTTCGAATTATATTAAAAATAAATTTTCCGTTGATATTATTTAAAATAATTCATTTTAAATATTCAAAATTCGCTAAAATTGCCAAAATAAAAATTTTAAACTGGCTCGCATTTCCGGGTTGTTACAGATCTTATGGTCCACAATTTGTGTATTAAATTTTGTGTCATCAATTTATGTTCAAATAGACTTTCCCATTTATATTTTATAATATTATGTAGATAAATGCTTTCATGTTGTGCATTTACCTTGGTTTGTCATATACTTGGTTGGTGATTATATATATATATATATACACACACATACATAAATATATATATATATATACACACACACATATTATATGTGCGTGTGTGTGTTTTTCAGAGTATACCCACAAATTGATTCTCTATGTTTTGTCCTTAACTAAGTTACGAATGAATGGTTTAGCACTCGATAAGCATTGATAATTGGTACTTCAGTATTCAATTATATAGCTTGGATAACCAGTTTGAAATACATGTTTAACATGAATCCATGATTGTAACACCCCATAATTTAATAACATTAAAATTCACAAATTAAAGTATACTTAATTTTTAGAAAAGAATTAAGTGAAATGGGTTGCGCAGAGAAATATATATATATTGATATATATATATATATATATATAAATTAGAAATTAAATAAATAAATATGCGAAAAAGTTCAAAATAGCGAATTGGAAGGGGAAATAACCGAACTGGCCCATTTTTGTGGTCGACCCGAGCTCCGCTGGGTCGATTAGGGGTTAATTCAGGGTGTTTGGCTGTCAACCCGTGGGCCGATTCGCTCAAATGCAGATTTTGCATTTGATTGGTTCTCATGGTTCACGGTTAATCTAATGGTCCTAAATAACTTCCTACACCTATAAATACATCCTAATGCAAACCCTAAACCTAATTAAAATAGAATAGTTACCGTCATACCGTCGCCATGGAAATCAATGGAGCCGCCGACAACTAAGAAAGAAGAAAAGCAAATTCAATTCTAATTCTCTCAACCCTAAAGCAAAGCAAAACTCTCTCTTTTCTTCTCTAAATTGTGAGTATGATGATCTTAACAAGATTATTATCATTTTAATTAGGTAGAGTTATGAATAGATTATGAGTAGATGATGTGAATTATCATATATGTTGTTGTAAACCCCTTTTTCTATCATGTATATTGTAAATCCAATGTTATGTGATGATGATATCTTATATGTTGTAAATCATGCTATGATGATGTTATGTATGTTGAAAGTTTCTATGCTAAGTTGTGATGAATCATACATGTTAAAAAGGCCATGATGTTACCATCTATGCAAGTTAGTTCATATTAATTAAATCATCATGTTTGGGTTATGATGATCTATATGACAAGTCACATATGCAAGTTAGATTGATTAGAAAAGTTATGAACATATGCCAAGACATCTATTATGACATCTAGAATTATGCTATGACATATGTGATATCCTATGCTAGTTCACACCATCATTATGTTGCCAAAAACCCCATATGCAAGTTTATGTATAGATTTGGGCTATGATAATATCATGTAAATCGAGACATTTAACAAGTTGACACCTTTTGATCCTTAACATGTGTAGTTTATGCAAGTTTCACCCCTATTATGATTAGTTTTATTTTAATTGTCTATATGTTGTGATAATTAATCTTTGTGCTAGGTGTTAACTATACAAGTCTAGCCTATATTATGCGTTGAATAAGCGAACGTATAAACGTGGGGTTGGGGTAATATTAAGGATTTAATATTAAAAAGTTGGGATGCAATTGATATGATTTTGCATGCCATAAGTGGATGGCCATAATTGAGTCAATTATGGACATCATTAAAAGTTGACTTAATTAATAATTTGAATAGGGAATTATTAAAACTGGGGTAAAAGATTTTATGTGTTAATCTATGCTTAGGACACGAGGTTGGACTCGTTTGTGACGTAAACCTGCCCGGACCCGCCCGGCAAATCCAGTGGTCACAAATGTCAGACAATGTGATAGGTCCTAGGCCTAAACTAAAGCATAACGGTTGTAAAGACATGAGGTTGGACTCTTTTATGGTGTAAGACTGCCCAGACCCGCCCGGCAAATCCAGCTGCCATAAATGCCAGTCTAACGTGAGAGGTCTTTATGAGGTTACGGCCTGAATGAATTAAGAAATACTTAACCAGATAAACATGTAAGGTGGGACATGGGGGTTAAGTAGGTGCCTTGGGTGGCATGAGGAATCTAGGGGGTGCCCTTAGTGGCATGTGAAATACGATTAGTAAGACTTAACCAAACACACATGTAAATGAACATGACTAAGAGGGTTAAGTGGGATATACTAGTGACAAGCTTAGGTGGGTAGCTTGTGGAGGCCCATTTCGACAAGTATCCCAAACGTATCTTTGTGGGCTCGACCCAAGTCGAGGACAGGACACGCATGCTGGGTTCGACTGTAAGAGGCCAAAATGGGGAGCAGTGGCAACGCAAGTCCAACGAGTTTCGTATGTGTGTGTGGACCCGGGCTGGTAGGTAAGACGTTGTTGCATCGTGCAGGTATAAGCTGTGCATTCTCAAGTTGTATCGGGTTGCCACTTTAGGGGAGTGATACACCCCCACTGTGGGGCCAGCACGGGTATCTACGAGTAGGGAGCCGATCGAAAGTGGGTAATGGGGTACACCTAGTGGAGATAGGGGCAGACGACACCTATGTAGTCAGCTAGGGGTACGTAAGGCTATTTATAAAGTTTCTGTGTGAAGCAAGTGGGATCAAACAATAGGGTGACTGGTGTGGTGCAGTGTAGTAATGTGCGGTGCAGTGTAGTAATCATTCGTTAGTAATTAGGTGTGCCTTTACCGTTATCTTTAACGTTATCTTAAACGCTATCTTTATCTTCCTAAGAGTTCATAGACATTTACTTGTCTTCCAGCTTATGCCTTGGTCTAGTTATTTTGATAATAGTATTGTTAGAATTATCATACTCGCCAGACTTTATGTCTGACTCCCCTCTATTTCTATCCTTTTTCCCCTTCCTGGTCCTCAGGTTGGGCCCAGCTCTAGTGGAGTTTGATTGAATTGCTTCATCTCTCTTTGGAAAGCTTGGACCGTTGAAGTAAAGTCCAACTTGTTATCTTTTTAATGACTATTTATGTAATGGGATTATGTAATTTGTTTTTATGGAGATGGATATTGTACTTGGTTATGATCTATAGTTTTATGATGTAACAAACATGTTTAATTACCGCTGCAATAAAATGAAGTTTTAGATTTCCAAGTACTATTTACTATCTGTCTTGTTGTAATATTTCTGTTTTATATTCACATATAACCTCCATGGAAGTTAATTCATTCCCTTCGTGAGTGACATTAATGGACGTGGGGTGTTACACGTGGTATCAGAGCTTAAGGTTACCAGAACAGATAAAAATGCTTTAGAAAAATAGTTATTTTTGGAAGAAGTGCTTTCAAAAACATGTTTTAATGAGAAATTTAAAGAGAAATGTTTTTAAGAAAAAAAAACATAATCCCCAATAGCCCATATCTTTATCTTTCGAATTCTCCATTTTGAATCTTTCCTTTTTCGTTTCAGCATGGCTGAAGATCTTAATCTACCCGACGGTGTAACGATACCAGGAGGGTATAGGAGGTTATTAGAGGCTAGGGCCGCTGCAGGTCCAGCCAATGTTCCTCCACCACCAGTTGCACCCGTTCCTCCTCCTCCTCCTCCTCCTCGCGTAGATACTTTTGCAAAGACGTGCAAGGAATTCAAGGCTATGGGTGGAAAACCATTTCAAGGGTCAGAAACATTTGTGGAAGCTAGAGATTGGCTTAAGGAGGTAGAAGAATTGCTAGAAATTTTTGAAGTAGAAGAAGGGAAGAAAGTTCATTTAGCAGCTTGGTTGATGAAGGGAGAGGCCTCGTTTTGTTGGGAGGTCACTAATGGGGAGCGTCCTGTTGACCCTTGGGCGGATTTCAGACGTAGGTTCGCGGCGAAGTTTCTCTCAAGGGCGGAAGAAAATCTATATATGGAAAGGTTCTGGACATTGAAGCAAGGAAGCTCATCAGTGAAAGAATATGTCAATAAATTTAATCAGTTAGCAAGGTTCGGCTTGGACTTAGTGAACACGCCGGAGAAGAAGGCGCTGAGGTTCGTGAATGGCTTGAATGAACCATTGCAAGGGTTGGATATGAACCACATCCCTGTGGGGTCCACCTTTGAGAAGTTAGTAGAAATGGCGCTTATGCATGAGGAGAAAAGCATTAAAGCTGATAAGGCACCCGAGAAGAAGGGGGATCGGAAGAAACCACAATAGCAAAACAAGAAGGGTGGTAAAGACAATAATGGCAAGGGAAAGAAGAAATGTTTTGAATGTGGGACATCAGGCCACCTCGGCAAGGATTGCCGAAAGAAAAAGAAGACAGGCTGTTTTCATTGTGGCGATGCAGGACATTTAGTGAAGGACTGCCCAAAGAAGGGCAGAGGGCAGGAGCTACCTCGGGAGGACAGGTGCAGGCTCTTATAGTACCAGGGCAGGCAAGGGGACAAGTTCAGGCTCTCGCGGTCCCACCGCTGCAAGAACGAGGTAGAACCATTTCTGTTGAAAGCTTAGTTTTTCTGTTTGGTCATCCTGTCCGTACCCTATTCGATTCGGGGGCATCGCATTCGTTTATCTCTACATAATTAGTTGAATCACTGCACTTAAACACCAGTTTAGTAGAGGATCCCTTAGTTGTTTCGAATCCAATTGGGGGCTCAGCTTATTTGTCCATGATGTGTTAGGATTTGAAAATTTCCATACTTAGCGTTGAATTTAGATGTGATGCTTATGTGTTGGGCTTCACGGGCTATGGGCTAATTTTAGGAATGGATTGGTTATCCAGAAATAGGGCCATTCTTGATTGTGAAAGGAGAGTAGTTAGGCTCGTGACTCGCCTTGGCAACACTCTCGAAATCTTTTGTAATCCCATAAATTCGGTTATGCTAAGTTATCTAGAATCGCTTGACGCGTCTGGGGAAAATCTACGATCTGTTAGAGTGGTCCGAGAATACTCGGATGTGTTTGAGGAGGTGAAGGGCTTGCCTCCGAAGCGGGAGATAGATTTTCGAATATATCTTGTGGATAATGCGAAACCAGTATCTTTGCCAGTACGCCACATGGCTCCACGTGAAAGGAGGGAACTCGGTAAGCAAGTGAAGGAGTTGCTTGAGAAGGGGTTCATAAGACGAAGTATATCGGAGTGGGGTGCTCCAGTAGTATTTGCCACGAAGGCGGATGGGTCCCTTAGACTTTGTGTGGACTATAGAGAACTTAATAAGCTTACTAAGAAGAACAGACACCCACTGCCGAGGATTGACGATCTCTTCGATCAGTTAGTTGGCGCCTCAATGTTTTCGCAGTTGGACTTAGCCACTGGTTCCATCAGTTGAGAGTGGCTGAGGATAGCATAGACAAGACTGCCTTTAGGACTCCAGACGGTTTCTATGAATGGCTAGTGATGCCCTTCGGTTTGACAAATGCCCCAACATATTTTGTTCATTTGATGAGTAGGGTGTTTAGGGAGTACCTTAACAAATTCGTGGTAGTCTTTGTAGATGACATCTTGATCTTTTCTAAGGATGAAGAAGAGCATGCCCTACATCTTAGGGAAGTGTTGGAGACCTTACGAGCGCATATCCTTAAGGATAAATTTTCTAAGTGTCACTTCTGGAGGAAGGAAGTACGGTTCTTGGGGCACGTGGTTTCCAAAGAAGGGATTGCTGTAGATCCCGCGAAGGTGGTGGCCATCCAAGATTGGAAGGTTCCCAAAAATGCTACCGAAGTGAGAAGTTTCTTGGGGTTGGCTGGCTACTATAGGAAGTTTATCAAAGACTTCGCAAAGATATCAGCTCCACTGACATGCTGGTCTAAGAAGAACCTAGTTTTCACATGGGACATAGATTGTGATGATGCGTTCCAACGTTTGAAGAGAGCTTTGACTTCAGCCCCAGTCTTAGTATTGCCAGACGGGAGTAAGCCGTTTACCGTTTATACTGACGCTTGTGGGACAGGACTAGGTGCAGTCTTAATGCAAGAGGGTAGGGTAATAGCCTATGGTGGAAGGCAGTTGAGAGCGCATGAGAAAAATTATCCTACACATGACCTAGAATTGGCCGCTATTGTTTTCGCGCTTAAGTCTTGGCGTCATTATCTTCTTGGCGAGAAATTTGAATTATTCACTGACCACAATTCTTTAAAACACCTATTCTCTCAAAAGGACTTGAACTTAAGACAGCAAAGGTGGATGGAGTTCTTAGCGTCCTACGACTTCGAAATAGCCTATACCCCTGGCAAGGGTAACGTGGTGGCAGACGCATTAAGTAGAAAAAGATTACCCTTAAGTCCTTTGTTTGTTGAGCGGCGAAGTTTAGAATTCATTTTGATGTTTGACTTTAGACCTTCCGTTGACTTCGTACTCGGTTTGCTAACATCCTTGGAGGTCAGACCTACGCTTTTGGGATGGATTGGCGAGGCACAGCGAGACGACCCACAGTTAGTTGAGTTAGTAGAAAAGCTCAAAGGAGGGGAGTCATCAAGCTATCTCCGTAGGTATACCCTAGATGATAAGGGTTGGTTACGTAGGGACGGTAGACTTTGTGTACCAAAATACGATGATCTAAGGAAGACTGTTCTTGACGAAGCACATCGTTCGAAGATGACCATTCATCCCGGCGGGGACAAGATGTACAAAGACATGAAGAGAGTTTACTTTTGGGTCGGCATGAAGAAAGACGTGGCCGAGTATGTCGCTAGATGCTTGGTGTGCCAACAAGTAAAAGCGGAGCAAAAAAAACCCGCTGGGTTGCTTCACCCATTGGAGGTTCCACTATGGAAATGGGAAAGCATCTCGATGGATTTTGTGGATGGATTACCGCGATCGAGGAAGGGTAACACGGGAATTTGGGTTATAGTAGATAGACTTACTAAGAGCGCCCATTTTATTCCCGTGAAGAGTAAGAGGACTGCTCCATGGTTAGCTTCTGTATACGTTCGAGAGATAGTTCATTTGCATGGTGTTCCTTCTAGCATAGTGAGCGACCGTGATCCTATTTTCATTAGCGAATTTTGGAGAAGCTTACAAGAGGCGGTAGGGACTCAGTTATGTTTGAGCACCGCATATCATCCTCAGACGGACGGCCAGACCGAGAGGGTGAATCACATTCTAGAGGATCTGTTGAGGCTATGTATCCTAGACTTTAGGGGTACGTGGGAAGAGCACCTTCCATTGGTGGAGTTCGCATATAATAACAGCTTTCAGTCCAGCAATGGTATGGCACCATTCGAAGCTCTTTATGGACGACCTTGTTGTTCACCTACATGTTGGTGGGAATCTACGGATAAGATCTTACTTGGGCCCGATATGATTAGGGAGACTTCGGAGAAGATCGACTTGATTCGAAGGAGGATGAAAGCAGCGCAACATAGGCAGAAATCTTATGCGGATAAGAGGAGGACAGATCTCGAGTTTGAAGTTGAGGACATGGTCTTTGTCAAAGTGTCTCTATTACGAAACGTTGTTCGCTTTGGGTCCATTGGGAAATTAGCACCAAGGTTTGTAGGGCCGTTTCCTATTAAGGAAAGGATTGGACGGATGGCGTATAGAGTGGAGTTGCCCGAGAGACTTAGTGGTGTACATGACGTATTCCATGTGTCACATTTGAGGATGTGCTTGCACGAGACCGCGGAAGTGGTAGAGCCGAGCTTGCTTAGAGAGGTGGAGATAGAGCGTGATGCGACAATTCGACGAGCTACTACGTGCATTCTTGGGTCGGAGATCAAGAGGTTGAGGAATCGAGAGGTCAGACTAGTCAAAGTGCAATGGGGAGATGATGAGAGCAACGCTACTTGGGAGACGGAAGAGAAGATGCGTTCATGATACCCTTTTCTTTTTGAGGGTATGTCCTTTAATTTCTCCTTTATCGCTTAACTTGTACTTATCTTATCTTTAGTATATCCTCTCGCTAGTATCTTTGACCTTTAGTTAGGATAATCCTATGGTTGAAACATGTGTTTGAGACATGTTATGTATGGTGGATGCAAAGTAGATGCAAGTATTTGCTAGTGGTTGCCCGTGGATGCATATACACACACTATTAGGCACCAGATCGGCTCAGTCACTTCATATTGCATATTGCATATATATGGATGTATTTAGTAAAATGGATGTATAATGGTTGTATTATCATGTAGTTGCTGCATTCGGGTGGATGGTTGTGCACTCATATAGAATTAATATGTATCATTAGGAATCTTTTGCATACATATTGGATGCATGGCACTATCATGAATTGCACTAAGGAGGTCGACTGAATCAGTAGACCGCCTAATTTTGCATTAGATATGGACATATACACACACTGTGCATATAAACATTAAAGCATTAGAAGTCTTTTAAGGACAATGGATGCTGGTGTTTGATGGTTGAGTAGATGGACGATTAGATGGTAGGATATACATTCTTCTTGACTTAGAGATTTCGGGGACGAAATCCTTTAAGGAGGGAAGAATGTAACACCCCGTAATTTTATAACATTAAAATTCACAAATTGAAGTATACTTAATTTTTAGAAAAGAATTAAGTGAAATGGGTTGCGCAGAGAAATATATATATATATATATACTGATATATATATATATATATATATAAATTATATAAATAAATATGCGAAAAAGTTCAAAACAGCGAATTGGGAGGGGAAATAACCAAACCGGCCCATTTTTGAGGTCGACCCAAGCCCTGTTGGGTCGACTAGGGGTTAATACAGGGTGTTTGGCTGTCAACCCGTGGGCCGATTCGCTCAAATGCAGATTTTGCATTTGATTGGTTCTCATGGTTCAGGGTTAATCTAATGGTCCTAAATAACTTCCTACACCTATAAATACATCCTAAGGCTAACCCTAAACCTAATTAAAATACAATAGTTACCGTCATACCGTCGCCATGGAAATCAATGGAGCCGCCACCAACTAAGAAAGAAGAAAAGCAAATTCAATTCTAATTCTCTCAACCCTAAAGAAAAGCAAAACTCCCTCTTTTCTTCTCTAAATTGTGAGTATGATGATCTTAACAAGATTATTATCATTTTAATTAGGTAGAGTTATGAATGGATTGTGAGTAGATGATGTGAATTATCATATATGTTGTTGTAAACCCCTTTTGCTATCATGTATATTGTAAATCCAATGTTATGTGATGATGATATCTTATATGTTGTAAATCATGCTATGATGATGTTATGTATGTTGAAAGTTTCTATGCTAAGTTGTGATGAATCATACATGTGAAAAAGGCCATGATGTTACCATCTATGCTAGTTAGTTCATATTAATTAAATCATCATGTTTGGCTTATGTTGATCTATATGACAAGTCACATATGCAAGTTAGATTGATTAGAAAAGTTATGAACATATGCCAAGACATCTATTATGAAATCTAGAATTATGCTATGACATATGTGATATCCTATGCTAGTTCACACCATCATTATGTTGCCTAAAACCCCATATGCAAGTTTATGTATAGATTTGGGCTATGATCATATCACGTAAATTGAGACATTTAACAAGTTGACACCTTTTGATCCTTAACATTTGTAGTTTATGCAAGTTTCGCCCCTATTATGATTAGTTTTATTTTAATTGTCTATAAGTTGTGATAATTTATCTTTGTGCTAGGTGTTAGACTATACAAGTCTAGCCTATATTATGCTTTGAATAAGCGAACGTATAAACGTGGGGTAGGGGTAATATTAAGGATTTAATATTAAAAAGTTGGGGTGCAATTGTTATGATTTTGCATGCCATAAGTGGATGGCCATAATTGAGTCAATTATGGACATCATTAAAAGTTGACTTAATTAATAGTTTGAATAGGGAATTATTAAAACTGGGGTAAAAGATTTTAAGTGTTAATCAATGCTTAGGACACGAGGTTGGACTCGTTTGTGACGTAAACCTGCCCGGACCCGCCCGACAAATCCAGTGGTTACAAATATCAGCCCAATGTGAGAGGTCCTAGGCCTAAACTAAATCATAACGAAAGACACGAGGTTAGACTCTTTTATGGTGTAAGACTGCCCGGACCCGCCCGGCAAATCCAGCTGCCATAAATGCCAGTCTAATGTGAGAGGTCTTTATGAGGTTATGGCCTGAATGAATTAAGAAATACTTAACCAGATAAACATGTAAGGTGGGACATGGGGGTTAAGTAGGTGCCTTGGGTGGCATAAGGAATCTAGGGGGTGCCCTTAGTGGAATGTGAAATACGATTAGTAAGACTTAACCAAACACACATGTAAATGAACATGACTAAGAGGGTTAAGTGGGATATACTAGTGACAAGCTTAGGTGGGTAGCTTGTGGGGGCCCATTTCGACCAGTATCCCAAACGTATCTTTGTGGGCTCGACCCAAGTTGAGGACGGGATACGCATGCTGGGTTCGATTGTAATAGGCCAAAATGGGGAGCGGTGGCAACGCAAGTCCAAAGGGTTTCGTATGCGTGTGTGGACCCAGGCTGGTAGGTAAGACGTTGTTGCATCGTGTATGTATAAGCCGTGCATTCTCAAGTTGTATCGGGTTGCAACTTTAGGAAAGTGATACACCCCACTGTGGGGCCAGCACGGGTATCTACGAGTAGGGAGCCGATCGAAAGTGGGTAGTGGGGTACACCTAGTGGAGATAGGGGCAGACGACACCTATGTATTCAGCTAGGTGTACGTAAGGCTATTTATAAAGTTTCAGTGTGAAGCAAGTGGGATCAAACAATAGGGTGACTGGTGTGGTGCAGTGTAGTAATGTGCGGTGCAGTGTAGTAATCATTCGTTAGTAATTAGGTGTGCCTTTACCGTTATCTTTAACGTTATCTTAAACGCTATCTTTATCTTCCTAAGAGTTCATAGACATTTACTTGTCTTCCAGCTCATGCCTTAGTCTAGTTATTTTGATAATAGTATCTTTAGAATTATCATACTCGCCAGACTTTATGTCTGACCCCCTCTATTTCTATCCTTTTTCCCTCTCCAGGTCCTCAGGTTGGGCCCAGCTCTAGTGGAGTTTGATTGAATTGCTTCATCTCTCTTTGGAAAGCTTTGACCATTGAAGTAAAGTCCAGCTTGTTATATTTTTAATGGCTATTTATGTAATGGGATTATGTATTTTTTTTTATGAAGATGGATATTGTACTTGGTTATGATCTACGGTTTTATGATGTAACAAACATGTTTAATTTCCGCTGCAATAAAATGAAGTTTTAGATTTCCAAGTACTATTTACTATCTGTCTTGTTGTAATTTTTCTGTTATATATTCACTTATAACCTCCATGGAAGTTAATGCATTCCCTTCGTGAGTGACATTAATGGACGTGGGGTGTTACAATGATCAAAATTGCTTTTGGTAAGATGTTCAATAAATCAGATTATATTAGTTATATATTGTAAAATTACCTGTTTACTATACGAAATTTGAATCACCAGTAACATTTCTCTTAAATAAAAACTAATCATCATTGTGCAGCCTTGGTAAACATCTCAAAATTTCAACTTTTTTTATCATTAACTAAATTAAGAAAACATTTTTCTTGCTATATCTTTAATCAGAACAGAAAAAATTAACATTGTAGAGCCTTTGTGTAATTTTAGTTCAAAAAAACAACATAGGGTCTGCAATTTCGATATAGTATTTTTCTTCATGTACATAAAAAAAATTAGTACTTCACTGTTCGATGGCATTAAAAGTAAGAAAGAAATAAAAAAATTGTATAATGCTCAAATGCTGATGAAGCGTAAGTTATAAGATTTTGACCTAACTACAATCCTAAATATAAAGAACTTAATTCTAATCGTAGGCCTGCCAACGGATTTCGAACATGAATAGTTTGTAATGCAATATTTGCATCCACATCCGTAATTATTTCTGGATTCTGATTATCGGTTATCAAAATCCGTGAAAATTTATCGATATCATATATGATCTATCATACCGTTGACGATGGTTAAATCAAGAAACATAAAAAGAAATTTTTAGTCTTAACTTGATTCTTTTTCAATCTCATTGACTGTGAAGTATAAAAAATAAAATACAACGATAGTAAATATTTATAAACAGCTAAATATGCATTAATACGTATAATATAAACTATTAACTTAATAGAATAAAAAGCATGTATTTCATTGTATTAAAATACCAAAAATAAACTATATTCCTTACAGAAATCAGATACAAAATCTTTGGATGTGGACGCCTTTGTATCTGCATCCCTATCCAGTTTTCTAGATATTGGGTAAATATGAACTTTTCGGATTTGAGTGTAGGAAGATTTCAAAATTTTCGGGTATATATCAACTGTTTTACTTTGCCTTGTATGTTCTGAGGTTCTCTTTATCTTTGCCAATGCAGTAGATAAAAAATGCTTCAATTTTTGTGCATGGGTGGCAACAAAATCGAAAAAGAAACAAAATAACATGGCAATTCGTGAAGTGTAAATTATAGGACTACCATTAGTTAGATCAAAGGAAAAAAAAAACTATTTATATTATTAACGCTATGTGCCACAAATGCATAGAGAATCACTTAAACAATGGAAATTAGTACTCACTGTATACGAAGATTGCATTCTTCTACAATTTCGTTTCTCACTAAAAATATATGCAGTGCAATTTCAGAAGGAAAAATACAAAATTATTCATCTTATAGGAAAGGCAATATTCGAGTTGAGAACATAAAAGGTATGATTACAAAGCTTTTTTTTACATTGTCATCATATATTTCCAAAAATAGCAATATAACCACGTAAATGATAAAAATCACTTTTTAATTTGCAATGAATGTATAAAACAATAGGTCCAAGATAACATTGCTAAGATTAACGTTAGTTTAGGCAAAAAAGGTTAGCAGACTACAGTATTTTGTGGAGAAAAGACCCACACACATGAAGCCTAATAAAATTTAACCTACATTGTGCTTATATATGACCTGTTTTGCAAGTGGGTTATTAAATTTTCATTATATATATACAAACACACACACACACACACATATATATATATATATATACACATATATATACACACATACATACTATATTTGTAAGAAATTCAAATTGGAGATCATGTCCAATATAGAACCATGGGAATATGAATTAGGTATACTTACAGGAAACTGATAAATTGTATTATCATTTTTATTTATGCAAAGCACGCTACGTGAATGTACTATCCATCATTGAGATAAAAGATTGCATAGATATGTTTGATTTTTGGGATAATAGAGAAATTAAAATAAAGATAGGAAAAGTTATAAAATTAGGAAAAAATAATAATGTTTCATTAACATGGATGTCGTTATTATTATTAGTACTACTATTTATGTTGCTGCTGCTTCTACCAGTACGTTAGACATAGAAGTAGCAGCAACATAAATATGAGCTAGGAGAATATGGATGATATGCATGTTCCAAAGGTTAATTTCTCCAGTTCCCGTTATGAATCATGTTACATATTAAAAATAAAATCAATCATATATTTATTTGCAAATATGAATATGAGTTCAAATTTTAGTTCCATATTGCATTTAGTGGATAATGACAATTATTTTAATAATAAGAGTAATGGAGGAAGGACAATAGTGATTCTCATTTGAACCCATAAACACTTGTATCTTTCTTTCAAGTTATTTTAGTTCTATATCGACTAAAAAAATTTCACATATTTTTATACTTAGACTTCTTCTCTGCTACTTGTATTAACTAAACTTCAATATATAAAGCATTTAAAATTGATGTGTCTACTATTATTAAAAAAACATCAATGTCCATATCTTTAGAGTCAGATTTTAGATTCACAATTAAATTTTATATTATCTCACAAAGGTATGAAATGGAATCGTGTCATGATAAAAAATTGTAATGCTTTGACATTAACAAATCAATGTGCCCTTTGTTATTACTAATAGTCAAGTCCATCTAGTCATCATACTTCTATTAATCTTTAAATTTTGAGTATAAATAAAATTTTCATATAACAACTAATGTTTATAGCCACACATAAAAGGAAACTACTGAATTAATATAAAGCGAAAAAGTTAAAGTGTTAGCTTCAATACATTTGTGTTAACGAAACTAAACCCTTTAAAACTACTTAATTCTTTTTAAACACAAACAAAGAAATACAATGACCGTCACTTTAAACAATTGAAAACTGAGTAATATTAGACAAATAACCAAATATTCAATTGTAATTGAAGGTTTATACCTGACTAATTAGGGATCTTAAAATCGAAGATGATGACGATTATTGTCTTTTTTTCTTTTTTTGGTGACGATCTTCTTACAAAGCCTCCTTTCATCCTTGTCCTAGATTTATCATTTATCAAAATCTAAGTAGGATCCTAATCATATACAAGAAAAAAAGATGAGGAAAAATCTTTAAATCTTAAGGCAAGAGGAAAAAACAAAATAAATGCAGCGTATATAAGATGTGTTTTGCTTTGGTTCCATTAGTGATAGTTTGGAAACTGAATTATCTTAATGAACAATTTATCGCAGAAATAACTAATATGTCACATAGTATAATGACACAATTTATCATGTTTTTATTTTTAAAAAGCTTCACATAAATTTTATATAATGACACAGTTTCTTTATGTAGTCGAGCTGGAATCAAGAACCTATCTTTGCATAAATTTTTATGTAAGTTGTACATAAAAGTGTATCACTGTCTTTTCAAAAAAATTCATAAATATATGAGGTTCATATCTCCTTGTATGAGTAGCCTTAAATATTGGAAGAAGGTAATCACTATTTAATGGCACCTTAATAAATAAGCATTGATCATGCATACAGATGCGTATATGATCAAACTCCCAAAATTTTAAAATAAAGAAAATGCTAAGAACAGTGAAAATTGATGAAATAAACAATTGACCATATCAAGGATCTAGGTTATGGTTACACCCCAAGCTTGGAGTAAACGTACAAAGAAGAAAGAGAGATGGAAAACAATTTCAAAGAAGATAAAATAGGTCCGGTTCATCAATTTAGTTGGTTTCAGTTACTTTTTGGTGTACATTATATACTCTGTTTGGAGACGTTAGTTTAAGGGGCTTCATGTCACTCGATTAGATTTCCTTATCCTAGTAAGGAATTGTAACACCCCGCCTCCACTAGGGTCACTCACAAAGGAATGCACTAGCTTTAGAGGGGCATTATTGGTAAACATGCATAATGATATAGCAAGACGGAACATAAATATATATGTAAAACAGAGTAAGTGAGAATAAAACAGCGGAATATCTCAAACCATCTCAAAACAAGTCTAGTACATCATAAAGTCATCTGCCAAAATAAATATGTCTAGTACAACATGAACATAAATACTGAAATACATAGTGCTATCCCCAAAAATAAAAGTGATAAACCATAGCGAGCTCAATGTCCAGACATACATGAGCTATCCAGCGAACAAGCAAGCGATCCAAGCTAAGCACCACTGTTCCCTCCCTGAGAACCTGGGGGGGGGGGGGGAACGGAAGAAAAGAAGCGAAAGAAAACAGGTCAGTCAAAAAGACTGGTAAGCCCTACTACGATCAGTCTATAAACTTATAAAGTTAACATCATGATGGAAACTGAGATGAACATACTGGCAATAGATAAAGGTGTCATCACATAAAGAAGATCAACCCTTGCACCATAGCGTACTAGCAACTAACATAACAGGTATTGATCCCTCAGCCCAAACTTTGGCCCAATAACATGAGGTGACCTTAGTACAAAGTCCAACCCAACGGTCTAGTCGATCGGCTCCCTATAAACCTAACACGTCGAGTGTTGGTGTCCATACGGCCCACATATGGATGTAGTCTGACTATGCTGGGTCCACCTTCGGGTGTATCAAGCCCTCGGGTGTCAACCCCAGGCACTTAAGCAATAATGCACAGCCCAGACCTACTGGTACCCGTGCCTCGAGTTTGTCCAATACCGGACTACGTGCACGTCCGTAGCTCGCCTGGACCCGCACCGCTGTACCACTCGGCCACCGCTTTGGTCGGTTACATCCGCTCAGTAATCGTGCCCCGCCCTAGCCTAGCCTCTAGGGTTGTGAATGATACCCAACTGGGATTACTGCCGGAACAGACCACGTTGCTAGGGTTTTCTAAGAGGGTTAAGTGTGGTTTAACCCCTCACTAACCATGGATTAAAGTAGTTAAGTGTAACTGACAGTTCACACTTACCCCCATTTCAATCCCTCGGTCCCCCAAATTGGTTAAGTAGTTGTGGGCCATGACTTAACCCTAATCATGAGGCATTAATTAATTTAATTGTGCCTTAACCTCTCACATTAGACTTTGTTGTGGTTACTAGTTAAGCCGGGCGGGTCCGGGTACTTTACACCACAACTTGGTCTAACCTCGGGTCCTAGGTACACATGACCAACTTCTCACATTGGGTCCTATTGTTTGTAGCAACTAGTTAAGCCGGTCGGTTCCGGGTAGGTTTACGCTACAAACTCAACCCAACCTCGAGTTGGCCACACTTATGTTTTCTAAGTGTCATGTCCACTTTATTTTCCAAACATAATTACAAGTTTAACAAATGCTTGGGTAGACCTAACTTAATAGGTAAATTCCCAAGGGGTAGACCTAACTTAATAGGTAAATTCCCAATCTTATATTTTCATGTATTTTATGTTTTACCCAAAAACCCCCCAACGTCATCCCATCGCTTACTTATTCGTCATAACGCATAAAGGATAGGAAAAGGGAACTTGGCACAACATACATGGTGAATATTACACATCATAATAAACGTGCATAACATGTTGGACTTGCATAACTTAGCATAGTGAACTTGCATAAACATGCATAACTTGTTAAGCTTGCAAATCATGGCATAGTGAACTCGCATAAGCATGCATAACTTATTAAACATATGTAACATAGCATAGTGAACTTGCATAAGCATGCATAATTTATTAAACATGCACAACATAGCATAGTGAACTTGCATAAACATGCATAGCTCATTAAACATGCATACATAGCATAGTGAACTTGCAAATCATGGCATAGTGAACTCGCATAAGCATGCATAACTTATTAAACATATGTAACATAGCATAGTGAACTTGCATAAGCATGCATAACTTATTAAACATGCACAACATAGCATAGTGAACTTGCATAAACATGCATAGCTTATTAAACATGCATACATAGCATAGTGAACTTGCATAAACATGCATAGCTTATCAAACATTCATAACATAGCATAGTGAACTCGCATAAGCATGCATAACTTATTAAACATGCATAAATCCCAACTTTCATCACACATTAACTTTAGAGTTTCTAAAATGAAGGTAAGAGGGCTTACAACTATTATGAAGACTCAAATCTACTAATAAAGATTGAGAAGCCCCTTTATGCAAGCATAAAATCCCAAAACAAAGCTCCAATAAGAAATACTCTTAACAAAAATCCCAAAAACTCTAGCTTAGCAAATAAAACTTGCAACTTGATGATGTATGCAAGTTAATGATCATTCATACTACTTAGAAATGCTTGTATGAACATCATAGTCTTCATAGGAATGATTTATGAAGAGGTTGGAGGCTAGGTTTTTAGGTGGAGGCCATTAGAGAAATCAATTTGACATAGTTTGGTTGCTAGAATGATTAATGAGGCTTTAGGGTAGGATTAGGGGCTTATTTATAGAAGATTAGAGTGTTTTTAGCCCTAGGATTAACCCTAGAATAGTTTTGGCCCGTCAGATTTCGGAATTCTCTAGAACCAGGCCACACAACCAAGCCCAAACCAAAATGGTGCGCCAGGCAGATTTGCCTGGCTACCCCCTGTCGACAGGGCTGTCGACTCCCTAGGGGCCCTGTCGACATGCCTGTCGACATGCGGGTCCTGGCGGGAGTTTTCCCGCCTGAAGCCAATTAGCCCTAATCCTTGTTTTTAATTTGAAATTTAAATCTGTTTTCAACATGGAATTTTCTGAAAACTTCAATGGGCCTTAACTGGGTCATACGGACTCCGATTTTCGAAAACTCGGACTCTATTTCGCGTATTTTTCCGAGACGAACGCAATGGAATAGCCCGTTTCCCTTGATTCAGATTTTTAAATTAAATTCTGCCTCGATTTACATTATTACAGGTTATTGAAAATACGGGTTGTTACATTCTCCCCTCCTTAAAGGATTTCGTCCCCGAAATCTTCAAGTTAGGAAGAACGTATCCTACCATCCAATCATCCATCTACTCAAAGCATCATCCACGAGCAATCATTGTCCTTACAAGATTCTAAATGCTGGATGAACATATGCAGAGGTGTGTGTATATGTACTTATCTAATGCAAATATCATCAATGCAAATTATGTTAGTGAAATGAATCCATATGTATGCAACTCCTAACATAATGTATATCCTCTATATGTGTGCACATAACATACACCCATATGCAACATCCATGTGATAACACACAATTTCCATCCATGAATAAGCATAAACACTCATGCACATGCAATATGAGGAGTGTGCGAGCCGATCTAGTGCCTAATTGTGTATAATGCATCCACGAGCAACCACTTGCAAACACTTGCAACCATTTGCAACCACCAAGCATAACATGTTTCAAACACATGTTTCATCCAAAGGGTTTCTACCTAAGGTTCTCATGACAAGATTAACACGATAAACTAGATAAATATGGGTAGCAAAGAGAAAGATATGCTAACAAAAGGAAAGAGATTGAGAGTGTACCCTCAAAAAGGAATGGATAAAGCCTACGCATCTTCTCCTCGGTTTCCCAAGTTGCGTCTTCTTCGGCTTCACTCCATTGAACCTTCACCAATTTGACCTCACGGTTCCTTAGCTTCTTGGTCTCTGTCCCCAAGATACGAATCAGGGCTCTCCTCAAGGTAGCTTCCTTCTCCACTTCCACATCTTCCAGAACACTTGGCTCCACAATCTCAGCTGACTCATGTAAACACTTCCGGAGATGCGAGACATGAAAAACATTATGCACTCCGGATAGCTTCTCGGGTAATTGCACTTTATAAGCCATCTTCCCAATTGTCTCTATGATAGGGAAGGGTCCAACAAATCTCGGTGCTAACTTCCCAACAGCTCCAAATCGGACCACATTCCGCAAAGGAGAAACCTTTACGAAAACCATGTCCCCAACATCAAACTCCAAATCAGATCTTCGCCTATCAGCATAAGACTTCTGTCGGTCTTGGGCCGCTTTCATCCGTCTTCTAATCAACTCGACCTTCTCGGATGTATCTCTAATCATATCAGGCCCAAGTATAAGCTTATCGGTAGTCTCCCACCAACATGTAGGCGACTTGCACGGCCTCCCATATAGAGCCTCAAACGGTGCCATCCCAATGCTCGCCTGATAACTGTTATTATAAGAAAATTCAACAAGAGGAAGGTGGTCTTCCCAAGCACCACCAAAACCCAGAATGCAAAGTCTCAACAAGTCCTCAAGTACCCTATTCACCCTTTCTGTTTGACCGTCTGTTTGTGGGTGATAGGCCGTACTCAGGTTCAACCTTGTGCCCATAGCCTCCTGCAAACTGTTCCAGAACTGACTAGTAAAGATGGGGTCTCGGTCACTGACTATGCTGGAAGGGACTCCATGTAGTCGTACTATCTCACGAAGATATACTGATGCTAGTCCAGATGCGGTCCTTTTGCTCTTTACCGGAATGAAATGAGCACTCTTCGTAAGTCTATCTACAATGACCCAAATGCTCGTATTCCCTTTTCTTGACCTTGGAAGCCCATCAATAAAGTCCATGGAGATACTCTCCCACTTCCAAAGTGGGACGTCCAGAGGATGCAATAGCCCACCGGGCTTCTTCGACTCAGCTTTTACTCTTTGACAAACAACACATCTAGAGACGAACTCTGCTACATCCTTCTTCATTCCACGCCAGAAGAAAATGCGCTTCATATCTTTATACATCTTATCTCCACCCGGATGTATAGTCAACCTGGAGCGATGTGCTTCCTCAAGAACTTCCCTCACCAAGTCTTCCACCATCGGAACACAAAGCCTTCCGTCTCTCCTCAGCCATCCCCTATCATCTATAGAATACCGAGCAAGGTGACTAGATGTCTCCCCTCGGATCAGCTTATCCATGATCTCAATTATCTGAGGGTCTCCTTTCTGCGAAGCCCCAACTTGATCCAGAAGGGTAGGCCTGAGTTCAAGAGATGCTAAAGAACTGGTCATCGACTCGACCGCCAAAGAGAAATCAAAGGTTGCCAGGAACTCTAAATTCTTCATCTCAACAAATAAAGGACATAGTGTCAACCTTCTTCTACTCAACGCATCCGCTACCACATTCCCCTTGCCAGGGGTATAGGCTATATCAAAATCGTAGGATGCCAAGAATTCCATCCACCTCTGCTGCCTCAAGTTCAGATCCTTCTGCGAAAAGAGATACTTCAAAGACTTATGATCAGTATATAGCTCAAATCTCTCTCCCAGAAGATAATGACGCCAAGCCTTGAGCGCATATACTATCGCTGCCAGTTCTAGATCATGGGTGGGATAATTCTTCTCATGCACCTTAAGTTGCCTCCCACCAAAACATATAACTCTGCCTTCTTGCATCAGAACGGCGCCCAATCCCGTGCCACAAGCATCAGTGTACACGGTAAACATCTTACCACCATCGGGTAAAGCCAGAACTGGTGCCGAGGTAAGGGCTCTCTTGAGTCTCTGAAAAGAAAGCTCACAATCCATATCCCAAGCAAAAACTAAGTTCTTCTTCGTCAACTTAGTAAGAGGAGCGGATATCTTCGCGAAGTCCTTGATGAACTTCCGGTAAAAGCCCGCAAGACCTAGAAAACTTCTGACTTCGGTTGCATTCCTTGGAGTCTTCCAATCCTGAACTGCAACCACCTTAGTGGGATCCACCGCCAAGCCTTGCTTGGATAAGATATGCCCAAGGAATCTTACTTCCCTTCTCCAAAAGTGACACTTGGAGAACTTGGCCTTCAACTGATGCGCTCTAAGCGTATCCATCACCTCTACAAGATGCCTCGCGTGCTCTTCTTCATCCTTAGAGAAGACCAAAATATCATCTACGAAGACCACGACAAACTTATTCAAGAACTCCCGAAACACCCTACTCATCAAATCCACGAAATACGCGGGTGCATTCGTCAAACCGAACGGCATAACAAGCCATTCAAAGAATCCATCTGGAGTTCTGAATGCAGTCTTGTCTATACTATCTTCAGCCACTCTGAGCTGATGAAATCCGGTAGCAAGATCAAGCTGAGAGAAAACAGAAGCACCGACAAGCTGGTCAAAGAGATCGTCGATCCTCGGTAACGGGTGTCTGTTCTTCTTAGTCAGCTTATTCAACTCTCGATAGTCCACACAAAGTCGAAGGGAACCATCTGCCTTAGTAGCAAACACCACAGGCGCTCCCCATTCGGATATACTTCGTCTGATGAAGTTCTTCTCAAGCAACTCCTTTACTTGCTTGCTGAGCTCCCGTCTCTCACGCGGAGCCATGTGCCGAACGGGCAAAGAAACAGGCTTAGCATTATCCACCAGATAAATGCGAAAATCAATCTCTCGTTTAGGGGGAAACCCCTTAACTTCTTCAAAAACATCCGGATAATCCCGGACCACCCTTACAGACTGAAGGGTTTCCTCTGGAGAGTCGACAGATTCAAGATAGCACAACATGACGGGATCTTTCGGATTGCATGAAATCTCTAAGGTGTTGCCAAGGCGAGTCACAAGCCTCACAACCCTATGCTCACAATCAAGAATGGCTCCATATCTGGACAGCCAATCCATGCCCAATATCAATCCGTATCCCCTGAAACCAAGAACATACGCACTACACAAGAACTCTACACTGAGTATAGAGATCCTCAGATCCTCACATATCATAGATAGATGAGCAGAACCCCCAATGGGATTCGAAACACAAACGGGATCATCCACTAAGCTAGTACTCAGGTGCAAGCTATCAACAAGATCAGATGAAACAAAACTATGTGATGCACCAGAATCAAACAAGGTACGAACTGGAAGATCAGAAACATAAACAAGATTCTCGACAGAAACACTACCTCGATCGGGAACTGGAGTGGTATTGAGAGCATGAACTTGCCCTCCTGAAGGTCCAGCCTGTCCTTTCTTCTTTGGACATTCCTTGCTGAAGTGTCCAGTCTCACCACAGGAATAACATCCACCATTAAGCTTCCTTTTCTTTTTCCTACAATCCTTAGCAAAGTGTCCAGGCACGCCACAGTAATGGCACTTCCCCTTGCCTTTGCTGTTGTTCCCCTTCTTGTTCTTGCTCTGATTCCCCCGACTGCCTTGACCACCTTGATTGCCTTTACCCTGAGAATCATTCTTCTTTGCTTGAGTATCACTCGACTTGACTTCTTTCTTTCCATCTCCCTGAAGTAGAGCCATATCAACCAAACTTTCGAAAGTAGCCCCATGCGGAATATGTGACATTGCCAAGCCCTGCAGTGGCTCATTCAATCCCCTAGCGAATCGAAGAGCCTTCTTCTCAGGAGTGTTCACCATATCTAGACCAAAACGGGCCAGCTGATTAAATTTATTCACATACTCCTTGACAGTCATATCGCCTTGCTTTAATGAAATGAACTTTTCCATTTGTGAATTCTCCTCAGCAGTAGATAGAAACTTGGCCACAAATCTAGCCCTCAAATCGGCCCAAGTCTCAACGGGCCTCGTCCCATTGGTGACCTCCCACCAATAGGCCGCTTCGTCCTTTAAAAGCCATACTGTCAATAAGATCTTCCTCTCGTCATCAATCCCAAAGATAGCAAACAAGTCTTCAGTGTCTTTCAGCCAATTCCTAGCTTCAACAAAAGATTCCGTGCCAAGGAAATTCTTGCCTCCCATTGCCTTGAAGTCTTTACAAACTTTTGTGAACTCAACCTGAGGATGCTGAGGGGGAGGAGGAGGAAGAGGAGCCTCAGCAACTGGAGGAGGAGGAGCAGGAACTACCGGAGGAGGGACATTAGGGGGAGGATTCTCAACCACAGGAGGAGGGGTGGGAGTAGGGTTTGCGGGGCCAGCTACTGCCCTAGCTTCTAAAAGCCTCCTATACCAGAGTGGTACGTTTACTCCATCCGGGATGGCAAGATTCTCAGCCATACTGAAACGAAAGATAAGATAAGATTAGGTCAAGGGAACGAAGGATAACGCTAATGCCTTTTTGGGGAATAGCCTCTTAAAATACTAGACTTTTCTTTTTGGAAAATACTTTATACTTGTTTTGAAAATAGTTTTTCAAAAGTCTTTTAAAAACTTTTTGTTCTTTCTTGTAAACCATAAGCTCTGATACCAAATGTAACACCCCGCTTCCACTAGGGTCACTCACAAAGGAATGCACTAGCTTTAGAGGGGCATTATTGGTAAACATGCATAATGATATAGCAAGACGGAACATAAATATATATGTAAAACAGAGTAAGTGAGAATAAAACAGCGGAATATCTCAAACCATCTCAAAACAAGTCTAGTACATCATAAAGTCATCTGCCAAAATAAATATGTCTAGTACAACATAAACAGAAATACTGAAATACATAGTGCTATCCCCAAAAATAAAAGTGATAAACCATAGCGAGCTCAATGTCCAGACATACATGAGCTATCCAGCGAACAAGCAAGCGATCCAAGCTAAGCACCACTGTTCCCTCCCTGAGAACCTGGGGGGGGGGGGGGGGAAACGGAAGAAAAGAAGCGAAAGAAAACAGGTCAGTCAAAAAGACTGGTAAGCCCTACTACGATCAGTCTATAAACTTATAAAGTTAACATCATGATGGAAACTGAGATGAACATACTGGCAATAGATAAAGGTGTCATCACATAAAGAAGATCAAGCCTTGCACCATAGCGTACTAGCAACTAACATAACAGGTATTGATCCCTCAGCCCAAACTTTGGCCCAATAACATGAGGTGACCTTAGTACAAGGTCCAACCCAACGGCCTAGTCGATCGGCTCCCTATAAACCTAACACGTCGAGTGCTGGTGTCCATACGGCCCACATACGGATGTAGTCTGACTGTGCTGGGTCCACCTTCGGGTGTATCAAGCCCTCGGGTGTCAACCCCAGGCACTTAAGCAATAATGCACAGCCCAGACCTACTGGTACCCGTGCCTCGAGTTTGTCCAATACCGGACTACGTGCACGTCCGTAGCTCGCCTGGACCCGCACCGCTGTACCACTCGGCCCCCGCTTTGGTCGGTTACATCCGCTCAGTAATCGTGCCCCGCCCTAGCCTAGCCTCTAGGGTTGTGAATAATACCCAACTGGGATTACTGCCGGAACAGACCACGTTGCTAGGGTTTTCTAAGAGGGTTAAGTGTGGTTTAACCCCTCACTAACCATGGATTAAAGTAGTTAAGTGTAACTGACAGTTCACACTTACCCCCATTTCAATCCCTCGGTCCCCCAAATTGGTTAAGTAGTTGTGGGCCATGACTTAACCCTAATCATGAGGCATTAATTAACTTAATTGTGCCTTAACCTCTCACATTAGACTTTGTTGTGGTTACTAGTTAAGCCGGGCGGGTCCGGGTAGCTTTACACCACAACTTGGTCTAACCTCGGGTCCTAGGTACACATGACCAACTTTTCACATTGGGTCCTATTGTTTGTAGCAACTAGTTAAGCCGGTCGGTTCTGGGTAGGTTTACGCTACAAACTCAACACAACCTCGAGTTGGCCACACTTATGTTTTCTAAGTGTCATGTCCACTTTATTTTCCAAACATAATTACAAGTTTAACAAATGCTTGGGTAGACCTAACTTAATAGGTAAATTCCCAAGGGGTAGACCTAACTTAATAGGTAAATTCCCAATCTTATATTTTCATGTATTTTATGTTTTACCCAAAAACCCCCCAACGTCATCCCATCGCTTACTTATTCGTCATAACGCATAAGGGATAGGAAAAGGGAACTTGGCACAACATACATGGTGAATATTACACATCATAATAAACGTGCATAACATGTTGGACTTGCATAACTTAGCATAGTGAACTTGCATAAACATGCATAACTTGTTAAACTTGCAAATCATGGCATAGTGAACTCGCATAAGCATGCATAACTTATTAAACATATGTAACATAGCATAGTGAACTTGCATAAGCATGCATAACTTATTAAACATGCACAACATAGCATAGTGAACTTGCATAAACATGCATAGCTCATTAAACATGCATACATAGCATAGTGAACTTGCAAATCATGGCATAGTGAACTCGCATAAGCATGCATAACTTATTAAACATATGTAACATAGCATAGTGAACTTGCATAAGCATGAATAACTTATTAAACATGCACAACATAGCATAGTGAACTTGCATAAACATGCATAGCTTATTAAACATGCATACATAGCATAGTGAACTTGCATAAACATGCATAGCTTATCAAACATGCATAACATAGCATAGTGAACTCGCATAAGCATGCATAACTTATTAAACATGCATAAATCCCAACTTTCATCACACATTAACTTTAGAGTTTCTAAAATGAAGGTAAGAGGGCTTACAACTATTATGAAGACTCAAATCTACTAATAAAGATTGAGAAGCCCCTTTATGAAAGCATAAAATCCCAAAACAAAGCTCCAATAAGAAATACTCTTAACAAAAATCCCAAAAACTCTAGCTTAGCAAATAAAACTTGCAACTTGATGATGTATGCAAGTTAATGATCATTCATACTACTTAGAAATGCTTGTATGAACATCATAGTCTTCATAGGAATGATTTATGAAGAGGTTGGAGGCTAGGTTTTTAGGTGGAGGCCATTAGAGAAATCAATTTGACATAGTTTGGTTGCTAGAATGATTAATGAGGCTTTAGGGTAGGATTAGGGGCTTATTTATAGAAGATTAGAGTGTTTTTAGCCCTAGGATTAACCCTAGAATAGTTTTGGCCCGTCAGATTTCGGAATTCTCTAGAACCAGGCCACACAACCAAGCCCAAACCAAAATGGTGCGCCAGGCAGATTTGCCTGGCTACCCCCTGTCGACAGGGCTGTCGACAGGGCTGTCGACTCCCTAGGGGCCCTGTCGACATGCCTGTCGACATGCGGGTCCTGGCGGGAGTTTTCCCGCCTGACGCCAATTAGTCCTAATCCTTGTTTTTAATTTGAAATTTAAATGTGTTTTCAACATGGAATTTTCTGAAAACTTCAATGGGCCTTAACTGGGTCATACGGACTCCGATTTTCGAAAACTCGGACTCTATTTCGCGTATTTTTCCGAGGCGAACGCAATGGCATAGCCCGTTTCCCTTGATTCAGATTTTTAAATTAAATTCTGCCTCGATTTACATTATTACAGGTTATTGAAAATACGGGTTGTTACAGGAATAGTTTCCTATATTTTCTAACATCAAAATACTTGTACACACATAAATTTGAAAACGTCAAAGACCTAGATTCTTTGCGTTGACATTACATGGGAAACATTGACAATCGAATTATGTTTAATATTTGCTATAGGTAATCCCTTCAGTCAATATTAATATTTCGTTCATAACATATTAAACTACACGTTCTTTAATCTGTGTTGTATTAGTCTCCACGATTAACATATAGCAAGAGCAAATTATTGCAACATAAAAGTGCCTTATAATTATAATGTTGATCCTTGGACTACACAATGATGCAAATCTATCAGAAGATACTGGAAGCATTATGCCTTCAATACTTCAATCATTACACTTTTATCCAAGGTGATTCTTTGTGTTATTATTTGAGTTCATTACTTCTGTTGAAATAAAAATTTTATTTGGTAACTCATGAATGATATCCCAATGTAACATATGGTTTGAATCACACAAACCATTTATACAAATACAAATCAGATCAACTCAAGTTCGTAAAAGTTAGCTGATAATTAAATCACAAAATTAATTTCAATTTAAGACAGACAGAGCTTAAGTTAAGCTTATCCATTAAATTCCAAAAATTTAGATATTCAGCAACTCATGACAAAATAGACCAAAAGTTAAAAACAACCATTAAATTTATAAATTTGCTATTCATATACAATGATCAAATTATAGAGCACGGGAAAAAAAATCAAACAACGGAATTGACATATGAAGCGCGTTTGATGTCAGAGAAGAAAGCATCGACTTAGGGTTTAAATTGTAAAACTAACAGCGAATGTTCGAAATCATTTAAAAGAAGAAACAAATGAAAATCAAGGACTCAAAATTACCTTGAAGACCAGCGTGGCATCTTCAACCGTGGAGGTCGGCCATGTATTAAAATCCAAGCAAGTCTTTTTTGGCTGGTCGATTCAGCATCAGAGGGATAGGCAATTATTAGGGTTCGAAGGGAAATGCGTGTTAGGGGACAAAGAAGAAATCAGAGGACCAATTGTCGTGATCAGTGGCATGATTTAAGAGAAGAGATAGGGTCGAAGAGGCAGCTGAGAAGAGAGAGAACGTATGATTTGAGAAGGAACGTACTAGAGAGACGTATGAACTGGAAAATAGAAAACATGGCCTTTTTCGGAATATGAGAGCAGTGTGAGACGGTTGAGATCCAATTTTTCACTGCGAAGCTCAAGGTGGCTTGTGCGCCCTTGAAAGAAAACCCAACAATAATACAGTAGTATAGATGATGGATAGCCTATAATTTATATTTGAAAGGTTCATGGCCATCCTAGGGGTAAAGCTATAAGGTAAGAGATGGTTAGTCCATGTCTATATAAATATTAAAACACCAAAGGGATGGATGATCCAGATGGTAAATGGTAGGTAGTCCAGGCGATTTAATGATGGGTGATCATATGATATTAAGATGGGTAGTCGTAGAGTAATGATGGGAAATCATTTAAATGTCATGATAGTAATCACTTGAATAAGATGTATACTTAAACTTAAGTGGGTAACCTATAGAAAAGTGGATAAATTGTATATCACTTAATTAATTATTGATTATTTAGATGGTTATCGGGATAATAAGGATGGAGAATCCCCAGTATAATGCATGTTGAACATTATTAGTATTATTGTTGTTGTTATTTTTATTATCATATTTATTGTAATTTTTCTAACCTTTAAGAATGCAGGAGCATAGGATTGCTATTTTATATAAAGATACTAGCGATAGGAAATCCCTTCCGCTACGCCGGGTGGTCTCACTAGATATCCGGTGATTTTGAGCAGTTTTTATTAGTCATACCGATCTGTTGAAGAATCCAAAGTTTTGTTTTTTCTTTCAACCGTCTGTAGTCGTTTGAGTAGATTGAGAGTTGAGGTTTTTTGGTTCTTATTCAACCAATAAGCTTTAAGAGACATGCAAGGGGTAGTTAGCTGTTTAGGAGCTTATTCTGATGTGTGCTATTATATTTGGATATGTGTAATGGTAAAGTTGTTCTTTTTCTTATATTTTGACTCTGACCGACCAAGGAGGACATATTCACATGTCGCTGTTGGAATTGCATCTTGTAACAATTATTATTGATGAATGTGTTTTGAACGTGTTTTGTATTTTTTTTATTCCTATATTCTCCGATTGTAACACCACAAATTTTAATAAACTATAATTACACAAAGAAGATTAATAAATCAAGTAAAATTAGGGTTACATCATGAAAATTAATTAAGCTTGCATCCTCCTGTTATAAAACATACAAATTTCTTCCCTAATTTTAAATAACGGCTATTATGTTTCCAGAGCTGCCCTTTTTCATTTTTCATGACGTAATTAACTAGGTTAGATTTTTTTAGTACGTAATTAATATTTTTCCTTTTCGAGAATCCTATATTTCTTTGTCCATGGCGGCGCTGTCATCCTTTTAGGGTTTTGGATATCAGAATTTTCACTATCGATCATTCTCTTTACACAGAATTTTTAATAATCGATTTAATTAGGTCGATCCTTGATTTATATAGTAGATGAATGTTCTTCAAGGTAAATTTTACTTTTTAATAATTACATTTCTATTTGGATATCATTTTTTTCGATCTTTTGTTGATTGATTATTCTTAACTAGAACAATCCTTGATTTATACAGTGGATGCTTGTTCTTTAAGGTATATACAGTGGATGCTTGTTCTTTAAAAAGATCTTTAAAAATATGCAATGGATTGGTTATATTCAGGAAAGTTGTATATAATTATGCATATATTCTGTATATATGCATAATTATACTCAGATCTTTTTAAAGATATGTTTGCGTGTTTGTTGATTAGTTGAACAAAATTATGCATATGTTTTTAATATATGCGTAGTAAAGTTTTTGCATATATTCTGATTAAAAGAATGTGCAACAATTCAAAATATATGCATACAAGTATGTAGATATTACTGATATATGCCTATATGTATGCATTTATTTATTATTATTTGAAGATGTTTATGTATTTTTATATGATTACTCCACATTAGGCTTATTAATGTTTGTTCTCTTCTTTGTCTAACAGTGTTCCTGCAGATATTGGTGTATTGGTGTTGTTGAAGTTTGGGAATGACAACTATTCTATTCGTCTTTATTTTGGTTGTTCTGTTGATACCGTGAGAGATTTTGTTTGTGGCAAATGGACTGATTTAAGTCCATTATCCTTTGAATTATATCACCTCAAAGATGGTTTGAGAAGAAAACACGATTGGATGTGGTTTGTGCAAGATGCAGGGTCATAACGAAAGGACTTGTTCTTCAAAACACTATTACATATGCTTTGTTATTTTATTTTATTTTTAAGACACTTGGTTTTAGTGTAAATTGTTGTAAACTACTTATGTGCCGCTCTAAATTTAGTTTAGTATTTTAATGTTAAATTCTCTGATTTTTACAGTTATTTTTTCAGACTGTATTTGTATGCAATTATTCTGTAAATTTTCATACGTGTATGCAATTATATTGAATATTTATATCAATTTTGCTAGTGTTTTGCATAGATGCATAAATGTATGAAACAGATCGTGTTTGTTGCATATAGGTACGAAAGTATTTATTCAATTGGATTATATATACGACTATTCTATTTTGTTGCATATAAGTATGCAAATATTCTTATTACGTGCATATAAGTTTGCAAATGTTCAGCATGTATGCATATTCTCATTTATCATTGAATTTTTGTTCCCTTCGTTAATCATTAATTTTTTTACCGGCGTATTTTTCAGTTTAAAATTTCATATCAAAGAAAAAAGGCAACATCGACTGTTGGATTGATTCCGCAAATACTTGCATTTATGTAAGCAATTTAGAAAAAATGCGTAAATTTATGCAAGTATTCAAAATATGCTCATAATACAAAGATATTTAAAGCATTTCCATTTACGCTTACAACTAATAACATTATTTTCATATAACTCTGACATTATCCTGATTATTTTGACAATACAAGTATGCATAACATTTAACAATATTTGCATGTAAGTATGCTAGTATTATGAATAACTGTATACAAGAAAGCAACACTTCATAATTTCATTTAAGATCAGAAGAATTAATTTTGGTACATAAAATTCATCCATAATTAAGAAATGGAACTACAAAATCATGTCGTAGTAATTCAGTATTTAAGCTTTCAGTTTGTCGACCATATCTATACATTATTTCAGGATTTATCCTGCTCAGTTTCAACTGCATCATTTTCTTCTACATTAGGTCTCGGCAAAACAAGGAAAACATTTTTAAATAACCATGTTTAAATGCATATAAGTATGAAACAAATATTGGATATATGCACACTTGTACGCAACAGTTATTGAATGAACACTTGTACTCATTAATGTAGAAAATTTGCCTAAAATAATGCTATATTTCTGATTAAATTCATTCATTTATGCAAGTACTATGCCTAAATTTTTGAACATAAACATCTGTGATGCATATTACATCCATATAAGCAACTACTTTTAATGTATGATTGTATGTTTGCACACGTAACCAATATATGCATACAACTATGAAAATAATCTAAATATATGCATATTTCCATTCAAAATTTCTTAATATACTCATGCAAATCAAATAAATTTGCAACATTCATGATAAGAATCACATCAGCAACAAACATTTCTGACTAAAAACATTCAACCATGTTAATATTCTGGCATATTTCATAATAAATTCTTTCAACACCGTTTCAAATCTGCAAAAAAAGATAGTACAGATTTCTTTTGCAACTCAAAACATTTTTTAGACCAAATTTCCATGAATATTTGTATGTAATCATATAATCATGCAACAATTCAAAGTTAATCCATATTTTAATATAAAATATGAAAAGATTAGCTGTTGTTTGATGAAAAAAATAAGAAAATCAAATTTTTTACCTTCGTTCTCGCCGGATCGATGATATTTTCTGATCTAATCGGCATTGATTTTATGCATTTTCACTTGATCGAGAATTAAATAAAGAAAATCGGCTGAAATTTTTTGATTTTCCTCTTCGATCGTCTCCCCTAAAGATGCGGCGTGATAAATGAAGCGATATTTTCTAGAACAAAGAATTTTTAGGGTTTAAAGGACAAAGACAGAATTTGATATACCTCGTTTTTAAAATAGGGATGAAACTTCTATAATTTCTACGGCTGGACTTTTCTTATATTTTAATGCTTAATAGGGACCTGTAAAAAACGCACCCTAAAATAATATTCAAAATTAGGTAAAATGGATTTCACCATTGCATTCGTTATGAAATTTCAATTCAGATGGCTTATAGATTGCATAAATAAAACTAAAAATGAACAAGATATGATCAATCAAAGTTTTCAATTAAAATAGAAAAAATTAATTAATAATCAGAATAAAGCAATAGTAAGTAGGCGACCCAGCATATATATGGGTCGACCCCTGTGTTGACCCATATTGTAACAACCTGTGTTTTGGTTACCTGAGGTAAATAAATTATAACATACTTTGTAGCTTAAAATTTGAGAAGAATTAAGTACGAGTTTAAGAGTCAGACTCGTATAATTAAGTAAGTTGAGTAAATATGGAATTTCTTATTTTAAGAGAAATTTTGTGGATTGAAATAAGTAAGTTAAGTGAAGTGGTAAGGGAATTTAATGTATTCTAGTCTTGTAGGATAAATTTAAAGATAAAGAGTATAAAGCTGGAAAAATCCTGTAATGTGTGTATAATGAATTATTTTGTCAAATGTTGTAATTTTGTAAAATTTTGGCTAAACAATATTGTTGGTTGTTCAATTGAATATTGCATATATAAAATATTGATTAGCGATCAATATTTGAGTGAATAAAAAGTCAAATTTTTTTTTAGACAAAGCCGACCGGTTTTTATAGTGATCCCTAACAATCTTTTATTTATTTCAAAATAAAAAGTACATAGAAGTTCAGGTGATGTGCAATCAACATATCAACTATTGGATCTTCCACACATGGAAGAACAGCACAGCGTGCACAAAATCTTACATTGACTTATACTACATTACATGAGAGTTACATAACTAATTGCATGGTCTTATAACATATTCTCATAACAGAATTGCATCAGCTTATTCATTCATCCCTTGTCGTCATCGATTCCCTTCAGAAGCTCAATCTTCTTACTTATAGTTATGGGAGCACTTCCTAACTTCCTCCCTGAAGTAGAGGCCGCAATGGGCGAATTGAAAACAAATTCAGGCGGTGCTTTATAACCTGGCGGCGGAGGGATGTCGTCATACGAGCTTGCTTTTCTTTGCTCTTTCGTCTTGCCTTTGTTACTGGAGACCGGAGACGTTGTGTTGCCACAACTCAACGGTTTGTTTCCCTCTTTGTGACAATCTGTCTGATTATTTGATTTACTGCTGTTTACATTTAAGAAGCCTGGCTTTAGAGCTGGATGAGATAGCATGTTGACTATCTTTTCAGTCTGAATCATTCCTAGCTTGTTTCTCTCAACGGCATACGTCTCCATAGTGTTATAATTTTTTATCATTATATCCATTAACTTCATCTTCTCGCTGTAGACAAATTGATCAAGTTTTCCACTGGATATTTCAACTCTAAGACTCTCAATAGTTTCTCGAACACTCTTGTCATTCACTCGAAGTGAAGCTTTGGCCTTAAGATGATGTTCCTTTTTCTTCTCAATGTCATTTGTATCAAAGCAATCGAAGTTTCCTTGAAGGAAGGAGTCAAGTTGAGCTTCAGAACACAACTTTTCTTTTGTGCCAATTAAGCAAATGCCACCAACATGTTTATTAATTGCTTCAACTAACACAGTGTTTCCACTGACATCAGCTTTCATACCATCAGCCTTACTCATGCAGGGAATGACAACTGCATCATTAATTATATCACTCTGATAATCAAAAGCATGCACAACTCCTTCCATGCTACAACCAGTACTGTTAAGAGCTGGCATACATGCCTTCAGCCGAGCCACTGTATTACCATTATTGCTTATAGAAGGAGTGAAGGCGCGAGTCAATATCTCATTAACTTGCCGAATTTCTCCTTCTTCGATATTCGGGTCAGTGTCACCAACTGAATCTTCATCTTGCATTCCAGCAAGGATAGAGTACTTATTTTTACTTATGTCACCTACAATTGCCACTTCTTTGCCTTTCTCCATGCTCGAATTCCGCTGGGCATACTCAACTACCCTTGAACCTCCACTGACCTTTCTCCATGTAGCATTATTTCTAAGCTGTGTCCGACCAGCACCACCATGTTTAAACTGACCGCGAACACTCAGATTATCAAATTGACTTTTTTCTTTCCTTGTTGGATTCTCAGTCACATCTTCTTTGTGAATCAAACATTTAGCAGTAGTGTGCCCAAAACTATCACACTTCACATAGATTTCAGGTCTCCAAAGATATGTAACGTACACATCTTGTTCCCCTCCGTCCGGCAGCACTACAGGTAATTTTGAAGGTAACTCATCATGCGGGGAAATCTCCACCAAACATTTTGCATACTCAAGACGATGAAGTCTCTCGGTCGATAGGTCCATACAAAGAAATTTCCCAACACGCATAGCCAACCAAGAAATACCCTTCTTCGACAGACCGTAGAGGTGTAAATTAGTTTACTTGATCCATACAGGTACAAATCTGATAGATTTGTTCAGATCTCCTAAAGTAGGTGCCCATGGCCAAACAATAAACAACTTGTTTTGAATTAAAACTGGGTCGGCAAGCAAGATCTTTTCTCTATCCTCAATCCTATCAAAGTAGAAGAAGAAAACTTTACCAGTGGAGCGGATCTTGGTTCCTCCCAAAGGGTTCCATAATTTAATCAGACGTGTAGAGACCGCAATATACGATAAAGGTTGATCTAGAAAATGCCCAACAAGGTAACCATTCCATTCTTCTTGTCCTGCTTTGAAAATTTCCTTAGTAGGCAGCAAGGCCTTTCCTTTGAAAAGGAGCTTTATTGGTGGAGGAGAATAGGATCCAGCGTTTGGTGGTTTAGCTTCAAACATCTACGACAATTTTTTCGTGGTTAGTTCTGAAGCAAAATTAGGGTTCGAGGAGGAAGGGTTGGAAGGTGGAATTGGTTGTGGAGGAGGTTCCGGTGGTGGTGGGGTAGGCGGTGGAGGTTTGGACTGAGGGGGCAGTGCTAAGTGGGCGTTGATTTGGGAAGGGGAAAGACTGAACGAGAGGTTCGGTCTGATAGAGAAGGAATGCTTTTTAATATGGAGTGTTAGTTAATACTTGATTTAAAGAAGGGCATTGTTATTGACACTCCAAATATTGCTAAGGGGAGGTCAAATTTTAAAAACATTACAATCATAAAAAGAATGTTAGGAGGAGTCACTTTCTTAATTTTTTACGTTCCCTTTTTACCTTGGAAATAACATCAGTTACCATCCCAAATCCCAATCAATTTCAAACGCAAAAAAAAAAAAAAATCTCTAAATTTTTTGAAAACAAAAAAAAGTGACCGTTTGTGGAGAAATAATGGTACAAACGAAGAACGTAAAACAATTGAGATTATTGATAATTTAACATATGAGAAGTGAAATTATTTTAAAAAAAGCGTTTGACAAATGAGAAATGAAATTATTTAAAGAAAGCGATCGACAAATGAAATTATTGATAATTTGGTATAAAAATCTGATGTAGTTCGACTAATATACCATATAAATTTTTTTAATTAACAACTAAAAAAAAAGAATTATTGTAAAGAAGACTAATTTGGTAAAATAAACTTTATTTGTTAAGTGGGTGCTCTTTGCATTGATACTCCCCTTAACAAATTCTTTTTTCTTTTTAAATTGACCACCCCTTAACAATATTTGGAGTGTTAATAATAACCACCTTAAAGAAATCATTTATGTTTTATAAATTGGGAATCAAAGTTGTATGTTTTAGAATTGTACATAAAAAAGGGAGTTGAGTTATGATAAATAATAAAATAAATACCATGTTTGAAATTGGTATAAAATTTATTGAGTGACATTATAATATTAGGCTTTGGAGTTTAATTACAGAATTTGGAGGATATGGGTATTTAATCATATTGAATCATTAAATAGGAAGTTGTGGTGGAAATGCATTCAAATTGTGGTTAATTTGAAGAAAATAAAATCAAACAATGTGTTTGGGTTATTAAGTAAGTAATAAATGCGTTTTGAAGCTAAATTTCCACTAAATAATTGTATGATAAAATAATTTTCGTATTTCTGTATGTTCATTAGTATTAAAACAAAGCAATTTAAATAATTTTGGTGTTAAAAAATGTAAGTTTTTAACAAAAGAAGTTAAAATTTATTATTTATTTGGGAAAATGTAATTTTGTATCAATATGATCAAATATGTAATAAAAAAAGTTATAAATGTTTTAAAAATAAGATTGCGTGTTTTATGAAGTTATGTTATGTGAATATTTGAAAACCAAATCTTAGAACATGAAGAAATTATGTAGCATGGGTTAAATGAGGTATAAATTGCAACAATTAGGCCTAAACTAGTGTTGACCCTTTAATTGGGCTCCTAATTATACTTACTCTTTAAGTATTATTAAAGAAGGATTTAGAGAAGCAAAGAAAAGTACGGACTTCTCTCAGAAATATCAAAAATGGACGCATTCTTCTTCCTCTTCTGAGAAAAAAACAACTTACAGAAAATAATAGGAGGAAACATCTTGCAAAACTAAATTCTCAAGCTCCAAAACTCAATCAAAATTGAAAATTTGGATCTGGAGCAAGAGCGAAGATAGACCATCACTTCAAAACCTCAATTTCATCTCAGGTTTGTTTCAGATTTACAAAGACAAGTCATTGTATGAAGAATTCTCTTCTTACATGTCGATATTGGGTAAACTCTAGGTGCTAAAGGAAGAAAAGATGCCGCCAAGCATCCAATTTGACATGAATTCAATTGGTTTTGATGCTATCTTTTGATGGAAATCCAAGGTGACCTTTCCTTTCACTAATTCTAATTTTATTCAAGTTGAAAATGCTGATTTTGAGTGATTTAAGTAGGAAATTCCGCTGTAAATTGACTTTTACAAACAGTTGTAAACATGACATGAGTCCATGTTTGAGACAATGTATCCTCTTGATCACTTAACGACATTCAATGAATCTTTTTTATTTGAAAGATAAACTTTTATACTATATCCACATTAATTTTCATGTCATTTTGAGGTAGTTAAGTCACATGAAACATACTTGAAAGTTGAACCAACAAGTGTTTTCAGCCTGTGTTTTGAACACCTGGAAACATCGCCTGAGTCCATGTTTGAGATAGTGTATCTTCTTCGATACATAACTAAATTCATTGATTCTTTTTTTATTGGAGATATAAACTTTTTTACTATATGCACAGTAATTTTTATGTCATTTGACGTAGTTAAGTCACTTGAAACATGCCTGAAAGTTGAACCTGCAAGTGTTTTCAGCATGTGTTTTGAACAGTTGTAAACATGGCCTGAGTCCATGTTTGAGACAACGTATCTTCTTCGTTACTTAACGAAATTCATTGATTCTTTTTTATATGAAAGATAAATTATTGCTCTATACGAAAAGTAATTTTCATGTCATTTTGAGTCAGTTAAGTCACAGGAAACATGCTTGAAAGTTGAACCTGCAAGTGTTTTGAACAGCTGCAAACATGACCTGAGTCCATGATCGAGACAGTGTATCTTCTTCGTTACTTAACGAAATTCATTGATTCTTTTTTTATTTGAAAGATAAACTTTTATACTGTATGCATAGCAATTTTCATATCAATTTGAGGTCGTTGTGTCACATGAAACATGCCTGAAAGTTAAACCCAGAAAGGGTTTCTGGCCGGGGTAAAATGCTCGTCTCTTTTCTTTTAGTCTACATGTTGCACCTTGGTTTTGTGAACCTTGTTTGGGTTTTCGGCTTGGTTTTTATGATATGCCCGATTACATATTTTGAGTACTCCATTTCATAACCGATTTAGTGTTAAGTCGTACATTTTGAGATTGTTTTGACATAGTCTGGATGAAAGATTTCAGTGTAAATCTTGAGTGTTCCACATCATTATGGTGATATATTAAACAATGTTTCATAAGAATGTTTTCCTTCCTTCCACCATCAAGAAGCCAAGTTTTTCCACGAGTCCGTGTTGAGGTTTTAGTGAATTTTTGATAATTCATTCGATGATGTCTTCTTTGTGATTCTGCACACATGCAAATATTTTCTATCTATTTTTATTTAAAAAAAGTTTTGTAATATATTTGTTTTAAGGGAAATGTTTAATAAACTGATTATATATAATTACTAATATTTCTAAAATATAAAGAGATTTTCTATGTTTTTCTTGAAATGCTTTCCAAAATTAGTTTTAAACCCAATTTTCCTAAAATATATTTTCATATATAATAGCACACATTTTTGTACCTTTCGAGAGAACGAGGTTGGAAGCTAAACAATTTAGTAAACCGTGTGGTATGTGGCACATAGGTTTATTATTTTGGTTAATTCCAAATTTGTTCTTTCGAAGCAATTGTGCTTGTGTTTCGTTTCCTATTGTGGAATTGACTTTCGTGTGTAAACCGATAAGTGAGAATATATGGTATGGAACACATGATTACTACTATTTGGTTTACTATCTGAGGGTCTGTGACACAATCTGTGGATAATTGACAAAACTGCCTGAAGAGATGTCAACCACCATGCCTTTTAAGATAAAACTGCTCGAAAAAGGTGTAGGCGACCTTGTCATTATGAAAAAACTGCTTGAGAGGTGTTAGCGACCTTGTCCTTATGACGAAACAGCTCGAGGAAGGTGTTAGTGACCATGCCATGGCCGACTAAACTACTTGAAAGAGGTATTAGCGACCTTGTCCTTGTGGTGAAACTGCTCGAGGAAGATGTCAGCGACCATTCATGGCTGACTAAACTGCTCAAAGGAGGTGTTAGCGACCTTGTCCTTGTGACGAAACTGCTCGAGGAAGGTGTCAGCGACCATGTCATGGCGGAGGTGTTAGCGACCTTGTCCTTGTGATGAAACAACTCGAGGAAGGTGTTAGCAACCTTGTCCTAGCCATTATATTCTTTTCGGATCCGATCTAAGTTGTTTACTGATTTCTGAGTTCTCTTTTTCATTTCACCATTTGAGATGATTATATATATATATCTATGGTGATTTCGTTTTTTGTTTTGAACCCTTGAATGAGTTTCTGTGTTTAATGATTTCTGCGTTTTCTGAGATTTGAACTCCTAACTGAGTTCCATGTTTTTTTGTGATCCGTATGATTTATGTGATTTCTCGTACTTCTATGATTCCTAAGTTTTCCATCTTATGGCTACGATTTTTTTTTAATTATCCAATTTATAGAATTTGGGTAATCAGTATTGATGGAAATATTTTATCCAATGTTCGTGGAATTCACGAGTAAACAAAGTATGAACTTGTGAATTTATCATTTGGGAAATCTGTTAATCCGAGTACATATTATTCCTTTTTGATAGAAAGGAATCAACTCTTCTGTGCCTTGAATTTATTTGTGAGTATGAGATTCATATCTTACGAAAAGGAATTATTATCCTAATGAAAATATATACTTCATTCATCTTATTATATTGGTATGTTTAGACTAGACTGACCTGTGTATTTATTACTCGAGATAGACCGAGTTGCAGGATATATCTTATGGCATTGCTTAGTTATGCCACCATGGTATTTCTTATCGACTTTTGGACTAGTTCACATAGTTTTGTGTATAACCTTATAGGCATCATCGACTTAGTTGTATTTATTCTTTTGGTAGGGACATGATGTATATTTGTAAATAGTGATTTTGCCACCATTTTTTTGTATTACACTATGTATTATACTTGATGTATATGTATATCTATGACAATGTTTATTATTCTGTGTTCTATGTTTGTTTTATATATTATGTTTTATTCTGAATAGATCCTATAGCCACAATAGTAGTATTAGGCAAGTATTAACTATATCGAACCACTTGAGGTAAGAAAAAAAATCATAGCAAATTTTCTACGTACTTAAGACTTGTTTAATGTAAGACTACGAGTGGTCACTTGTGACGGCCCGCCCCGCACCAACCGACACTTCCTCCAAGTGTGCGCTGTACACATGTCCAACTGGCACGGAACGATCGTCATAAGAAAAGAAAGAAGAGAATGAACTAATCAAGGAACCTGTAGAATGTCTCACAGCGCATGGAATAAAATATAATAATAACATACTTGACATAAAACAGGTGAGACAGTGCATAAGCTGATAACTAATAATAAATGTCAACATCAGAGCAGCGGAAATCCAAATACAGCTTATTACAACTTTTCAAAATCTACTGTCTCTAAACAAAAGAAAGCTAAAGTGGAAGATGCACCACCAATGCCCAAGCAGTGATCTTCGACAACACAGGGAGAATACTATATATATATTACGTGGAAGCCTCCTGCTTGTCTCCGGATCATCTACCCGTGCATCACCAGCTAACCTGTCTCTAGTCTGCTCGTGTGAGCACCCAGAGTAATAAGAAGAGACATAAAACTATGGGTCAGACAAAAAGTCTGGTATGAGCGATAAGCAGCTAAACAGAACAATAACAGGTATACTAAACCATACCTGAACCTGGACCTGCAACCAAAGAGTTAGCACTACATACTGTACAATACTCTAAGGTGCCATCAACGTATGGTGTAAAGAAATACGGGGGTGGGGGTGTGCATGTCATAAAGATAGCAAACAATTCAATCATGGCAACCATCCTCACATCTCTCACTCAGTGCATAAAGCATACGATGTATACCGCTTTCAACCACTAGACCCATCGAAGTAGTGACGGAGTTCGGCTTGTACAACTACTGCTACCACCAAGCTCACCCCATGGAGTCATGACTAAACCTTTACAAATGACCCCACTTCATTGGTCTATAGCTCTTTTAGTCGTACCTAGACCACTGTGGCCCTGAATCCTTTCACATACCTCCTATACATAGTGATCCAAAGTTACAGACATCGACAGCCCCTTAGCACACGTCCCGCAGCAAAGCCCAATCATGAAGTCAACTCGTTGATTCCCATATGAATCCTTGGTACAAACTTCCCATTTGGACTACCTTTGCATCTCGGGTTATGGTCTTCTTCGGTTCGGTTCGGGTCTCTTCCTCCTATTCGGTTCGGTTCGGGCATCCTCCTCCTATCCGGTTCGGTTCGGGTCTCCTCCTCTATCTGGTTCGGATCTCCTCCTCCTATCCGGTTCGGTTCGGGTGTCTCCTCCTATCCGGTTCGGTTCGGATCTCCTCCTTCTATTCGGTTCGGATCGGATCTCCTCCTCCTATCCAGTTCGGTTCGGGTGTCTCCTCCTATCCGGTTCGGTTCGGGTGTCTCCTCCTATCCGGTTCGGTTCGGGTGTCTCCTCCTATCCGGTTCGGTTCGGATCTCCTCCTTCTATTCGGTTCGGATCGGATCTACTCCTCCTATCCGGTTCGGATCGGATCTCCTCCTCCTATCCGGTTCGGATCAGATCTCCTCCTCCTATCCGGTTCGGATCGGGTGTTCTTCCTAACCGGTTCTGAAAATCTGCAACTTTTTCCAACAAGCTATTTTCGCCGAACGACGGCGTTTTCAACCATTCTAAACTTCCTATGACATTACAAAACATTCCAAACAGCAGTAACAACATATAGAATCAATCACAAACATTAAAACATCATTTACATGGAATACTTTAGATTAAACATACCCAGAAACCCATGTTTTCCCCTTATTCCTTCTTAACCGTGATTATGCATACAATTAGCAAAACTTATCCAAATTACCCCAAATTTTTATCAGAGCCAAAAAACATCATTATAGAATTTTAGGAATTTTTCCAGAATTTATTAATGTATAAATTCGCTAATCTTCACTAATTACCCATAATTAACCGTAATTAGTGCAAAAGCAAGCTAATCACTCACCTTTGCCACCACTAAAACCCCAAAACTGAAATATTCTCTGATTTGGCGCTGTTCCCAATCTTACACAGTAGCTCTACCTCGGTTCTCGTGCTAATACTCCTTGATTTGATGTTTGCTAAGCCTAATCTTCAATTAGAAAGTGATTAAGAGGTGTTTTGAAGAGATTTAGAGGGTGGAGGCCATGGCTAGGTTAAGAGGAATGAATAGTGACGGCTGAAAAATGAGAAAAAGGTATTCTCCAAACCCTAACAGCCCTTTTAAACTCCTAATCCCGAAATTCCCCTTTGGGCCTAGATGTTAATCACCCGGTTAAACCCAATTAAGCTGTTTTTCACCATCTGAAACTTGTTTCAGCCATATCTCCCAAACGGTGAGTCCGTTTGGCTAATATGACCACTCTACGGAATTGTAAACCATCATCCGGATCCAATGGAAGTGGTTTCAGGTCAAAATTCATTTCCAGTCAAAAGTTATAGTCAAAACAAGTTCAACTAGGGGCAAAACGGTCATTTAAAAATCGACAAAAATCATGAACATGGGAAATGACCCTACTAGTCGTTTCCCAAAAGTATACGACCATACGACTTACTAAGAAAAAGAAATAAATATTCTACGATCTTCCGATGCGTAGAATGCAGGTCGTTACATCACTCCTAAACAACCCTATTCTTCGTATTAGCAGACTGTATTACTTGTTAATGCTCTTTGGTAATATGGGTTTCGGGGTGGGCGTTACATATATATAAGGTGGGTTGACCCACTTCGAGCCAGGCACAAGCCTGTGCCTAGTCGATGATTCCTGTTTCTAGAATATTCTTTTCTGATGCATTGTTTAGGTATCTTCTATGGTTTAGATTAAAAATCTAATAATCTATGGATTAAACTACCCTTCCACACCTATAAATAGACTACTACCCTGCACTTAATCCCTACATCATTTCTTCTTCATCTTCTTAGCTTCCACTCCATTATGCTCTAAAAATAAATTTTGGGGAAAAGTCGGGGTGCGGTCATATTGTAGATCTAAAAGCATATTCTTCTTCTTATATTTCAAAGGCCTTTCTAGATCTAAAACAATTCTCCGTGACTTCTATTTTATTATTATACTATCAATCTAAATAAAAAGGATTAAGATAGTAAAATTGATTGGATCTGAAAGTTTTATAATTACAGTGTTTATAAATTTGTCTTTTACAAGTTAGTGTTCATTTTATTTACTGTCTATTATGTATTCCTTTTCAGTAGTTATTTATTTGTAAGTAAATTCTTCTTCATTAGTCCTTCTCTATCATTATTTTGTTTATAGTTTTGTAATGCCTATTTAGTTATTTTTGTTTAGCCTAAACCTATTTCTCCTTTTCTATTGTTCTTGCGCTGAGTCTAGACCAACAAGAACCTAATCCTTTACCGTTAAATTTGTGTAAAAATTGGAATAACATGAATGAAAGTTAAAAGGTGATTTTGAGCATATTGAGAATTGACGAATTATGGGCTGCAAATTGTGATAAATTCTAATGGAAAAATATGCAAATTTATGAAATGGAATAAGCTGTACTTAATTATACATTAAGTAAACATGTTATTAGAAACATGTTAATTGGAATAAAATGTACTTAATTATACATTAAATAAACATGTTTTTAGAAATCATGTGAATTGGAATAAAATATACTTAATTGTACATTAAGTTACTTGTAACTGTAGAACATCTGAGTAGTGATGCATTGGACCTATCTGACTTAAGTAAGAGTTGTATAAAAAATTACAATAAATTAGAAATGTTAATTACAACCTAGGGATATAACACAAGGTTAGGTTGAGCTTATTAATGAACGTAAACATGCTAAGTGTAACACCCCACATCCGTTAGTGTCACTCACAAATGGAATGCACTAAGTTCTGTGGAGCATTTAGGGTCAAAGAAGCAGACAAATTACAAGTCAGACAGAAATTAAACAGTGGAAAATCAAACTTTTCTTTATTGATAAAATAGTTTGTACAATGATATCTTTACAATATCAGAGTATTATCTATCTTACAAAATAAAGAATCATAAAACAATATTTATATTCCCCAGTTTTAGCAAGAGCCAGCCATAGCATCTGGAAAGAGAATCCAAGCAAAACTTCGACAAATCTTCAAGCTGGGAAAGAGTGACATTCCAACTTTACCTGAGCTATACTATTCCCTCCTTTACAACCTTGGGGGGGGGGGGGGGGGGAGGGGGAACGGAAGAAAAGAAGACGAAAGAAAAACAGAGTCAGACATAAAGCCTGAGTAAGTTCAGTAACTTCTAGCATGTGAACATGGAAAACAAAACGATATGAATTAACTGAATACAAGATTACACCATGACGATAGGGTTAGCAAGATTAGACAGGATAAACACAAGATATGCTATGCTAAGGTAAACTGGATATGCTCTAATACTTTCGCCGCTTCGCTATTTCCTTGTTATACTGGTTTCTATATCTCTACACCACCTAACTGCTGTCCCAACTAGTATCGATAACGTGATCCCAATCCTTGTAGTTTCCATTGCCTTCGGGCATACATTTATTATTTATTACCTAGATCTAATCTAGGGTTTTCTATCAAGTGCTTTCTAGATTCAACTAGAGTTTACGCTATCTGCTGAACGCTTCTCGGATTCAGGATTTATGCCACCTAGTCCAACTAGGGATTATGCTACCTGTCGAACGATGCCCCCAAGTCTAGGACACACTACCTAGAGTGGTATATGTTCCTATACTTCCCCACGCATGTATCGCGAATCGTTATCGCTTGTCTAGATGCACATGTTCTGTAATGTGCAGCCCGAGTCCTGTGGCAGGGCAAATCAAGAAATACAGAACTCGGTCGGGAGCTTTTAGATATCTGCCAATGCAGATGCTAAGGTCTGTTTTTGTTCCATTGGCTATGGTCCCACTAGACCCCTCCCTCAACTAATGAAAGACACATCTTGAAAAATGAGAACTATATGCAGGCCCCGCGGTGCCCCACTATCCTATGGTCATCCTCACCCATAACTAGATAGCAAGTATATGGTCTTTTCGAGTTCTCCGCCTTTTCGCTTCACGTATCTCGATTGACTCAAGATGGATGGTAGACGACGAGTTTCTATCACAGGCCTACCATTTTCTCGCCGAATCACGCCGGTCCATCATAGTCTTTAGGTTGCCATGTATTGCAACCAAGGCATACCCCTGGTTCTTCTACGCAGACCTTAACCTCTGTGAGCCCAGGAGGATCATCTGCAGCCTCATAGAGGGATACCAAGAGTACCCTCATGTCCCCTCGAAGCCTCAGGCTTCGTACCCCAATTCGTTGGAGCCTTCGTTTCAATTAGACGGACGTTCGCTCCTTCCCGTGTTATACTAAGAATCACTACTTAGTTCTGTTAACTAAGGTTTACCACTTAGTTTCCAGGGTCGTTGTTTTCTTAACTAAGGTTTACTACTTAGCTCCTTTTAACTAAGTTTTACTACTTAGTTCTCTTTCCCATCAATTTGGATTGGTTAAGTGTCATTAGTCAATTCAAGCTAACTTAACCCTCTTCATTTATCCTGATAAACTGGTTAAGTGTTATCAGTACTTCATGTTGACTTAACCCTACCACAAACCAAGTTATATTAGTTAAGTATTTCTTATTACTTAACCTTACCCATTCACCCTGTATTGGTTAAGTGTTCCTTTTTAAATTAACCTTGTCGTCTGTTTTAACTAACTTGTTATATATGGTTAAGTATTATCCCTTTATGTTTTAGACTTAACCCTATTCCTTTATCACAATCTCATGGTTAAGTGCTCAAGTTTACTTAACCCTACGGTCTAGTCCGGCTAACATATCAAATTGGCTATGTATATCAAATTTTACTTAACCCCAACCTCTAGTCTAGTTACAATGTTAGTTTGGCTAAGTGTATTAACTTTACTTAACCCCACGTTCTAGTCTAATTCACATGTTAATTTCGCTAAGTGTTCTCTTCATTACTTAACCCCTACAAATCTTGTCTTGTTACCATGTCAAGTTGGTTAAGTGTCCCTATGGACTTAGCCCTCCCATTCTGGCTTAACTGTGTTAAGTGTCTGTATGAACCTAACCCCACCCACTGGTCTGGTTATCATGTTGAATTGGTTAAGTGTCTTAGTTAACTTAACCCTAGCATTCTTGTTCTAGCTTTAACTAAATAAATTAAAGCCGCTACCACTCACATTAGACAGATATTGTTGCGATTACTGGATGTGCTGGTTGGTTCCGGGCAGTTTTACATCGCAACTCAGTCTAATCTTGGGTTAGGCATATTCGTGTTTTCTAAGTTCAAAGGGTTTTGATTAATTTTCAAATCAGGTTTTGAAAGTAACCTTCCCATCCGTCGGATCAGTTAGGGATAGCCAGGGGAGTAGGAAACTTGTATTTTCCAAACCCAAGCCTAGACACTATCCTCTCTGTCACCCTAGAACTTTCTGGTGTATTATTAAAAGAAATGTCGTTAATAAACCTTTAATTTGTCTAAATTTACATTTTCTCATTTAGGACAAACTCTATAAGTAAATTATGCCTAATTTACTTATTTCCTAATTTCTCTTTTAATGTAAATTGTCAACATTCATTCTTATGGCCCATTTTCCCCTCTATATCATATTTATGCTTTTTAGTATGTAAACTATACCAAATTAAGTGTCACCAACCATGATTTCGCTAAACCTGACAATTACTTCCAATTATGGCCAATCACAAATTTATGCCAATATACTTATCATGCCAAATTAGCTAATCCAATCCTGATTTAACATTCTAATTACAGTTCATGTCAAACTAGACTTATTATTCTAGTTCACAATTCATGTAAATGCTAGATTTACAAGTCAATACTAGATTCAAATCACACATCCTATAATTTATGTCAAATTTATCCAATTTGCATTTCTATAAACATGCCATAATACATGTTCCCAATTTATGCCAATTTCCAAGTTAAAAACTACGTCTTTAGTAAATTTCATATTTTGCCCAAATCGTATTCCCACCGTTCGTATAATCGTGATTCAACCTAGATTATAGATAAATATAGACTCGTAGAAAATAGGGAACGAACCAAAGATTGCTATGTAAAAGATAGACATAATAACAGGCATAAAATGACAATTTACTAATTACAGACCTAACGAATTTCACTGAAATTAATCTAAAACATCGAAGGCCTATAGGTCTGAAAATCTATTGACATAAAAAGGGTTGAATAACGACGTAGGTTCATAAACATGGGTAGACCTAACTTAATAGGTAAATTCCCAAGGTCTAAAACCAAATAAAACCAAGAATAGACATAATAGAGACGTAGGTTCAAGAACATGGGTAGACCTAACTTAATAGGTAAATTCCCAAGGTCTAAAATCAAAGAAAATGAAGAATAGACAGAATAGAAAATCAGGTTTATACCCAATTTCACAGTCACAAAACTTAAGCAATACTTTCCTAGTCATGAATCATAGGTGTTTAGTCACAGTTGTCCATGTTATGTCATAGGCAATAGTTTATGTTTCCTAATCAAAGGCATGGGCTTGTGTTCACAGTCAAGGAAATAATTTTCATAGTCACAGTGATAGGTAGTGTTCGTAGTCATAGGCAATGTCCATAGACATAGGAAATGTTCATAGTCATAGGAAATGTCTAATTGGTCATCAAATCATAACAGTTCTTAATTAGGTCCAAAGATAAAGGCATAGATTCGAATAGAAAGATTTGGCGTATTCTTTTATTCCTTTAATTTCATGTCACGAATAGAGAAAGCTTTCAAATCTAAAAAGTTACTGACTTACAGATATTAGATTAGAATAGAAAGATGGCGTTGCTATGATTCGTGCGACGTTGCTCGAAGCCGTTTGAGTTAGCCTTTGATTCTTATCTTGAAGCTTTAATCTTGATTCGAATCTCTCTTTGACAATTTGAGCAACATAACCTTGTCTTGGATTTTCATATTATCTTCTTATTTTTATTTATTTATATATTTTCTCAGTGGCAGCATAAGGATAGAAAAGAATTATGAATATCGAAGGAGACTAGGGCTGTTTATATAGTGTAGAAGTCAATGAATCTGGTCAGAAAGGCGTCAGGATACAGAAAAACGAACCAGGTTCAGAAAACTGGAAAAAGCAGGGTGGGTCGACTACCCAGTCGACCGGGCTGCCTTGGGCGGGAAAATTCCTGCCCAACCCAATCTGGGTCCGATTTTTGAATTTGAACTCGTTTTTCACCTGTTCGAATTTTAAATCGAGTTCTGAAGCTTCTGAAGACCTTAACTCCTTCATACGGACTCCGATTCTCGCAAACTTGGACTCGTTTTCATGTAGAATTCCGAGACGAACACAAGGCCGCAGCCCGTTTCCCTTGATTTTGATTTTAAAATTTAATTTTGCCTTGATTTGTGAATCTTAGTGTTACAGAATTACGGGGTGTTACATTCTCCCGCACTTAAAAGGATTTCGTCCCCGAAATCTTCAAGTTAGGAAGAATGTGTCCTACCATCCAATCACCCATCTACTCAACCATGCAATCATGGGCATTCATTATCCTTAAAAGATTTCTAATGCTTTCATATTCATACGCTTAATGTGTGTATATGTCTTTATCTAATGCAAAATCAGGCGGTCTACTAATTCAGTTGACCTCCTTAATGTGAATCATGTCAGTGCCATGCGTCCAATCATGTATGCAAGCATCCCTAGTTATGTAAATACTACATGCGTGCATAGCCATTCATCCATATACAACATCCATATGGTAACATATCAAGCTCAACTTACAAACAAATACATATCTGTAAATGCAATATGAAAGCGTCCGAACTGATCTAGTGTCTAATACGTATGCATATGCATTCCCGAGCAACCATCAGCAACCACTTGCAGCCATCTACCGTAACATGTTTCAAATACATGTTCACATCCATTGGCTTCTACCTAAAGATCAAAGATACGACCTAGAGGATATACTTTGGAAAGAGAGAAACAATTATGCGTGAAGCTCCTAAACAAAGAAATCAAGGATGGACCCTTAAGGAAAAGGGTATGATGCTAGTATCTAGCCTTCTTGAGCTTTACTCCATTTCCAAAACAAATGTCAATCCCGGTACCAAGTATATGTACTAAGATGATTAGAGGTCTCCCTCTTATCCACCATGCCATAACTATAAGGGTCGAAAGTTTACTACGTGCTTTTTAGAGTGCCTGTCACAACTATTCATCTCTCATGCAAACCATCCTAGTTGAACTCAACATTCCTTAAGTACAAACCCCAAAGGCCTAAACCAATATCAGACAAGCACCCAAGGAATATCTACTCCGAATTTAGACGATCTACGTGAGATGATATAAGCAAACTCGATAGCTATTCTCAAATCCCTACTAACCAAAAATAAAAAAAATAAACTGGTCGAACCACCAATTGGATTTGAGACTCTAGTGGGATCTTTCTACTATTCAAGTACTATGGTGCAGAGACTCAACTATGGAAGTGGATATGAACAAATGCGAAGCGCTAAAACCAAAGCAAAACTGGACTCTTCCAACAGAACTTTACTACCTTTCCCCTATGTACGCTTCGTGGCGAAAGTATGTACTTGCCCTTCTGAAAATCTTGTTCCTCGTTCTTGCACTTGTCCTTAATTATATGCCCTATCATACCCTAGTAAAGATACTTCCTCTTGTCTTAGGTTTTATAATTCCTTCCTCCTTCGTGAGCTAAATCTACATCCATGAATTCCTCATCCTCTTCTGTGTGTAGTTATGTTGAAAAATCTCTCGAAAGCTGCTTCTATCGTAGAGAAAACCCTATAAGCCTGAAAGAAAACTGGCCGCAGGTGAAACTACTACGGCTATAGATGGAAGTTGGGCCCTACTCCGCCCTTCGATGGGGTTACCTCCCAGAAAGTCAGGAGCCCCAGAGACTCAAGAAAGAAGGAGACAAGAATTCATACAGAGGAAGAGAAGATAGTGCGTATGGCTTTTGGGGAATATGCCTTTAAAACAAATCTTTACTCTTAAAAATGCTTCTTTTAAAACCGTTTTGAAAATAATTTTTCAAATCTTTTGTCTGATCCGGTAACCTTCAGCTTTGATACCACGTGTAACACCCCACATCCGTTAGTGTCAATCACAAAGGGAATGCACTAAGTTCTGTGGAGCATTTAGGGTAAAAGATGCAGATAAATTACAAGACAGACAAAAATTAAACAGCGGAAAATAAAACTTTGCTTCATTGATAAAATAGATTGTACAATGATATCTTTACAATATCAGAGTATCATCTATCTTATAAAATAAAGAAGGATAAAACAATATTTATATTCCCCAGTTTTTGCAAGAGCCAGCCATAGCATCTGGAAAGAGAATCCAAGCAAAATTTCAACACATCTTCAAGTTGGGAAAGAGTGATAGTCCAACTTAACCTGAGCTATACTATTCCCTCCTTTACTACCTGGGGGGGGGGGGGGGGTGGGAACGGAAGAAAAAAAGACGAAAGAAAAATAGAGTAAGACATAAAGCCTGAGTAAGTTCAGTAACTTCTAGCATGTGAACATGGAAAACAAAACGACATGAATTAACCGAATACAAGATTACACCATGACGATAGGGTTAGCAAGATTAGACAGGATAAACACAAGATATGCTAAGCTAAGGTAAACTGGATATGCTCTAATACTTTCGCCGCTTCGCTATTTCCTTGTTATACTGGTTTCTATATCTCTGCACCACCTAACTGGTGTCCCAACTAGTAACGATAACGTGATCCCAATCCCTGTAGTTTCCATTGCCTTCGGGCATACATTCATTATTTATTACCTAGATCTAATCTATGGTTTTCTATCAAGTGCTTTCTAGATCCAACTAGAGTTTACGCTATCTACTGAACGCTTCTCGGATTCAGGATTTATGCCACCTAGTCCAACTAGGGATTATGCTACCTGTCGAAAGATGCCCCCAAGTCTAGGACACACTACCTAGAGTGGTATATGTTCCTATACTTCCCCACGCATGTATCGCGAATCGTTATCGCTTGTCTAGATGCACATATCTTGTAATGTGTGGCCCGAGTCATGTGGTAGGGCTAATCAAGAAATACAGAACTCGGTCAGGAGCTTTCAGATATCTGCCAATGCAGATGCTAAGGTCTGTTTTTGTTCTAGTGGCTATGGTCCCACTTGATCCCTCCCTCAACTAAAGAAAGGCACACCTTGAAAAATGAGAATTATACGCAGGCCCCCCGATGCCCCACTATCCTATGGCCATCCTCACCCATAACTAGATAGCAAGTATATGGTCTTTTGGAGTTCTCCGCCTTTCCGCTTCACGTATCTCGATTGACTCAAGATGGATGGTAGACGACGAGTTGCTATCACAGGCCTACCGTTTTCTCGCCGAATCACGCCGGTCCATCCTAGTCTTTAGGTTGCCATGTATTGCAACCAAGGCATACCCCTGGTTCTTCTACGTAGACCTTAACCTCTGTGAGCCCAGGAGGATCATATGCAGCCTCACAGAGGGATACCAAGAGTACCCTCACGTCCCCTCGAAGCCTCGGGCTTCGTACCCCAATTCGTTGGAGCCTTCGTTTCAATCAGACGGACGTTTGCTCCTTCCCGTGTTATACTAAGAATCACTACTTAGTTCTGTTAACAAAGGTTTACCACTTAGTTTCCAGGGGTCGTTGTTTTCTTAACTAAGGTTTACTACTTAGCTCCTTTTAACTAAGGTTTACTACTTAGTTCTCTTTCCCATCAATTTGGATTGGATAAGTGTCATTAGTCAATTCAAGCTAACTTAACCCTCTTCATTTATCCTGATAAACTGGTTAAGTGTTATTAGTACTTCATGTTGACTTAACCCTACCACAAACCAAGTTATATTGGTTAAGTATTTCTTATTACTTAACCCTACCCATTCACACTGTATTGGTTAAGTGTTCCTTTTTAACTTAACCTTGCCCGTGTGTTTTAACTAACATGTTATTAATGGTTAAGTATTATCCCTCCGTGTTTTAGGCTTAACCCTATTCCTTTATCACAATCTGATGGTTAAGTGCTCAAGTTTACTTAACCCCATGGTCTAGTCCGGCTAACATATCAAATTGGCTAAGTATATCAAATTTTACTTAACCCCAACCTCTAGTCTAGTTAACATGTTAGTTTGGCTAAGTGTATTAACTTTACTTAACCCCACCTTCTAGTCTAATTAACATGTTAATTTGGCTAAGTGTTCTCTTCGTTACTTAACCCCTACAAATTTGTTTTGTTACCATGTCAAGTTGGTTAAGTGTCCCTATGGACTTAGCCCTCCCATTCTAGCTTAACTGTGTTAAGTGTCTGTATGAACCTAACCCCACCCACCGGTCTGGTTATCATGTTGAATTGGTTAAGTGTCTTAGTTAACTTAACCCTAGCATTCTTGTTCTAGCTTTAACTAAATAAATTAAAGCCGCTACTACTCACAATAGACAGATATTGTTGCGATTACTGGATGTGCCGGTTGGTTCCGGGCAGGTTTACATCGCAACTCAGTCTAACCTCGGGTTAGGCATATTCATTTTTTCTAAGTTTAAATGGTTTTGATTAATTTTCAAATTAGGTTTTGAAAGTAACCATCCTGTCCGTCGGATCAGTTAGGGATAGCCAGGGAGAGCAGGAAACTTGTATTTTCCAAACCCAAGCCTAGACACTATCCTCTCTGTCACCCTAGAACTTTCTGATGTATTATTAAAAGAGATGTCGTTAATAAACCTTTAATTTGTCTAAATATACATTTTCTCATTTAGGACAAACTCTATAAGTAAATTATGCCTAATTTACTTATTTCCTTGTTTCTCTTTTAATGTAAATTGTCAACATTCATTCTTATGGCCCATTTCCCCTCTATATCATATTTATGCTTTTTGGTATGTAAACTATACCAAATTAAGTGTCACCAACCATGATTTCGCTAAATCTGACAATTACTCCCAATTATGGCCAATCTCAAATTTTTGCCAATATACTTATCATGCCAAATTAGCTAATCCAATCCTGATTTAACATTCTAATTACAGTTCATGTCAAACTAGGCTTATTATTCTTGTTCACAATTCATGTAAATGCTAGATTTACAAGTCAATACTAGATTCAAATTACACATCCTATAATTCATGTCAAATTTGTCCAATTTGCATTTCTATAAACATGCTATAACACATGTTCCCAATTTATGCCAATTTCCAAGTTAAAAACTACGTCTTTAGTAAATTTCATATTTTGCCCAAATCGTATTCCCACTGTTCGTATAATCGTGTTTCAACCTAGATTATAGATAAATCTAGATTCATAGAAAATAGGGAACGAACCAAAGATTGCTATGAAAAAGATAGACATAATAACGGGCATAAGATGAAAATTTACTAATTACAGACCTAACGAATTTCACTGAAATTGATCTAAAACATCGAAGGCAAATAGGTCTGAAAATCTATTGACATAAAAATGGTTGAATAACGACGTAGGTTCATAAACATTGGTAGACCTAACTTAATAGGTAAATTCCCAAGGTCTAAAACCAAAGAAAACCAAGAATAGACAGAATAGAGACGTAGGTTCAAGAACATGGGTAGACCTAACTTAATAGGTAAATTCCCAAGGTCTAAAATCAAAGAAAACCAAGAATAAACAGAATAGAAAATCAGGTTTACACCCAATTTCACAGTCACAAAACTTAAGCAATACTTTCCTAGTCATGAATCATAGGTGTTTAGTCACAGTTGTCCTTGTTATGTCATAGGCAATAGTTTATGTTTCCTAATCAAAGGCATGGGCTTGTGTTCACAGTCAAGGAAATAATTCTCATAGTCACAGTCACAGTCATAGGCAGTGTTCATAGTCATATGCAATGTCCATAGTCATAGGCAATGTTCATAGTAATAGGCAATGTCTAATTGGTCATCGAATCATAACAGTTCTTAATTAGGTCCAAAGATAAAGGCATAGATTCGAATAGAAAGATTTGGCGTATTATTTTATTCCTTTAATTTCATGTCACGAATAGAGAAAGCGTTCAAATCTAAAAAGTAACCGACTTACAGAGATTAGATTAGAATAGAAAGATGGTGTTGCTATGATTCATGCGACGTTGCTCGAAGCCGTTTGAGTTAGCCTTTGATTCTTATCTTGAAGCTTTAATCTTGATTCGAATCTCTCTTTGACAACTTGAGCAGCATAACCTTGTCTTGGATTTTCATATTATCTTCTTATTTTTATTTATTTATATATTTCCTCAGTGGCAGCATAAGGATAGAAAAGAATTGTGAATAGAGAAGGAGACTAGAGCTGTTTATATAGTGTAGAAGTCAATGAATCTGGTCAGAAAGGCGTTCGGATAAAGAATAACGAACCAGGTTCAGAAAACTGGAAAAAGCAGGGGGGTCGACCCCCAGGTCGACTAACCAGTTGACCTAGGTGACCCAGGTCGACTACCCAGTCGACCTGGGTGCCTTGGGCGGGAAAATTCCCGCCCAGCCCAATCTGGGTTCGATTTTTGAATTTGAACTCATTTTTGACCTGTTCAAATTTTAAATCGAGTTCTGAAGCTTCTGAAGACCATAACTCCTTCATACTGACTCCGATTCTCACAAACTCAGACTCGTTTTCATGCAGAATTCCAAGATGAACGCAATGGCGTAGCCTGTTTCCCTTGATTTTGATTTTAAAATTTAATTCTGCCTTGATTTGTGAATCTTTATGTTACAGAATTACGGGGTGTTACACTAAGTTAAACCTGTTTGGTTAATAAGCTAAGGGTTCCATTTCAGTAAGATATAAGTGACCCGTAGAAATCCTAGTAAACTTGGGGACCATTAGGGATGACTTATGTCAAATACTTGCTACTTGTCCGGAACCTATACCAATCAGTGTCCTTGTTATTGTCATTTGAATCTCGCACTAGGTAGAGGCTAGGGATGATCTAGATACTAAGAAGTTCAACATGAGGTGGGTACAGGCGTGTTACGGCAGTACCATGAGCATGTATTATTCAGAAACACCTATGACTAAGGCTGTGCCATTTTAGTTGTTATATTGGGGACTGATATCCCCGAATGTCATAGCTGGTACCGACTATTCACAGTATGTATAAGAAGTCGATTACTAGGTAGAAATTAGGTAAATCCTAATTATGATATTATGATAGTTAGTGCAGAAATTCTGGGGATATGAATGAGAAGCTTATCTTGCTTCATGTATACTACTTTACTGTATTTCATTTCCATTACTATTCATTTGTCTAAGTATTTCTTTATCTTATGTTTATGCTAAAAAACACTAGAACATGCCAGACTTATGTCTGACCTAGTTTGTTTCTCTCTCTCCCCCTTCTCCTTTTCCCTCACAGGTTTTTACAGCAGAGAGTTGCAGCAGTGACTTTTGATCTATTGGTTTAGCTTGGATTTTTACCATTTCTTACTTCATGTATTGCTTAAGTACTTGCTTTACAACTATTATAGCAACTTATTAGGGGGATAAATTTTTTGGTTTTATTCTTTTACTTTAATGTTTTTCTTTCCATGAAACTGTTTGTTTAATGATGGTGATTTCCATTATAGTGTTATGACTGGTTTAATAATAAATGTTTAAAAAGATTCCACTGTATTTTACATTTTGTCTTTTGAATTTTAGTCTTTGTGTTGTTACTTTTTATCTACTGTGCTTCACAAAACTTAATGCTTCTATATGGGTGACATTAAGAGATATGGAGTGTCACATTTGGTATCAAAGCCTAAGGTTACAAGATCAGAGAAAAGTTTGAAAAATTGTTTTTAGAGCAAAAGATTTTGAATTAAAACCTGTTTTTAAAAAATATACCCCCTCGAGTCAATTATAATATTCCTTTGATCTCTTTTTAAATCCATGTCTCTTCTCTTTTCTGCATGTCTGGGGCTGCCAATTTCCCAGAGGGCATTCCCATTTCGACATGGTTCCGTGGATATGTAAAAGCTACCGCAACTGCCGAATTGCAAGGAAATGCCCTACCCCCAGTTGCAGCTGCAATAGTTCCACCTAATCCAGTATTTAGCTTATATAAGCTCGATAAGGATTTCTGTGCAGTGGGAAGCAATCCATTTCTTGGAACGGAGAGTTACGTGGAGGCACGCAACTGCCTTAGGGAGACAATGTGTTTGGATTGTTGGAGCTAGATGATAGAAGGAGGATTCATTTGGGTACTTGGCAGTTGAAAGGGGAAGCACCATATTAGTGGGAGGTAGCTCAGGCAGAGCAAATGGTGGCAACATGGGATGAGTTCAAGTACAGATTCGAAATGAAGTTCTTATCACAAGCCGAAGAAGGAAGACAATTGGAAAAGTTCTTAAGTCTAAAGCAACGGAGTATAATAGTGAAAGAGTATGCAATTGCTTTAATGAATTGGTAAGGTTTGGCTTGGATCTAGTTAACCCTGCAGATAAGTAGACTTTGAGATTTGCGATAAGGCTGAACCAATGCCTCTAAGGATTGGTGAAGATAAATATCCCTATGGCAGCTACATTTGAGAGGCTACTGGATATGGCCCAGATGCATGAGGATGGGAAAGTAGGCAAGCAAGAGGATAAGGTCGAAGAGGTTAAGCCCAAGACTGAAAAGAAAAGGTAGTGTCCCAAGAAGGGTGCAATGAAAAAGGGACAGAATCCCGAAAAGGTACAAATCAAGACCGATGTTAAGTGTCGTGGCTGTGAAAAGGTGGAACACTTTGTCAAATACCATAGAAAGACTAAGAGTGCCTATTTTAATTGCGGACAGATTATTACACCAGGAAGTACCTGTGAAGCAGGGTTAGAGGGCAGGATCATCTAGAGAACAAGTTCACGCGCTTGAGGCAACTAAGACCGATAGTCAGGACCGAGCTAGGAAAGTCACCATAGAAGGTTTGATTTATCTTTTTGACTCTCCTATTAGTACTTTCTTCGATTCCAGTGCTTCTCGTTGTTTCATATCCAATTCTGTTGTTGATAGTCTACTCCTACGTACTTCTATAATTTCTGATCCTATAGTTGTCTCAAACCCCGTAGGAGGTACGACTCACTTGTTTGTGATATTGGGGGTTGAGGATTTTTGTTATTTGCATTGAGTTTGATTATGATGCATATTTTCTGGGTTTTATGGGTTACGGGCTTATTCTAGGGATGGGTTAGCCAGCCATGTATGGTGCCATCCTTGATTGCGAGAGAAGAATTGTTAGGCTGCTGACATGCCACGGTAGAACTCTCGAGATTTCTTGTGGCCCACAAAGGTCAGTTATGCTCAGTTTCTTAGATTCCCTTGATGCTTCTTTTGACAATCTCAGTTTGATACCCATAGTTAGAGACTTTCTAGATGTATTCAAAATGAGGTATAAGGATTACCTCCTAGGCGAGAGATAGATTTTCGGATATACTTGGTGGAGAATTCTAAGCCTGTAGCTTTATCAGTACGCCACATGGCTCCTAGAGAGAGGATGGAGCTCAATAAGCAAGTGGTTCTGTTATTCGAGAGGGGATTTATTAGATAGAACATTTCTGAGTGGGGAGCACTGGTCGTCTTTGCAACCATATAAGATGGCTGTCTCCATCTATGTGTGGACTATATGGAGTTCAATAAGCTCAACAAGAAGAATAGACACCCACTTCCATGTATAAATGACTTTTTTGACCAGTTAGTAGGCGCTTCAGTTTTCACATAGTTGAGTCTAGCTATAGATTTTCATCATCATATGATAGCAGATGACAGCATAGACAAGAATTCTTTCAAGAATACCGATGGATTCTCTGAGTGGTTGTCTATGCCTTTTGGGATGACCAATGTACCATCGCACTTCGTGGATTTAATAAATCGAGTATTTAGGGTATACCTGAATAAGTTCATAGTGGTTTTTGTTGATGATATCTTGGTTTTCATGAGAAGCGAAGAAGAGCATTCCATACACATAGGAGAGGTTCTCCGCAATCTCCGAGAACAACAGCCAAGGCTAAGTTTTGAAGTGTCATTTCTAGCCGAAGCAAGTAAGGTTTCTAGGGTATGTTGTCTCTAGAGATAGTATAGCAGTGGACCGTGCTAAGAATGTTGTAGTTTTGGATCGGAAAGCCCCTAAGAATGCAACATAAGTTAGGAGTTTCTTGGGATTGGTCGGTTACTACAGAAAGTTCATTAAGGATTTTTGCACAGATCTCAGCTCTGTTTACCCATTTAACGAATAAGAACCCATATTTTTCTAGGGATGTATATTGCGAGAATGCATTCCTGAGATTGAAGAAGGTTCTTACATCAGCTCCAGTTTTGACTCTTCCTGATGATACCAAGAAGTTCACCGTCTGTACGGATGCTTGAAGCACGGGTTTTGTTGCAGTGTTGATGTAGGAAGGTAAGGTTGTCTACTACAGAAGTAGACAGTTGAGGGTACATGAGAATAACTACCCTATCCATAATTTAGGGCTGGCGAGGATAGTGTTTGCGCTTAAGTCTTGGAGACAATATTTACTAGGTGAGAGGTTCGAGATTTATACAGATCTTAAGTCACTAAAGTACTTGTTCTTGCAGAAAGATTTCAATTTACAACAACAACATTGGATGGAGTTCCTTGCGTCCTATGACTTTGAGATAGCGTAAACCACGGGGAAGGGGAATGTAGTTGTAGATGAATTGAGGAGATAGAGGACGACCTTGAGTCCATTATTCCTAGAGTGACAGAGCTTGGATTTTATCTCATCATATGATTTTAGACCTTCTACGGATTTTGCACCTAGATTATTGGCATCGTTGGAGGTGCGAGCTACTCTTTTAGAGCGCATTGGATCCAGTTAATGGGAAGATCAACAATTAGTGGACATCATGGATTGACTCAGTAGAGGAGAGACCTCCAGTCACCTTTCTAGGTATTCTATTGATGAGAGGGTGGCTACGTCGAGATGGGAGACTATGTATTCCTAGAGTTGATGATTTGTTGAGATCATTTCTAGAGGAGGCTCATCACTCTCAGATGACTATCCATCCAGGCAGTGATAAGATGTACAGAGGTATGAGGAGGGTTTTTCATTGGACTGGAATGAAGTAGGACGTGGTAGAGTATGTAGCCTGGTGTACAACTTGCCAACAAGTGAAGGCTGGATAGAGAAAGCTCGGCATATTGCTTCAGCCTCTAGACATGCCATAATGGAAGTGGGACAGTGTCTCTATGGATTTTATAGATGGGTTTTCCCAGATCCAAAAGGGGCAACACCAATATTTAGGTTATAGTTGACAGATTGGCTAAGAGCGCTCACTTTGTCCCAGTCAAAAGCATGAGGACGACGACTTGGTTAACATCACTATATCATGCAGAGATCGCTTGACTTCATGGGGTACCCTCCTGTATTATTCATGACGGAGAACCTATCTTTACAAGTGAGTTTTGGAGGAGCCTACAGGAGGCACTGGGGACAAGCTACGACTTAGTACCACTGATCACCCTCAGACAGATAGACAGACAAAGAGGGTCAATAAGATTCTCTAAGATTTATTGAGGTTGTGTATCCTAGACTGTGGAGGGACTTGGGAGGAGCATGTCCCGTTAGTACAGTTCGCATACAATAATAGCTATCAGACGAGTGTTTTTATGGCTGCCTTTAAGGTACTTTATGGACAACCCTATAGACCACCTATATGCTGGTGGGAGTCTACGGATAGACTTTTACTTGGATCTAAGATAGTCAGGGAAACTTCATAAAATATAGACTTGATTTAAAGATAGATGAAAGCAGCTCAGGACTTGCAGAAGTTGTTTGTCGATCAGAGAAGGACAGACCTAGAGTTCTAGGTAGGAGATATGGTCTTTATCAAGGTGTCACCTTTGAGAAGTGATATTCAATTTGGCTTGGCAAGGAAGTTCGCGCCAAGGTTTGTGGGGCCATTCCCTGTAATAGAGACGATAGGACAAATGGCCTACATAATGATACTACCGGAGGGACTTGCAGAAGTTCACGATGTGTTCCATGTCTCGCACTTAAGGAAGTGTCTACATGATTCCACAGAGATAGTAGAGCCAAGTACCCTTGAGGATATAAAGATAGAGAAGAAGGCATCAGTCAAAAAAGTTCCTACCCGAATACTAGGATCAGAAGTTAAGAAGCTACGGAATAAGACGATCAGGCTATTTAAGGTATAGTGGCGAGAAGATAACAACAACGTGACTTGGGAATGTGAAGATAAATGTAACACCCCGCATTTTTAATATAATTAAAAATGTATATATATGCATAGATAGGTGATGTACAATGAAAATTACTTAACATGAAAGCGAAGGAAAGATTAATTCAATGGCAGTGTACGTACCGGAGAAGATAATAAAATAAGGATACTTAATTTAAATATCAGGAATTAAGTAAAATGGACATCACCATTGCGTTCATCTCGGTAGGAAATTTCCCGTACGGAACAGGGCAGGTCGACCTGGGGCTCAGGTCGTCCAGGGGGTCGACGCACCCCAGATCTGGGCAGTTTTTGTTCCTATGACGTGGTTTGACGTGATGTATGGACCAGATGGCTTCTAGGTCAATCCTAGGGCCCTAAAATGCTTTCTACACATATAAAATAGTGCCCAGACCTAAGCTAATTCATAAACAATTCCTTTTAATGCCTCCATGCCGCCAAACTTCAACCAAACATGGCCGTCGCCCCAAAGCCTTAAACTAAATTGCAAGTTCTTCAGCAACTTTGGAGTTTAATCAAATCAAGAAGCAAAATTCTTCATCAACGATTCAAGCTCTTCACCAATAATCAAATAATAAGATTAAATCAGCTTTCTACATCAAAAACAAATCGCTTATTTCTCTAATCCAGTCAAGGTGAGTGGATTGGAACTATATTTGTTGTATAATGTTGCTTCTATCGTTTACCATTCCCTATAATGAATATGATGTTAATTTAAAAAGATCTGTTATTATACAATACGTACGATTGGAATATGGGGATATTGGAATATAATCTGTAATTTTGGGGGGTTTGGGCATAACAATTGTTATTGCGTATATTGGGCATAATCTATTTTATGCAATCGAGGAATATAATCTATAATGATGAATTTATGTAAGTTTGACATAATTGTACATTGGGATTATTCAATGAAATAAAGTCGAATTGGAGATTTTGGAGCGTATTTCAATAATGAATCTTTGGATATGCTTTGAGAACATGAATCTATGCTGAATAGTGTGCAACTATGATGTTTGATATATGATGTTAACATGAAATTGTGTAAATTTAATTGGAACTATTGGATATGGAATTGGTATAATTCAATATTAACAACATGTAATTGGATAACATGGATCGGTGAAATTTATTTGTGACTTGAAAAGTAAGCCTAGAGGGTGAATTAGATTATATGAATGAACGTGGGAATGTTGGGATATATATATATATATATATATATTGGGAAAATATTGATTATATGAAATTGGGGTATAATTGGATATTGGAAATTGGCATGATTGGGTATGAATAACAGGGAATTGGTGAATTTGGCTATAATTGGATAATTTGGGTAATATGAAATTTGGCTAACTACTATGTAATTGGTGTAGTGAATGACAAATTGGAAATAAGCGTAAAAATGAAACGTAATTAAGTTGAATTTGGAACATATAACACGAATTTGGGGTTTGGGTGAAAGACGATTGTTAATGAACGCCTATGACACGAGGTTAGGCGCGTTTGTGGTGTAAGACTGCCCGAAACCGCCCAGGAAATCCAGCAACCACAAGCAGACGTCTAATGTGAGAGGTCAACGGCAAGAACTAGAGGCGTAACGGTTTATGACACGAGGTTAGGCGCGTTGTGGTATAAGTCTGCCCGGAACCGCCCGGCAAATCCAGCATCAACGAACGGACGTCTAATGTGAGAGGTCATACATCGTTACGACATTATAAATAAATTAAGAAATACTAACCATAATACGACATGAGGATGACATGGGTATGGTTAGAGGGTTAAGTGGGTGATATAAACGACATGTAAAGCATGACTAATGTGGACTTAACCGTTGTAAGACATGTGATGTAAAAAATGACTAAGGTTGACTTAACCGTAGTAAGACATGTGTCAGATATGGAAACTATAATAAAGGGGGTTAAGTGGGACACGGGTGACATATGAAATAAAATTTAGATATGCTTAACCAAATGGGACCCGTGATGGTATCCTAAATTAATTGAATTGGGTAAAGTTTAAGTAACGGGTTAAGTAAATGGAAGGGTTAAGTCAAATCTAAAATTAATGACAAGAAATGGGAATGATAAATAACCTATTATGAATAAACTTGAATAAGGCAAGAGAGGATAATAGGTGGAAATTATGACTTATGGGACAAGATAAGTTATAGGAAACGATAAGGAAGACGAGATAACTTGTGTGTAAAGATATACTTATATTAAGTGGTTCGGAAAGGAGAAATGTGAAATTAAAAATGATATAAGTTATATGAGTGGAAAAGAAGTAAATTAGAATCATATATGTTGGTTGGGTTAAGTAATCCTCTGGGTGCCAGTCTGATGTTGATTTCAATCTTCGGGGCTGGTGTTTAGAGGGTTATCCTCCTAATCAGTATGTATGTTGGATAAGGCATACTTAACTATGAATTAAGTATAACATGTTGTTGTAACCCAAAAACGGAATAGTTTATGAGGTTGGAAAATAACATGTTGTGGGCTTATTAATGGAAGTGGGTTAAGTATAAATTGAATTAATAAGCAAGGGTAACTTGGTGAATACGAAAAAAAAGGAAGCCAATGTGAATAAACGATTTAAATGAGAAAATTGACGAGGTGGCAGAAGCGCGAAATAAATGATTAAACTTAGGGTCTAATGACATATAAAACTAAGGCGCTTGAAGAAGTCCGTACGTTGTAGGATGAATAACACAACAAGGTAGATCATGATGGTGTCATAAGGCACGAGGAGAGCGCACGTTCGCTATTTTGGCGGCTCCAACGGACTGGAAGGGGAAGCACGCGGCTTCCTGAGACGTTAAAGGGGCTCCTTGTAGTCCTCTGTAGTGGTTTAGCTTCGGTCTAGGATTATAGAGTTTGGGTCTGCGCAGAACTACGAGGTGGGTGGGCCTTGACTGCTCAAGTAGGGGTCAGTCAGAATTCTGTACGCGGTGGCATTAAGGGTGGTTCGGCGATTGCCTCAGGCGAAGGTGGAGGGTCAAGACCAAACGATTGCAAGATCGTCGGACGTTGTCACCAGCAGCCTAAGGAATGCGAAAAGACAAGAGCTAACCCCTAGAGATCGTTAACCTTTGCTATCAAGGGACGGGTGCGGGGAGACCCCACATGGATGTTTAGATTATTTGCCTATTAGGGGTGGTCGCTTAGCTCGTCTGGTCTTTACTAGTTGAGGGAGGGGCTGATGTGGGGCCATAGCAACCACAGAAAAACCAGACCTGAGGGATATATGTACATTGGACACTCTTAGAGGCGGGCCCATATAGATAAAGAAAAGCCCCCGACCATGTTCCGTGTTTTCCGGTGTAGCCCTGCCACGGAACTTGGGTGCACAAGTAGAAGTTATGTGTAGTAGAAACATCGAGTACGATTGATGATACGTACGTGGGAAAGTTTAGGTACAACCATGTCTGCTATGGGTGGTGTATCGTAGACTAGAGGGCATTATTCGGTGATGGAACCAAACTCGATCGAATAGTTCGAGGATAGCAGTCAATACGCTTACGTAGCACAGCGATAGTGGTTCTATGCGGATGTAGCATTGTACGTTACTATGGCATAGGATGAGAGACTGCGCATATTACTGTGGCGAAACAGCGGAGACAGTGCGAGTGGGGTATCACGGGGTGTACCTCAGTTTGGGGGTAGCTACATATACACTATATTAGGTTAATCTGCTAGGGGGTAGATGGGTGTGACGTGTGCGTAAGCTTTGAGTGCTAATAACACGTAACCTAATAAATAAGAAAGTGTAATTGAACGATATATGTAGGATTATTCAAGAAGTGTAGTTTAAATTCATTCACACAGAACTTATGTTCTGACCCCCTCCTCATAACATTCGCAGGTTAGATAGAGACTTGTAGCTTTGGGAATACTAATTTAGCAGTATTGTGATTAAGGTAAAGCTATGTTTTAAATATATTATATTTTACTCCTTCCTCTATAAGGTGTTTTCCGAACTCTAACATATCTCTTTTCTTTGTCTTTTTCTGCAGGATACCAGAGTAACCAACTCGGGTTTCGGTGGATTGGATTTTTGAAAAGAAAATCGCTCCGTCAGAATCCGGGTTGTTACATCTGGTATCAGAGCTTCGGTTTAGTGATCTTAGGGAGATATTGAGTGAACGTATTTTTATTTTCTAATATATATATATATATATATATATATATATATATATATATATATATAAACCTAAATGCATAAAGTAGCCCACTAGGTAGGGAAAGAGTTGGGATATTTAGTTTGTACACTAAAGTAATAAACATAGAATTTTTTAGACCCTTAGGTGGTTTGGTTGGATAGTGTACAATATGAATTGGTATTTGAGAAAGAAAGTGTCTCATAGAATTAAAACTAGAATGTTATTTCAGAGTAATGGGTTCGTAAGTGAAACCTTATAGATTGGAAAAGGTTAAGATGTGGAAAACGGATTAGGAATATATATAGTCGAGAGAATTGAATTTGCATAAGTGCCTAGGAAAGCCTAGTCGAGTTGAAGACCCGCTTTGAGTCTAACCCAATGATAAGCTTTTAAGAACTTGAATCTGTAAGAGTGTTTGTGGTATTTTTCCAAGTTTTGATCTTAAAAGTATTTTGATGTTTTTAGTGCATGATGGGTTTTAAAGTAAAGTGAGGTATATTAGGTAAAACAATGATTTCTTGTTTTAAAAATAATTCTCTCATGAAAAGGTGCATATTATGGAGCATAAATAGATCGCTAGTTTTCATATATGAAAAGAAGTTTTGAAATCTCTATTCGGTTAACAATAAATTTTGATTATTGTTTTAAAATGAAATTTTGTTGGGTAAAAAAAATCAGCGGTAGAGTACAAGAATAGAGTAGATATTTGCGCCTTAGCAACCAAAGTTAACATTGTAAATAGGAACGGTATAACTCACTAGTCATCCTTGTCTACTCCAGTTTGTGATTTGATTTTTTTTTTCAATTTTAATTTGTAACATTTTTTATGGTTTAGCAAAAGCAAGTTTTTGAGAAAAGAATAAAAGTTTTACCACTTTAGTTTTTTTTTTGAAAGAAGAATGTAATAAAAAGAAAGAAGGCCAAACCATGTTTTAAAAATGGAGTTGTTAAGGATTAAGGCCTGGAAAGAACGAGATAAAGTTAAAGCTATTAGAACCAACTGGGAATTGGTTGAGATGAGAAATTCTCTGAGTATCAATCTGATGTTGATTTCGGACTTCGGGGTTGATACTTAAAGAGTTATTTTCTTGCCAATTTACAGTAAGGGATTAGATAATATTAAACTAATGGAAAATTTCTCATGGAATGGATAAGCATTGAGAAACCTAGGTTTGTTGCTTGAGAAAAAGAAAAAGGATTATTGCTTGAAAGAGAAGTAAAGGCTAGTAATACACAGCATGGACTAGTGGTGACTACTAGGTAGTGAAGGGCAAGCAAGTGTATAGATCCTGTTGAGTGGACTCGTGACATAAGTCCTAAGATTCTTGGCCCATAGTAGTAGATGTGTAGGATGCTGTTTAAGTTGAAAACAAAAAGGCTTATTTGAAAATAATAAACTTAAGTAATTTGATTAAGTCAAATAAGCTAAGAAGGAAACTAGCGTAACTAAAAATAAAACAACAGAATCAATCAAGCAGCAAAACGAGATGGGAAAAGAAAATGGAAATCTTAAGAAAAAGATGAATAAATATTAATTTTTTCCAAGATAAGTGGAAAAAGAGAAGAAATTTTCTTATGCGATTGTACTTGGATAGGAAAATAGGAAATCTTCATAGAATAGTCATATAAAAATCAAAGTACGATTAGAAAAGAAAAACGGAGGATATGAATTTTTCAGTTTTACACCTTTTCGTAACATAAGAAATTGAATTTGGAAAATCAGATTTTTCTAAATTTCGAATTTAATGATGGTTGGTAGGATTTTGGATGCTAAAATTGGATGAACTATGCTCTTACTCTTTAAGAGTGTAGGAAAATGTGGATGAAAAACGTTTTGAATTTTCAAAAATATTGCATTCATATATAACTGCAAGTATATCTAGAATGTGAGCATCATGTTTTGAAAGATTTTTTAAAATTTGCACACATATAGGTGGATCGAAACTAGGCATACATACTTTACTATGATGTATCTCACTTTGCACATGTGCACAATGTTTGCAACAATTGGATGCACACTTGATGGATGCATGTTGCGAGGGATTCTATTTTACTCTTATCGAATTTCGGGGACGAAATTCTTTAAGGTGGGAGAATGTAATACCCCGCATTTTTAATATAATTAAAAATGTATATATATGCATAGATAGGTGATGTACAATGAAAATTACTTAACATGAAAGAGAAGGAAAGATTAATTCAATGGTAGTGTACGTAACGGAGAAGATAATAAAATAAGGATACTTAATTTAAATTATCAGGAATTAAGTAAAATGGACATCACCATTGTGTTCGTCTTGGAATTCTACATGAAATAGAGTCCAAGTTTTCGAAAATCGGACTCCGTTTGAACGAGTTATGGCCTTCGGAAGGTTCAAAATAGTTCGAAATTCGACCCAGGCATTTGGGCGGGAAATTGCCCACCCAGAACAGGGCAAGTAGACCTGGGGGTCGACCTGGGGGTCAGGTCTACCTACCCCCTAGGAGGTTGACCTGGGGGCCGACCTACCCCAGATCTGGGCTGTTTTTGTTCCTGTGACGTGGTTTGACGTGATGTACGGACCAGATGGCTTCTAGGTCAATCCTAGGGCCCTAAAATGCTCTCTACACCTATAAAATAGTGCCTAGACCTAACCTAATTAATAAACAATTCCTTTTGACGCCCCCATGCCGCCAAACTTCAACCAAACACGGCCGCCGCCCCAAAACCTTAAACTAAAATTGCTAGTTCTTCAGCAACTTTGGAGTTTAATCAAATCAAGAAGCAAAATTCTTCATCAATGATTCAAGATCTTCACTAATAATCAAATAAGAAGATTAAATCAGCGTTCTACGTCAACAACAAATCGCTTATTTCTCTACTCCAGTCAAGGTGAGTGGATTTGAACTATATTTGTTGTATAATGTTGCTTCTATCGTTTACCATTCCCCATAATGAATATGATGTTAATTTAATAAGATCTATTATTTTATTTATGCCTACGTTTGAGTTCTCTCCTTTTTAACATTTCCCCTTTTATTTTTGAATCTAGGTTATCTCGAACCCTGACGAAATCTTATTATACAATACGCGCGATTGGAATATGGGGATATTGGAATATAACCTGTAATTTTGGGGTTTGTGGCATAACAATTGTTATTGCATATATTGGGAATAATCTATTTTATGCAGTCGAGGAATATAATCTATAATGTTGAATTTATGTAAGTTTGACATAATTGTACATTGGGATTATTCAATGAAATAAAGTCGAATTGGGGATTTTGGAGCTTATTTCAATAATGAATCTTTGGGTATGCTTTGGGAACATGAATCTATGCTGAATAGTGCGCAACTATGAATTTTGATTTATGATGTTAACATGAAATTGTGTAAATTTAATTGGAACTATTGGATATGGAATTGGTATAATTCAATATTAACAACATGTAACTGGATAACATGGATTGGTGAAATTTATTTGTGACTTGAAAAGTAAGCCGAGAGGTTGAATTAGATTATATGTATGAATGTGGGAATGTTGGTATATATATATATATTTATTGGGAAAATATTGATTATATGAAATTGGGGTATAATTGGATATTGGAAATTGGCATGTTTGGGTATGAATAACATGGAATTGGTGAATTTGGCTATAATTGGATAATTTAGGTAATATGAAATTTGGATAACTATTATGTAATTGGTGTAGTGAATGACAAATTGGAAATAGGCATAAATATGAAATGTAATTAAGTTGAATTTGGAACATATGACATGAATTTGGTGTTTGGGTGAAAGACGATTGTTAATGAACGCCTATGACACGAGGTTAGGTGCGTTTGTGGTGTAAGACTGCCCATAACTGCCCGACAAATCCAGCAACCACAAGAGGACGTCTAATGTGAGAGGTCAACGACAAGAACTAGAGGTGTAACGGTTTATGACAGGAGGTTAGGCGCGTTGTGGTATTAGTCTGCCTGGAACCGCCCGACAAATCCAGCAGCCACGAACGGACGTCTAATGTGAGAGGTCATACATCGTTATGACATTATAAATAAATTAATAAATACTAACCAATATAAGACATGGGGGTGACATGGGTATGGTTAGAGGGATAAGTGAGTGATATAAATGACATGTAAAGCATGACTAATGTGGACTTAACTGTTGTAAGACATGTGATGTAAAACACGACTAAGGTAGACTTAACCGTAGTAAGACATGTGTAAGATATGGAAACTATAATAAAGCGGGTTAAGTGGGACACGGGTGACATATGAAACAAAATTTAGATATGCTTAACCAAATGGGACACGTGACGGCATCATAAATTAATTGAATTGGGTAAAGTTTAAGTAACAGGTTAAGTAAATGGAAGGGTTAAGTCAATTGTAAAATTAATGACAAGAAATGGGGAATGATAAATAACCTATTATGAATAAACTTGAATAAGACAAGAAAGGATAATAGGTGGAAATTATAACTTATGGGACAAGATAAGTTATAGGAAACGATAAGGAAGACGAGATAACTTATATATAAAGATATACTTAAATTAAGTGGTATGGAAAGGAGAAATGTGAAATTAAAAATGATATAAGTTATATGAGTGGAAAAGAAGTAAATTAGAATCACATATGTTGGTTGGGTTGAGTAATTCTCTGGGTGCCAGTTTGATGTTGATTTTGGTCTTCCGGGCTGGTGTTTAGAGGGTTATTCTCCTAATCAGTATGTATGTGGGATAAGGCATACTTAACTATGAATTAAGTATAACATGTTGTTGTAACCCAAAAAGGGAATAATTTATGAGATTGGAAAATAACATGTTATGGGCTTATTAATGGACTTAAGTGGGTTAAGTACAAATTGAATTAATAAGCAAGGGTAACTTGGTGAATATGAAAAAAATAGGAAGCTAATGTGAATAACCAAGTTAAATGAGAAAGTTGATGAGGTGGCACAAACGTGAAATAAATGGTTAGACTTATGGTCTAATGAAATATAAAACTAAGGCGCTTGAAGCAGTCCATATGTTGTAGGATGAATAACACAACGAGGCAGATGATGATGGTGTCATAAGGCACATGGAGAGCGCACGTTCGCTATTTTGGCGGCTCCAACGGACGAGAAGGGGAAGCACGCGGCTTCCTGAGACGCTAAAGGTGCTCCTGGTAGTCCTCTGTAGTGGTTTAGCTTTGGGCTAGGATTACAGAGGTTGGGTCTGCATTGAACTACTAGGTAGGTGTGCCTTGACTTCTCAAGTAGGGGGCAGTCAGAATGCTGTACGTGGTGGCATTAAGGGTGGTTCGACGATTGCCTCAGGCGGAGTTGGAGGGTCGAGACCAAACGATAGCAAGATCGTCGGGCGCCTGTCACCAACATCCTAAGGAATGAGAAAAGACAAGAGCTAACCCCTCGTGATCGTTTACCTTTGCTATTAAGGGACAGGTGCTGGGAGACCCCACATGGATGTTTGGATTGTTTGCTTGTTAGGGGTGGTCGCTTAGCTCGTGTGGTCTTTACTAGTTGAGGGAGGGGCTGAGGTGGGGCCATAGCCACCGTAGAAAAACCAGACCCGAGGGATATCTGTACGTTGGACACTCTTAGAGGCGAGCCCGTACAGATATAGAAAAGCTCCCGACCGAGTTCCGTGTTTTCTGGTGTAGCCCTGCCACAGAACTTGGGTGCAGAAGTAGAGGTTATGTGCAGTAGAAACATCGAGTACGATTGATGATACGCACGTGGGAAAGTCTAGGTACAACCATGTCTGCTCTGGGTGGTGTATCGTAGACTAGAGTGCATTATTCGGTGACGGAACCAAACTCGATCGAATAGTTCGAAGATAGTAGTCAGTAAGCTTACGTAGCACAGCGATAGTGGTTCTATGCAGACGTAGCGTTGTACGTTACTATGGCATAGGATGAGGGACTGCGCATATTACTGTGGCGATACAGAGGAGACCGTGCGAGTGGGGTATCACGGGGTGTGCCTCAGTTTGGGGTAGCTACATATACACTATATTAGGTTAATCTACTAGGGGGTAGATGGGTGTGACGTGTGTGTAAGCTTTGAGTGCTAATAACACGTATAACCTAATAAATAAGAAAGTGTAATTGAACGATATATGTAGGATTATTCAAGAAGTGTAGTTTAAATTCATTCACACAGAACTTATGTTCTGACCCCCTACTCATAACATTCGCAGGTTAGACAGAGACTTATAGCTTTGGGAATACTGATTTAGCAGTATTGTGATTAAGGTAAAGCTATGTTTTAAATATATTATATTTTACTCCTTCCGCTGTGAGGTGTTTTCCGAACTCTGACATATCTCTTTTGTTTGTCTTTTTCTGCCGGATACCAAAGCAACCAACTCGGGTTTCAGTGGATTGGATTTTTGAAAGGAAAATTGGTCCATCGGAATTCGGGTTGTTACAATAAGATTCACGCTTCTTTTTCATTTCTCTTTGAGAGTACGTTCTTAATTCCTTTCTAAGCTTTTGGATTTGAATCTATTTTCGTATCGTTTGAATCTCGATTCTTAGCTAGCAGCCTACAGATGATAGGAATGGTTTAAAACATGTTAACAGAACATGTTATGGTTGAATGGATTCATGTGGATGCAAGTGGTTGCTAGTGGATCCATATACACACACTACGCAGTAGATTAAGGATCGGCTGAACTACAACACTTACATATTGCATATGGATGTGTGCGCATTTTAATTTACTTTAAATATGGACGGAAATGGTTGAATCGTCACTTGGATGTTGAATTTTGGTGAATGGTTGTTGCACACATATAGAATTTATGTATATTATTAGGACTCTTTTGCATACGTAATGGATGCATGACACGGGCATGAATTCCATTAAGGAGGTCAACTGAATTAGTAGACCGCCTAATTCCGCATTAGCTTAAGGACATATACACAACACTTTTTCGTATGTTCAAACAAAGCATTGGAAATTTTAAGGACAACGTATGCTAGTGGTTGATGGTTGAGTAGTAGGGTGTAGAAGAAAGTTGATAATAGTCATAACATTCTTCTAACTTGGAGATTTCAGGGGTGAAATCCTTCAAGGAGGGGAGAATGTAACACCCCAAATTTTAGTAAACATTAATTATACAAAGAAGATTAATAAATCAAGTAATAATTAAAATAATATTCAGAATTTGGTAAAATTAATTTCACCATTGCATTCGTTATGAAATTCTGATTCAAATAGACTTTTAGTTTGTGTAAATAGGACTAAAAATGAACAAGTTATGATCAATCAAAATTTTAAAATAAAATAAGAAAAAATTAACTAATGATCAGAATAAATTAACGGTAGGTGACCCAGCCTATGTATGGGTCGACCCCTATGTCGACCCACATATAAGGTGGGTCGACCCATTTTGAACTAGGCACGAGCTTATGCCTGGCCGATGATGCCTATTTCTATAATATTCTTTTCTGATGCATTGCTGATGTGTCTTCTATGGTTTAGAAAAAAAAAACTAATTTCTATGGACTAAATCCTTCCATACCTATATATAGACTACAACCCTTCACGTCTTCCCCACATCTATTCTTCTTCATCTCCTTAGCGTCCACTCCATTATACTCTAAAAACAAATTTGGGGAAAAGTTAGGGGCTGTCAAATTATAGATCTGAAAGGATATTCTTCTTTTTCAAAGGCTTTTTTCTAGATCTAGAACAATTCTCTATGAATTTTTAGATTAGCATTCTAAATAAAAAGAATTAAGATTGTAAAGTAGATTGAATCTGAAAGTTTGATAATTATAGTGTTAATAAGTTGGTTATTTACAACTTAATGTTCATTTTTTTACTGTCTATTGTTTACTCCTTTTTATTTGTTATTTATTTATAAGTAAATTATACTTTTTATCCCTTCTCTCTCATTATTTTATTTACAGTCTTGTAATGCCTTTTTATTCGTTTTGTTATTTCTGAGCCTAGATCTATTTCTCTTTCTCCTTTGTATTTGCGTTGAGCTTAGGCCAACAAGAACCTAGACCTTTACCGTTTAATTTGCGTAAAAATTGGAATAACAGGAAAGAATGATAAAAGGGGATCTTTAGCATATTGAGAATTGATGAATTATGGGCTATAAATTGTGATAAATTCTAATGGAAGAATATGCAAATTTGTGAATTTGAATAAGCTATACTTAATTATACATTAAGTAAACATGTTATTAGAGAACGTGTGAATTGGAATAAAATATACTCGATTATACATTAAGTAAACATATTATTAGAAAACATATGAATTGGAATAAAATATGCTTAATTGTACATTAAATAACTTGTAATTGAAAAACATCTGAGCAGTGATGCATTGGCTCTACGTGACTTGGGGAAGGGTTGTGTAAAAAGATCACATTTAACTAGAAATGTTAATTACAACCTAGTATATAACACAAGACTATGTTGAGCTTATTAATGAACTTAAATGTGTTAAGTTAAACCTATCTGACTAATAAGCTAATGGGTCCATTTCGGTAAGATAAAAGGGACCCGTAGAAATTCTAGTTAACTTGGGGACCAAGTCTAGTGGTGACTTATGTCAGATACTTTGTTTCTTGTCAGGAACCTATGTCCATCAGTATCCCTGTTATTATCGTCAGATTCTCATGGTAGGTAGAGGCTAAGGCATGCTTTACTGATTTGGATAGTAAGAGGCTCTAAAAGAGGTGGGTACGGTTGCGTTACTGAGGAACTACGAGCGTGCATTTCTCCGAACAAGGAAGATAAGACTCTATAACGCCTATGATTTAGGCTGTGTCTTTTTAGCTGAGGAGTTCGGGACTGGTAACCCTGAATGCCATAGTTGGCACAGGTTATTCACATTCTATATAAGAAGCCAATCACTAGGTAGAAATTAGGTAAAGCCTAATTACGATGTTCTAATAGTTGGTGCAGAAACTCTGGGGATGTTAATGAGAAGCTTATCTTGCTTCGTAGTTTATACTTTACTACATTTTCATGTCCATTACTATCCATATATCTGAATACTTCATTATCTTATGATTATGCTAAAAATACTAGTACTTGCCAGACTTATGTCTGACCTAGTTTGTTTCTCTATCTCTCTCCCTCTTTCTTCTCTCCTCAGGCTATTAGGGTGAAGGATCGCAGTAGTGACTTTTGACCTTTTGATTCAGGTTTGACTTGAGCCATTTCTTAGTTCATGTATTGCTTCAGTACTTGCTTTATGACTATTGTAGTGACTTATGATGGAGATGACTTTTGTGGTTTTATTCTTGTACTCTGATGTTTTTCTTTCATCAAGACAGTTTGTTTTATTATAATGATTCCATTATAATGCTGTTATTAGTTTAATAATAAATATTTTAAAAAGTTTCCTCTGTAATTTACATTTTGTCCTGTGAATTTAGTCTGTGTATTGAAACTTTACACCTATTGCTCTTCACAAAACTTAATGCATATATATATATGGGCGACATTAGGGGATGTGGATGCCATAATGATATTATGATTCAGTTAAATAATCATTTTTTATCACAAATGTTAATATTATAGACGATGGTAGCAAATGTAGTGTTAACTTTGGGTCTTAGGGAATGGGGTGTTACGGACGCTCTAACATATCGCTGTTTCGGGACTGTGGTTTCCCATACCAAGTGATAATATAAAAAAATCAGACAAATGGTTTGTGTGATGACCGCCCATAACATCCACGCTATACAAGAGAAAAAGTGCCTGAAAGGTATGCAAGGCAGCCATGGACGATCACCAGACTAGGTAAACACAAGCGAAACTTGTCGTAAATTCACAGCACAAGGATACAATATAATAGAACATATACAATAGGCAGTAATAGTGAAGTAGAAACACTGGACTTTCATACAACCAGAAAGTAATATCCACAAACTTGGAAACAACGTTTATACAAAGTCGCCTCACTACATCACTCTAAAAAGAAAACAACGGGAATCCAATTATTAGATAGTAGTAAAACTAGTACGTGAGCCTCCTGCTCGCCATCGATCAACATCATTGTCCTCACTAAAGAATTACCTGTCACTTGTTACTTAGTCTACCCATCCACAACTGGATGAACATCCCAAGGTAATAAGAGGAAACATAAAACTTGAGTCAGACAACAGTCTTAGTGAGTGATAAAACAACTATCAAACTTCAACAATAAAGTGTATGAGAAGGGATAGACAAATATACTAATCTACCCACAATACTAGAGAAGAACCCAACCTTATCTTCCCCACATCGGACAGTGATAGCCTTTACAATCCATTCAACCAAAGGAATAACAATTCATACATGGGAACCAAAACAACCAATGATAACATTTATAACATCCAGATTACATAGGTCTCACGCAGACAACCCTAATCGAGTTTAACATCCCTCAAGCATACTTCCCAGAGGCCTAAACCAATATCAGTCAAGCACTCAAGAAACACCCCCTTGACTTTGGATAATCCACGTGAGATGGTAGAAACAGAACAACCAATCATCCATGACTGACTCTGGCTATCACCTCCAATCTTGCTTTGAAACAATAGTTAATCGTATGACGGCCAACCTTGCCATAGGTCAAAGGCTAATGGTAACCCCGATTATAGCATAAACTCTATATGTCCAACCTTGACAATGTCCAACCTTGACAACTAGGCCTTCCTCCAAGGCCCAGGGTACTAGACCTACAACCTGTCTTTTAGACGTCTCTAGTGTATCCCTGCTTCGAGCCTGCTAGAACTTATGACAACGATAATCTCTCGGTCTTCACATCTCTAGTCACCCAACCTGATGACTTTTCAGGGCTCAAGCAACCTTCTCGAGCAACCATCATCCACCAGCTCACAACCTTTGGGTTGCCATCTCATTCGTTGTTCTACACCGATGAATGAGCACCTTTCAACAGGTAACACCCCATAATTTTAAAATATTAAAATTAGCAGATTAAAGAATACTTAATTTTTAGAAGAAGAATTAAGGGAAATGGGTTGAGCCATTGTGTTCATCTCGGAATTCTGCTTAGGATAGGGTCCAGGTTTGCGTAAATCGGATATCGTATGAAGAAGTTATGAAACTTAGAAGATTTCAGTTTAAAGCAAAATTTAATTAAATAATAATTAAATAACCATATCAGTTCAAAATACGAAATCCAACCCAAAATAGATGAGCAGGAAATTTCCCGCTCGTGGGTGTCGACCCCCCAAGGGGAGTCGACTGGGGAGTCGACTCGCCTATAGGGGTGTCGACTGGCGAGTCGACCCTCCTATAGGGTGTCGGCCCTCATCGGCCAGATCTGTAGCTGGATGACGTGTTTTTCTAGTCTGGATGTTTAGGATGGTTCCTAATCTAATTTAAAGGCCCTAATACACCTATAAATAAACACTAAACCTAACCCTAATCTCATTGTTTTCATCCATGGCGCCTCCATGCTACTCTAATCGAAACTAGACTTTCTTTTCCACCAAAACAAATCAGAATAGGAGTATTACAATTAGAAGACTAGATCTACAAACAATCAAAGTAGAGATTATTCAAGATCAGATTTACTACAACAACACCTAATTCTCTTTTCTAAGAATCCTATCACTGTGAGTCTATGTTACTATCACACATACTTAAATTAAAAAGTATTGTGATAGGATTGTAAATTGGATCTAATATATATGCCTGTAAATAAGATGAATCATATCAAGTTTTGTAATTTGTTATCCTTTAGATTCATACCCAATTGCTATAATCATATGCCTATGCGATCTATTTTTTCATTATTCTTTTCACATGCATGTTTATATGTTTATGCCAATTTTGATGTTTTGATTCTCTCCCCTTCTTCTTTTCCTTTTTCCTTTTGATATTAGGCTAACTGCGAGCCTAAGCATATTGCATTGAGATTTACATACGATTAACGTTGGAATGATTGGGAAAAATTGGGAAATATGTAATAAAATGAGATTATTGGCATAAATTGTTGGTAACCATGGAAATTGGTTTAGGCATGATTGAGTATAACTTGTACAGATGAGATTTGGCAAAAATTGGTTTGGGTATAATTGAGTATGATTTGTATACATAAGATTTGGGATAAATTGTTAATAACTATGAAAATTGGTTTGGGCATAATTTGGTATAACTTATACACATGAGATTATAGGCATAATTTGGATGTGAAATTATAAACATAATTTAGATTTGAAATTATGGGTAATTGGAATATATTATAATCCAAGATTTGAAATTGGTACTTGAATCAAGAAAGTGAAAATAAACGCCTAAGACACGAGGTCAAATTCGGATCGCGGTAAAAGCCTGCTAGGAACCGCCCGGAATATCCCGCAACCGCAATTTGGTAATCTAATGTGAGAGGTCAAAGGCAGAAACTAGATGCGTAATAGTGCAATGACACGAGGTTAGATTCGGATTGCGGTATAAGCCTTCCTGGAACCGCCCGGAATATCCATCAACCGCAAACTGTAATCTAATGTGGGAGGTCTTGCAAGATTTTGGTTATAATGAATTAATGAACACTTAACCAAGATAAGACATGTGGTAAGACTTGGGAATAATAAAGGGTTAAGTGGGTAACACGGGTAGCATGTGAAACATAACAAAAGCACTTAACCAAAACGAGACATGGGGATAAAAAGGGGTTACGTGGGAATTCCTAGTGGGGACCAAGCTTAGGAGGGTAGCTTGTGTCAAGTGTGTGGACCTTTTTCAACTAGTAACCCATTTTAGTATCTATATGAGCTCGAACTAGGTCGAGGACATGGACACACTTACTGGGGTTGATTGTAAGAGGTCAATAAAGAGTTAGCGATGGCAGTGCAAGTCCAATGAAGTCATGTACATGCGTGTGTCCGGGCTAGTAGGTAAGACGTTTCATCATGCAGGTATAAGCTGTACATTTCAGTAGTATCGGGGTTTCCACCTTATGGAGTGATACACTCTATTGTGGGACCAGCATAGGTATATACGAGGTTAGGGAGTCGATCGAATGGGACGGGTAGTGGGTACAACTAGTGGGGATAGGAGCTAGTTGGCACCTATGATAGTAACTAGAAGCACACAAAACTACCATTGTTATATTTGTTTAAGAGGGATCATCTTTTAGTATGTAACTAGTATATAGGTACAGTGCAGAGCATATCTTATAGTGGTTAGGAGCGCAGTCTATGTTCTATCTTGCTTACCTTGTTTACCTTGTCATATCTACTTATGTTACAGTCATCTCTTATATCCAGTTTATGTTCTTATCCTATTACTTTACTGATTATATTGTTAAAGTCACTGGACTGGCCAGACTATATGTCTGACCCTTTTTGTTTCGCCTCTTTACTTTCTCCCTCCCACAGGTCCTCAAGGTAGGATTAGTGGAGCTTGACTCAGATTTCTTTCTTCTTGTAGTGCTTGGAAGTGTTGAAAGTAATTGTCATCTTTATCTCTTTTCCATTATGGCTATTTGGAGTGGGATTACGTTTTTAATTTTATGTACTTTGATAATAATTTTGTTCAAGATGGATATTTGTGTACTTGGCATTTGTATATGGTTTTGACGTTGTAACCAGGCATGTTTTGCTTTTCCACTGCAATGAATAAATTTTGAATTTTCTAAAGTACCATTTTATATATCTGTCTTGTGATATTCTGTTCTATACTCTTATAATACTCCATGAAAGTTAATGCGTTCCCTTAGTGAGTGGCATTAATGGACGTGGGGTGTTACACGTGGTATTAGAGCTGAAGGTTACCAGAACAGATAAAAGATTTTGAAATCCGTTTTCAAAAGCATTTCTAAAAAAGAATTATTTTTGGAAGCATGTTATAAAGAGGGTATTTTCAAGAGAACGGTTTATTATGAAAAACATAATCCCCAAAAGCCATATATCTATCTTTCGATTCTCTGTTTTGAATCTTTCCCTTTTTCCTTTCAGCATGTCTGGGGAACCCGATATTCCCCAGGGCGTACAGATACCAGGTTGGTTCAGAAGGTATCTGCAGGCTAGGGCTCCTGCCGCAGGCCCAGCAAATGTTCCTCCTCCCCAAGCAGCAGCCGCTCCTCCTCCCCCCTCCCTCCATGTAGACGTTTTTTCTAATATATGCAAAGACTTCCGTGCGATAGGCGGAAAACCTTTTTATGGAACTGAGACGTTTGTTGAGGCTCGGAATAGGCTCAAGGAAGTGGAGGCCTTATTTGTTATCTTTGAGATATACGATGGAAGGAAGGTTTGGTTAACTGCTTGGTTGATGAAGGTTGAATCTTCATTTTGGTGGGAAGTAACTAATGGAGGATGTACAATGGAGATGTGGGTGGTTTTTAGACAAAGGTTCGAGTTGAAATTTCTTTCACAAGCAGAGGAGAGTTTATAAATGGAGAGGTTCTTGGCTTTTAAACAAGGGAGTTTGTCTGTGAAGTAGTACGTTAACAAGTTTAACCAGTTCGCAAGGTTTGGTATGGAATTAGTTAATACACCACATAAGAAGGCCTTGAGATTTGCCAAGGGTCTAAATGAACCATTACATGGGTTGGCTATGTCCCACATTCCTTTGGGGGCTACTTTTGAGAATCTTGTTGATATGGCGTTGATACATGAAGAGGAGAAAGGTGCTAATAAGGCACAGGATAAGAAAGGGGATCCAAAGAAGGCACAACAAGAACAAAAGAAGGGCGGTAAGGATAACAAGGGCTCAGAGAAAATAAAGTGTCACAATTGTGGAATATCTGGCCATTTGAAGAAGGACTGTAGGAAGAAAAAGAGGACGGGTTGCTTCCAATGTGGTGAGGCAGGACATATGATTAAAGACTGCCCAAGGAGGCAAGGACAAGGGCAAGGACAAGGATAGAGGACATGACCTACTTCTGGAGGGCAGGTTCATGCTCTCGTGGAAGCTACGCAAGAGAGAGGTAGAAACATTTCTGTTGAAAGTTTGATTTTCCTTTTCAATCATCCTGTATGTATTTTGTTTGATTCTGGCGCTTCACATTCTTTTATATCTTCTTCTGTTGTTAAGTCTCTACACCTAGATACTAGTATAGTAGTGGATCCTGTTGTTGTCCCAAATCCTATTGGGGGTACGGCTCATCTGTCTATGTTATGTCGGGATTTGAGAATATCTGTGTATGGCATTGAGTTCGAATGCAACGCTTATTTGCTTGGTTTCACGGGCTATGGGTTGATTCTAGGTATGGATTGGCTAGCCATGTATGATGCCATTCTCAACTGTGAAAAGAGGGTAGTTAGAATGTTGACTAGTTTGGGTAATACTCTTGATATCTCATGCGACCCTAAGGGTTCTGTTATGCTTAGCTACCTAGAATCTCTTGACACATCTATTGATGATTTGCAATCTGTTCGAGTAGTCCATGAGTATGCAGATGTCTTTGAGGAGGTTAGGGGATTACCTCCAAAATGGAAGACAAATATCCGTATATACTTGGTCGATAATGCAAAGCCAGTTGCATTGCATGTGCGCCACATGGCTCTAAGAGAAAGGAGGGAGCTTAGTAAACAAGTGAAAGAGTTGCTTGAGAAAGGGTTCATAAGAAGAAGTATCTCGGAGTGGGGTGCTCCAGTTGTTTTTGCTACGAAGGCTGATGGTTTGCTTATATTGTTCGTGGACTATAGGAAGCTGAATAAGCTTACGAAGAAGAACAAACACCCATTACAAAGGATAGATGACTTGTTCAATAGTTGGTTGGTGCTTTAGTTTTCTCGCAGTTGGGCTTAGCTACAAGATTTCATCAGTTGATGGTAGCTGAGGATAGTATAGATAAGACTGCTTTTTGGACTCATGATGGTTTCTTCGAGTGGCATGTCATGCCTTTTGGTTTGACGAATGCACCTGCATATTTCATGGACTTGATGAGTAGGGTGTTTAGGGAGTTTCTAAACATATTTGTAGTAGTCTTTGTGGATGATATCTTTATATTCTCTAGAAGCGAGGGAGAACATGCCCTACATCTTAGGAAAGTCTTAGAGACCCTTCGAGCACTTCAACTCAAAGTTAAATTCTCCAAATGTCATTTTTGGAGGAAGGAATTGAGGTTCTTAGGGCACGTGGTCTCCAAGGAAGGGGTAACAGTGGATCCCGCGAAGGTGGTAGCATCCAAGATTGGAAGATTCCTTGGAATGCAACGGAAGTAAGAAGTTTTCTTGGTTTGGCAGGCTATTATAGAAAGTTCATCAAGGACTCTGCTAAGATATTAGCCCCACTTACACGGTTGACGAAAAAGAATTTGACCTTTTCTTGGGATGTTGACTGTGACGATGCTTTCCAACGTTTAAAGAGGGCTTTGATGACAGCTCCAGTTTTAGTTTTGTCGGATGGGAGTAAACCATTCACCGTGTATACTGATGCTTGCGAGACAGTGCTTGGCGCAATTTTGATGCATGATGGAAGGGTGATATGCTATGGTGGAAGGTAGTTAAAGGTCCATGAGAAGAATTACCCTGCCCACAACTTAGAGTTAGCTGCCATAGTTTTTGCGCTTATGTCTTGGCATCACTATTTGCTTGGAGATAGGTTTGAATTGTGTATAGACCATAAGTCACTTAAATACTAGTTCTCTCAAAAAGATCTAAACTTAAGGCAACAGAGGTGGATGGAGTTCTTAGCATCCTATGATTTTGAGATTGCATATACCCCTAGCAAGGGTAACGTCGTGGCTGACGCCTTGAGTTGAAAGAGGTTGACTTTGAGTCTTTTGTTTGTCGAGCAGCAGAATTTAGAGTACATATCTACCTTTGATTTTAGACCCTCTATCGATTATGTACCCGGTCTATTGGCATCGTTAGTGGTACGACCTACGCTTTTGGGACAGATTGGACCGACATAGCGGGATGGCCCACAACTGATAGAGATAGTAGACATGCTCATAAGAGGGGAGTCTTCGTGCCATCTTAGTAGGTATACAATAGACGAAAAAGGTTGGTTGCGTAGGGATGGAAGACTTTGCATATCACGAGACGAGAGATTGAGAAGGACAATCCTTGAAGAAGCACATCGTTCTAAGATGACCACATACCCGGTGGTGATAAGATGTATAGGGACATGAAGCGAGTTTTCTTTCGGGCCGGAATTAAGAAGGATGTGGCTGAGTTCGTTTCTAGATGCTTAGTGTGCGAGCAAGTCAACGCTGAGCAAAAGAAGCCTGGCGGTTTGCTTCACCCTTTAGAGGTTCCACAGTGGAAATGGGAAAGTGTTTCCATGGATTTCTTCGACGGGTTGCCGAGGTCAAGGAAGGGTAATACGGGGATTTGGGTAGTAGTAGATAGACTTACCAAGAGCGCCCATTTCATTCCAGTTAAGAGTAAAAGAACAACGACATGGTTAGCATCTGTTTTATTTTCGAGAGATAGTTCGTCTACATGGCATACCTTCCAGTATCGTAAGCGATCTAAATCCCATTTTTACTAGTAAGTTTTGGAAGAGCATGCAAGAGGCGGTAGGAATGCAATTGTGTTTGAGCACCGCTTATCACCCTCAGACGGATGGTCAAACAAAAAGAGTGAATCGAATTCTAGAAATCGTTAAGGACGAACCACTATAGATTCAGTGTGTTTTAAGTATTTTCTTTCATTTCTAGTCATTAATCTCTGCAAATTCAGACAATTTAGGTGTTAGAGCCACAATTTGGTCTAACATATAGTTTACTGTTTTTACTTTATTGTTTACGGTTTATGGTTTATTGTTTACGATTTATGTTTTATTGTTTATGGTTTACCGTTTATGGTTTACCGTTTATGGGTCATGGTTTATGGTTTATTGTCTATGATTTATCATTTATGGCTTAATGTTTATGGTTCATGGCTTTATTTTATATAGTTTATTGTTTATACTTTATTGGTTATGGTCTATGGTTTATTGCTTATAATTTATTATTTATGGTTTATGGTTTATTGTTTATGGTTTACGGTTTATTGTTTATGATTTATCATTTATGGCTTAATGTTTTTGGTTTATGCTTTATTTTATATGGTTTGTTGTTTATACATTATTGTTTATGGTTTACAGTTTATGGTTTATTGTTTATGTTTTACGGTTTATGGTTATTGTTTATGATTTATCATTTATGGTTAAACGTTTATAGCTTATGCTTTATTGTTCATGGTTTACGGTTTAAGGTTTATTGTCTTTGATTTACGGTTTACGGTTTATGGTTTATTGTTTATTGTTAGACCAAAAAATGGCACTAACACCCAAATGCAGTGTGAAGTCCTCACAATCCGAGATCCGAGAATAAATGCTGGAAAGAAGTAAAGAATAGGGAACACACGAGGTTTTTATAGTGGTTCGGCTCAAAACAAGCCTATGTCCACTTTATATTTTCTTAAGTCCTAAGGAATTTCAGATACAACGCCTTCCTGCAATCGCTAGGAACCATTTAAATACAAACTCCTTTTATTTTAATGAAGAAGCGAGGAAGAGAGAGCGGTTTTATACACGAAATCCTCGTATTAGATTAATATTGAAGAAGCACAATGTCCTTGTGTTCTCTTTAATGGAGGCCGAAGTTATAATGGCCAAAGATCCTTTAGAAGACCCTGAATCCATGTATTTATAGATGTGGAGAGTCTCTTAGATGAATGACATGTGTCACAAATCCAATTGTTTCTAAGATGAAGTGGGTAAGTGGAGGAAGTCTCCTGTAGTTCGTGTAAAGCCATGTCTGGTACGATCCGTGAATGTAGGAGTAAAATGGGCCTTAAGAATTGATCAAACTCGAGTGTGCACCGTAGAATATTTCATCCTAGATGGGTTGGATTGAGTCCTCTATCCAATCCGAACCGGTGCCTTCAATCCGAAGGCGACGTGCTCTTCTTGGCAGTACGGAGAAAGCAGATCGGGTCGGGTTCCTACATCTGCACCCGGACCAAGCTATTGACATCATTCCAAAGTAGAGTGCACTTCTGTGCAGTAGAAGTTGGATCGGTTCCTATTTTCCGATCTGATTCGGGCCATCTGATCCGACTAGGAGCCCAATCAATGCCGAAAATAAAATGTTTCCGTTTTTGCGGGGGTTTACATAAATGAGGGTAATTTTCAAACCGTAAGTCCGTTTTAGCCAAACGAAAGATCTACATAAAGCTAATTCAGAGGTCTACAAGAGTAGTTCATCCAAGCTCTGTAATTGATGTTTTCGGGTCGAAAAGAGGTCATCTATTATGAGTTTCGAGTCGTCCTTTGTTTGTGGTGCGACTTCAACCAAATCCTTTACTGTCTTGTGACGATGTTCCAAATACTTGAGCGTATTGTTAAAAAGAAATTCCATGCGTGACGGCTTTGACTAAAAAGCATGTCAACATTTTTGGTTTATCTTTTGTGGCTTAGTTTTTATGGTTTATGCTGTATTTTACATAGTTTACTGTTTTTAATTTATTGTTTACGGTTTATGGCTTATTGTTTATGGTTTACGGTTTATGGTTTACGGTTTATGGTTTAATGTTTACGGGTCATGGTTTATGGTTTGTTGTCTATGATTTATCATTTATGGCTTAATGTTTATGGTTTTTGGCTTTATTTTATATAGCTAATTATTTATACTTTATTGTATATGGTTTATGGTTTATTGTTTATGCTTTATTGTTTATGGTTTACGATTTATGGTTTATTGTTTATGGTTTACGGTTTATTGTTTATGATTTATCATTTATGGCTCAATGTTTATGGTTTAGAACTTATTTTATATAGTTTACGGTTATATTTTATTTTTTATGGTTTACGGTTTATGGTTTATTGTTTATGTTCTACGGTTTATGGTTTACTGTTTATGATTTATCATTTATGGTTAAATGTTTATGGTTTATGCTTTATATTATATAGTTTACTGTTTATACTTTAATATTTATGGTTTACAGTTTTTGGTTTATTGTCTATTGTTTATGGTTTACGGTTTATGGTTTATTATTTATTGTTAGACCAAAAAATGGCACTAATACCTAAATGTAATATGAATTCCTCACAATCACATATCACAGAGATTAAATGTACGTAAGTAGTAAGGAACATGGAACACATGAGGTTTTTATAGTGGGTCGACTAAAACAAAGCCTACGTGCACTTTATATTTTCTTATGTCCTAAGAAATAAAAAATACAACGCCATCCTACAATTGGTAGGAATCATTTACATACAACATCCTTGTATTTTATAGAAGAAGTGGGGAAGAGAGAGTTGTTTTATACATGAAATCCTCATGTTAGATTAATATTAAAGAAGCACAATGTCCTTGTGTTCTCTTCATTGGAGGCCGCGCTTTAAATAGCCAAAGGTACTTTAGAAGTCCTTGAATCCATGTATTTATAGATATAGAGAGTCTCCCGGATGAATGACATGTGTCACGAATCCAATGCGTTGCGAAGACGTAGTGGGTAAGTGGAGGAAGTCTCCTGTAGTTCATGTGAAGCCATATGTGGTCCGATCCGTAAAAGTAGGAGTAAAAGAGGCCTTAAGAATAGGTTAAACTGGAGTGTGTGCAGTAGAATATTTCATCCTAGACAGGTCGGGTTGGGTCCTCCACCCGATCCGAACTGGTGCCTTCAATCCGAAGGCGACGTGCTCTTCTTGGCAGTTAGGAGAAAGCGGACCGGGTCGGATTCCTACATCTCCATCCGAACCGAGCCGGTGACTTCACTCCAAAGAAGCGTTCACTTCTGCGCGGTAGATGGTGCATCGTGTCCTCCTTTCCTATCCGATCCGGGCAATCCGATCCAACCCAGAGTCCAATTAATGCCGATTTCCAAATGTTTTTGGATCTGCGGGTGTTCATGGAAACGAGCGTAACTTCCAAACCATAAGTCCAATTTAGCCAAACGAAAGATCTACCTAAAGATAATTAAGAGGGCTACAAGAGTTACTAAGACAATCTACATAATTGATGTTTTCATGTCCAAAAGAGGTCATTTGTTAGGAGTTTCGAGCCTTCCTTTGTTTGTGATGCGACTTCAACCAAATCACTTCCTGTTTCTATCGATGTTCCAAATACTTGAGCGTATTGTTAACTGAAAATTCCAAGTGTGACCTCTTTTACTAAAAAGCGTATAAACATTTATGGTTAATCATTTATGGCTTAATGTTTATGGTTTATGCTTTATTTTATATAGTTTACTATTTTTACTTTATTGTTTATGGTTTATGGTTTGTTGTTTATGGCTTACGGTTTATGGTTTATTGTTTATGGTTTAATGTTTTTCGGTCATGGTTTACGGTTTATTGTCTATGATTTATCATCTATGGCTTAATGTTTTTGGTTTGTGGCTTTATTTTATATAGGTTATTGTTTATTCTTTATTATTTATGGTTTATGGTTTATTGTTTATACTTTATTGTTTATGGTTTACGATTTATGGTTTATTGTTTACGGTTTATGGTTTATTGTTTGTTGTTTATGGTTTATTTTTTATTGTTTATGATTTATCATTTATGGCTTAATGTTTATGGTTTATGATTTAATTTATATAGTTTACAGTTCATACTTTATTGTTTATGGTTTATGGTTTGTGGTTTATTATTTATGTTATACGGTTTATTGTTTATAGTTTATGAGTTATCATTTATGGTTAAATGTTTTTGGTTTCTGCTTTATATTATATATTTTACTGTTTATACTTTATTGTTTGTGGTTTACGGTTTATGGTTTATTATCTATGGTTTACGGTTTATGGTTTATGGTATATTTTTTATTGTTAGACGAAAAAATGGCACTAATACCCAAATTCAGTGTGAAGTCCTCACAATCACAAATCACTGAGTGAAACAACCCACCTCCGTTAAGGTCACTCACAAAGGGAATGCATTAACTTTGGTGAAGTATTTTAGGTAAAAGGCATAGATAATTTACAAGACAGACGTATAAACAACGGAAACTTAAAATCATTTCATAAATAACGTGGTTCAGTCAAAACATTACAAGCATTGTCTCAAAACCTAACTTCTAAATTGTTACAACAAAACATCTGTCTTGATTTAAAAACTCCAAGTACATAAAGAAGCATAAAACAGTAGTAAAGCAGCTTAAATCCCCAATAAAAATGTAACCACAGCCATAGCCCAAGAAGAGAGAATCCAAGCAATACATCTACTCTCTTCAAGCTGGAAAAGGTATACACTAAGCTGAAGCATTCCCTCCCTGTGGACCTGGGGGAATGGGGGAAACAGAAGAAAAGAAGGCCAAAGAAAATGGGTTAGACATAAGTCTGGTAAGTCCAGTGATTATTCAACATGTAAATAGGTAAAAGGATCATGACATAAATAAACTGAATATAGGACAATACCATAAGATAACATGGGATAAGACAAGATAAACTGAATATACTTTTGCACTCATTTCCATTTCTCTGCACCTACTAACGAATGTTTCAACTGCCATCATGTGTTCATAACAAAGTGATCCCTTTTCCGATCGGCTTCTATTCGCATGCATTTCTTACTTGTGTCATTCGGCACTGCTTGATTGTAGATACCTGTCTTGGCCCCATCATGGGGTGTATCAATTCCCATTATGGCAACCCGACACAAATTCTAGATGCATGGTGTATACTACTGATACCCAGTGCCTACTCTTCCACTCCGGAGTATGTGCACGCCCATACTCCATCGGAACTACACTGTTGCACCACCCGCCGCTATTTTGACCACTTATAATCAACCCAGTAATCGTGCCCCACCCGGCTTAGTTCAGGGTACTACGATACATCTATGTGCATTACTGTTGAAATGGGTCCCCGTTACTATGGTTTCCTAAACATGTTATAACTTTTAAGTGTTCTCGAATTTACCTAAACTCACCAATATGTTTTACTAACATGTTGTATTGGTTAATTGTTGCCTTAATTAACTTAACCCTACCATTCTTAGCATGTCTGTTCCTTAGCTTTAATTCATTCATTAAAGCACCAACCTCTCACATTAGATCTATAATGTTGCGGACGCTGGATGTGCCGGGCGGTTCCGGGCAGTCTTACACCGCAACTCAATCTATCCTTTGGTTTTTGGGCTTAATGTGCTAACCTCTCACATTAGATCTATATTGTTGCGGTAGTTGGATGTGCCGGGCGGTTCCGGTCAGTATTACACCACAAATCAATCTAACCTCGGGTTAGGCATATTCAAATTTAGCCAATTTTACATATTTGTCATATGTGTCCAAATATATGTGTCAAAATTTTCCACAAGTCTAGTCAATACAAATTTTTGCCACATTTCCATGCTATGCCCAAAATTTACGCAATCAAATTATACCCAATTTTCCCCGTGGTATAATCGCACGTCCAACGAGATTCAGTCTAAGTTCCAAGCGAACTTAGTATTCACAAAAGCAAGTAAAAAGGGGAAAAATAGAGAAGGAACATAAGAATTGACATAAGGGAAAATAGACATGTGCCTAATTCAAGAATCATGTTTCAGTGTTGTACATTAACAATACGTGTAGACTAGCTAAGCGATTTACATCATAGGTATAAAGATTAGATAGAATTGGACTTAAGAGAATCACTAATTTTTATGTATAACATGATAAGTCCCATTATTTAAATCACAATAGTCTCATAGGCATAGGATGTTCAACATGATAGGTTCCATCATATAAATCACAATAGTCTCACAGGCATGATTGGTTCCATTGTGCTAATCCAATAGTCTCATAGGCATGATAGGTTTTATCATGTCAATCCAACAGTCTCATAGGCTGATAGGTTCTATTATGTCAGTCCAACAGTTTCATAGGCATGATAGGTGTCATTACATCGATCACAATAGTCTCATAAACATAAGCAATTTAGATTTGACAAAAGGACAAGCCCAATTCAGAATTAGGCATCAATCTAGATCCAATTATTACAGTCATGATTTATATTAGATGTTTATATCTAAATAATAACTAAACTTACAGAAAAAGGATGGATCTTGTATTCTGGGATCTGATTTCTGAATTTGTATAGCTTTACTTTGATGTAGACGTTTGATTCGAAGTTCTTCTAATCGATTACCTGTTTGGATTTGATTTTCTAGTTTGGATAAGATGAAAAAGGCTTAGGCTAGCTTGTAGACGAACAACATGACTACACCATAGTTTTAGGGTTATGAGGTTAGGGTCAAGGTTTAGCTACGTATATATAGATGTCTAGGATTACTTCTAGCCTTTAGATTATTCTAGGAGAAGTCAGAGCCATCAAACCAAAGAGATGTGTCATCCAGCCAACCATAGAATGACACTTAAGCCCTAATATCGCGAAAATTAGTCATTGGCCAAACAGGGAAGGCCACATTAGCTCAGAGCTACTAAAATTCGTGACAAGAAGTAGATGTCAAAGGGGTCAACTCCCTACGGAGGGGGGGGGGGGGTCAACACCTATGTCGACTCCCCTATAGGGGGGTCGATACCAATGTCGACTCCCCTTGGGGGGGTCAACACCCTAAGCGAGAAATTTCCCGCTCAGTCTGTTCTATTTGAATTTTGAATTTTTAACTGGTTTTTGATTTTAGTTATTATTTATAATTATTTTCTACTTAAACTTGAAATCTTCTAACCTCCATAACTTCTTCATACGGAGAACGCAAGTATAATCAGTGGTTTCTCTCATTCTCACTTTTACAATGATAATTAACTTTGTAATTTCGAGATAATACTGATTAGAAATAACAGAAAAAAAATAATGGTGGAAGTAATACTCAGAATTGCCAAAAGATCCTTAAAAATGTCAAGTATAGTGCTATTTATAGGTGGTATCTGTAGGCGGTTCGTGATAACACGTGGCACGGATCCCGAGAATCTCGGAATGGTTCATGGCCTAATGGAGAAGTGGTCAATATGGTGGTTATGGACTGGTATCTTCAGATCCTAAACTTGCGGATCGTGGAAGACCTGATAGTGCCCATTATTCTTTGGACTTGGGGTCAGACCATGGAGCATTAGCACGAGCCAGGTCGTGGTGGAAGGGGAACGAGCTGGGTCATGGTGGAAGGGGAATGAGCCGGGTCGTGGTGGCAGTGGCACGAGCTGAGGGTGACAGGGTGACCACGAACGGACTGGGAAAGCTTCACGAGCGAGATTTCGTACTAGACTTGTGTGTGAATCTTGGTGACTTAGTCCAAAAGCTAGCCAACATTTTGCCCCTTCGAGGTATGTTTTATCAGGGATGGAACTTGCTTCGAAATTGTTAAACCATCTTTTCATGAAATGATGCAAATCAATGGTCGTGTCTGTTTGGATGGCCACGGTGTTTTGAATAGTCATGTTCCTTGACCAGTATAAATATTAGATTAAACCTTCAATCATTTCTTTATTCGTCGGTCTATTTCCAACTTTTAGATTCCCGAACATATCGCGATCAACCTGTAAGGTAAGCTTTAAATTTTACAAGTATTTCCATATCTTCTATTCAGGGATCATTCCTGAATTCAAGTCGCTAGAGAACTGTTCAGTTCGTATATTTGGACCTGTGTCGCTATCTGACGGGTGAGAAGGCCTCCACGCGAGCCGCAATGGGCTTTCCTAAATACCCGTACTTGATTTGGCGGAACGCATAAAACAAAAAAGGAGAAGCTTAAGAGCCACTCTAAAGGCTATATATGCCGATCCTCCCTTCTACTCTTCTTTTACTTTTTCTTTACCGCCGCCATCCAAACCCACAGGCCGAAACCCTAATTTGTTCCCTTCCAAAATCCGCCTTATTTCAAAGATCAGTTTAAAGAGGTAATATCTTTTAGGGTAGTTTTCAAGTTTTTATTGCATTACTCGAATTCGTGTGGATCTTCGTCTTCGATTTCAAATTTTGTTGGGTTCTTGTGCTGACATCAGCGTTGGAAGTGACAGTGATTTGTGAGGATTTCAAAAAGCAGGACGTGAGAACTGGTTCACGACGGTAATAGTTGTGGAGAGGGAAGGCGATCAGGCTGTGGTGTGGTTGGGTTCGAAGGCATGAATGAAAGGGTGAAGAAGGAAGGAGGACGAGTGTTTTCTCAGTGCATCTGGAGAGCGGAGAGGAGTGAGATTTCGAGTCGTGACGGTGGTGTAATTGGACAGTGGCTCGGGTGTGATGATAGGGGAGGATCGGTTCGTGGGGACAGAAAATGGAGCGGATCATCAGAGTCTCTCACGAGCTGTATGGGCGGGGCGGTGTGGTACTCAGCTGAACACATAATCACGAGCATGTTCACAGCCGTAAACTGAGTCCTCAACTCTCCTACAACGAGCTGATATACATTCACGAGCCCGAGATATGCACTAGCCGACCCATTCACGAGCCGACCTATTCACGAGCCAACCTATAAAATTTCGAAGATTAGCCTATCTTCGGGCCAATCCTAATTTTATGACCATATCCGACTTAGTTATATCAATCAATCGAATTCGTCAATGTTTAATGTAACTAAAAATCAACTGCAACTTGGACAAAATGATGAACAGTTAGATTAGATTCTTCGAGATGAACTTTTTGGACTGAACAACAACATAACTCAGCAGCATACAATGGCCATTATTATGCTTATCCAATTTACCTTGTGATTTTATTTTCCATTATTATGCACACTTGCACACACCAGCACTTGCACACACAAGGTCCAGGGGGAATTATATTCTAATCTTTCACATTTATTCGCCAACACAGCCATGTCAAATTGGCGTTCATCGAGAATATCTGAAATGAGAGCAGATCCAGACTCATCAAAATATCACAATCCTGATGTGCTCCTGTCAGGTTCAGATTGGAATAATTCTGGCTCCGAGTATGAAACAGATCTTGACACAGAATCGACTTCCTCTGAGAACACATCGCTTGAGGAAGAGGTAGAAGAAGATGATCGAGCTCCTGATGAGATCCCAGGTGTTAAAGAAGTAGAGAAAGAGAAGCTGAGTGATTCTCTAGCTTCCAAACAGGATAACATAAAGCTTAAGAAAAATGCCTAAGATACAGGATCAGCTGGGACGATGTGAATACTCCGGAAGATGGAGATAGGCCTCATTCTGCCCCGTAAAGGTACATTACTATCAGTCGGCTCATGTGCTGGGTAGGCGCTATTCCTCCGTTTCCTCCAATTATCGTTGGTCTCCTAAGACGACTACATATTGCCCCTATGCAACTTCATCCCAACGCTTATGCAGCTTTGTACACCCTATATATCGCGTATGCAGAGGTTCTACAGACTGAGCTCACTTTCATGGATTTGAAATTCTACTATTATTTCAAACATCTTTCCACAAGGACCCAAAATTTATCTTTCCTCCAGTCAATTCCCGACAAAAATGTTTTATCAGACAGCGATTGTAACTTAGGGGATGCCAAATCTAATTAGTTTTACATAAAGCATCATGCCGGATGTTCGAAGAAGTGGCTACAATCAAGTAGGCTTTAAATCTTTCAATGCACGTTCTGATTGCATAGTTAAAGTGCTAATGTGATCCTTTTTCCTGTGCAGCTCACAACTTTGAAAAAACAGAAGGGTCGATATTTGAAGATCGACTATCCCGCCTTATCAAAAGTAAATCAGATTTCTATAAAATCAAGAAATGTATAAACGACAAGAACCTTAACAAACACCATCCTTTGGATATAATATTCTGGCTCGGTTCAGGTGGCAGGCCTTACAAGTATGTGCCCCCTACTTAAACATTTGGGGGATCTAGTAGCATGCCCCCGGCCGAGCGAGAAGAGACTCTAGAAAATGCGAAGGCGATTGAGATTCCTAAAAGTCCTTCACCTATGATTGACCAGAACGATAAGGATCTAAACATGTTCAAAGGAGACGAGGCTTGAATTAATGAATCGGAGGATGATCCTTCCTCCAAAGGGCAGTCTCCCCTGATGACTCGACCACCAGTAGAACCTACATTAACAGAGGAGTAGACACTTAGGGGCTTAGAAAAGATCACCTTACCAGATGACATGACATCTATACCTCTGGAGATTTCAGAGAGGAGCTATTTTTCCCTGTATCCGAGGGAGAGATCTCTCCTGCCAAAGATAAAGATGCTACACAGACGAGCCAAACTTTGGGCCCAGGTCTGTTAGGGTGGATTACACGGGCACACAAATCACATGCACCACTCATCACAACACTTATGCATCAATGGTCTTCACGATTCTAACATCCGTTTATTATTTTCTACAGGAGAAATGCCTCGCCGTTATTCCTATTCTTTCCGCGCTCTTCGCGAGAATACTCCCAGTCTATCTTCCGCGTCTGAGAACAATCACAGTGATAGTCGAGGAAGGGATAGCCAAAGGCGCTAGGATTCTAATCAGCCTCACTCCACATGCTCTCCCTCTCCCTCGAAGTAGGATCCCGGAAAGTCCCACAGTCGCCAAGTTCCACCTACAGGGGGTAAAGAACATCCGAAGGCTCCAACTCCTACAAAAGGCTTACCTCCCCGTAGCAAATTTTCCAAAAAGCATTACGAACCCAAAGACAAATAGAAGGAGTTAAGCAAAGACAAAGAGAAAGCAGCTCTGGTTTCTTCTGGTAAGGGACACTTAGAATCCTCTACTATGCAGGTGGTAGCCTTGGCTCCTAATAAAAAGACAAAGCTGTAACGTTTACAGAAGCAGTTTCCCAATATTTATTTTGAGAGAATGGTCTTCGTCCCAGATCTTGAACTGGTTCCTGAGGACTATGATGTCGAATATGTGGGACATAACAACTACGTAGCTAAACAATATATGATAATGAAGAAACACGCCAATAACCTTTCAGACGTTATCCTTCATTTAGAGACGGAGGCGGCCCGAGCTAGAGTAAAGATTGAGAATGATGCTAGGGCCAGGAGTAAGGCGGTGAAGGATCTTGAAGATACATAGACTCTCCTTGCTTTAGCTCAGCGTGATGCTGATAATTTAAGAATGAACTGGAGAATGCCAAGAAATGCTTCCATCACGAGATTGATTCAAACAGCCAAGAGCGTGTGGCCTTAAAGAAGGAGATTGAAAATCTTAAAACTGCTAATGCCGAACTGAAGGCTGCACAAGATCGCTTTGCTACGGAAAGGGCTGCTTGGGAAAAGGAAAAGGCGAGGTTAAATGATAAACTTACTCATGCTGAGGAACGGGCAGCTCTTGCCGAGAGTAATGCCAATACTGTTATTGAGTCAGCCACTACTACCACCGCTAACCTGTCGCGTCTGAAAAGGAGATAGAAGGATTTGAGGAGTTGTTGATGGACTTCTTTGCTCAAGTCATTCTAACTCGAGACATTTCTTGGATTAAAGACTATAACACCACTTTGGTTAATGTCTGGGATATGATTGTCGAGGGAGAAAAGCAACGCTGGAGGCCATGGATAGGGTATGGATAAAGAGAAGCTTGATCTCAAGGGAAAGAGAAAAATGAATGAAGGCTCAAGGGAAAGAGAAAAATGAATGAAGGCTCAAGGGAAAGAGAAACTTATGCATACTTTCCTCAAAAGTGGAGTGCCCGAGCCTTTAGTATAGGGTAGGCGTCTGATCCAGGAGGCCATGGATAAAGAGAAGCTTGATCTCAAGGGAAAGAGAAAAATGAATGAAGGCTCAAGCTCAGCTCTGGAGCCTTAAACTTCTTAAGTTGAGGAGTATAGTCCAGATGATCCCCTGATCTCTGAAGCCCAAGTTCGTCATGCTGTTGGGGTTTCCACTATAGCTTTAGCCGAAGAGTCAGCGGAAGGTATCTCCACATTCTCTCCGCAATTTGTCAAAGCCATTATAACTTGTTGTCGTATTGTGGATCAAACAATTGAGGAGGCCACACTTTCTCCCAAACTAAAAACAGTCGCTTCTCAAAATATAGGTGTCAAGTCTACCGAGGAAGTTGCAGAAAAGCAGGATGAGGTCGAGAAGGTTGACGTGACCCCAATCACTGAGGCAATCCCTAAAGATCCAAAGCAAACCGAGGCTGAGACAACTAAGGAGGCCATTAGGGTATCAAGCATGAATGTCCCAAAAAATACTGAAATTATTGGAGCCTTGGAAGATACCGATGACAGTCACGGGGATAAAGAAGAGGAGATAGACATCATGGGGGAAACCAAGGATGATGACAGCAAGACTCTGGCTGACATGAAGGCAAAAAGGGATAAACAACTAGCCATGAAAAAAGAGGATCAAGAGCCACTAAATGTAGCACCTATTACTGGAGCTGACCCCAAGACTAGATTAATCATAAAGATATCGGATAAATCGATTGCTACGCAGCTTTCAACCCAATCTTCTGATCCTCCACCAGATCCTCCTTCCGATAAGAGGAAGAAGTGAAAGTAGGACAAATCCGGCGCCTACAAGGAGGATTCAGAGAAGAAGAAGTAAGAGAAGTGGCCAAGGTCATTCCAGAAGCCCAAGTAGAGCCACTTTATTTTTGTCTCTTTTCTTTTTTGTATGTCCACTAGCCTTGTGATTTAGTTACGAGTATGGCCTTCGCCTTTTGCTTAGCTTTGATTTGTAAATCTGAACTAAGTGAATGAAAATCTATTTCTTTTTCAAAATTATGTACTTGCAAGTTTATCATTTACAAGTCACAGATATTTGAATATAATCATAACTAATGTTAAAGTCATATGCGATGAACATTGAAAAGTTCCTACACTATGTAAATATGTAATGTTGTATTAGTATGTCCCCCATCAATCATTAATATGATGCCTGGCCAGGGCTTATTGAGGATTGATTAGAGTCACATATGGATTGCCCTCCATGTCTGGAAATGAGGGGGTCGGGCTCAGCTTTCATTCTTGTTCCCGATCCTGCATCAGGATAGGAGCCCTTTTCGGGCATTTTAGTCAAAACACTTTTATAATCTCCTGTCGTATGCCCAGGATAGAGTTCAAACTAAGCTTTCAGTTTTCCTCCCGTTCCTTTAGCAGGATAGGAGTTCTTTGGTGATGCCTAGTCTCTAGTGCCTTTGTACACTCCTGTCGAATGCCAAGGGTAGAGTTTAGTCGAGACGGTCTTTTAAATCATGGTGCACCTTCACGTCTTGCAGACAATTTGACACCTTGTCCTATGTACTCTTTCTCAGGTCCGGAGAGGTAGAGCTTCGATTGCTGTGTTGTTTACTTTATCGCCTTCTCAATACCTTACATATTGTTGATTATTGCAAAGTTTATAATTTTTTTTAAAAGATTATGATAATTCATGCAAGCAGGTAATGAAATAGAAAATAATGGTGCAATAAAAGTAAATGACACACGATATTTTATAGTGGTTCAGTCGAGTCATGACCTACGTCCACTTTATAATCATTTGTTTATATAACTGGGCGTTTCTAGGCAAGTCATGCCTTTTTACATGGTCCTAAAACAAAAGAATAAAAATGACAGTTTCGTGTCAAGTAGTGCCGCAAATGCTGGGCATTCCGCACTCCGGAGATTTCGATTCCGTCCATGGTCATTAGCTTGAAAGATCCATTATCAAGCTTCCGTAGGATGGTATAAGTGTGACAGCCCGCCCCGCACCAACTGACATTTACTCCAAAAGTGCGCTGTACACATGTCCAGTTAGCACGGAACGGGTCGCCAGAAGGAAAAGGAAGAAGGAAATGAACATACAAAGAACCTGTAGAATGTCTCACAGCGCATCGAACAAAATATAATAATAACATATTTGACATAAAACAGGAGAGACAGTGCATAAGCTGAAAATCAGAACTAAACATCATAGCAGTGGAAATCCAAAATACAGCTTATTACAACTTTTCAACTGTCTCAAAGAAAAGTAAGAAAAATGAGGTACACTACTAATGCCCAAGTAGCGACCACCAACGACACAGGGAGAATGTGTATACATATAAAATACATGGAAGCCTCCTGCCCGCCTCCGAATCAGCTACTCGCGCATCACCAGCTAACCTGTCTCTAGTCTGCTCGTGTGAGCACCCAGAGTAATAAGAGGAGACATAAAACTCTGGGTCAGACATAAAGCCTGGTATGAGCGATAAGCATCTAAAGTGAACAATAACAGGTAGACTAAAACATACCTGAACCTGCACCTGCAACCAAAGAGTTAGCACTACATACTGTACAACACTCTAAGGTATCATATCAAACGGTATAAAGATACGGATGTGGGGGAGGTGTGCATGTCATAATGATAGAAAACAATCAAGCATAGCGTCCATCCTCACATCTCTCACTCAGTGCGTAAAGCATACGATATTCACCACCTCGGTCACCCAACATTCCTTGCTACGATCACTTTGCCCCATGAAGTCATAAATGGCTTCACTGCACTGATAACGTAGCCACTAATTCTTTGCTATGTCCACTTTGTCCCATGGAGTCACAAGAACCCCACTGCACTGGCTCATAGTCTTGCTACGCATCACCTTGCCCCTCGGGTCATAATGACCCTACTGCACTGATAACGTAGTCTTGCTACCATCACTTTGCCCCTCAGGTCATAATGACCCTAATGCACTGATAAGTAGCCCATCATTCCTTTTTAGTGGTGAATCGAAGTTATGAACGTCGACAACTCCTTAGCACACGTCCCGCAGCAAAGTCCAACCATGAAGTGAACTCCTTGTTTCCCAATTGGATCCTGAGCTCTAACTTCCCCTATTGGACTACCTTTGCTTCTCGGGTTATTGGTCAATACTGAGTCGGGTCGGGTTCCTCCTCAAGCCATCGGTTCGGGTCGGTGTCCTTCATCCGTTCTGGTCGGGTCTCCTTCTGGTGCGGTTTGGGTCGGCACTCCTCTGGGTTCGAGTTAGATGCTTCTCTTCGGGTCGAGTCGGGTGCTTCTCTTCGGGTCGGGTCGGGTGTCCCTTCTTGGTTCGCGTTTTCGATCCGACTTCATGCTCCTGCTCTGATTCGTCTTCGTGCTTCCGATCCGATCCGTCCTCCTCGATCCGATCTGTCTTCCTCTATCCGATCCGATCCTAGTTCAGCTAGCGTGGCCTTCCTTTTTCCCAATTTTCCCAAGTGTTGGGTTCCGATCCGATCGGATTCCTTGCTCAGTTCAACATATCCGATCCGAGCCCCCTTGTCCGATCCGATCCGAAACTTGCACTGTTTTATGAAACTATTCGAGCAAGTGTTTACGCCATTCGACGACGTTTTCGACCATTCTAACTATTGGAATAAATCACAAAGCATTTCATACAGTCATAGCAACATACATGATCAACCACAAACATCAAAACATCAATATGATAAGTTAAAATGGATCAAACATACCCAAAATCCCATATTTCCCCTTAAGCATGTTTAGGTGAAACTAATGATAGGATTAGCAAAACTTAACCAAATTAACCCAAATTCATATCACAGGTCTAAAACATCATTTAGGAATTTATGAACATTTTTCCCGAATTTTATCATGCTTAAATTCGCTAATTGTGCAAATCACTCACCTTAGCCACAAAATAAACTAAGATCTGAAATAATTCTCTGATTTGACGTGAATCTCAATGCCAACAGCAGCTCCTATGTTGATTTGGTGAAGATCTTCCTTGATTAGGGGTTGCTAAGCCAAATCCTTGAACAAAAGATGATTTGGAGGTGATTTAGAGGTTGAAGACCATTTTTAGTGATCCTTGGTGATAAGTGGAGGCTAGAAAACTGAAATGGAATAATTCTCCATCTCATTTCAGCCCTCCCATAACCCTAATCCCGAAATGGGTTATGGGCCTACTCACTAATCACCCGATTTGGCCCGGTTAAGCAGTTTTTCACCCTCCAAACCTTGTTTCAGCCATATCTCCCAAACCGTAAGCCCGTTTGGCTATTATGACCACTCTACGGAAAAGTAAACCATCAAATGAATCCAATAGAAGTGGTTTCAGGTCAAAATTCCTTTTCAGTCAAAAGTTATGGCCAAAACAGTACCAACTAGGGGTAAAATGGTCATTTAAAAATCGACAAAAATCATGGACATGGGAAATGACTCTAGTAGATGTTTCCCAAAGTTACATGACCATACGACTTCACATGGGAAAGAAATAAATATTCTACGATCCTATGATGTGTAGAATACGGGTCATTACACTCTCCCCCCCTTAAGAAATTTCGCCCCCGAAATTCCCTAATCCAAACACACACAAAGGTCCCGCATGCCTATCAACCATAAAACAACAATCAAACATGTAAACAAGCAAAATAAGTCTATCCTAGCATGCGGAAAAACTAAATTGCAAAGTAAACCTTACCAGACAAAGAGTTCTGGATATGCCTTCCTAATGCTCTCCTCTGTCTCCCAAGTACAATCATTCTCGTTCTCGCCCTTCTGAACCTTGACTAGCTTCACCGCCTTCCTTCGAAGTTGCTTCGTATCGTGCCCCACAATACGAATCGGCTTGCGGTTCCCAACCGCCTCGGGTTCTACTTCGAAGTCCTCTAACTAATCAGGTGAAATAGTCACATCTGAGTCGTGAACGAACTTCCTTAGTTGGGAAACATGAAACACATTGTGAACTCCTGCCATTTTCTCTGGTAAGCCAACTCTATATGACAAATTCCCAACTAGTTCAAGAACAGGGAATGGGCCAACAAATCTTGGTGCCAACTTGCCTCTCCTGCCAAATCGAATCACGCTCTTCAACGGAGAGATCTTGACAAACACCAAGTCACCAACGGAGAACCTCAAGTCTTTTCTCCTCCTATCAGCATAACTCTTCTGCCTATCTTGGGCGGCTTTCATTCGTTGCTGAATGACCTTAATCCTGTCTGAAGTTTCCCTCACCACATCTGGTCCAAGCACAAACTTCTCGCCGGTCTCTATCCAACATGATGGTGAGTTGCAAGGTCTTCCGTACAAAGCTTCATATGGAGCCATACCGATACTGGATTGGTAGCTATTATTATATGCAAACTCTACTAGATGCAAATGGTCATCTCATAATCCACCAAAATCCAATACACAAGCTCCCAAGATATCTTCCAATATACGATTCAGCCTCTCCGTCTGACCGTCGGTCTGGGGATGATATGCGGTACTGAGATGTAATCTTGACCCTAGAGCCTCTTGTAAGCTCTTTCAAAACCCACTAGTGAACAACGGGTCTCGGTCACTCACAATGCTTTTGGGTACTCCATGAAATCTCACTACCCACTTCATATACAATTCTACCAACTTGGCCGCTGTTCTGGTCGATTTAACTGGTATAAATCTTGCGCTCTTAGTCAATCGATCCACAATTACCCAAATGCTATCATATCCCGATCTAGTCCTTGGTAGGCCATCGATGAAATCCATCGAGACTTGCTCCATTTCCATTCGGGAATTTCTAATGGTTGCAACAACCCACTAGGCTTCTTTTGCTCTGCTTTAACTAGTTGGCAATTCATGCATTTGGATATAAACTTCCCAACGTCTCTTTTCATCCCTTCCCAGTAGTAAGTCTGTCTCATTTCTCGATACATCTTATTACCACCAGGATGTATAGTCAGTTTTGAGTGATGACATTCTCTAAGCACTTCATCTCTCAAACCATTCACGTTGGGCACAATTAATCTTCCATTCTTTCGAAGCCATCCATCTTGATCAAGCCCATACACATTCACCTCCTCATCGATACCCATCTCTAACCTGGAGATGATTTCTAATAGATTAGGATCGTTCCTCTGGCTAGAACCAATCCGCTCTATCAAAGTGAGTCTGATCGTCAAACTAGCTAGCATAACTGGATCCAATTCACACTTTGGTCTAAAATCAAACCCCGCGATATACTCCAGTTGCTTCCATTCAAGAAACATTGCCCCTAAGCTGGCATGTCTCCTACTCAAGGCATCGGCTACCGCATTACCTTTCCCAGGTGTATATGCGATATCAAAATCATACGAAGCCAAGAACTCTAACCATCTTTGCTGATGGAGATTCAGATCTTTCTGGGAGAAGAGATACTTTAACGATTTATGATCGGTAAACAACTCGGATCTTTCTCCCAAGAGATACTGTCTCCACATCTTCAACGCAAACACAATCGCTGCTAATTCCAAATCATGGGTAGGATACTTGTTTTCATGCGGCTTTAGCTGTTGACTAGCATAAGCTACAACCCTACCTCCTTGCATCAATACTGCACCCAGTCTGGTACCACAAGCATCCGTGTATACCGTCATCTCTTCATTCCCTTTAGGAATGACTAACACTGGCGCACGTGTCAACCTCTCCTTTAGACTCTTGAAGGCATCCTCACACACTCCATCCCAGACGAAGGACTGATTCTTCTTAGTCAACTGAGTCAACGGTGCTGCAATCTTGGAGAAGTCCTGGACAAACTTACGATAATATCCAGCTAATCCCAACAAACTTCTTACATCTGTAGCATTCTTGGGTGTAGGCCAATCCTGTACCGTAGCCACCTTCGGAAGGTCCACGGCAATACCATTCTCCGAAACAACATGACCCAAGAATCTCACTTCCCTTCTCCAAAAAAGACACTTAGAGAATTTCGCTTTCAATTGGTGTTTCCTCAACACCTCCATCACTATCCTCAAGTGTCCCTTGTGTTCCTCCTCTGTCCTTGAGTAAACAAGGATATCATCCACGAACACAAGAACAAACTTATTCAATTGATCACTGAATACTCGATTCATAAGATCCACAAAATAGGCTGGTGCATTGGTCAACCCAAATGGCATGACCACCCACTCATAAAATCCAGACGGCGTCCTAAATGTCGTTTTCGGAACACTCTCATCTGCTACTCGAAGCTGATGAAATCCTGTCGCGAGGTCCAACTGGGAGAACACTCTAGCTCCTTCCAGCTGATCAAACAAATCATCTATCCGCGGTAGAGGATACTTATTCTTCCTCGTCACCTTATTCAACTCGCGATAGTCCACACACAAACGAAGGGAACCATCTGCCTTAGTGGCAAACACAACTGGTGCTCCCCACTCAGAGACACTCCTAATAAATCCCTTCTTCAAAAGATTGCTGACTTGCACCCCGAGCTCTCGTTGCTCCCTTGGTGCCATACGACGAAGTGGCATCACTATAGGTCTGGCATCTTTCACTAAATCAATACGGAACTCAATCTCTCGGTGTGGTGGAAGCCCGGTCACCTCCTCGAAGACGTCTGGATACTGGCCAACCACGGGCACATCTGACAACTCATCCTGCGGGATGTCGAGGTAATTTACAAAACTAGCCATAACCCCATCACTAGGTAGGCTACCAAACACTACCCTCTGCCCATCATCCGCCCTCACTGTCACCAAAAAGCCCTCACAGTCTACCACCACCCCGTATCTTTGGAGCCAATCGACTCCCAATATAATGCCATACCCAGTAAAGCCCAAAACAAAGCAATCACATACAAACATACATCCATGACTCGATAAGACCAAATTCCTGCAAATCATACTAAGGCTAGTCGAACCACCAATCGGGTTCGTCACAATCAATGGTCTATCGACTATCTCGGGTTCCAGTCCCAACCTATCTACCAGGTCAATTGATATGAAGGAACGGGAAGCCCCGGTATCAAACAAAACTCGAACTGGTATATGATAAATAGAAAGCATACCTTGAATAACAACATTCTTTCCTTCCTCCGCCGCAGTTAGGGCATTCGACGAAGAAGGAACAACATCAATAGCATATGCTTTCACAATCTGCTTCTCCTTAAGAGGTTGCGGACACTTATCCTTATGATGTCCCACTTGACCACAGTTGCAACACTTCCTTTCCGCTGGCTTGGCCCGACATTCCTTAGCATAATGGCCCTTCTTTCCACAGCTGAAGCACTCAACATCCTTCTTGCTCTTTTTCTGGCCACCTTTCGATTGGTCCTGCTTCCTCTTATTCTGAGAGCTATTCTTGCCTCCACCGCCCGCTTGCGGCTTTGGCCCTTCTGCAGATGCAGCCTCAGTCTTTGACTTAGGGTAAAGACTCTCGGATCTCAAAGCTTTCCCCACGATCGATTCAAAAGTCTCATCGATATGGTTGATAAGCCTTTCCCCCAAGTATCCATCCAAACCAGTAATGAACTTCTCATTCTACTTCTCAGGAGTATCAATGAGAGACAGTCCATACTTCGACAAAGTGTCGAACTCAGCAATATAATCAGAAACTGCCCTTCCGTCCTGCTTGAGTTCCAAGAACCTCTTAAACAACACTGACTTCTGGGCAGCTGGAATAAACTTCTCGCTAAAGAGAGCCTTGAACTGATCCCAAGTAACCTGATCCTCTGGAGTAGCTGTTCTAATGGCATTCCACCAATTCATCGCTCGCCCTTGCAGCTGACAAGACACTAGTCTTCTCTTCATCGCATCCTCGAGACCCAAGTCATCAAAGATACGGTCACAGCTATCCATCCAGTCTTGAACATCAGCGGCCGACTCTGTCCCGTAGAACGGCTTCCAATCAAGATTAGTGTAATCTTTGCACAACTTGGCGAAATCGACCCTGGGCGCCTGCACTACCGGGCCAACACCAACTCCGGGATTCGGAATTGCCCCTTGCACTTCTCTAAGCATGTCTCTCATGAGGTTAGTAAACATAGCCCTTATGTCAGCGGCATTCCCTTGGTTGGTCCCTCTACCAGCACCTCTCGTGTCTCGGCTCATCGTTAATCTGTAAAAAGGGAAACGATTAATGACCCCATAGTGGTGCTAGTGCAGTACGACTTCATCTTTATACTACTAATAGTATACACATATATAACTTTTGAAAACCAAAATAATCACAAATACGCACTCTCATATACGTACTATCTCTCCCTGGTGTCTTTCCCTAGGTTAACTACGCAACCTAGAGCTCTGATACCAAGTGTGAAGGCCCGCCCCGCACCAACCGACATTTACTCCAAAAGTGCGCTGTACACATGTCCAGTTAGCACGGAATGGGTCGCCAGAAGGAAAAGGAAGAAGGCAATGAACATACAAAGAACCTGTAGAGTGTCTCACAGCGCATCGAACAAAATATAATAATAACATATTTGACATAAAACAGGAGAGACAGTGCATAAGCTGAAAATCAGAACTAAACATCATAGCAGCGGAAATCCAAAATACAGCTTATTACAACTTTTCAACTGTCTCAAAGAAAAGTAAGATAAATGAGGTACACTACTAATGCCCAAGTAGCGACCACCAACGACACAGGGAGAATGTGTATACATATATAATACGTGGAAGCCTCCTACCCGCCTCCGAATCAGCTACTCGCGCATCACCAGCTAACCTGTCTCTAGTCTGCTCGTGTGAGCACCCAGAGTAATAAGAGGAGACATAAAACTCTGGGTCAGACATAAAGCCTGGTATGAGCGATAAGCATCTAAAGTGAACAATAACAGGTAGACTAAAACATACCTGAACCTGGACCTGCAACCAAAGAGTTAGCACTACATACTGTACAACACTCTAAGGTATCATATCAAATGGTATAAAGATACGGAGGTGGGGGAGGTGTGCATGTCATAATGATAGCAAACAATCAAGCATAGCATCCATCCTCACATCTCTCACTCAGTGCGTAAAGCATACAATATTCACCACCTCGGTCACCCAACATTCCTTGCTACGATCACTTTGCCCCATGAAGTCATAAATGGCTTCACTGCACTGATAACGTAGCCACTAATTCTTTGCTATGTCCACTTTGCCCCATGGAGTCACAAGAACCCCACTGCACTGGCTCATAGTCTTACTACGCATCACCTTGCCCCTCGGGTCATAATGACCCTACTGGACTGATAACGTATTCTTGCTACCATCACTTTGCCCCTCAGGTCATAAAGACCCTACTGCACTGATAAGTAGCCCATCATTCCTTTTTAGTGGTGAATCAAAGTTATGAACGTCGACAACTCCTTAGCATACGTCCCGCAGCAAAGTCCAACGATGAAGTGAACTCCTTGGTTCCCAATTGGATCCTGAGCTCTAACTTCCCCTATTGGACTACCTTTGCTTCTCGGGTTATTGGTCAATACTAGGTCGGGTCGGGTTCCTCCTCAAGCCATCGGTTCGGGTCGGTGTCCTTCATCCGTTCGGGTCGGGTCTCCTTCTGGTGCGGTTCGGGTCGGCACTCCTCTAGGTTCGAGTTAGGTGCTTCTCTTCGGGTCGGGTCGGGTGCTTCTCTTTGGGTCGGGTCGGGTGTCCCTTCTTGGTTCGCGTTTTCGATCCGACTTCATGCTCCTGCTCTGATTCGTCTTCGTGCTTCCGATCCGATCCGTCCTCCTCGATCCGATCCGTCTTCCTCTATCCGATCCGATCCCTGTTCAGCTAGTGTGGCCTTCCTTTTTGCCACTTTTCCCAAGTGTTGGGTTCCGATCCGATCGGATTCCTTGCTCAGTTCAACATATCCGATCCGAGCCCCCTTGTCCGATCCGATCCGAACCCTGCACTGTTTTCTGAAACTGTTCCAGCAAGTGTTAACGCCATTCGATGACGTTTTCGACCATTCTAACTATTGGAATCAATCACAAAGCATTTCATACAGTCATAGCAACATACATGATCACATCAAAACATCAATATGATAGGTTAAAATGGATCAAACATACCCAAAATCCCATATTTCCCCTTAAGCATGTTTAGGTGAAACTAATGATAGGATTAGCAAAACTTAACCAAATTAACCCAAATTCATATCAGAGGTCTAAAACATCATTTAGGAATTTATGAACATTTTTCCCGAATTTTATCATGCTTAAATTCGCTAATTGTGCAAATCACTCACCTTAGCCACAAAATAAACTAAGATTTGAAATAATTCTCTGATTTGACGTGAATCTCAATGCCAACAGCAGCTCCTATGTTGATTTGGTGAAGATCTTCCTTGATTAGGGGTTGCTAAGCCAAATCCTTGACCAAAAGATGATTTGGAGGTGATTTAGAGGTTAAAGGCCATTTTTAGGGATCCTTGGTGATAAGTGGAGGCTAGAAAACTGAAATGGAATGATTCTCCATCTCATTTCAGCCCTCCCATAACCCTAATCCCGAAATGGGTTATGGGCCTACTCACTAATCACCCGATTTGGCCCGGTTAAGCAGTTTTTCACCCTCCAAACCTTGTTTCAGCCATATCTTCCAAACGGTAAGTCCGTTTGGCTACTATGACCACTCTACGGAAAAGTAAACCATCGAACGAATCCAACAGAAGTGGTTTCAGGTCAAAATTCCTTTCCAATCAAAAGTTATGGCCAAAACAGTACCAACTAGGGGCAAAATGGTCATTTAAAAATCGACAAAAATCATGGACATGGGAAATGACTCTAATAGATATTTCCCAAAGTTACATGACCATACGACTTCACATGGGAAAGAAATAAATATTCTACGATCCTATGATGTGTAGAATACGGGTCATTACAATAAGGTCCTTCCAATTTCGGGCCCAAACGTACTAGGGGTGGCAAGATACGATTTAGAACCAAGTCTTCAGGTTCAAAGGTTCCAACTCGGACTCTTCTATTGTAATACCGAGCGACTTGCTGCTTGTGCCTCAAGGCATGCAGATCCGCTTCGTCCCTTTTTTATTTTACCATATCCAGGGATTCGCGGAGCAGCTCATTATTAGTCATTGGATCGTAACAAGTGAACCTGTGAGATGGTACATCTAAGTCCATCGGGATTATGGCCTCAGATCTGAAAGCAAGAGAAAAGGGGGTATGCCCGGTGGCTGATTTGAAGGTCGTCCTGTAGGCCCATAGTGCCAAATGCAGCTCGTCGACCTACATGGCTTTGGCCCGTTTTAACCGCTTCGTCAAAATGGACTTGATTACTTTGTTTGCCGCTTCTAGTTGTCCATTTGACTGCGGATGTGCAACGGCCATAATTCTCTTCTCGATGTGATATCTTTGGCAAAAATCCTGGAACTCAGTGATGTCGAATTGGGTTCCGTTATCTGTTACGATGACTTTTAGGATTCCAAATCGACATATGTTGTTTGTCACGACGAACTTGATCACCCTTTTGGTGGAGATCGTGGTCAATTGTTTTGCTTCAATCCACTTCGTAAAGTAATCCACAGCTGCAATACCGAATTTCGCCCCACCCTTTGCTAGGTGGAGGCTTCTTATAATATCAATTCCCCATACAGCAAAAGGCCACAGACTCATTATCATCTTTAAGTGGCTAGGAGGTTCCCTGGGGATCTTTTATAATTTCTGGCATGCATCGAAATGTCGAGCATACTTAGCTGCCTCTTTGTTTACAGTGGCCCAGATATATCCATATCGCAGTATCTTCTTTGCCAGTGTTTGTCCACCAGTGCGGTCACCAAATTCACCTTCGTGAACGTCTTTCAACACTCTTTCTATATCGTCGTGGGCTATACACCGGAGAAGTGGCATTGAGAACCCTTGTCAATATAAAACCTCACCTTGAATGACATACCGGGAGGCCTTCCGAATAATAGCACGTCTCTCACTTTTTTTGGTTGGGAGTGTTCCTATCACCAAGAAGTTCTTTAGGGGCGTCATCCACGACTCCCTTTCCGGCTTAGTCTCTAATACAAGATTAGTTTCCATCTGATCAATACTTGGAGCCTGAAGTGTCTCAACCAGGACCATCTTTGTGTCCTCATGTTTGTCAGAACTAGCCATTTTAGCTAACTTATCGGCCCTCTGATTCTCTGATTGAGGGATGTGTATTATGCTATAATGTTCGAAGACATCTAGCATTTCCCTTGCTTTCTTCAAGTATCACACTAGTCTCGGCCCTTTAACCTGAAATTCTTCATTAACCAAGTTTATAACTATCTTCGAATCGAAGAAGATATCCAGCTTTGTTATCCCCAATTCCTTGGCGAGTCTAAGCCTGGAAATCAGGGCTTCATACTCCGAATCATTATTTGTGGTGTGGAACTCCAACCTCAGAGCGTAGTATATTGATCGTTTTTTAGGAGTTTCAAATTCAATTCTTGCACCTGATCTCTTGTCATTCCTAGCCCCGTCAGTATACAGTTTCCATGCATTAGAGTCGAGTAGTTGTTTTGGGGTTTCGTCTCTTCATTCACTACATCATTTTTGGGGATAGTAAATTCTGGTATGAAGTCTGCCAATACTTGCCCCCATATAAATTTTCGTTGCTGAAATTTCAGGTCAAAATGACTCAACTCGACATTCCATTTGAGGAGCCTCCCCAACGCCTCTTGTTTCTGTAATACCTGCCATAGCGGATGGTCCGTATTTATGGTGATGGGATGAGCCTGGAAATAGTGACGAAGCTTTCTAGATGCGATCAGAAGGCTATATGTAAGCTTTTCTATCTTTGGGTAATTCCGCTCTGCTGCCGCTAGTTTCTTACTTACATAATACACTGGTCTCTGGATTTTATCTTCTTCCCTTACCAAGGCTGATCTTATGGCGTGGGACTATACTGCCAAGTACACGAACACATCCTCATGATTTACTGGCTTATACAGTATTGGGGGCTTTTCCAGATGACTCAGGATGTTCTGAAATGCTTCCACGCAAGCGGGGGTCCATTCGAAATTGTGCTTCCCTCACTTTATCAGATCGAAGAATAGAATGCACTTATCTGTAGCTTTGGAGATGAATCTACTTAACGTGGCTACTTTCCCAGCGAGGCTTTGCACATCTTTGATTTGCCTTGGTTCTTGAATGTTCCAGATTGCTAATATCTGGTCTGGATTGATCTCAATTCCACGCGAGCTAAAAATAAAGCCTAGTAATTTTCCATAGGCCACCCCCAATGAACACTTCAGAGGGTTCAGCTTCGTATCGTATCTTCTGAGTGTATCAAACAATTCAGCTAGGTCGGTAGTCTGGTTCAATGATTGTCTAGACTTAACCAGCATATCGTCAATATATACTTCCATCGTCTTCCCGGTCTGACTATAAAACATTCTATTTAATAGCCGTTGAAATGTTGTTCCGTCGTTCTTTAGGCAGAAAGGCATCACTACGTAGCAGTATAGTCCCAAATCTGTGATGAAGCTAGTATGTTCCTAGTCCGGAACATGCATGAGGATTTGGTTATATCCAGAATATGAATCCATAAAGGAGAGGAGCTAATGACCAGCTGTTGAATCCACCAATTGATCAATTCTGGGAAGTGGAAAGCTATCCTTCGGGAAGGCCTTGTTCGAGTTAGAGAAATCGATACAAGTACGGCATTTTCCATTGGCCTTCTTCACCAAAACTGGATTTTAGATCCACTCCGGGTAAGTTGAGTCTCGGACGAATCCATTGCTCCTCAGTTTCTCAACTTCTTCTTTCAAGGTAGCTGACCTCTCCGGGCCAAGCATTCGCCTTTTCTGCTTGACAGGTGGATGCTTCGGGTTGATGCTCAATGAGTGGCAAATAATAGATGGAGACATCCCACACATATCGGCGTGTGTCCAGGCAAACACATCCAGGTTGGCCATCAAGAAGTCGGTCGGTTCCTTTGCACGAAAAGTATCTAACTGGGACCCGATTTTTAGAACCTTCGCTGGGTCATTTTCATCAATCGGAATGTCCTCAGTTGTTTCGTTAGGAGTCTCCATTCTGACCCCAGGTTCCTTGTCCTTTTTGGGATCTATATCCTCGGGCAGTTCTTTTGGAGGCTCCTTTGGAGCTGTCACTGATTGCTATGTTGTATTCCCCTTTGCAGGCGCAGAAGTATCGTTTGGTTCAATGTTTAATCCTTTGATCAACATCTTCAACTCTGCTATATAGCAAGCTCTCCCTGCGACTTGGTCTCCTCTGACTACTCCAACTCCAGCATCCGTTGGGAACTTTAATAAAAGGCACCAGGGCGCAATACAAGCCCTAAATTCTACTAGGGCCGGTCGGCCCAAGAAAGCGTTATAAGGTGATTCAATATCCAATAATACAAATGATAGGATTATCACTCTCTAGCGATCTCCTTCTCCTAGAGTGACTGGCAAATCTACATATCCAACAGAGGATGTTGAACCTCCATTGGAGCCGCATATCCATCCATCACATGGCTTCAAATCTTTCGTTTCCAACTTCATCTGATCGAATACCTTTTTGAATAGTATGTTTATTGAACTACCATGATGCACTAAGACTTTGTGGGCTAAAGCGGGACCGATATTTGCCGTGATCACCAGAGGGTCTTCGGTGGGGGAATGTATTCCAATGTTGTCTCTATCATGAAAAATGACATCATCAGACATTGTCCTGTGCTGCTTCACCAATATTGCCGCTTCGTGATTACTGCACTCCCCTACTTCAAGATGTTTGGATGCGTTCACATATTGATCCATTGCCCTAAATCTGTGTCCAGCAGGATGAGATCTTCTTACTATAGTGTTGATGACAATGTTTTTTCTTTTCTACTGAGCCGTAGGTCTAGTAGCATGTCGGTTTTGATTCGGATGCTGCCCAGCTTGCCCCTGTCTCTTGGTGCAACCTTATACTCGTCCAACTTTCCCTCACGAAGTAACTTCTCGACGACATCTCTCAAGTGATGGCATTCATTGGCAGAGTGTCCGTGGGTCTGATGGAAAAGGCAAAATTTTCCTGATTCGCACTCTTTCTCATAGAATCCCTAGGTGGGGGCCTCTTATGCCGAAGGACATTACAGGAATCCATTAAAATATTTTCTAACGTATCATTCAATGGCGTGAGATTCTCAAATTGCTGGAATCGAGGCCTCTTCTGTGAGTTGTTTCCTTTATTCCTTCTCTTGTTGCCATTTCCAGACTGGCGATCATTGCCCTGGTTTTTATTCCCAATGTTCACTTCCACCTTTACAAAACCATCCCCAGTTTGTTTGATGGCCACATTACTCTATATATCATCCTTGTCAGCAGCCTTCCTCTTCCGGTTGGCGTAAATTTCTTCTTGACGTAGGGGGATATTGGCTTTTCCATAAAATATTTTTCTAGTAGGTGGCAGCTTGCTGGCTAATTATATTCCAAACTCAGTGTCCTTGTCCAGTCCATCGATTAGGGCCATCAAAACAGTCTGTTCGTGTGGATCCCCAACCTCCGTGACCGCTAGATTAAAATGATCTAAGTATGACCTCAAAGTTTCTTCAGAACGTTGTTTGATAAGGGATAATTCCATGAAATTCTTAGATCTCTAAGCGTGGACCCGAAACTGATTCACAAATTGTTCACTTAATTCCCTCAAATTGGAGATCGGTCATGCTGGCAAGTGGGTAAACCACATTAATGCTACATCTTCCAGGAATATCGGGAATGCTTTACATTTTGTTGCGTCAGGAGCAGAGGCTACATTCATATACCATGAATACCTCATTAGGTGCTGAACTGGATCCGTTCTACTCGTATAACGATTCATAGATGGCATGTTGAACTTCCTTGGAAATCAAACATCTAATAAGTCATCGGTGAAGTGTGTATGGCTGCGACCTATGCCCCAATCCTCATCCTTTTGTCTTCGACTATCTACCATGATTTTTATAATCATTGGTTCCACATCAACATGGGTCAATGTAGGTTTAGGATCAACAATCTTTGCCCTGCGGGGCCCTTTAGTATTTCTTCGACGTGCTACCGCGAAATCTGGGGCCTGAGCAGAACTCCCTTGTCCCCTGTTGCCACGTTCAATCGCGCGGCGAGGGGGTGATGTTGGTCGATCCGGAACATGGTCAATGATGTCTCCGTTTCTTTGTAGTGGAGCGGGATCGTTCAAGTCACAATTGTTGGTTCCATGATTGAGGGTCGCCTCTTCTCGAGAAGCAAGTGTTCCAAATCGAAGCTGTTCCAAATTCTCTGCCTTTCTAACGGAGGCCATCATCGGTTTCGCGGAGGCTCTTCAGACAAGGATGAGTACTCTGGGGTAAAAGGATGAGCTAGCGGAGGCAACCTCTGCCTTTGGTGATCATCGAACTATCCGCCCAATGTAGTAAGGATCTGACGTAACAAAGAACTCTATCGCCTTTAAGCGGCCAATTCATCATTCTTTCTGTCCAATATGTCAAATATAGGATAGAGATCTCCTTCAGTTGCTGGAGCAGAAGCATGCAATTGATCATCAGCATTCTCTTTTATTCGTAAAGAACCCGAAACAGGTCAAATAGATGCACCAGCACGAGCAGAACGAGGCATAATTTCCTTTCCAGTTCGAATAGTGGTCCTGTGGTCAAGGTAGCTCATGACCCCCTCTTAGTGATAGCTCGTGGTGCCTTCTGCATGGCATCTCTTCATGGCTTCCTAGAGGCGGTTTGTGGTAGTGTAAGCGGGGCGGTTGGTGATGTTGTCTAGGGATCGGGTCATGACACCATCTGTGGGTCAGATCGCCCCCTCTTCTTCACAAACCGGAAAATCCACCTCGGCCTGCTCATGAATGCTTTCTTCATTATCTTCATTTCCAGTTTCGTTTTCTTGCAAAGCTAGTGCATCCTTTGACTTCTTTCCCGCCGTAATGCCTTGATTTTGCTAAATTCTTCAAAAACCGAAACAGTGGAGATTCGGACTATTTTCTTTGGACTTGAATATCCAAATAGTAGAGCAATAATCTGATATGATGAGACTTCAATTCTCAGTGAAAGCACCAAAATATTATACCAAATTGTGGCTCTAACACCTAAATTGTCTGAATTTACAGAGATTAACGACTAGAAATGAAAAGAAAATACTGAAAACACACCAAATTTTTGGTGGTTCGGCGTTAACAAGCCTACATGAACTATATATATCCTTGATTATACGTAGAATGCGAGTACAATTAGTAGTTTCTCTCGATCTCACTTTTACAATGATAATTCACCTAGTTATTTCGAGATAATACTTAAAAGAAATAACAGAAAAACAATAAGTGGAAGTCACACTCAGAATGGCCACAAGATCCTGAAAAATGTCAACTATAGGGCTATTTATAGGTGGTATCTGCAAGCGGTTCGTGATAACATGTGGCAAGGATCCCAAGAATCTCGGACTGGTTCGTGGCTTGATGAAGAAGTGGACAACAAGGTGGTTATGGACAGGTGTCATCAGATCCTGAACTTGCGGATCGTGGAAGACCTGATTGTGGCCATTATTCTTTAGACTTGGGCTCGGATCGTGGAGCATTGGCACGAGCCGGGTCATGGTGGCAGAGGCATGAGCCGGGTCGTGGTGGCAGTGGCACGAGCCGAGAATGACAGGATGAACTCTTTTGGACTCGAAAACATCAATTATGGATCTTGGCTCTGTAACCCTTGTAGCTCTCTGAATTAGCTTTAGGTAGATCTATCGTTTGGATAAAACAGACTTACGGTTTGAATGTTGAGCTCATTTCCGTGAACGCCCGTAGACCGGGAAATGTTTTGATTTCGTCATTGATTGGACTCCGGCTTGGATCGGATGGCCCAGATTGGAGCGGAAAGGGGGACCCGATCCACCTTCTACCGCACAGAACTGCACGCTGATTTGCAACGATGTCCCCGGCTCGGTTCAGATGGAGATGTAGGAACCCGACACGATCCGCTTTCTCCTTAATGCCAAAAAGAGCTTGTCGCCTTTGGATTGAAGGCACCAGTTCTGATCGGATGGAGGATCCAATCCGACCCATCTAGGACAAAATATTCTACTGCACACACTCGAGTTTGACCTATTCTTAAGGCCTGTTTTACTCCTACTTTCAAGGATCGGACCACACATGGCTTTACATGAACTACAGGAGACTTCCTCCACTTACCCACTACGTCTTAGCAATGCATTGGATTCATGACACATGTCATTCATCTAGGAGACTCTGCATATCTATAAATACAACGATTCAGGGACTTCTAAAGGATCTTTGGCCATTCTCTCTTCCCCATTTCTTTATTAAAATACAAGGAAGTTGTATGTAAATAATACCTACTGATTGTAGCACGGCACTGTATTTTTTATTTCTTTGGACTTAAGAAAATATAAAGTGGACGTAGGCTTTGTTTGAGCCGAACCACTATAAAAACATCGTGCGTTCCCTATTCTTTACTGCTTTCTTGCGTTTATTCTCTGTGATATGTGATTTTAAGGACTTCACACTGCATTTGGGTGTTAGTGCCATTTTTGGTCTAACAATAAACGAAAAACCATAAAATATATACTGTGAACCATAGACAATATGCCATAACAATAAAGTATAAACAATAAAGTATATAATATAAAGCATAAACCATAAACATTAAAACATAAATGATAAATCATAAAAAATAAACCATAAACCGTAAGAAATAAACAATTAACCATAAACCGTAAACCATAAACAATAATGCATAAACAGTAAACTATATAAAATAAAGCATATACCATAAAAACTAAGCCATAAATGATAAATCGTAGACAATAAACCATAAACCGTAAACCAAAAACAATAAAGTACAAACAATAAACCATAAAAAATAAACAATAAAGTATAAACAGTTAACTATATAAAATAAAGACATAAACCATAAACATTAAGCCATAAATGATAAATCATAGACAATAAACCATATACCATGACCCATAAACATTAAACCATAAACCGTAAACCATAAACAATAAACCATAATCCGTAAACCATAAACCGTAAACCATAAACAATAAACCATAAACAGTAAACTATATAAATTAAAGCATAAACCATAAACGTTAAGCCATAAATGATAAACCATAAACATTGACATGCTTTTTTGTCAAAGCCGTCACACATGGAATTTCTGGTTAACAAAACACTCAAGTATTTGGAACATGGTCAGAAGACAGGAAGCGATTTGGTTGAAGTCGCATCACAAATAAAGGACGACTCAAAACTCCAAACAGATGACTTGTTTTCGAACCAAAAACATCAATTACGGAGCTTCGCTTAGTAACCCTCATGGCCCTCTTATTAGCTTCAGCTAGAGCTTTCGTTTGGCTAAAACGGACTTACATTTTGAAACTTACGCTCGTTTCCGTGAACACCCGCAGTACTGGAAACATCAGGATTTTTCATTGATTGGACTCCTGGTCGGATCGGACGACCCGGATTGGATCGAAAAGGAGGACCCGATCCACCTATGCTGCACAGAAGCGCACGCTGCTTTGGAATGAAGTCACCGGTTCTGTTCGGATGGAGATGCAGGAACTCGACCCGATCCGCTTTCTCCTTACTGCCAAGAAGAGCACGTCGCCTTCGGATTGAAGGCACCAGTTCAGATCGGATGGAGGACCATATCCGACCCGTCTAGGACGAAATATTCTATTGCACACACTCGAGTTTGGCCAATTCTTAAGGCCTGATTTACTGCTACTTTCGCGGATCAGACCACACCTGACTTTACACGAACTACATGAGACTTCCTCCACTGACCCGCTACGTCTTAGCAACGCATTGAATTCGTGACACATGTTATTCATCTGGGAGACTCTCTACATCTATAAATACACGGATTCAGGGACTTCTAAAGGATATTTGGCCATTATAACTCTCGGCCTCCTTTGAAGAAAATACAGGGACATTGTGCTTCTTCCATATTAATCTAACACGAGGATTTTGTGTATAAAACAACTCTCTCTTCCCCACTCCTACATTAAAATAAAAGGATGTTGTATGTAAATGATTCCTACTGACTGTAGGAAGGCATTGTATTCGTAATTTGTTAGGACTTAAGAAAATATAAAGTGTATGCAAGCTTGGTTTGAGCTGAACCACAATAAAAACCTCGTGTGTTCCCTGTTCTTTACTACTTTACTGCATTTGTTCTCTTTGATATGTGATTGCGACGACATCACACCGAATTTGGCTGTTAGTGCCATTTTTTGGCCTTACAATAAATCATAAACCGTAGGAAATAAACCATAAACCGTAAACCATAAACAATAAAGTATAAACAACAAATTATATATTATAAAGCATAAACCATAAACATTTAAACGTAAATGATAAATCATAAACAATAAACCATAAACCATAAACCTTAAAACATAAACAATAAACCAAAAACCGTAAACCATAAACAATAAAGCATAAACAGTAAACTATATAAAATAATGCATAAACCGCAAACACTAAGCCATAAATGATAAATCATAAATAATAAACTGTAAACCATAAACCGTAAACCATAAACATTAAAGTATAAACAATAAACCACGAAAAATAAAGTATAAACAATTAACTATATAAAATAAAGCCATAAACCATAAACATTAAGCCATAAATGATAAATTATAGACAATAAACCTTAAACCATGACCCAAAAACATTAAACCATTAACCGTAAACCATAAAAAATAAACCATAAACCGTAAACCATAAATAGTAAACTATATAAAATAAAGCATAAACCATAAACATTAAGCTATAAATGGTAAACCATAAACGTTGACATGCTTTTTAGTCAAGGCCGTCACACATGGAATTTCTGGTTAATAATACACTCAAGTATTTGGAACATCATCAGAAGACAGGAAGCGATTTGGTTGAAGTCGCATCACAAACCATAATTACAGACATGATCTTTCGTTCGGCTAAAACGGACATACGGTTTGGAAGTTACGCTCGTTTCCGTGAATGCCCACAGACCTAGAAAAAGTTTGGATTTCGTCATTGATTGGCCTTCGGGTTGGATCGGATGGCCCGGATCGGATTGGAAAGGAGGACATGATCCACCTTCTGCCTCACACTAATGCACGCTAATTTGCAATGAAGTCACCGGCTCGGTTCGGATGGGAATGTAGGAACCTGACCCGATCGTCTTTCTCCTTATTGCCAAGAAGAGCACGTCGCCTTCGGATTGAAGGCACTAGTTCGGATCAGATGGAGAACCCGATCCGACCCATCTGGGACGAAATATTCTACTATACACACCTGAGTTTGACATATTCTTAGGGCCTGTTGTAATCCTACTTTCAAGGATCAGACCACACTTGTCTTTACACGAACTGCAGGAGACTTCCTCCGCTTACCCACTATGTCTTAGCAACACATTGGATTTGTGACACATGTCATTAATCCTGGAGACACATGTCATTCATCCTGAAGACACTCTACATCTATAAATACACGGATTCAGGGACTTCTAAAGGAACTTTGACCATTCTAGCTCTCGGCCTACATTGAAAATATCACAAGGATATTGTGCTTCTTCCATATTAATCTAACACGAGGATTTTGTGTATAAAACCACTCTTTCTTCCCCACTTCATCAAAAAATACAAGGATGTTGTATATAAATGATTTCTACTGATTGTAGAAAGGCATTGTATTTGTAATTTCTTAGGACTTAAGAAAATATAAAGTGGATGCAGGCTTTGTTTGAGCTGAACAACTACAAAAACCTTGTGTATTCCCTATTCTTTACTATTTTCCTACATTTATTATTTGTGATATGTGACTGTGAGGACTTCACACTACATTTGGGTGTTAGTGCCTTTTTTGGTCTAACAATAAACAATAAACCGTAAACCATAGACAATAAACGATAAACCGTAAACCATAAACAATAAAGTATAAACAGTAAACTATATAATATAAAGCATAAACCATAAACATTTAAACATAAATGATAAATCATAAACAATGAACCATAAACAGTAAAACATAATCAATAAACCATAAAACTTAGAACATAAACAATAAGTAAACTATATAAAATAAAGCTTAAACCATAACACTAAGCCATAAATGATAAATCGTAAACAATAAACCATAAACCGTAAACCATAAACAATAAAGTATAAAAAATTAACTATATAAAATAAAGCCATAAACCATAAACATTAAGCCATAAATGATAAATCATAGACAATAAACCATAAACCACGACCCATAAATATTAAACCATAAACTATAAACTATAAACAATAAACCATAAACCGTAAACCATAAACAATAAACCATAAACCGTAAACCATAATCAATAAAGTAAAAACAGTAAACTATATCAAATAAAGCATAAACCATAAAAATTAAGCCCTAAATGATAAACCATAAATGTTGACACACTTTTTATCCAAAGCCGTCACACATGGAATTTCTATTTAACAATACGGTCAAGTTTTGTAACATCATCAGAAGACAGTAAGGGATTTGGTTGAAGTCGCATCACAAACAAAGGACGACTCGAAACTCCTAATAGATGACCTCTTTTGGACCCGAAAACATCAATTACGGAGCTTAGCTCCGTAACCCTTGTAGCCCTCAGAATTAGCTTCAGGTAGTGCTTTCGTTTGGCTAAAACAGACTTACAGTTTGAAAGTTACGCTCGTTTCCTTTAATGCACGCACAATCGGAAACATTTGGATTTCAACATTGATTGGAATCCGGGTCGGATTGGATGGCCTGGATCGGATCAGTATGGAGGACCCGATCCACCTTCTGCCATACAGAAGTGCACGCTGCTTTGAAGCGAAGTCACTGGCTTGGTTCGGATGAAGAAATAGGAACCCAACTCGATCCACTTTCTCCTTACTGCCAAGAAGAGCACGTGGCCTTAGGATTGAAGGCACCAGTTCAGATCGGGTAAAGGAGCCAATCCAACCCGTCTGGACCGCACATAGATTTACACGAACTATAGGAGGGTTCCTCCGCTTACCCACTACGTCTTAGCAAGGCATTGGATTCGTGACACATGTCATTCATCCGGGAGACTCTCTACATCTATAAACGCAAAGATTTAGAAACTTCTAAAGGATCTTTGGCCATTCTAACTCTCGGCCTCCATTGAAGAGAACATAAGGACGTTGTGCTTCTTTCATATTAATTTAACATAAGGATTTCGTGTATAAAACCACTCTCTCTTCCCCACATCTTCATTAAAATACAAGGATGTTGTATGTAAATGATTCCTTCTGATTGTAGGAAGGCATTGTATTTGTAATTTCTTAGGACTTAAGAAAATATAAAGTGGACGTAGGCCTTGTTTGAGCCGAACCACAATAAAATCCTCGTGCGCTCCCAGTTCTCTACTGCTTTCCAACATTTATTCTCTGTGATATGTGATTGTGAGGACTTCACACTGCATTTGGGTGTTAGTTCCATTTTTGGGTCTAACCATAAACCATAAACCGTAAACCGTAAACCATAGACAATAAACCATAAACCGTAAACTATAAACAATAAAGTATAAACAGTTAACTATGTAATATAATGCCTAAACCACAAACATTTAACCATCAATGATAAATCAAAAACACTAAACCAAAAACTGTAAAACATAAACAATAAACCATAAACCGTAAACCATAAAAAAAAGTATAAACTGTAAACTATAAAAAATAAAGCATAAACCATAAACATTAAGTCATAAATGATAAATCATAAACAATAAACCGCAAACCATAAACAATAAACCATAAACCGTAAAGCATAAACCATAAAGTATAAACAATAAACCGTAAACCATAAAAAATAAAAAATAAACAATAAACTATATAAAATAAAGCCATAAACCGTAAACATTAAGCAATAAATGATAAATCATAGACAATCGACCATAAACCATGACCTATAAACATTAAACCATAAACCGTAATGTAACACCCCGTAATTTTCAACATTAACGTTCACAAAATAAAGAATAACTAATCTCAGATGTGAGAATTAAGGGAAATGGGTTGTGCCATTGTGTTCATCTCCGAATTTTGGCTGAGATAGAGTCCGAGTTTGCGTGAATTGGACTTCGTATGAAGAAGTTATGACGATCGGAAGTTTCAGAAAATTCAAAACAGATTTCAAAATTCAAAATTTCAGAGTCAAATGGGCTAGGAGGGAAATTTCCCGCCAGGGCCAGGTCGACCATAGGGTCGACCTGCCCCCCCCGGGCAGATTTGATTGATGACCTGTTTATGACTGTATGCTGACTCATTAGGGTTTTTGATCTGCTCTGATTGGCTGGGATTAATTCTGGGTTGATCGGACGGCCAAAACTAATTCTAAACTCTATAAAAAGACATGTAGACTCAAACCCTAAAATCAAATAGAAAATTAGTGTAACTACCCGGAAATTCTGAGCCAATTTAAAATTTTTATTTTGGCAATTTTGACGAATTTTGAATATATAAAATGGAATATTTTAAATAATATCGACGAAAAATTTATTTTGAATAGAATTAGAACGTATATATTTATTCGAATCGTCGTTAGAATATAAATATTTTATTTTAAATATAAAAGGAATTGAAAATGGTGTGGTAGTTTGAAATTTCGATTTCAAAGTTCAAATGAATGTACAGGATTCAAAATAAGCCGGATTTTAGCGAAACCAAAAATATTTGAATCTAATTGAGAATATCTTTCCAACGAAACCGAAAAATCAAAATTTCATAGCGGGAATCAAAAGTTATGTCCAGTTGAAAATTCAGAATAGTCACTATGGAATTCTGGCCCTTGAAAATAGAAATTTTGCAAACGACCTCGGTTTTCGATGAAACCACTTTTGTTGGATCCGTGATGTCAAGTTATTGCTAGGTTTCAAAATTTGTAAATTTTCGAATCAATATATGAGCGTGGCAAAGGAAAACGCGTTTGACCAGTTTTAGTTAATTTTAATCGACTGGAAAATGACCATTTTTCAAACGGTCTCGGAATTCGACGAAATTAGTTTTGCTAGGACCGTATCGTCAATACGAAGCTAGAAAATATTTTTCGGGAATTTTTCTAGTTAGTATGTGGCCCCGGTAAATTGAAATGTGTGTTCAAATTAAATATACATTGATTATATTTTGATTTGAATGGAAACTAATCTGAATAATTGAATTGGCCTATGAAACATATCCCATTGTGTTCGGAATGGGGGTAATTAGCTATGGACGATAGGCGGTGGGTCTTGTTTCGAGGTCAAAATAAAAAGGTACCTTTTTGAAATAATTAAATAATATATAAAATAAACACCTCACCCTCTCTATGCTATCAGCCCCCCCCCCCCCGATTCATTTCATCCGAAGGAAAAAAACAATCAAAGGATCGAAGAAACCACGGTGCCGCCCACCGCGCTACTTCCTCCCGACCGCTGACGATCTTCGGCGAAGCCCCTGACGCTGGCGCTCGCTCTGCCCTTACCCCCCCAATTCGAACGGAAGTCCACAAACCCTCAAACCCGCGATGCCATAACCAAGCCCGACCACCGGACCTCTGCCGCCGCCGGCAACATCCACCGCCCTAACCACCCTCCCCGCCTACGCCTCAGCCCCTCAACCCCCGGCAAGCGATGCAGACCCCCCGCCCTGCGACAGCAACCTCCGGTTCGGCTGAAAATGTGAGTTTTTATATGATTTTAATTTTGTTTTCACTTTTAAACATAAATATCATTACATAACCTGATCTCTAATGTGTATATATATATATGGCATTAGATTAAAGATGTGATTTTTATATAGTAGAAATAATAAACATGTGATTTTTATAGCGATGATATAAAAATTCGATCTTTATGTTAGAAGTAGATATAAAAATATAATTTTTATTATGAAGTTAGCATGATAAAAATAGAATTTTTATCTATATAGTAGAGGTATAATAATAGAATTTTTATCTATATAGTAGCGGTGTAATAATAGAATTTTTATCTATATAGTAGCGGTGTAAAAATAGAATTTGTATCTATATAGTAGCGGTGTAAAAATGTGATTTTTATATACATGGCAACAATATAAATATGTGATTTTGGTATATGTAGTGGCTACGGACAATGAAATTGACAAAAGGCGAGCACGACGAAGATTTCTACATATGAAGAGTCGTGGTGTTTGGTTTAGTTAGTCGGCAAGAACTTCTCACTTTAAATCTTGTTTTCTAGTTAAAAATATATATTAGGATGCAGACGGTGCTTAGTAGCACCCGACACCCGTCATCCACAGACCATGGACGACTTGTATGCTTGTTTTATGTGTTATGAAGTTTGTTTGTGATGTTGATGTGTTGAAAGAAAAATAAACATTCAAGTGTTGAAATAAATTAACTATCGTTAAAAATATAATTTTAAACGTGAATGAGATTAAATAATTATTCATTTACAAACCGGATGGTTGGTTTATGTACTCCCATTTGACTGATATTGATTAGGACGATAAATTTTACACGTCGTCCAACTGCACAAATAATAATCAGTGTTTGTTGATTTGAAACCCCACACGGGTGTTGGGATGATATTTGGCGTACACTAATCCCAATTATTTAGTTGTATGTCGATCGATTGGTTGACAGACTGTGTAAGCGTTAATTATTTATATTTAATGCTTAGGCAGTCGTGTGGTGCACTTTGGATGATTGTTGATTATTTATCATTGCTATTATATACATGTCTTGTATGGAATCCATATGATTAACATTACATGGTAATTGATTGGGCCTCATTCCAATCGGGAAAATAAACAATATTATAAAATAAATGTTCATGTGTTGAATAGAATATATATTCATGTGTTGAATAAAATATAGATTCATGTGTTGAAAATATTCATGTGTTAAGTAAAATATTTTAAATAATGAAATTTACATCTTTATCAATTTTTTTTAAATATATTAAATAACAAAAATAGTCATGTGTTGACGATGCTCATGTGTTGAGAATATTCATGTGTTGAAAGAAATATACATATTCACGTATTGAAGAAAATATTCATTTGTTGAATAGAATAACGAAGTTATTGAAATATATAAAGCCGTGTTGATTAGAGATACGCCATTTTGATGCGAAGGATATTTATATCGATTATATTCGTGTTTGTAATGAATATAGAAAAAGGAAGTGATTTCAAAATATAACGTTTTGAAAATATTATCATTTGTATATTGATGATGTGGAATATTCAATTTTGATTCAAAATTGAATATGAAGTTGAAATCGTTTCGAAAACGAATTTAAAACGATTTATAAAATACGTTTTAAAAGGAAATCGGAGAAATAATATATATATATATATATATATATATATATATATATATATATATATAATGGCCTGAATGGAACGATCCACACCGCGGCAGTTCGTGAATTTCGACCATTGACTTCAAATTGACGTTGCGGGAGATTCGACTGTCGGATTCTCCTGAAACCGGAACCGTTGGGTTCGTATCGAAAAGAGCTTTCTAATGAATATTAGAAATTAGAAATCTAACGGTTGAATTTGGATTATTTCCAAATTTGGAAAAGGTCGCTGTAAGTGCAGTTCGATGGTCGTTGATGGAAATCGACTGTACGGGCCTTGATAAAATTATTAAAATTATCAATAATTTGTGTAAAATCGTAAGAAATGATTTGTGAAGAATTGGGATAAAAATTTCCATATTTGAAAAGATAATTTTTTTATCGAAATGAACTAGTTTTGAACTAGAATTATAATTCATTTATTTTTGAAATAAACAAATAAAGTGGATTTAAAATGGTTTTGAAAATAAAAAGAATTTCCAATATATAAAGTGGAAATGGATTTGAATCGAAATTATCTTCGGAATATTTCGATGTTGGATTTCGTGATTATACAGATATGGTTGTGGAAATTTGAAAGATATATTTATATCGTTATTTCCAATACGATATTTATTGGTTGTAGAATTTGGTATTGAATATAAGCCGATATATTTTCTATTTAGAGCCTTGTATTTAATATCAAACGTAATTTTGGTTTATCGTGAATCGTGTTTTAGATGACACTGGTTCTTTAAGCCAGTTAAAGACAGGATATTGATTTTTGAGAAGATTAAAACTAAGTGGATTTCTATTGAATCTTTAATTAGATTGAAAAGACCGAGAATGGAGTATCACCACTTTTTCTCCAAAGCGATAGTTAAATCTTTGATTAGATTTGAATGTGAAATGGTAATTAATTTTACCGATAACACCGTGGTGTTAGATATGGAGTATTACCATTTTTGCTCCACGGGATGAATAGGTTGGGATTGGGAAATAAAATAAATAATAACTTCAGTGTGGTTCGCTAATCCCGACTAGTTTGGAAAACCATAATATGGTTTGAAGAGATATCCAAAGCAAGAATAAAGAATAAATTTAGAAGAATTTATCTTTGATAAAATTAATGGGAACCTTTCCCTAAGAATGTGAAAATTTGAATAAAAGAATATCCTGAATTGGAATGAGACGTATGTTGTGTTTGTGTAACACATGTTTATTATATATGCGAGTTATTCGGAAAGGCCGGGTTTATACCCATTCTGAATAACCGATTCAAATATAAGTTGAAGATGAAGACGGCGGTTGAAGACCGGAAGTCTTCACATCGTTTGGATGATTATTGATGATCTTGATTGGGCTGTACACCCAAGAGGAGGGAATCAGTTGGTGATCGTCCAGATGTACTTGGAGATCGATGGATATGCGAGGAAAGTGCCTCCGGTTTCGTTCAGAACCAGAACGAACTTGTAAATGGACTGTGTGTCTGAAATTGGATTTTATTCTATGTTGATTGATCTCTATTAAATATACATCTATTTGGTGGCAAAGAATTTATTCTTTTTATTAACCCGCTTCTCTGAGACGTACGATCTCTGAGGTTGTATATCGATGGACATTAGTCGCATAGAGTGAATTGCCTGTGTGGCATGCCTAAGTGGCAATTGATCAAGGCTTCTGTTGAAAAGAAAAGTCTTGTGGTTGATGATCAAAGCATGGCCTGTGTGGCACATCTGTGTATGGCGTTAATTCGCGAGCCTCACACCTCGGTATGAGTCAAAAACGGGATGAGGACCCAAGGAGTGCACAACGTTTCTTTCTAGCTAGTGGTGGTGTCAGTGCTTAAACGGGCTGAAATTTATATACTTTTCACCTGAGTGGTTGTTGGAATGCAAGGCGCCTCGAATATATGGTCGATAATTGGCACTATGTGAGCCGACGTACATACCATTATATAGGTCCTATAGGACCGGGAAACGTGTGTTCAGGAATAACTAATCCTCAAAAGTAAGAGAGGACCGGCCTTGGAGGTTCCAAGGGATCGCTGTGTGTGGTCCTGATACATTAGCTAGAGTGTCTCGAATCGGAGAGGAGCTTGCCCCTTGCCTCGGCTCATGATGGAATCCAATTTCCAATACGTGACTTGCTGTTTTATTTGTAGAGCCTACTATGGTAACATGATAGATGGTACCCATGCCACCTAGGATTGATATTTATGATTGAAATTGTTTTGACACTATACACTTATAATAGTATCAAATGATTTGTTTTAAACGTACCAAGCATGTTTGGCTATTATAAGGGAAAACCCTATCCTCCGGCTTGCGTTGCATTGTGTGATGGGACCTGGGTCTTATAATAGCTTCATTTTTCCAAAAAAGCATTGCGTTGTTTTGTTATATGCACTAGTATTCTTGGGAGAAAACCCGTTCCGTGTTATACGGCGTGGTCCCTTGAATTACTCTTTTTTAAAAATAAAGATTATTAACTGTTTTAGTTCTTACACCAGTCACATGAATGACCTGGAGTTTATTGTTTTAACCTAAACTCCGGGTGCCCCTATTTTCCACACGGGCAGCTAGTAATTTTGGTTTTGCAGATTTATATTCACAGGATCCTGATTTACAGCTGGAACGATGCTCGGAAATCTCTGTATCCGTGTATTACTTTCAGTTGTGTTTTGTATTGTTTTTTCGTTGCTATGTAATTTTTTGTAATCTCTGATATTTATCGAATGTGTAATATTTATTCGTACTCTGTATATTCTTGTATTCTGATGGAATTGTTGTGATAAACAATGAAATGTTCTTCTGTTTGTGTTCTGATTCTTCTTGTCCTCAACGCAATCCGTGCTTTCCTTCACGGGGAAGTTCGGGTCATGTCAGTTTGGTATCAGAGCTTTGGTTTACAGAGCTCGAGAACAAGACACGTTAGAACCAAATGAAAGAATTCATCAGATAGTGGATTAGTAATATCCAATTAGAATAACTCGTTAGAGATGGGATCAGTATTATCCTAGAACGAGTGTGAGGAGTATATTTTTCTAATGAAAACAATATTGTTTTGAAAATTTAAATCGTTTTATACGTATTTGAATATTTATTTGTAGAGAATTTGGACAATCCGATATAAAAAGATTTTGCATATACGCATCATGAACATATATTCGAAGTTTTAATATATTGGATAGATATAGAATCACATTCTAGACACCCGGGGATAATTCTGGTGATGTGGCCACATCATCAGTATTTATGTTCGTGTTTCGAAGGTGTGGTATCTATATATTCCATTAGACTGGTGTGAGAACCAAAACTAGATAGGTTTATTGTTGTGATTTGGCATCAAAAACATGATTTTCTGTATATGTATCAAAATTATAAATTTGAAACGTTAATTCACTAATTGATTGATGGTTGTGTTGTTTGATTATTGGTTTGATATTTTGAACCATTTAGCCTAATTAAACCGAATATTGAAATGTATTGAAAAATGATTACAATTGCATGCATATACATGTACTTACATTAAACAGGTCATAGCAAGGAGGCTAGAGCAGAAGAATAAAATTATTTGCCCGACAAATAGGTACATGTTTACAAATTTATTGGGTTTTGGATGATTTTATGAGCCGATTGGCTGTTTCTTTTTCTTTTTGGATTGTTGAGGGCCATGGGAGGCTATTTGAAATATCCCGATGTCCCCGGTGCAAGTTTACATGTTTAGATGTAAGTTTACACCATCGTTTATGTTGCAAAAATCACATATGCAAGTATATACATATGTTTGGAGTATGAATCATGTCTATGCAAGTTTACCCCTTTTTGGTTAGATCCATGACATACATGGTTTATGCAAGTTTGTCACCATTACCTAAAAAAGTTTACACCTATAGATTTGGATCTATGACAAATGTAGTTTTATGCAAGTTGTGACTTTAGCCTATGCAAGTTTTAGATATAGAACCTCATTCACACATGCAAGTCCACCCCTTATGTTAAATCTAGTTTTAATTATATGTATGTTGTGATGTTTTCTCTTTATTCCATGAGTTAGACTATTCGAGTCTAACGTATATTTTACGTTAAACGAACGAACATACAACTTGGGGCAATGGGATAATATTAAAAGATTTAATATTGAGAATTGACATAAATGCCTTTAATGGCATAAAATAAATTTGTGGTGAAAATTGGTATGATTTTGCATACCATGAATAAATGGACATAATTGAGTCAATTATGGCCATAGTTAAATTTGGAATTAATTGATAATTTGAATAGGGAAATTAATTCAAATTGGGGAATAATTAATTATGTGTAATTAATCGTCTAATACACGAGGTTAGACTCTTTTGTCGTGAAGGACTGCCCGGACCCGCCCAGCAAATCCAGCTGCCACAAATGCCAGTCTAATGTGGGAGGTCTTAGGCATAAATTAATTGCGTAACGGTTGTAAGGACACGAGGTTAGGCTCGTTTGTGGTGTAAGACTTCCCGGACCCACCCGGCAAATCCAGCTGCCACAAATGCCAGTCTAATGTTGGAGGTCTTTATAAGGTTACGGTCTTAATGAATTAAGAAACACTTAACCGGATAAACATGTAGTGTGACATGAGGGGGTTAAGTGGGTGCCTTGGGTGGCATATGGAATCTAGTGGGTGCCTTGGGTGGCATTTGAAACACGATTAGAAACACTTAACCAAAATTTGAAACTTGTAAGTGAACATGAATAAGAAGAGAGTTAAGTGGGATGTACTAGAGGGGACCAAGCTTAGGTGGATAGCTTGTGTCAAGTAATGGGGGCCCGTTTCAACTAGTAAGCCATGAGTATCTTTGTGGGCTCGACCCAAGTCGAGGACGGGACACGCGTACTGGGCTTGACTGTAAGAGGCCAAAATGGGTTAGCGGTGGCAACGCAAGTCCAATGGGTTCATGTGCGTGTGTGGGCCCGGGCTGGGAGGTAAGACGTTGTTGCATCATGTAGGTATAAGCCGTGCACTATTGGTGCTATCGGGTTGCCACTTTGGGGAGTGATACACCCCACTGTTGGGCCAGCACGGGTATCTACAAGTTAGGGAGCCGATTGCATGGGGGTAGTGGGTACACCTAGTGGAGATAGGGGCAGGTGGCACCTATGAAGGCAACTAGGGGTACACGAAAATACCATTATCATTATTAAGTTTTGTAGTCGAGATCAACCTTTAGGGTGACTAGTGGTGGTGCAGTATAGTAATGATCTTATAGTGGTTTAGGTGCGCCTTTAACGTTATCTTTATTCATCTTATTTCCTTGTTTACTCTGTCATACCCAATTGTTCATAGTCATTTCCTTATTTTCCAACTTATGCCTTAGCCTAGTTATCTTGGTAAGTATATTGTTAAAGTTATCGCACTCGCCAGACTTTATGTCTGACCCCCTTTGTTTCTACCTCTTTTCTTCCTTCCCCCCAGGTGCTCAGGGTGGAACTACACCAGTGGAGCTTGATTTTGGACAGTTGTATCTCTGCTTTTAGAAGATTGCTTGGATCACTGAAGTAAAAGTTGAGCCTATCTTATTTATGGCTATTTTGTGTTGGGATTATGTATTTTAATTTATGTACTCTGAGTTAGTCAAGATGGATATTATGTACTTTGACTCTGGTTTTTGATGATGTAATCAAACTTATGTGTTTACCGCTGCAATGAATAAAGTTTTAAAATTTTAAGTACTGTTTATATCTGTCTTGTTGTTAAGTTTCTATTCTATGCACACTTAAAACGCTCAATAGAAGTTAGTGCATTTTCTTTGTGAGTGACATTAATGGACGTGGGGTGTTACACGTGGTATCAGAGCTGAAGGTTACCAGAAAAGATATGAATTTTGAAAAACTGTTTTTTAAAAGCACTTTTATAAAGAAGTACCTTCAAAAGTATGTTTTAAGGAAAGTATTTTCAAGAGAAAATCTTGTTTTAGAAAGCATAACCCTAAGGGCCATATATCTTTCCTTCGGTTCTTTCGTATTGAATCTTTCCTTTTTCGTTTCAGTATGTCTGGAATCCTCGAGATACCCGAGGGGATAACGATACCAGGATAGTTTAGGAGGTATTTGGAGACTAGGGCCAGCACTGCAGGTCCAGCAAATGCTCCTCCTCCTCCTCCTCCTCGTGTTGATACTTTCGCAAAGATATGTAAGGACTTCGGGCAATGGGTGGAAAACCTTTTCACGGGATGGAGACATTCGTTGAAGCTCGAAATTGGTTAAAGGAGGTAGAAGAATTGTTTGGGATTTTTAAAATGGAAGATGGAAGAAAGGTCCAGTTAGCTGCCTGGCTAATGAAGGATGAGGCCTCGTTTTGGTAGGAGGTCACTAATGGAGAGAGCCCAATTGATACATGGCCAGATTTCAGGCGGAGGTTTGAGGCAAAGTTTCTCTCACGGGCTGAAGAGAATTTATATATGGAAAGATTTTTCAAGGGAATCTATCAGTGAAAGAATACGTCAACAAAATCAATCAGTTGGCGAGATTTGGCTTGGACTTGGTGAATACACCAGAAAAGAAGGCCCTGAGATTTGTTAAGGGTTTGAACGAGCCACTTCATGGGTTAGCTATGACCCACATCCCCATGGGGGCTACCTTTGAGAGACTAGTTGACATGGCACTTATGCATGAAGAGGAGAAGGGCGCCAATGCTAATAAGGCACCCGAGAGGAAAGGGGATCAAAAGAAACCGCAACAGCAACAACAGAACAAGAAAGGTGGTAAAGGCAACAACTGTAAGGGAAAGAAAAGATGCTTTAACTGTGGGACACCCAGCCATCTAAGCAAAGATTGTAGGAAGAAAAAGAAGACCGGATGTTTCCACTGTGGCGAAGCGGGACATCTGATTAAGGATTGCCCAAGGAAAGGGCAGAGGGCAGGGTCTACCTCGGCAGGACAGATCCAGGCTATTATGGCACCAGGGCAGGCAAGGGGACAAGTTCAGGCTCACTTGGTCCCACAGTTGCAGGAACGAGGTAGAGCAATTTCCGTTGAAAGTTTAGTTTTTCTGCTTGATCATCCTATCCGTACTTTATTTGATTCTGGCGCATCACATTCGTTTATCTCTACATCATTAGTTGAAACACTACACCTAATACTAGTATAGCTACAGATCCCTTAGTAGTCTCAAATCCTTTTGGTGGTTCGGCTCATATTTCTATGATCTGTCGGGATTTTAGAGTATCTATCTTGGGCGTTGGGTTTGAATGCAACGCCTTTGTTCTTGGCTTCATGGGCTACGGCTTGATTCTAGGTATGGATTGGATAACTAGATATGGGGCCATCCTAGATTGTGAAAGAAGGGTAGTTAGATTGTTGACTCGTTGTGGAAAGACCCTTGAAATTTCTTGTGACCCTAGAGGTACAGTAATGCTTAGCTACCTAGAATCCCTTGACGCATCCGATGATGATTTGCATTCTGTTCGCATAGTCCGTAAATATGCTGATGCCTTCGATGAGGTAAGGGTTTTACCCCCAAAACGCAAGATAGACTTTTGAATATATTTAGTAGAAAATGCAAAGACAGTTGCATTGCCAGTGCGCCACATGGCTCCAAGGGAGAGAAGAGAACTCAGTAAGCAAGTAAAAGAATTGCTTGAGAAGGGGTTCATCAGAAGTAGTATATTGGAGTAGGGTGCTCCAGTAGTATTTTCCACGAAGGCAGATGGGCCCATTAGACTTTGTGTGGACTATAGAGAACTTAATAATCTTACTAAGAAGAATAGGCACCCACTACCGAGGATTCACGATCTCTTCGATCAATTAGTTGGCGCCTCAGTGTTTTCGCAGTTGGACATAGGCATGGGTTTCCATCAGTTGAGAGTGGCTGAGGATAGCATAGACAAGACTGCCTTTTAGGACTCCAGATGGCTTCTTCGAGTGGCTTGTGATGCCCTTCAGTTTGACAAACGCCCCCGCGTACTTTGTTGACTTGATGAGTAGGGTGTTTATGGAGTACCTTAATAAATTCATGGTAGTCTTTGTGGACGACATCTTGATCTTTTCTAAGAGCAAGGAAGAGCATGCCCTACATCTTAGGGAAGTATTGGAGACCCTTCGAGCATATAGACTTAAAGCTAAATTTTCTAAATGTCACTTTTGGAGGACGGAAGTGCGATTCTTAGGGCACGTGGTTTCCAAAGAAGGGATAGCTGTGGATCCTACGAAGATAGCGGCCATCCAAGATTGGAAGGTCCCTAAAAATGCTACCGTGGTGAGGAGTTTCTTAGGGTTGGATGGCTACTATAGGAAGTTTATCAAAGACTTCGCAAAAATATCAGCCCCATTAACACGCTTGACGAAGAAGAACCTAGTTTTCACATGGGACGTAGATTGTGATGATGCGTTCCAACGTTTAAAGAGAGCTTTGACCACAGCCCTAGTCTTAGTGTTGCCAGATGGGAGTGAGCCGTTTACCGTTTATACCGATGCTTGTGGGACAGGACTAGGCACAGTCTTAATGCAAGAGGGAAGGGTAATAGCCTATGGTAGAAGGTAGTTGAGAGTGCATGAGAGAAATTACCCTACACATGACCTAGAGTTGGCCGCTATTGTTTTTTCGCTTAAGTCTTGGCGCCGTTATCTTCTTGGAGAAAAATTCGAATTATTCACTGACCACAAATCGCTAAAATACTTGTTCTCTCAGAAGGACTTGAACTTAAGGCATTAAAGGTGGATGGAACTTAGCATCCTAAGATTTCGAGATAGCATATACCCCTGGCAAGGGTAACGTGGTAGCGGATGCCTTAAGTAGGAAGAGGTTGTCCTTGAGTCCGTTGTTTGTTGAGCGGCAAAGCGTAGAGTTCATCTCTACGTTTGACTTTAGACCTTCCATTGACTTTGTACCCGGTTTGCTAGCATCCTTAGAGGTCAGACCTACGCTTTTAGGATGGATTGTTGAGGCGTAGCGAGATGACCCACGGTTGGTTGAGTTAGCAGAGATGCTCAAAAGAGGGGAGTCATCGAGCCATCTCAGTAGATATACCCTAGATGATAAGGGTTGGTTACGTAGGGACGGTAGACTTTGTGTACCATGGGACAAGAATTTGAGGAAGACCATTCTTGATGGTGCACATCGTTCGAAGATGACCATTCATCTAGGCGGGGACAAGATGTACATGGACAAGAGACGAGTTTACTTTTGGGCCGGCATGAAGAGGGATCTGGCTGAGTTTGTCGCTATATGCTTAGTGTGCCAACAAGTAAAAGCAGAGCAAAAGAAGCCCGGTGGGTTACTTCACCCATTGGAGGTCCCACAATGGAAGTGGGAAAGTTTCTCGATGGACTTTATTGATGGGTTACCGAGATCGAGGAAGGGTAATAAGTGGATTTGGTTCATGGTAGACAGACTTACTAAGAGTGCACATTTCATTCCCGTGAAGAGTAAGAGGACTGCTCCATGGTTAGCCTCCATATACATTCGAGAGATAGTTCGTTTGCATGGTGTTCCTTCTAGCATAGTGAGCTACCGCGATCCTATTTTTACTAGCGAGTTTTGGAAGAGCTTGCAAGAGGCGGTAGGGACTCAATTATGTTTGAGCTCCGCATATCATCCTCAGACGGACAGCCAGACCGAGAGGGTGAAAAATATTCTAGAGGACCTATTAAGGTTGTGTGTCTTAGACTTCAGAGGTACATGGGAGGAACATCTTCCTTTGTTGGAGTTCGCGTATAATAATAGCTTTCAGTCTAGCATTGCCATGGCACCGTTCGAGGCTCTTTATGGACGACCGTGTCGATCGCCTACATGTTGGTGGGGATCTATAGATAAGATCTTACTTGGGCCCGATATGATTAGAGAGACTTCGGAAAATATAGATTTGATTCGAAGGAGGATGAAGACGACGCAAGATAGGAAGAAATCTTATGCGGACAAGAGGAGGACAGATCTTGAGTTTGATATTGGGGACATGGTCTTTGTCAAGGTGTCTCCATTACGGAATGTCGTTCGCTTTGGGTCCGTTGGGAAGTTAGCACCAAGGTTCGTAGGGCCGTTTCCGGTTAAGGAAAGGATTGGACAGATGGCGTATAGAGTGGAGTTGCCCGAGAGACTTAGTGGTGTACATGATGTATTCCATGTATCAAATTTGAGGAAGTGCTTGCATGAGACCGTGGAAGTGGAAGACCCGAGCTTGCTTAGAGAGGTGGAGAGAGAGCGTGATGCGACGATTCGATGAGCTCCTACGTGCATTCTTGGATTGGAGATTAAGAAGTTGAGGAATCGAGAGGTCAAGCTAGTCAAAGTGCAATGGGAAGATGATGAGAGCAACGCTACTTGGGAGATGGAAGAGAAGATGCGTTCATTGTACCCTTTTCTTTTCAAGGGTATGTCTTTTAATCTCTTAGCTTGTACTTATCTTATTTTTAGTATGTCCTCTCGCTAGTATCTTTGACCTTTAGGTAGGGTAGTCCTATGGTTGAAACATGTGTTTGAGACATGTTATGGATGACGGATGCATGTGGATGCAAGTGTTTGCTAGTAGTTGCTTGTGGATGCATATACACACACTTTAGGCACTAGATCGGCTCAGCACTTCATATTGCATACTGCATATAAATGTGTGCATATTTAAGTCAATGGTTGTATAATGATTGTACTATCATATGGACGCTGCATTTTGGTGAATGGTTGTGCACACATGTAGAAATAATATGTATCGATAGGATTCTTTTGCATACATAATGGATGCATGATACTATCATGGTTTGCATTAGGGAGGTCAACTGAATCAGTAGACCGCCTGATTTTGCATTAGAAAAAGAACATATACACACACTTCTTGCATGTGTTCATATAGCATTAGGAATTTTATAAGGACAATGGATGCCTTTGTTTGATGGTTGAGTAGATGGTTGATTGGATGTTAGGATACGCATTCTCATTAACTTGGAGATATCGGGGCGAAATCCTTTAAGGAGGGGAGAATGTAACACCCCGTAATTTTCAACATTAACGTTCACAAATTAAGGAATAACTAATCTCAGATGTGAGAATTAAGGGAAATGGGTTGCGCCATTATGTTCATCTCGGAATTCTGGTTGGGATAGAGTCTGAGTTTGTGTGAATTGGACTTCGTATGAAGAAGTTTTGCCGATCGGAAGTTTCAGAAAATTCAAAACAGATTTCAAATTTCAAAATTCAAAATTTCAGAGTAAGATGGACTAGGCGGGAAATTTCTCGCCAGGGCTAGGTCGACCATAGGGTCAACCTGGGGGTCGACCTATCCTCATCAGGTCGACCATAGGGTCGACCTGCCCCCTCCCCCCTGGGCAGATTTGATTGATGACCTGTTTATGACTGTATGCTGACTCATTAGGGTTTCTGATCTGCTCTGATTGCCTGTGATTAATTGTGGGTTGATCGGACAGCCTAAACTAATTCTAAACTCTATAAAGAGACATGTAGACTCAAACCCTAAAATCAAATAGAAAATTGGATTCATGGCCTCCATACCGTCACCTAGTAACCTAGAATAGCCGCCACCAATTAGAGAGGAGAAAAGCTAATCAAAATCAATTCTAATCTAAACCACAACAACGAATCTACTTCAAAGGAAAGCTAATTCAACTTCAGAACTCAGATTTCAGAACTCAAGACCTTCTTTGAGTCATGAGTTCGATTTCTTTAATAAAATAATTAGCAATTTAATTGGATTGAGTGATGATGTGGATTATATGGATATGTTGTGAATTATTGACCGCATGTTATTATTTATGTTGTAAAATTGTGATGTTATCATTTATGTTGTAAATTCTATGATGATTATCATCTATGTTGTAAAGTTGTGATGTTATCATCTATGTTGTAATTCTATGATTGGCTTATGTATAATCAATTCATCATGTTGTTTCATATGATAGTTTGGTTATTTTGTTGGAATTAATTCATATGATAAATCATATGTATGTATGCAAGTTTAGATGTTAATTTAGATATGAATCATATGCAAGTTAGTGAAAATTATGTACAATTTTACATGTTTCATGACATCTATTTTATGTAAATTGGATCTAAAAGTTAGTCTATGACATGTGTGAGTTATATGCTACTATACAAAGTTCTATATGCTAGTTTACATGTTTAGATGTAAGTTTACACCATCGTTTATGTTGCAAAAATCACATATGCAATTATATACATATGTTTGGAGTATGAATCATGTCTATGCAAGTTTACCCCTTTTTGGTTAGATCCATGACATACATGGTTTATGCAAGTTTGTGACCAATACCTAAACAAGTTTACACCTATAGATTTGGATCTATGACATATGTAGTTTTATGCAAGTTGTGACTTTAGCGTACGCAAGATGTAGAACCTCATTCACACATGCAAGTCCACCCCTTATGTTTAGATCTGGTTTTAATTATATGTATGTTATGATCTTTTCTCTTTATTCCATGAGTTAGACTATTCGAGTCTAACGTATATTTTACGTTAAATGATCGAACGTACAACGTGGGGCAATGGGGTAATATTAAAAGATTTAATATTGAGAATTGGCATAAATGCCTTAAATGGCATAAAATAAATTTGTGGTGAAAATTGGTATGATTTTGCATACCATAAATAGATGGACATAATTGAGTCAATTATAGCCATAGTTAAATTTGGAATTAACAGATAATTTGAACAGGGAAATTAATTAAAATTGGGGAATAATTAATTATGTGTAATTAATCGTCTAAGACAAGAGGTTAGGCTCTTTTGTGGTGTAAGACTGCCCGGACCCGCCCGACAAATCCAGCTGCCACAAATGCCAGTCTAATGTGGGAGGTCTTAGGCATAAATTAATTGCGTAACAGTTGTAAAGACATGAGGTTAGGCTCGTTTGTGTTGTAAGACTGCCCGGACCCGCCCGGCAAATCCAGCTACCACAAATGCCAGTCTAATGTGGGAGGTCTTTATAAGGTTACGGTCTTAATGAATTAAGAAACACTTAACCAGATAAACATGTAGTGGGACATGAGGGGGTTAAGTGGGTGCCTTGGGTGGCATGTGGAATCTAGTGTGTGCCTTGGGTGGCATTTGAAATACGATTAGAAACACTTAACCAAAATTTGAAACATGTAAGTGAACATGAATAAGAAGAGGGTTAAGTGGGATGTACCAGAGGGGACCAAGCTTAGGTGGATAGCTTGTGTCAAGTAATGGGGGCCCGTTTCAACCAGTAACCCATGAGTATCTTTGTGGGCTCGACCCAAGTCAAGGACGGGACACGCGTACTGGGCTTGACTGTAAGAGGCCAAAATGGGTTAGCTGTGGCAACACAAGTCCAACGGGTTCATGTGCGTGTGTGGGCCCGGGCTGGTAGGTAAGACGCTGTTGCATCGTGTAGGTATAAGCCGTGCACTATTGTTGGTATCGGGTTGCCACTTTGGGGACTGATACACCCCACTGTGGGGCCAACACGGGTATCTAAGAGTTAGGGAGCCGATCGCATGGGAGTAGGGGGTAAACCTATTGGAGATAGGGGTAGGCGGCACCTATGAAAGCAACTAGGGGTACACAAAAATACCATTATCATTATTAAGTTTTGTAGGCGGGATCAACCTTTAGGGTGACTAGTGGTGGTGCAGTATAGTAATTATCTTATAGTGGTTTAGGTGCACCTTTAACGTTATCTTTGTTCATCTTATTTCCTTGTTTACTCTATCATACCCAATTGTTCACAATCATTTCCTTATTTTCCAACTTATGCCTTAGCCTAGTTATTTTGGTAATTATATTGTTAAAGTTATCGCACTCACCATACTTTATGTCTGACCCCCTTAGTTTCCACCTCTTTTCTTCCTTTCACCCCCAGGTGCTCAGGGTGGAACTAGCACCAGTGGAGCTAGATTTTGTGTAGCTGTATCTCTGCTTTTAGAAGATTGCTTGGATTGCTGAAGTAAAAGTTCAGCCTTTCTTATTTATGGCTATTTTGTGTTGGTGTTATGTCTTTCAATTTATGTACTCTGAGTTATTCAAGATGGATATTATGTACTTTGACTCTGGTTTTTGATGATGTAATCAAACTTATGTGTTTACCGCTGCAATGAATAAAGTTTTAAATTTTTAAGTACTGTTTACATCTGTCTTGTTGTTAAGTTTCTGTTCTATACACACTTAAAATGCTCCACAGAAGTTAATGCATTCCATTTGTGAGTGACATTAATGGACGTGGTGTGTTACACGTAAACCATAAACAATAAACTATAAACCGTAAACCATAAGCAATAAATCATAAACCATAAACAATTATGTAAAAACAGTAAACTACAAAAAATAAAGCATAAACCATAAAGATTAAGCCATAAATGTTAAACCATAAACGTTGACATGCTTTTTAGTCAAAGCCGTTACACACGGAATTTCTGGTTAACAATACACTCAAGTATTTGGAACATCATCAGAAGACAGGAAGGGATTTGGTTGAAGTCGCATCACTAACAAAGGGTGGTCTGAAACTCCTAACAAATGACTGCTTCTGGACCCGAAAACATCAATTACAGAGCTTGGATCATTTACTCTTGTAGCCCTCTGAATAATCTTCTAATAGATAATTTGTTTGGCTAAAACAGATTAAGGATTTGAAAGTTACGCTCATTTCCATGAATGCCCGAAGAACCGGAAACATTTGGATTTTGACATTGATTGGGATTCTGGTCGAATCAGATGGCTCGGATCGGATCGGAAAGGCGAACCCAATCCACCTTCTACTGCACATAAGTGAAAGCTGCTTTGGAATGAAGTCACTAGCTCGGATGGAGGTGTAAGAACCCGACCGATCCCTTTTCTCCTTACTGCCAATAAGAGCACGTCGCCTTCGAATTGAAGGCATCGGTTCACATCAGATGGAGGACCTATTCTTAAGTCATGTTTTACTCCTATTTTGATGGATCGGACCGCACAAGGCTTTGTACGAACTACAGGAGACTTCCTCTACTTACCCACTGCGTCTTCGCAACACATTGGATTCGTGAAACATGTCGTTTATCTGGGAGACTCTCTACATCTATAAATACATGGATTCAGGCAATTCTAAAGGACCTTTGGCCATTCTAACTTGCTTCTTTCATATTAATCTAATGCGAGGAATTCGTGTATAAATCCACTCTTTCTTCACCACTTCTTAATTAAAATACAAGGATGTTGTATGTAAATGATTCTTACAAATTGTAGGAAGTCATTGTAATTGTAAATTCCTAGGACTTAAGAAAATATAAAGTTGACATAGGTTTGGTTTGAGCTGAACCACTATAAAAACCTCGGGTGTTTCCTGTTCTTTACTGCTTTTCAACATTTATTCTCTATGATCTGTGATTGTGAGGACTTCACATTGCATTTGGGTGTTAGTGCCATTTTTTGGTCTAACAATAAATAATAAACCATAATCCGTAAAACATAGAGAATAAACCATAAACTGTAAACCACAAACAATAAACTATAAACATTATATTATATAATATAAAGCATAAACCATAAACATTTAACCATAAATGATAAATCATAAACAATAACAACAAACCGTAAAACATAAAAAAAAACCATAAACTGTAAACCATAAACAATAAAGTAACAACAATAAACTCTATAAAATAAAGCATAAATCATAAACATTAAGCCATAAATGATAAATCATAAACAAAAAACCATAAACCATGACCCATAAACATTAAACCATAATCCGTAAACCATAAACAATAAACCATAAATCGTAAACCATAAACAATAAACCATAAACCGTAAACCATAAACAGTAAAGTAAAAAACAGTAAAGTATATAAAATAAAGCATAAACCATAAACATTAAGACATAAAAGATAAATCATAAATGTTAACATGCTTTTTAGTCAAAGACATCACACATGGAATTTCTGGTTAACAATACACTCATGTATTTGGGACATCGTCAGAAGACGAGATGCGATTTGGTTGAAGTCACAACACAAACAAAGGATTGCTCGAAACTCGTAACATATGACCTCTTTTGGACACGAAAAAAATCAATTATGAAGCTTGGATTAGTAACTCTTGTATCTCAATGAATTTACTTCAGGTAGATCTTTCGTTTGGATAAAACGGACTTACGGTTTGAAAGATACGCTTGTTTCCATGAAAGCTGGTAGACCCGGAAATGTTTCAAATTCTGCGTTGATTGGACACCACATTGGATCGTAATGCCCGGGTCAGAACGGAAAGGAGGACACGATCCATCGTCTACCGCACAGAAGTGCACGTTGATTTGCAATGAAGTCACCGACTCGGTTCAGATGGAGATGGAGGAAGCCGACACGATCCACTTTTTCCTTACTGCCAAGAAGAACACGTCGCCTTCGGATTGAAGGCACCGGTTCAGATCGGATGGAGGACACGATCTGACCCATCTGGGACAAAATATTCTACTGCACACACTCGAGGTTGACTTATTATTAAGACCTGTTTTACTCCTACATTCAAGGATCAGACCACGCATGGCTTTACACAAACTACAGGAGACTTCCTCCACTTACCCATTAGGTCCTAGCAATGCACTAGATTCGTGACACATGTCATTCATCCGGGAGACTTTCTACATCTAAAAATAAACAAATTCAAGGACTTTTAAAGGATCTTTGGCCATTCTAGATCTCGACCTCCATTGAATAGAACACAAGGATATTGTGCTTCTTCCATATTAATCTAACATGAGGATTTTGTGTATAAAACAACTCTCTCTTCCCCACTTCTTTATTAAAATACAAGGATATTGTATGTAAATGATTCCTACTGATTGTAAGAAGGCATTGTATTTGTATTTTCTTAGGACTTAAGAAAATATAAAGAGGACATAGGCCTGGTTTGAGCCGACCAACTATAAAAACCTCGCACGTTCCCTGTTCTTCACTACTTTCCTGCATTTATTCTCTGTGATCTGTGATTGTGAGGACTTAAAACAACAATTTCATGTTTGTGCCATTTGTTGGTCTAACAATAAACAATAAACCATAAACCGTAAACCATAGACAATAAACCATAAACCGTAGACAATAAACCATAAACCGTAAACCATAAAGAATTAGTTATAAATTGTAAATTAAATAATATAAAGTATAAACCGTAAACATTTAAGCATAAATGGCAAATAATAAACAATAAACCATAAACCGTAAAACATAAACCATAAAATGTAAACCATAAACAATAAACTATATAAAATAAAGCACAAACCATAAACACTAAGCCATAAATGATAAATCGTAAAGAATAAACTGTAAATCATAAACAACAAAAACATAAACTGTAAACCATAAACAAAAAAGTATAAACAATAAACCATAAACTGCAAATAATTAAGTATAAACAATTAACTATACAAAATAAAGCCATAAACAATAAAAATTAAGCCATAAATGATAAATCATAGGCAATAAACCATAAACCATGACCCATAAACATTAAACCATAAATCGTAAACCATAAACAGTAAACAATAAACCATAGAGCGTAAACCATAAACAAAAAACAATAAATCATAAACCATAAACAATAAACCTTAAACAGTAAACTATATGAAATAAAGCATAAACCATAAACATTAAGCCATAAATGGTAAACCATAAACGTTGACATGCTTTTTAGTCAAAGCTGTCACACATGGAATTTCTGGTTAACAATACGCTCAAGTATTTGGAACATCGTCAGAAGACAGGAAGCGATTTGGTTGAAGTCGCATCACAAACAAAGGACAGCTTGAAGATCCTAACAGATGACCTCTTTTGGACCCGAAACCATTAATTATGGAGTGTCGCTCAGTAACTCTTATGGCCCTCTGAATTAGCTTCAGGTAGAGCTTTTGTTTGGCTAAAACGGACTTACGGTTTGAAAGTTACGCTCGTTTCCATGAACGCATGCAGAACCGGAAACGTTTGGATTTTGGCATTGATTGGACTTCAGGTCGGATCGGATGGCCCAAATCGGATCGGAAAGGAGGAGCCGATCAACCTTCTGCTGCTCAGAAGTGCACACTGCTTTGGAATGAAAGTATCGGACCACACATTGCTTTACACGAACTACTGGAGACTTCCTCCACTTACCCACTACGTCTTAGCAACGCATTAGATTCGTGACACATGTCATTCATCCGGGAGACTCTCTACATCTATAAATACTCAGATTCAGGGACTTCTAAAGGATCTTTGGCCATTCTAACTCTGGGCCTCCACTGAAGAGAACACAAGGATATTGTGCTTCTTCCATATTAATTTAACATGAGAATTTCGTGTATAAAACCACTGTCTCTTCCCCACTTCTTCATTAAAATACAAGGATGTTATATGTAAATTATTCCTACTAATTGTAGAAAGGCATTGTATTTGTAATTTCTTAGGACTTAAGAAAATATAAAGTGGACGTAGGCTTGGTTTGAGCCGAACCACTGTAAAAACCTCGCGCATTCCCTAATCTTTACTACTTTCCTGCATTTATTCTTTGTGATCTGTGACTGTGAGGAATTCTCCCAACATTTCAGTGTTAGTGCCAATTTTTGGTCTAACAATAAACAATAAACCGTAAACCGTAAACCATAGACAGTAAACCATAAACCGTGAACCGTAAACAATAAAGTATAAACGGTAAACTATATAATATAATGCATAAACCATAAACATTTAAACATAAATGATAAATCATAAACAATAAACCATTAAACATGAACGATAAACCATAAACCGTAAACCATAAACAATAAATTATAAACAGTAAACTATATAAAATAAAGCATAAACCATAAACACTAACCATAAATGATAAATCGTAAACAATAAACTGTAAACCATAAACCGTAAACAATAAACAATAATGTATAAACAATAAACCATAAATCATAAACAATAAAGTATAAACAATTAACTCTATAAAATAAAGCCATAAACAATAAAAATTAATCCACAAATGATAAATCATAGACAATAAACCATAAACCATGACCCCATAAACATTAATCCATAAACCGTAAACCATAAACAATAAACAATAAACCATAAACTGTAAACCATACACAACAAACCATAAACCGTAAATCATAAATAATAAACCAAAAACCATAAACTATATAAAATAAAGCATAAACCATGAACATTAAGCCATAAATGATAAACCTTAAACGTTGACACGCTTTTTAGTCAAAGCCGTCACACATGGAATTTCTAGTTAACAATACACTCAAGTATTTGGAACGTCGTTAGAGGACAGGAAGCGATTTGGTTGAAGTCGCATCACAAACAAAGGACGGCTCGAAACTCCTAACATATGACCTCTTTTGGACCCAAAACCATCAATTACTGAGCATGGCTCAGTAACTCTTGTGGCCCTCTAAATTAGCTTCAAGTAGAGCTTTTGTTTGGCTAAAACGGACTTACGTTTTAAAAGTTACGCTCGTTTCCATAAACGCCCGCAGAACCGGAAATGTTTGGATTTTGGCATTAATTGGACTTCATGTTGGATTGGATGGGCTGAATCGGATCGGAAAGGAGGACCTGATCCACCTCGTACCGCACAAAAGTGCACGCTGCTTTGGAATGAAGTCATCGGCTAGGTTCAGATGGAGATGAAGGAACTCGACCCGATCCTCTTTCTCCTTACTGCCAAGAAGAGCACGTCGCCTTCAGATTGAAGGCACTGGTTTGGATTGGATGGAGGACACGATCTGACCCATCTGGGACGAAATATTCTGCTACACAAACTCGAGTTTGACCTATTCTTAAGGCCTGTTTAACTCCTACATTCACGGATCGGACCACACATGGCTTTACATGAACTACAGGAGACTTCCTCCACATACCCACTATGTCTTAGCAATGAATTGGATTCATGACACATGTCATTCATCCGGGAGACTCTCTACATCTATAAATACACAGATTCAGGGAATTCTAAAGGATCTTTGGCCATTCTAACTCTCGGCCTCCATTGAAGAGAACATAAGGACATTGTGCTTCTTCCATATTAATCTAACACGAGTATTTCATGTATACAACCACTGTCTCTTCCCTACTTCTTCATTAAAATACAAGGATGTTGCATTTAAATGATTCCTACTGATTGTAGGAAAGCATTGTATTGTAATTTCTTAGGACTTAAGAAAATATAAAGTGGACCTAGGCTTGGTTTGAGCCGAGCCACTATAAAAACCTCATGCATTCCCTGTTCTTTACTACTTTCCTGCATTTATTCTTTGCGATTTGTGATTGTGAGGACTTCACACTGCATTTGGGTGTTCGTGCGATTTTTTGGCCTAACAATAAACAATAAACCGTAAATCATAGACAATAAAACATAAACTGTAAACCATAAACAAGAAAGTATAAACAGTAAACTGTATATTATAAAGAACAAACCATAAACATTTAAGCATAAATTATAAATCATAAACAATAAACCATAAACCGTAAAACATAAACAATAAACTGTAAACCATAAACAATAAATTATAAACAGTAAAATATATGAAATAAAGCGTAAACCATAAACACTAAGCCATAAATGATAAATCGTAAATAATAAACCGTAAACCGTAAACCGTAAACAACAAAGTATAAACAATAAACCATAAAGAATAAAGTATAAACATTTAACTATATAAAATAAAGCCATAAACCATAAACATTAAGCCATAAATGATAAATCATAGATTACAAACCATAAACCATGACCCATAAACATTAAATAATAAACCGTAAACCTTAAACAATAAACCACAAACCATAAACAATAAACCATAAACCGTTAACCATAAATAGTAAACTATATAAACTAAAGCATAAACCATAAACATTAAGCCATAAATGATAAACCTTAAACGTTGACACTCTTTTTAGTCAAAGCCATCACACATGGAATTTCTATTTAACAATACAGTCAGGTATTTGGAACATCGTCAGAAGACAGGAATCGATTTGGTTGAAGTCGCATCACAAACAGAGGACGGCTCGAAACTCCTAACAGATGACCTCTTTCGGATCCGAAAACTTTAATTACGGATCTTGCCTAGTAACACTTGTTGCCCTCTGAATTAGCTTCAGGTAGATTCTTTGTTTAGCTAAAAAGGACTTACTGTTTGAAAGTTAATCTCATTTCTGTGAACGCCCACAGACCCGGAAAAGTTTGGATTTCGGCATTGATTAGACTCCAGATTGGATCGGATGGCCCCGATCGGATCAGAAAGGAGGACCAGATCCACCATCTGCCGCAAAGTATTGCATGTTGATTGGGATTGAAGTCACCGACTCGGTTCAGATGGAGATGTTGGAACACGACCTGATCCTCTTTCTCATTAGTGAGAAGAAGAGCACGTCGCCTTCAGATTGAAGGCACCGGTTCGGATCGGATGGAGGACTCGATCTGACCCGTCTCGAACGAAATATTCTACTGCACACACTCGAGTTTGAGCTACTCTTAAGGCATGTTTTACTCCTACTTTCAAGGATCGTACCACACATGGATTTACATGAACTACAGGAGATTTCCTCTGCTTACCCACTATGTCTTAGCAATGAATTGGATATCTGACACATGTCATTCATCCGTGAGACTCTCTACATCTAAAAATACACGTATTCAGGGACTTCTAAAGGATCTTTGGCCATTCTAACTCTCGGCCTCCAATGAAGAGAACACAAGGATATTGTGCTTCTTCCATATTAATCTAATACGAGGATTTCGTGTATATAACCACTCTCCCTTCATCACTTCTTCATTAAAATACAAGGATGTTGTATGTAAATGATTCCTACTGATTATAAGAAGGCATTGTATTTGTAATTTCTTAGGACATAAGAAAATATAAAGTGGACGTAATCTTGGTTTGAGCCGCAGCACTATAAAAACCTCGTACATTCCCTGTTCTTTACTACATTCCTGCATTTATTCTCTGTGATACATGATTGTGAGGACTTCACATTGCAATTGGATGTTAGTGCCATTTTTTGGTCTAACAATAAATAATAAACCATTAGCCGTAAACTATAAACCGTAGACAATAAACCATAAACCGTAAACCATAAAGAATTAAGTATAAATAGTAAATTAAATAATTTAAAGCAAAAACATAAACATTTAAACATAAATGAGAAATCATAAACAATGGACCATAAACCATAAAACATAAACAATAAACCACATAACGTAAACGATAAACAATAAAGTATAAACAGTAAACTATATAAAATAAAGCATAAACCATAAACACTAAGCCATAAATGATAAATCGTAAAGAATAAACCGTAAACCATAAACAATTAACCATAAGCCGTAAACCGTAAAGTATAAACAATAAATCATAACCCGTAAACAATAAAGTATAAACAATTAACTATATAAAACAAAGCAATAAACAATAAAAATTAAGCCACAAATGATAAATCATAGACAATAAACCATAAACAGTGACCCATAGACAATAAGCCATAAACCGTAAACCATAAACAATAAACCATAAACCGTAAACCATAACAATAAACAATTAACCGTAGACCATAAACATAAACCATAAACAGTAGACTATATAAAATAAAGCATAAACCATAAACATTAAGCAATAAATGATAAACCATAAACGTTGACAAGCTTTTTAGTCAAAGTCGTCACACATGGAATTTATGGTTAACAATACGCTCAAAAATTTGGAACATCGTAAGAAGACCGGAAGCGATATGGTTGAAGTCGCATCACTAACAAAGGACGACTCGAAACTCCTAATGATGACCTTTTTTGGACCCGAAATCATCAATTACGAAGAGTCACTCAATAAAACTCGTGGCCCTCTGAATTAGCTTCAGGTAGAGCTTTCATTTGGCTAAAACCAACTTGCGGTTTGAAAGTTACGCTCATTTCCATGAATGCCCGCAGAACCGGATATGTTTGGATTTTTGCATTGATTGGACTTCGGGTCGGATCGGATGACCTGAATCGGATCGAAAAGGAGGACCAGATCCCCTTGCTACTGCACAGAAGTGCATGCGGCTTTGGAATGAAGTCACCGGCTCGGTTCGGATGGAGATGCAGGAACCTGACCCGATCCGCTTTCACCTTACTGCCAAGAAGAGCACGTCGTGTTCATATTGAAGGCACTGGATTGGATTGGATGGAGGACCCGATCCGATCCGTCTGGGACAAAATGTTCTACTGCACACACTCGAGTTTAACCTATTCTTAGGGCCTGTTTTACTCCTACATTCACGGATCAGACCACATATGGCTTTACACGAACTACCAGAGACTTCCTCCACTTACCTACTACGTCTTAGCAATGCATTGGATTCATGACATTTTAGTGAGGAGTTCTCACCTTTGGGTTCCACTCTTTCATTCTTTTCTGAATTTCAGATTTGCCAATTCACATAGCATACCTGTGTTAAAGATCATATTTTTAACCCATTAATAATTATTTCTTTGTATGCCCATTTTATAAACAACATACATGCCATAAAAATCATATTTTTATCAAATTAAAAATATTTTCATATATACGATAAAAATCCATTTTTAGCTTTCTCAAAATAACTTCATACCTCGATAAAGTCTATTTTTAGCTTTCTAAAAATCATATCATAAATATGATAAGAATAATATTTTTATCGAACAAAAGATCATATTTTTATAACCGTACTTCATATATATAAAAATCATATTTTTAATATGCTACATATATATAAATTATATTTTTATTACTCTACATATATAAAAATCATATTATTAATATGCTACACATATAAAAATTATATTTAAATTCTAAACTTCTGATCTTTATTTTAAAAACCATATCCTTTTCTAACAAACAAAAATCTAATTTTTATTCTCTTTAGATTTATATTTATATATATATATCTAATTTTTATTTGATTGAATCTATAATCAGAACCAGAAAAAAACTTACGGTGGATCTATGGGGTGGGGATGGCAGTTGCTCGCGTCGCCGGAGCCTGGGAGTGGCGGCCGCTGACGTTAGAGGGCAGGAGCAGGCAGTGGCGGGTGTTGCAGTGGGCCATGGCGGCGGTTCTGCGATGGTGGACGGTGGGGTCTTTGGTTTTTGATGGAAGAAAGAGAGAGGGGTATGGGCTAGCGTTGTGGGGGGGGGGGGTGTTCGGCGGCCGCGTCCCCCTGGAGGAGGGGGTGGGGTCATGGGGAGGAGCGAGGGCTGACATCAACCGGGGGAGGTGGTTTCTTTTTCGATTTTGAAAGGTAACAGGGGTTTGACCGAGTGGAAGGAAAAAGGGGAAGGGAGATATTTAATATATTTTATAATTTAATAATATTTTAATTCATCAATTAATTGTTTAACACCACGAATCCCAAAGACTGTCGCCCATCGCTAATTGCCTCATTCCGAACACAATGGGATATGTCCCGTAAGCCGGTTCAGCAGCTTCGATCAGTTTTTCTCAAATTCAAAATATAAGTCAATATATATTGAATTTGGACGTACATTTCAATTTACTGGGGCCACATACGGCCCTAGAAATTCCAGAAAAATAAATCCAGCTTTGTTTTGATGATACAGTCCTAACAAAACTAATTTCGTCTAATTTGGAGACCGTTTGAAAATTGGCCATTTTCTGGTCGATCCAAATTGACTTAAACTGTCAAAACACGTTTTCTTTTGTCATGCTCACATATTGATCCCAAAAATTATGAAAATTGGAATCTAGAAATAACTTGACATCCCAGATCCAAAAAAGTGGTTTTGTCAAAAACGGAGGTCATTTGCAAAATCTCCATTTTTAAGGGCTATATTTCCATAGCGACTATTCTAAATTTTCAAATGGACGTAACTTTTTATTCGCGCTATGAAATTTCAATTTTTCAGATTGTTGGAAAGATATTTTCAAATAAATTTTAAAATTTTTGGTTTCACTAAAATCCAGTTTATTTTGAATCATGTACATTCATTTGAAATTTGAAATCTAAATTTCCAACTACCGCGCCATTTTCAATTCCTTTTATAATTAAAATAAGTATTTAAATTCTAATTTCGATTTCAATAAATTTATATGTTCAAATTCTATTCAAAATAAATTTCTTTTCGTTATTATTTAAAATAACTCATTTTAAATATTCAAAATTCCTTAAAATTGCCAAAATAAAAATTTTAAATTAGTTCTGATTTTCTGGGTTGTAACAATCTCCCCCACTTAAAATATTTTCGTCCGCGGAAATGAACTTAGCTGAAATTTGTTTTACTAATCAACTCAAATTTCAGTTTGGCTTTCATTCTTCAATTTTTCAGTTTCTAAGAATTTTCCAACTATTCAAAAATTTGGCTAACACCATAAATTTTCGAATTTTTTTGCCATAACCTCCTTTTTACGGGAGCACCGGGAAAATCCCCAAACAGCCACACAGGCCCTCTTATTCCAAAAAAAAAAAAAAAAGCCAATCGGCTCATAAAATTATCCAAACCCAATAAATTAGTAAACATGTACCTAATTTTTGGGCATACAATTTTATTCCTCTTCTCTAGCCTCCTTGCTATGACCTGTCCATTATATATGCATGTATATGCATGCAAATTTCAAACAATTTTCAACTCAGTTCAACATTTGATACAATTTGGTTATATGTACAATTCATATTCATATTGGTTTCATTATTCTAATTAGTGAAACTAATAAATCAAAGAACTCAACCAGCAATCAATTAGTTGATTATCGTTTCAAGTTCATAATTTTTATATATTTAAAAATCCATTTTTGATGCCAAATCACAACAATAAACCTTATCTAGTTTCGGTTTCCACACCAGTCAATTGGAAATATATAGATATCCCACATTCGAAGCTCGAAAATAAATGCTGGTGATGACGCGTTAATCATCAGAATCATGCCCGAGCGACTAGAGTGTGATCCAATATTTATCCAGTAAATTTGTGGCTTCGAATACACATTAATTACACGTATATTCAAAATCTCTATATACTTGATTGTCCAAATTCAATTTAAAATAAATATTCAAGTACGAATAACATGGTTTAAACTTCAAAGCAAAACTTGATTTCATTTTTATTTAAAAATAACACTCTTCCAACTCATTCTAGGATACTGCTGATCCCATCTCTAACGAGTCTTTCCCATTGGATATTACTAATCCAACCTCTGATGAATTCTTTCGTCTGGTTCTAAAGTGTCTTGTTTTCGAGCTCTATAAATCAAAGCTCTGATACAAAAATGAAATGACCTGAACTTCCCCGTGAAGGAAATAACGGGTTACTTTGTGAACACGACAAATTAGAACACAAACAGAAGAACATTTCATTTCTTATTACAACAATTTCATTAGAATAAAAGAATATAACAGAGAATAAGTAAATATTATACATTCAATAAATATCAGATATTTAAAATTACATTTAAGTACATAGCAACGGAAAATTAATATAAAACACAACTGAAAGAAATATACGGATAAGAAGCTTTCCGAATATCATTCCAGGTGTAAACTAGTATCCTGTGAATATAAATCGGCAAGGCCAAAACTACTAGGTGCCCATGTGGAAAATAGGGGCACCCAAAGTTTAGGTTAAAACAATAAACTCCAGGTCAGTCATGTGACTAGTGTGAGAACTAAAACAGATATTATCTTGGTTTTAAAGTTAGGTGAATCAAGGGACCATGCCGTATAACACGGAATGGGTTTAACCCCAAGAATACCAGTGCATATAACAAAAAGCGCAATGCTAAATAAAGAAAATGAAGCTATTATAAGATCCAGGTCCCATCACACAATGAAACTCAAGCCGTAGGATAGGGTTTTACCATATAATAACCAAATAATGCTTGATACGTGAAATTTAATCTTTTATTATTACTATAAGTGAATAAATCATATTTAAATTTAAATGTATCAATCATAGACGGCATAGTGCCCCATACCACTATGTCGCCATACTAGGCTCTACAATCAAAATCGCAAAATGTCGTATTGGAAGTTGGATTTCCTCTCTGAACCAAGGCAAGGGATCGTCCTTACCACTTCGAGACTGTCTAGCCCGAGCCTCAAGATCAGAGCTCGAGTGACCCTTGGATCATCAGGGTCGGTCCACACGGAGTGGATTAAAATGCCTGAACACTGCGTTTCCCCGCCCTATGGGGCGCAAATCTGGTATGTACAAAGACCATCCATCGACTCCGCAGAGACCGAAATAACCGAGGCGCCTCGCAATCCATCATCCACATAAGTAAAATGTCAGGGCTAGTAAAACGCTGACACCACTCCTTGCTAGAAGGAAACGCATTTCGTCCTTGATGTCCTCTTTCGTTTCTGGTTTACACCGGGGTGTGAGGCTCGCGAATTAATGCTACACAAAGCTCTGATATATTAAAGTCGTGCTTTGACCGTCAACCACAAGACTCTGCTTTTCAACAGAACCCTTAATCAATTGCATCTCAGCATGCTACATAGGCAATTCACGCTATGCAACCAATGTTTGTCAATCACAAAGAATGAAATCCGATGTTAGACACACATCCATTTACAAGTTCGTTCTTGGTATGAACAAAACCGAAGGCACCTTATTCCTCATCCCGCATGTCCAATAAAGGAGAGAGGTCCTCGCATATCCGGTCCATCTCCAAGCGCGTCTGGACGATCACCACTTATTACCGTGTCTTGGGTGTACAACCCAATCAAGACATCAGAAATCATCCAAATGATGTGAAGATCTCCGGTCTTCAACCACCGTCTTCATCGTCGATTCATCGCCGATTCAGTTATTCAGAATGGGATCAACCCAGTCTTTCTGAATAACTCGCATATATAATAAACAAGCGGTATAAAAACACAAAATACGTCTCATTCCAGTCCTGAATATTCTTTTATTCAAATATTCATATCCTTTAAGAAAGGTTCCCAATAATTTTATCAAAGATAAATTCTTTAAATTATTCTTTAATCATTCTTTGAATATCAATTCTAACCATACTAAGGTTTTCCAAACTAGTCGGGATTAGCGCACCTTATCGAAGTAATCATTTGTTTAATTTCCCAATCCCAACCAATTCCTCCCACGAAGTAAAATTGGTAATACTTCATATCTAACACTACAGTGTTATCGGTAAATTCAATTACCATTTCACGTTCAAATCAAATTGAAGATTCAACTATCGCCCGGAGTAAAACTGGTGGTACTCCATTCTCGATCATTTCTCAAATTTGATAATTCTAGTTATAAAATTCACCTTTCAATCTATTTAAAAGTTAATTAAAACTCTAATTCTATTTTAATTACCAGAAATCATTACTTAATGATTTTCTTCAAAGTTAATAAATTAATCTTATCTTTAACTGGGTTAAAGAACTAATGTCATTTAAAACAAAGCCCACGATAAACCCAAAATCACATTCCATTAACAATGGAATCTTCATGGAAAACAGACCAACATATATAATCGATATGAACTTCCATATCCAACCAATAATATAAATGGAATAATGACAAAGCCTTTGAAATTCCATATATATTAACAGTCTTCCTCTAACGAAGCTCACTTCGATTATTACCAAATCGAATTCCGTTCAATTCCAATGTAATATGTTAAATTGGAAAACTTTACATTGGAAAATCTCCTTTAAATCTTAACAAAAGATTTATAAATTACAGATCACATTTCACTGTAAATAGGGTTAAAGAACGAATGTCGTTAAAAAACACAGTTCACGATAAACCCATTTCGCATTTCATTTTATTCCAATTATTAAATATAGTTGGAAACTCTAACAATCTTAATTAAAAGAGTTATTCTCCTCACATGGGGTTCAAGAACTACGTTACTGAAGACACCGTTCACGACAAACCCAAAATCCCATTTGATATTAAATACAAGGCTCGGAATAGAAAATATATCGGCTTATATTTAATATCAAATTCTGAAACCAACAGATATCGTATTGGAAATAATGATATTAATATATCTTTTAAATTTCCATTACAATATCTGTATAATCACAAAATCCGACATTGAAATATTTCGAAGACAATATCGATTTCAGATCCATTCCAATCCATATATTGGAAATCTTGGTTATTTTTAAAGCCATTTCAAAAATCCAATTTATTTATTTCAAAATATTGGATTATAATTCTAGTTCATAACTAGTTCATTTCGATAAAAATATATTTTTATCATTTCAAATATGGAATTTTTCAACCCAATTCTTTCCAAATCATTGCTTATGATTTTACACTAATTATTGATATTTTTAATAATTTTATCAAGGTCGTACTGTCGATTTCCATAAACGGCCATCGAACTGCACTTACAACGACCTTTTCCAAATTTGATTTGGACATAATACCAAATCCAGCTGTTAGATTTCAAATCTCTAATATTCGTTAGAAATCTCATTTCGATACGAACCCAACGGTTCCGGATTTAGGAGAATCTGATGGTCGGATCTTCCGTAATGTCCATTTGAAGTCAGTGGTCGAAATTCACGAACTGCCGCCGCGTGGCGCGTTCTGTTCAGGCCATTACACTATGTATATAATACATATATATATAATATATATTTCGTCGATTTCCATTTAAAATGTATTTTATAAATCATTTTAAATTAGTTTTCAAAACGATTTCAACTTCATATTCAATTTCAAATAAAAATTGAATATTACATATCATTAATATATAAATGATATTATTTTTAAAACATTAGATTTTGAAATCAATTCCTTTTCAATATTCATTATAAAAATGAATAAAATCGATATAAATATCGTTCATGTCAAAATGATGTTAATCTAATCAACACGGCTTTATATATTTATATATATTCGTGTCCATCCCAAATCGGACATCAAAATCTTATTTTGATCTTTAACTGAATATTATTTTAAAATATTCGTTATTCTAAAATATTCGTTATTCTAAACTAGAATCAGACATAGTCAATTACCATATAATTTAATTTATATGGATTTCATACAACACACGAACACAACAACAATCAAACGCATTCAACCATCATCCAGGGTGCATTCTACACTGCATAAGCATTAAATATAAGTATACAATGCTTACACAGCTTGTCAACCAATCGATTGACATACAACTAAATATTGGGATTAGTGTGTGCCCAATATCATCCCAATACCCTTGTGGGGTTTTAATCAACAAAAAATGAATTTTATTTGTGTAGTTGTGCGATGTGTAAAATTTATCGTCCAAATCAATATCAGTCAAATGTGTGTACATGAACAAATCATCCGATTTGTAAATGAACATTTATTTTATTCATATACACATTAAAAATTATTTTTTTAACTATAAAATATTTCAACACATGAATTTTTAATTTTATTCCACTCCACATCACAAACAATTCAAACACATCAGTCAAACAAACCATACAATCAAACATGTTGTACATGGTCTGCGGACGATGGGGAGTAGTTCATATATGCAGTTATAAAATAAATAACAGAACATAAAATTTTAGTGAGGAGTTCTCACCTTTGAGTTCCACTCCTTCATTCTTTTCTGAATTTCAGATTTGCCAATTAACATAGCATACCTACATTTAAGATCATATTTTTAACCCATTAATTATTATTTCTTTGTATGCCCATTTTATAAACAACATACATGTGATAAAAATCATATTTTTATAGAATTAAAAATATTTTCGTGTATACGATAAAATCCATTTTTAGCTTTCTCAAAACGACTTCATACCTCGATAAAAGTCTATTTTTAGCTTTTTAAAAATCATATCGTACATATGATAAGAATAATATTTTTATCAAACTAAAGATCGTATTTTTATAACTGTACTACATATATATATAAATCATATTTTTAATATGCTACATATATAAAAATTATATTTTTATTACTCTACATATATAAAAATCGTATTTTTAATATGCTACTTGTATAAAAATTATATTTTTATTACTCTATATATATAAAAATCATATCTTTAATATGCTACATATATAAAAATTATATTTTTATTACTCTACATATATAAAAATCATATTTTTAATTTGCTAAATATATAAAAATTATATTTTAATTTTAAACTTTCTATCTTTATTTTAAAAACCATATCCTTTTCTAACAAACAAAAATTTAATTTTTATTCACTTTAGATCTATATAAAAATCTAATTTTTATTCGCTTGAATCTATAAGCAAAATCAGAAAAAAAACCTTACGGTGGATCAATGGGGTGGGGATGGCGGTTGCTCGCGTCACCGGAGCATGGGAGTGGCGGCCTCTGACGTCGGAGGGCGGAACAAGGCGACAACGGGTGTTGCAGTGGGCCATGGCAGAGGTTCTATGATGGTGAAGGGTGGGGTCTTCGGATTTTGATGGAAGATAGGGGTAGTGGTGTGTGCCAGACTCGTGGAGGGGGGGGGGGTGTGCGGCAGCAGCGTTCGCCTAGAGGAGCGGGGTGGCGTCATAGGGAGGAGCGATGGCTGATCTCGACAGGGTGGGGGTTACTTTTTTGATTTTGAAAGGTAACGGGGAGGTTGATTGAGTGGAAGGAAAAAGGGAAGGGATATATTTATTGTATTTTATAATTTAATAATATTTTAATTCATCAATTAATCGTTTAACACCACGAACTCCAATCAAATCCCAATGACTTTCGCAACTAGCTAATTACCCCCACTCTGAACACAATGGGATATGTCCTGTAAGCCAGTTCGGCTGTTTCGATCAGTTTTTCTCAAATTCAAAATATAAATCATTATATATTGAATTTGAACATACATTTCAATTTACTAGGGCCACAAATAGACCGCAAAAATTCCAGGAAAATAAATCTAGCTATTTTTTGATGATACGGTCCTAACAAAACTAATTTTGTCGAATTTGGAGACCATCTGAAAAATGGCCACTTTCTGGTCGATCCAAATTGACTGAAACTATCAAAACACATTTTCTTTTGTCACGCTCACATATTGATCCCATAGATTATGAAATTGGAATCCAGCAATAACTTGACATCCCGAATCCAGCAAAAGTGGTTTCTTCAAAAACGGAGATCATTAGCAAAATCTCCATTTTTGAGGGCTATATTTCCATAGCGACTATTCTGAATTTTCAACTGGACATAACTTTTTATTCCCACTATGAAATTTCAATTTTTCGGATTCATTGGGAATATATTTTCAAATAGATTCTACTATTTTCGGTTTCACTAAAATCCGGTATATTTTGAATCATGTACATTCATTTAAAATTTGAAATCAAAATTTCAAATTACCACGTAATTTTCAATTCCTTTTATAATTAGAATAAATATTTATATTCTAATTTTGATTTAAATAAATTTATACTTTCAAATACTATTAAAAATAAATTTCTTGTCGTTATTATTTAAAATAATGCATTCTAAATATTCAAAATTCCTTTAAATTGCCAAAATAAAAATTTTAAATTGGTTCTGATTTTCTGGGTTGTTAGAACTTCACACTGCATTAGGGTGTTAGTGACATTTTTTGGTCTAACAATAAACAATAAACCATAAACCTTAAACCATAGACAATAAACCATGAACCATAAACAATGAAGTATAAAAAGTAAAGTATATATTATAAAGCATAAACCATAAACATTTAAGCGTAAATGATATATCATAAACAATAAACCATAAACCGTAAAACATAAACAATAAACCATAAACCATAAACAATAATGAATAAACAGTAAACTATATAAAATAAAGCATAAACCATAAACATTAAGCCATAAATGACTAACCGTAAACAATAAACCATAAACTGTAAAGTATAAACAATAAACCATAAACCTGAAACAATAAAGTATAAACAATTGACTATATAAAATAAATCCATAAAACCATAAACATTAAGCCATAAATGATAAATCATAGACAATAAACCATAAACCATGACCCATAAACATTAAGTCATTCACCGTAAACCATAAACAATAAACCATAAACCGTAAACCATAAACAATAAAGCATAAAGCATAATTAGTAAACTATATAAAATAAAGCATAAACCATAAACAATAAACCATAAACACTAAGCCATAAACCGTATATCGTAAAAAATAAACTGTAAACCATAAACAATAAACCATAAACCATAAACCATAAACAATAAAGTATAAACAATAAACCATAAACCATAAACCATAAAGTATAAACAATTATCTATAAAAAATAAAGCCATAAACCCTAAACATTAAGCCATAAATGATAAATCATAGACAATGAACCATGAAGCATGACTCATAAACATTAAACCATAAACCGCAAAGCATAAACAATAAACCTTAAACCATAAACCACAAACAATAAACCATAAATAACAATCTATATAAAATCAAGCATAAACCATAAACACTAAGCCATAAATGACTAATCGTAAACAATAAACCATAAAGTATAAACAATAAACCATAAACCTGAAACAATAAATTACAAACAATTGACTATATAAAATAAATCAATAAACCATAATACTTAAGCCATAAATGATAAATCATAGACAATAAACCATAAACCATGACCCATAAACATTAAATCATACACCGTAAACCGTAAACAATAAACCATCAACCGAAAACCATAAACAATAAAACGTAAAGCATAATTAGTAAACTATATAAAATAAAGCATAAACCATAAACAATAAACCATAAACACTAAGCCATAAACCGTATATCGTAAAAAATAAACCATAAACCATAAACAATAAACCATAAACCATAGACCATAAACAATAAAGTATAAACAATAAACCATAAACAATAAAGTATAAACAATTAACTATATAAAATAAAGCCATAAACCATAAACATTAAGCCATAAATGATATATCATAGACAATAAACCATGAACCATGACTCATAAACATTAAACCATAAACCGCAAACCATAAATAATAAACCACAAACAATATACCTTAAACCATAAACCATAAACCACAAACAATAAACCATAAATAAAAAGCTATATAAAATCAAGCATAAACCATAAATACTAAGCCATAAATAACTAATCGTAAACAATAAACCGTAAACCATAAACCGTAAAGTATAAACAATAAACCATAAACCTGAAACAATAAAGTATAAACAATTGACTATATAAAATAAATCCATAAACCATAAACGTTAAGCCATAAATGATAAATCATGGACAATAAACTATAAACTATGACCCATAAACATTAAATCATACACCGTAAACCGTAAACAATAAACCATAAACCGTAAACCATAAACAATAAAACGTAAAGCATAATATATAAAAAATAAAGCATAAAGCATAAACAATAAACCATAAACACTAAGCCATAAACCGTATATCGTAAACAATAAACCGTAAACCATAAACCATAAACCATAAACAATAAATTGTAAACAATAAATCACAAACCATAAACAATAAAGTATAAACAATTAACTATATAAAATAAAGCCATAAACCATAAACATTAGGCCACAAATGATAAATCTTAGACATTAAACCACGAACCATGACTCATAAACATTAAACCATAAACCGTAAACTATAAACAATAAACCATTAACAATAAACCTTAAACCATAAACAATAAACCATAAATAAAAAACTATATAAAATAAAGCATAAACCATAAACATTAAGCCATAAATGATAAACCGTAAATGTTGACTCGCTTTTTAGTCAAAGCCATCACACATGGAATTTCTGGTTAACAATACACTCAAGTATTTGGAACAACGTCAGAAGACAGGAAACAATTTGGTTGAAGTTGCATCACAAATAAAGGACGGCTCGAAACTCCTAAGATATGACCTCTTTTTGACCCGAAAACTTCAATTACGGAGCTTGGCTAAGTAATACTTGTAGCCCTCTGAATTAGCTTCAAGTAGATCATTCGTTGTGCTAAAATGGACTAACGATTTAAAGTTACGCTCTTTTCCGTGAACGCCCGCAGACCCGGAAACGTTTGGATTTCGGCACCGATTGGACTCTAGGTAGGATAGGATGGCCCGGATCGGATCAGAAAGGAGAACCCAATCCACGTTCTTTCGCGCAGAAGTACACGCTGAATTGCAATGAAGTCACCAACTCGGTTCGGATGGAGATGTAGGAACCCGACTCGATCCTATTTCTCTTTACTGCCAAGAAGGGCACGTCGCCTTCGGATTTAAGGCACTGGTTCGGATCAGATGGAGGACCCGATCCGACCCATCTGGGAAGAAATGTTATACTACACGCACTCGAGTTTGACATATTCTTAAGGCCAGTTTTACTCCTACTTTCAAGGATCGTACCACACATGGCTTTACATGTACTATAGGAGACTTCCTACACTTAACCACTACGTCTTAGCAACACATTGGATTCATGACACATTTCATTCATCCGGGAGGCGCTCTACATCTATAAATACACGGATTCAGGGACTTCTAAAGGGTCCTTGGCCATTCTAACTCTCGGCCTCCGATGAAGAGAACATAAGGATATTGTTCTTCTTCCATATTAATCTAACACAAGGATTTCGTGTATAAAACCACTCTCTGTTCCCCACTTCTTCATTTAAATACAAGGATGATTTATGTAATTGATTGCTACTGATTGCAAGAAGGCATTGTATTTGTAATTTCTTAGGACTTAAGAAAATATAAAGTGGAAGTAGGCCTGGTTTGAGCCGAACCGCAATAAAACCTCATACGTTCCCTGTTCTTTGCTGCATTTATTCTCTGTGATCTGTGATTGTGAGGACATCACACTGCTATTGGGTGTTAGTGCCATTTTTAGGTCTAACAACAAACGATAAATAATAAATCGTAAACCGTAAACCGTAAACCATAAACCGTATACCATAAAGAATTATGTATAAAGAGTAAATTAAATGATATAATGCATAAACTATAAACATTTAAACATAAATGAAAAATCATAAACAATAAACCATAAACCGTAAAACATAAACCATAAAACATAAAGCATAAACCATAAACACTAAGCCATAAATGATAAATCGTAAACAATGAACCGTAAACCATAAACAATAAACCGTAAACCGTAAACCGTAAACAATAAAGTATAAATGACAAACCATAAACAATAAAGTATAAACAATTAAATATATAAGATAAATCCATAAACCATAAACGATAAATCATAGACTTTAAACCATAAACCATGACCCGTAAATATTAAACCAAAAATCGTAAACCGTAAATAATAAACCATAAACCGTAAACAATAAACCGTAAACCGTAAACCACAATAAATAAACCATAAATAGTAAACTATATAAAATAAAGCATAAACCATAACATTAAGCCATAAATGACAAACCATAAATGTTGACATGCTTTTTAGTCAAAGCTGTCATGCATGGAATTTCTGGTTAACAATACACTCAAGTATTTGGAACAGCGTCAGAAAATAGGAAGTGATTTGGTTGAAGTCGAATCACAAACAAAGGACGACTCGAAACTCCTAGCAAATGAACTCCTTTGGACCCGAAAATTTCAGTTACAGAGCATAGCTCAGTAACTCTTGTAACCCTAAGAATTGGCTTCAAGTAGATCATTCGTTAGGCTAAAACAGACTTACAATTTAAAGTTACGCTCTTTTCCGTGAACGCCTGCAGACGAGGAAATGTTTGGATTTTGGCACTGATTGGACTCAAGGTTGGATCGGATGGTCCGGATCGGATCGGAAAGGATTACCCAATACACCTTCTTCCACATAGAAGTATACGCTGATTCGCAATGAAGTCACCGGCTCGGTTCAGATGGAGATGTAGGAACCCGACCCGATCCTCCTTCTCGTTACTGCCAAGAAGACCACGTCGCCTTCGGATTGAAGGCACTTGTTTGGATCAGATGGAGGACCCGGTCCGACCCATCTGGGCCGAAATATTATACTGCACACACTCGAGTTTGACCTATTCTTAAGGCCAGTTTTACTCCTACTTTCAAGGATTGGACCACACATGTCTTTACACGAACTACAGGAGACTTCCTCCACTTACCCACTACGTCTTACCAATACATTGGATTCGTAACACATGTCATTCATCCGGGAGGCGCTCTACATCTATAAATACATGGACTCAGGGACTTCTAAAGGATCTTTGGCCATTCAAACTCCCGGCCTCCATTGAAGAGAACATAAGGATATTGTGCTTCTTCCATATTAATCTAACACAAGGATTTCGTGTACAAAACCACTCTCTATTCCCTACTTCTTCATTAAAATACAAGGATGATTTATGTAAATGATTCCCACTGACTGTAAGAAGGCATTGTATTTGTGATTTCTTAGGACTTAAGAAAATATAAAGTGGACATAGGCTTGGTTTGAGCTGAAAAACTATAAAAACCTCGTACATTCTCTGTTATTTACTACTCTACTGCATTTATTCTCTATGATCTGTGATTGTCAGGACTTCACACTGCTATTGGGTGTTAGTGCTGTTTTTTGGTCTAACAATAAACAATAAACCGTAAACTGTAAACCGTAAACCATAAACCGTAAACCATAAAGAATTAAGTATAAAGAGTAAATTAAATAATATAAAGCATAAATTATAAACATTTAAACATAAATGAAAAATCATAAACAATAAACATAAAACGTAAAACATAAACAATAAACTATAAAACATAAACCATAAACAATAAAGAATAAACAACAAACTATATAAAATAAAGCATAAACCATAAATACTAAGCCATAAATGATAAATCGTAAACAATAAACCGTAAACTATAAACCATAAACCGTAAACCATAAACAATAAAGTATAAACAATAAAACGTAAACCGTAAACAATAAATTATAAACAATTAGATATATAAGATAAAGCCATAAACCTTAAACATTAAGCCGTAAATGATAAATCATAGACTATAAACCATATACCATGACCCGTAAACATTAAACCATAAATCGTAAACCGTAAACCATAAACAATAAAACTTAAACCATAAAAAATAAACCATAAATAGTAAACTATATAAAATAAAGCATAAACCATAAACATTAAGCCATAAATGATAAACCACAAATGTTGAAATTCTTTTGAGTCAAAGCCGTCACACATGGAATTTCTGGTAAACAATATACTCAAGTATTTGGAACATCGTCAGATGATAGGAAGCGATTTGGTTGAAGTCGCATCACAAACAAAGGACGACTTGAAACTCCTAACAGATGAACTCTTTTGGACTCGAAAATTTCAATTATGGAGCTTAGCTTAATAATTCTTATAGGCCTCTGAATTAGCTTCAGGTAGATCTTTCGTCTGGCTAAAACGGACTTACGGTTTGAAAGTTACGCTCGTTTCCACGAATGACTGCATAACTAGAAACATTTGGATTTCATCGTTGATTGGACTCCAGGTTGGATCAGATGGCCTGGATCGGATCGAAAAGGAGGACCCGATCCACCTGCTGTCGCATAGAAGTGCACGTTGCTTTGGAATGAAGTCACCGGCTCGGCTTGGATGGAGATGCAGGAACCCGACCCGATCTGCTTTCTCCTTCCTGCCAAGAAGAGCCCGTCACCTTTCGATTGAAGGAACCGGTTCAGATTGGATGGAGGACCCGATCCATCCCATCTAGGACAAAATATTCTACTGCACATACTCAATATTCTTTAGGCCTATTTTACATCTACTTTAAGGGATCGGACCACACATGGCTTTACACGAACTAGAGGAGACTTCCTCTATACGTCTTAGCAACACATTGGTTTCGTGACACATGTCATTCATCCGGGAGACTCCCTACATCTTTATGTACACGAATTCAGGGACTTCTAAAGGATATTCAGCCATTCAAACTCTCGGCCTAAATTGAAGAGAACACAAGGACATTGTGCTTCTTCCATATTAATCTAACACGAGGATTTCGTGTCTAAAACCACTCCCTCTTCCCCACTTCTTCATAAAAATTCGAGGATGTTGTATGTAAATGATTCCTACTGATTATAGGAAGGCATTGTATTTGTAATTTCTTAGGACTTAAGAAAATATAAAGTGGAGGTAGGCTTGGTTTGGTCCGAACCACTATAAAAACCTCGTACGTTCCCTGTTCTTTACTACTTAACTACATTTTTTCCCTGTGATCTGTGATCGTGAGGACTTCACACTGTTATTGGGTGTTAGTGCCATTTTTTGGTCTAACAATAAATAATAAACCATAAACCGTAAACCATAGACAATAAACCATAAACCGTAAAGAATTACGTATCAAGGGTAAATTAAATAATATAAAGGATAAACTATAAACATTTAAACATAAATGAAAAATCATAAACAATAAACCATAAACCGTAAAACATAAACAATAAACCATAAAACGTAAACCATAAACAATAAAGTATAAGCAGTAAACTATATAAGATAAAGCACAAACCATAAATACTTATCCATAAATGATAAATCATAAACAATAAACAGTAAACCATAAACAATAAACCATAAACCATAAACAATAAAGTATAAACAATAAACCATAAACCGTAAACAATAAAGTATAAACAATTAACTATATAAGATAAAGCCATAAACCATAAACATTAAGCAATAAATTATAAATCATAGACTATAAACCATAAACAATGACATGAAAACATTAAACCATAAACCGCAAACCATAAGCAATAAACCATAAACCGTAAACCATAAACAATAAACCATAAACCGTGAACCACAAAAAATAGACCATAAATTGTAAACTATATAGAACAAAGCATAAACCATAAACATTAAGCCATAAATGATAAACCATAAATGTTGACATGCTTTTTATTCAAAGCCGTCACACATGGAATTTCTGGTTAACAATACACTCAAGTATTTGGAACATCGTCAGAAGATAGGTAGCGATTTGGTTGAAGTCACATCACAAACAAAGGATGACTCGAAACTCCTAGCAGATGAACTCATTTGGACCCAAAAATTTCAATTAGTAGCTTAGCTCTGTAATTCTTGTAGCCCTCTGAATTAGCTTCAGGTAGATCCTTCGTTTGGCTAAAATGGATTTACGGTTTGAAAGTTACGCTCGTGTCCGTGAACACTCGCAGAACCAGAAACGTTTGGATTTCAGCATTGATTGGACTCTAGGTCGGATCAGATGGCCCGGATCGGATCAAAAAGGAGGACCCGATCCATCTGCTGCTGCACAGAAGTGCACGTTGCTTTGGAATTAAGTCACCAGCTCGGTTCGGATGGAGATGCAGGAACCCGACCCGATCCGCTTTCTCCTTCCTGCCAAGAAGAGCCCGTCACCTTCGGATTGATGGCATTGATTCGGATCGGATGGAGGACCTGATCCGACCCATCTGGGGTGAAATATTCTACTACACACACTCGAGTTTGACATATTCTTAAGGCCTGTTTTACTCCTACTTTCAAGGATCGGACCACAAATGGCTTCACACGAACTACAGGAGACTTCCTCCATATGATTAGCAACGCATTGGTTTCATGACATATGTCATTCATCCGGGAGACTCTCTACAGCTATAAGTACACGGATTCAGGGACTTCTAAAGGATCTTCGGCCATTCTAACTCTTGGCCTCCATTGAAGAGAACACAAGGACATTGTGCTTCTTCTATATCAATCTAACACAAGGATTTCGTGTATAAAACCACTCTCTCTTCCCCACTTCTTCATTAAAATTCAAGGATGTTTTATGTAAATGATTCCTACTGATTGTAGGAAGGCATTGTGTTTGTAATTTCTTAGGACTTAAGAAAATATAAAGTGGACGTAGGCTTGGTTTGGTCCGAACCACTATAAAAACCTCGTGCGTTCCCTTTTCTTTAATGCTTTCTTGCATGTATTCTCTGTGATTTGTGATTGTGAGGACTTCGCACTGCATTTGGGATTTAGTGCCATTTTTTGATATAACAATAAATAGTAAACCGTAAACCATAGACAATAAACTATAAACCGTAAACCAGAAACAATAAAGTATATATGGTAAACTATATAATATAAAGAATAAACCGTAAACATTTAACCGTAAATGATAAATCATAAACAGTAAACCATAAACCATAAAACATAAACAATAAACCATGAACCGTAACCCATAAACAATAAAGTGTAAACAGTAAACTATATAAAATAAAGCATAAACCATATACACTAAGCCATAAATGATAAATCGTAAACAGTAAATCGTAAACAATAAACCATAAACCATAAGAAATGAACCATAAACCATAAACAATAAATTATAAACAATAAACCAAAAACCATAAACAATAAAGTATAAGCAATTAACTATATAAAATAAAGCCATAAACCAAAAACATTAAGCCATAAATGAGAAATCATAGACAATAAACCATAAACCATAAACAATAAAGTATAAATAATTAACTATATAAAATAAAGCCATAAACTATAAACATTAAGGCGTAAATGATAAATCACAGACAATAAACCATGAACCACGACCCATAAACATTAAGCCATAAACCGTAAACAATAAACAATAAACCGTAAACCATAAACAATAAACCATAAATAAAAAACTATATAAAATAAAGCATAAACCATAAATATTAAGCCATAAATGATAAACCATAAACGTTGACTCGCTTTTTAATCAAAGCCGTCACACATGGAATTTCTGGTTAACAATGCACTCAATTATTCGGAACATCGTCAGAAGACAGGAAACGATTTGGTCGAAGTCGCATCACAAACAAAGGACGGCTCAAGATTCTTAACATATGACCTCTTTTGGACCCGAAAACTTCAATTACAAAGCTTGGCGCAATAACTCTTGTAGCCTCTGAATTAGATTCAAGTAGAACTTTCGTTAGGCTTAAACGGATTTACTATTTGAAAGTTATACTCTTTTCCGTTAACACCCGCAGACCCAGAAACGTTTGGATTTTGGCATTGTTTAGATCCTAGGTTAGATCAGATGGCCAGGATTGGATCGGAAAGGAGGACCCAATCCACATTCTACCACACAGAAGTACACACCGATTTGAAATGAAGTCACCAGCTCGGTTTGGATGGAGATGTAGGAACCCGATCAATCCGCTTTCTCCTTATTGCCAAGAAGAGAACATTGCTTTCGCATTGAAGGCACCGTTCGGGTCTGATGGAGGACCTGATCTGACCTGTATGTAACGAAATATTCTACTGTGCACACTCAAGTTTGACCGATCCTTAAGGCCTGTTTTACTCCTACTTTCAAGGATCGGACCACACATGGTGTTACATGAACTATAGGAGGCTTCCTCCACTTACCCACTATGTCTTAGCAACGAATTGGATTCATGGCACATATCATTTACCTGGGAGACTGTCTACATCTATAAATAAACAGATTAAGGGAATTCTAAAGGATCTTTTGCCATTCTAACTCTCGGCCTCCATTGAAGAAAACATAAGGATATTGTGCTTCTTCCATATTAATCTAACACGAGGATTTCGTGTATAAAACCACTCTCTCCCCCCCACTTCTTCATTAAAATACAAGGATGTTATATGTAAATGATTCCTACTGATTGTACAAAGGCATTGTATTCGTAATTTCTTAGGACTTAAGAAAATATAAAGTGGACATAGGCTTGGTTTGAGCCAAACCACTATAAAACCCTCATGTGTTCCCTATTCTTTACTGCTTTCCTGCATTTATTCTCTATGATCTGTGATTGTGAGGACTTCACACTGTATTTGCGTGTTAGTGCCTTTTTTGGTCTAACAATAAACAATAAACCATAAACCGTAAACCATAAACTGTAAACCATAGACAATAAACCAAAAACTGTAAACCATAAACAATAAATTATAAACAGTAAACTATATAATATAAAGCTTAATCCATAAAAATTTAAACAGAAATGATAAATCATAAACAATAAACCATAAACCGTAAAACATAAACAATAACCCATAAACCGCAAACCATAAACGATAAAGTATAAACAATAAACTATATAAAACAATGCATAAACCATAAACACTAATCCATAAATGATAAATCATAAACAATAAACCGTAAGCCATAAATAATAAACCATAAACATAAACAATAACGTATTAACAAAAAACCATAAAACTTAAACAATAAAGTATAAACAATTAACTATATAAAATATAGTCATAAACCAAAAACATTAAGCCATAAATGATAAATCATAGACAATAAACCATGACCCATAAACATTAAACTATAAACCGTAAACCATAAACAATAAATCATGAACCTTAGACCATAAATAATAAACCATAAACTGTAAACCATAAACAATAAACCATAAACAGTAAACTATACAAAATAAAGCATAAACCATAAACACTAAGCCATAAATGATAAACCATAAAGTTGACATGCTTTTTAGTCAAAGCCGTCACACATGGAATTTTCTGGTTAACAATATGCTCAAGTATTTAGAACATCGTCAAAAGATTAGAAGAGATTTGGTTGAAGTCGCATCACAAACAAACACGTATTGACACTCCTAACAGTTGACCTCTTTAAACCCCGAAAACATCAATTACGGAGCAATGCTCATTAAAGCTTGTGGCCCTCTGAATTAGCTTCAGGTAGAGCTTTCGTTTGGGTAAAACGGACTTACGGTTTGAAAGTTACGCTCGTTTCCGGGAACACCCGTAGAACCAGAAACATTTGTTCACAGAAACATTAGGATTTTGGCATTGATTGGACTCCGGGTCGGATCGGATGGCCCTGATCGAATCGAAAAGGAGGACTTGATCCACCTTCTGCCGCACAGAAGTGCACACTACTTTGAAATGAAGTCACCGGCTCGGTTCGGATGGAGATGCAGGAACCCGACCCAATCAACTTTCTCCTTACTACCAAGATGAGCACGTCGCCTTCAGATTTAAGGCACCAGTTCGGATCGGATGGAGGACCCGATCCGATGCTGGGACGAAATATTCTACTGCAAAAACTCGAGTTTGACCTAATCTTAAGGCCTGTTTGACTCCTACTTCCACGGATCCGACAACGTATGGCTTTACACGAACTCCATGAGACTTCCTCCATATGTCTTAGCAACGCATTGGTTTCGTGACACATTTCATTCATCCGGGAGACTCTCCACATCTATAAATACATGGATTCAGCGACTTCTAAAGGATCTTTGGCTACTCTAACTCTCGGCCTCCATTAAAGAGAACACAAGGACATTGTGCTTCTTCCATATTAATCTAACATGAGGATTTCGTGTATAAAACCACTCTCTCATCCCCACTTCTTCATTAAAATACAAGGATGTTGTATGTAAATGATTCCTACTAATTGTAGGAAGGCATAGTATTTGTAATTTTTAGGTTTTAAGAAAATATAAAGTGGAAAAAGGCTTGGTTTGAGCCGAACCACAATAAAAACCTCGTGCATTCCCTGTTCTTTACTTTTTTCCTGCATTTATTCTCTGTGATCTGCGATTGCGAGGACTTCACACTACATTTGGGTATTAGTGCCATTTTTTAGTCTAACAATAAACAATAAACCATAAACCATAAAGCATAAACCATAGACAATGAACCATAAACCATAAACAATAAAGTGTAAAAAGTAAACTTTATGTCGATTGGCCATTCGGACAACCCATCAAGGCGTAGTGATATAGCAAAAGCATACCTGGAGTGTTCAAGATGGGCCGAACCGTGAGGTCCAGCATAAAAGCTCTCCTACCCTGGTGTAGTCCGGAGGAGTCCGGTATGACCATGCAAAATTAGCCTTATTACATTGAGGAGAGATCCGAAAAACCAGCCTATGGACTAGTTCGCCCCAGATATTTTCTCCCGAATTACTCAAGCCGGAAGGATCTGTTGCTAATCCATGCCGATAAAGTGTGGAGAATACCAACTCTTCAGGGGAAATCGATTCTTTCAGTATCAGCTATCCTTTCGGATCTCGCGACACGTGTCTAAGAAGGTTTAGTACTGGGTAGTGTTTAAATACCTCTCTTCAGTATAGAAAGGGGACCCTTCGGATAAGAGGTTTTGGAGAGAAAAGAGAGTTGCACTAAGCTGAAACTTTTTGTATTTCCAATTCAATTACTCTATTACTCCATCATTGTAACCACCTCAAGGCAATATCGAAAAGATTATAAAGTGGACGTAGGCTCTTTAACGCCGAACCACTATAAATCTGTGTCTGATTTTCTTTGCTTTACTTTCTTTTTATTTTTGACCTTTGACCTGGTTTCTTCACAAGTAAATTATGTGGTGTTGTACTAATGTTCGGTGTCAACATTTTGGTGCTTTCATCGAGAAATGACTTTCTTAGATCAACTCAGATTTTTGCTCTACTTTCGGATCATCAAGTCCGAGACAAAATTCTCATTTTCATTACCACATAAATATAAATGGCTGGAAAATCAGTCTGCAATACTGGGGAAAATCCTTAGGCCGGAACATCTGCAGAAGCAGCCGGCAGGTCCACCGCTCCTGAGATTGTCCCGGATCAGCCTACATTTCCTTCTGCGAGACACTCGGCTCCAGCATTCGCTTTTGCCACCCGGGATGAATTTATGACTATGGTGGACCGACTTAGAGAGACTACCAATGCCTTTAAAGTCCACGCTCGAGAAAACGTCGTAATGCGACAATACATGACTCGCACGGCAAGAGAATGGAAGGAGTTTAGGGATCGAGCCCAAGAGGCTCGAGGTCATGAACTCCCTCCTCCTCAATCGGAACAAGTGTCAAAAAGCTCTTCCTCACCGAGGGAAGGAAGAGACCCGCGTCAATCTCGACGCCCGTTAGAGAGAGCTGAAAACATCTGGCAACTCCGTATCGAGTGACATCGGAGCCCGTCAGGTGAGCACGATCAAGAGCAAGCTGACTAGGCCGAGGTGGAAATTGTTGATCCCATAGCTCCACAAAATCGAGAGGCATCCCTTCCTACGATTCAAAATACTGCTCAGAGAGATTGACCCTGCATTCATCACCATCGGAATCTTGTGATTGACCGAGAAAACTAAAGGGGAAGAAGGGTTGCTCGGACGACATTTCTGGGTAAAGGGACCAGAAGAAGCCAGTCTTTTGAATGAGGCGACAAGGACACGGTCATACCACCAAACCTGGCCACCATGATACGGTAGATTATGAATGATAGTCATGGGGGAAAGAACGAAGACTGCAAGTCGACCGAGGCCATATACCATTGACTAACAACATTTTGCAAGCGTAACTCCCTAAGAGATTTAATATGCCTCAGATCAATCAGTACGACGGAACATCCGACCCACAACAGCATCTGATGAGATACTCTTGGCACATGGAATTGGCAGTGGCTCCTGACGCAAATAAATGTAAGGCTTTTCCAATCTTTTTAACTGGAATTTCCCTTACGTGGTTTGTTCGCTTGCCCACGAGATTGGTTCCTAGCTTTACGGAAATGAGCGAAAAATTCCTGACTTAGTTCTGCCTTCACGCAACCAAATCAAAGCATTTCATGGCCCTTTCAACAATTAAGCAGGGAAGAGGTGAGTCCCTAAGGAATCACCTCAATCGATTCAATCGGGCTGCTACCGAAGTTAGCAACCCCAATCACGAAACTGTCTTGATGGACATGGTCGACGACATCGGTAAACGAACTGAATTTGGGAAGTACTTGATTAGAAAACCGCAAAAAACAATTGCGGCTTTTTATAAGAAATCCCGCATCGGTTACGATAGGAGGATGCATAGTTAAAGGAAAAAGATGGACGGAAAAATGGCTCGGCCCCGTCGTCCGAGAACAATGTTGCGGTCAAGCAATGAGGCACAACTCAGGAAAAGTGGAGGTAAACGTCGGGAATCGAGGAAAACGAAGTGGTGAGGGACCAAGAGAGACTAATGGAAGCTCGGGACAGAGGGGTAACCCTCGAAAGCGACCACAATTCCAGGCATTCGAAACTTACACTTCCTTCAATGACACACTAGAGAACATTTACCTTGACACGAACAATACAATCCAATATAAGAAACCTCCTCCCCGTGATCCCACAAAAAGTTAACGAGCAACTAGAAAGTATTTCCTATTTCACGACATCTATGGGCATACAACAAACGAGTGTCGACACCTTAGGGACATCATTGAAAAGCTGATTCGGGAAGGAAAGCTCGATGAATATAAGACGGCCCGACGGGATAGGTGGCAAGCAGCTTCAACCACCAGACAAAGACATGCTGCTCCCAAAACCACCGCTCAAGATAAGTGGAAAGGAATGGTCGTCAATGCCATAATTGGAGGACCACACCCCGCTGGGCTTAGTATCAAGGCTATGGAACAATATGTAAGTTCCGTGAAAGACCATAATACTACCGAAATAGATATCCCCACAGATGCAAACCCAATGAAGCAGAGGAAGACTGATATAGAGGATGTTGTTTTCCGTGGAAAAGAGGCGACATGCATTGAAGCTCCGACGATCGACCCCATGGTGATAACCATGACTATCAGCTCAGCAATAGTAAGGAAAGCATTGATCGATAATGGAAGTTCGGTTAATATTTTTTTGGAGCAAACCTACGTGCAAACGAAACTAGAGTTGTAGGATTTGGAGCCTTGTTCTGGCGAGATACATTGTTTTAATGGATCTTCCACCGAGCCCATCTGAGTGATCGAATTGTCGGTGGAACTTGGAGATGGGGACCGAAGAAGAGTAAGACCCTTACTATTCGTCCTAATGGACATCAATTCCCACTACAATGCATTCCTAGGACAACCGACACTAATGAAGTTTAGGGCCTACATCGCTCTACGGTGCCTACTATTAAAATTCCAAACTAAAGGGGGGATTGGCAAGGTACGACGAGACCAGGTAGACAGGCGAGCTTGTTAATTGGCAGAATGGAAGGATCTTCAAAATAAAGGCAACAAAAAGTCAACAGTCGAATCGTTCTCCTACGAAAGATGGGAAAACATAGCAATTACAAAACACGTCCTGGTCAGGACCGTCCACCAGCAAAGTCGAGGATATCGACCCCAGTGAGGACGAAGAACCAGGGTGTAGAAAGACCACTCCGAGTGAAGCAACAGTGGAAATTTCGGTTGGCGAAAATTACCCTACCAAAGTCCTAAAAATTGGATCCCATCTCAATTCCCTCCAAACGAGGGAATTAACTGACTTCCTCCGAACAAACCTAGACGTATTTACCTGGACCCACGCTGACATGTGTGGGATCACTCCCTCCATTATAACCTACTCCCTCAGCATCAATCTGAAGCGCACTGCAGTAAAACAGGAAAGGCGAATGATTGCCCCGAAAGGTCGATGGCCTTGAAAGAAGAAATTGGTAAGTTACAAGCCAATGGATTCATCCAGGACTCGGTATATCCCGATTGGATAGCCAACCCAGTGCTTGTGAAAAAAGCTAATGAGAAGTGGAGAACTTGCATTGATTTTTTCTGATATAAACAAAGCATGACATGAGGATAGTTTCCCACTACCTCGAATTGATCTGTTGGTTAACTCGACCGCAGGACATGTGCTGTTTTCGTTCATGGACACGTATTCAGGATACAATTAGATCACCATGCATATACCAGACCAAGAGAAAACTAGCTTCATCACCGACCTTGGGCTGTATTGTTACGTGGTAATGCCCTTTAGATTGAAAAATACTGGAGCAACCTATCAAAGGCTGGTCAACCGGATGTTCCAAGACCAGATTGGAAAAACGATGGAAGTATACGTGGATGACACGTTAGTAAAGTCGAAGCTATCGACCAATCATGTGAATGATCTATCAAGGATGTTTAACATCCTTCGGAGGTACGGAATTATACTGAACCCTTTGAAGTGTTTGTTCGGAGTGGCTTTGGCCAAGTTCTTAGGTTTTATTATGAGTTCTCGAGGAATCGAAATTAACCCCAATCAAATTTCGGCCCTCAAGCGAGTTCAGGAACCTAAAAAGATCAAAGAAGTCCAAAGGCTGGCAGGTAAGATAGTAGCTATGGGCCGATTCATTTCAAAAGCAACTGATGAATGTCTACCCTTTTTCGAATTAATTAAGAGAGGAAAGCAGAACTTCGCTTGGACACCGGACTGTGTCGAAGATTTCCAAAGTTTACTCGATCACTTGGAAAACCTCCCATACTCTCTAAGCCCGTCGAACACGAAGATCTATTCGTTTACCTTGCAGTATCTGAACATGTGATCAGCTCAGTCCTAATTCGTGAAGAGGAAAAAGTACATTGACTGGTTTTCTATGTGAGCAAAAAGCTAAGGGGAGCTGAGCGCGATTACCCAAAAATCGTGAAACTTGCTTTTAGCTTGTTGATCGCATCGATAAAACTAAGGCATTATTTCCAAGCCCATCCAATTTGGATATATACCGACCAGCCCTTTCGACAAGTTTTGCAGTGACCAGAATCCAGTGGTAGGTGGCTAAAATGGAACATCGAATTAAGTCAATTTGACTTAACCTTTGTACCCCGAAAATCGATCCGAGGGCAGGCCTTAGCCGACTTCATTTCCGAATTTACTGCTACGGAGGATGAAGGTCAGAATGATAATCCCGAGCCTTTGGAGATCAATGTTGAGCCAATCACATGGAAGCCGTATACGGATGGGGCCCGAAATGAGCGTCGTTCGGGGGTCGGTACTTTCTCCCGAGGGACGGTCAACCTATTATCCCTTGAGACTCAAATTCCTTGCGACGAACAATGATTCTGAGTGTGAGGCCCTGATTGTCGGGTTAGGACTCGCAAAAGACTTAAAGATAACATCACTCAATATATTTTGTAATTCACAACTTGTGGTACGCCAGGTTTGCAAGTAATATATTATCAAAGGAGAATGGCTGGGTTCGTGTAACACCCTATGATTTTAAATATTAAAAATTAACAAATTTAAGAATACTTAATTTCAAACGTGAGAATTAAGGGAAATGGGTTATGCCATTGCATTCGTCTTGGAATTATACTTGAGATAGAGTCGGAGTTTGCGTGAATTGGACTACGTATGAAGAAGTTATGGCCTTTCGAAGTTTCAGAATTCAAATAAATTAAAAGCAGTTTAGAAATTCGAATTCAAACAGGGGAGCAGGCTGGGTGGAAATTCTCCTTACCAAGGGCCAGGTCGACTAGGAGGTCGACCAGGGGGTCGACTTACCCATACAGGTTGACCAAGGGGTCAACTTGGGGGTCGACCTAGGGGTCGACCTGCCCCCCTGGGCAGATCTAAAAGATGATGTTGTTTCGACTCATTGCTGAGTCATCAGGGCTGATGTATTGTTCTATCTTGACTGGATGGTCTTGATTGCTTTTAGCGTTAATCTGGCGGCTCTAAATTAATTAAAATTCTATATACGCAACCTAAGTCTAAACCTAAAATCATACTAATTCGTACCAAGAGCCGCCATGCCGTCAATGGAGAACCTAGAGCAGCCGCCGTTCCCTTCCAACTCAAAACAAGATAGAAGCATAAATAAAAAATCTAATCTAATCTAAATAACAACCAGTCTACATCCAAGGCGAGCAATTCAGTTTCAGAATACAGAACCCAGAAAAACAATACCGTTCTGTTGTTTGTGAGTATAATATCTTTCACAAAATAATTAATTAACTTAATTTTGATAAGTTATAATTAGGATTATGAGAATATGATTTTGAATCATGTGATGTGATATTTTATTATTATGGATCTGTTTCATATGCTAAATTGTATATGATTAACTTGATTCATCTTATGCAAATTTGGGTGTTAAGACATACGTATATGAATCATATGCAAGTTTGGGATGTTAAATCATATGCTAATTTATGAATTTTATGCAAGTTTGGGATGTTAAAAACATATATGAATCTTATGCAAGACTGTAGGTGGATTATACACAAGTTCATAAGTGAATCATGTAGATACATATGCTAGTTTATATGCAAAACATGTGACATTGATTTACATGTTTACATCCATATGCAAGTTCACACCTTTATGTTTAGATCTATATTTAGATCCATGGCAGTACATAGTTATGCAAATTTATGTTCTATATGTCCATTGCCTATGCTAGTTTATATGTGAATCATATGCTAGTTTGAATGAAATTCATATGCAAGTTATAGGAAAACCATATCTGTATATGCAAGTTCACATCTTTATGTTCAGATCTATATTTAGATCCATGATGGTTTATGCAAATTTGTGTATTGCCCATGCAAGTAATTGGCTATGCAAACTTATGTCATGATTCTTAGATCTATTTTATGTGTTATGCAAGTTGTGATGTTGCTTTTCTTTTTATAAGTTAGACTATTGCGAGTCTAACATATGTCATATTAAAACACACGAATAGCATGGGGACAATGGGAAAATATTGAATATACATAATTGTGAATTGGCATAAAAAGGCCTTAAAAGGCATATAACTAATTTGAGACATTAACTGGTACAAACTATATACCTGAAATTATGGACATAATTTGTGTGACAATTAGGGACATAAATTGATTTGGAATTTATTGACAAAATTTGAATAGCGATATTAATCCAATTTGGGGTTAAATAATTATGTGTAATTAACCGCCTAAGACATGAGGTTAGACCCGTTTGTGGTATAAGACTGCCCGGACCCGCCCGACAAATCCAGCAACCAGAAACGGTTGTCTAATGTGAGAGGTCAAGGGCACATATTAAATACGTAATGATTGTAAAGACACGAGGTAAGTCTCGTTTGCGGTATAAGACCGCCCGAACCCGCCCGTCAAATCCAGCAACCACAAATGGTAGTCTAAAGTGGGAGGTCTTTACAAGGTTACGGTTCTAATGAATTAAGTAAAACTTAACCAGATAAACATGTGGTGGGACATGGAGGTTAAGTGGGTGACCTTGGGTGGCTTCTGAAATATGATTAGAAACACTTAACCAAGTTGAAACATGTAAGAAGACATGAATAAGAATGGGGTTAAGTGGGAACCTTAGTGTGGACCAAGCATAGGTGGAAAGCTTATGTCAGGCATGGGGGCCCTTTCCAAACCAGTAATCCATTAAGTATCTTTGTAAGCTCGACCCAAGTTGAGGACGGGACATGCTTACTGGGTTCGATTGTAAGAGGTCAAAATGGGTTAGCTGTAGCAACGCTAGTCCAATGGGGTCATGTGCGTGTGTGGGCCCGGGCTGGTAGGTAAGACTTTGTTGCATCATGTAGATATAAGCCGTGCATTTTTAGTGGTATCGGGTTGCCACTTTGGGGAGTAGTACACCCCACTGTGGGACCAACACGGGTATCTACGAGTTAGGGAGCCGATCGCATGGGGGTAGTGGGTACAACTAGTGGAGATAGGGGCATACGACACTTATGAAGGAAGCTAGGAGTACACGAAACTACCATTATCATTATTATGTTCTGTAGGCGGGATCAACTTTTAGGGTGATTAGTAATGGTGGACTATAGTAATTATCCTATAGTGATTAGGAATGAGATTAACGCCAGAATATTCCTCTTGTTTGCTTTGTCTTGCCCACTTGTTTCATGGCCATACCTTGTTTTACCAGTTTCTGCCTTATCCTAATTACTTTAATAATTTTATTGTTAAAGTTACCATACTCGCCAGACTTTATGTCTGCCCCCTTGTTTTCGCCTCTTTTCTTCCTCCCCCCCCCCCCCAGGTTCTCAGGGTGGGACTAGTACTAGTGGAGCTTGATCCTGGATCTCTTTCTCTCTCTTTTGTAAGTGCTTGGATTGCTAAAAGTAAAGGTCATATCATCTCTTTTATGGCTACTTGTGTTGGGGTTATGCTTTTTTACTTTACGTACTCAGAAAACAATTTGTCAAGATGGATCTTAAGTGTACTTGGTTTTACTGTTGGTTTATGAAGTTGTTGTAATCAAACTATTTCTCCGTTGCAATAAATGTTGTTTTAGATTTTTAAAGTACCAATATATGTATCTGTCTTGTTATATTCTATTCTATACACTAATAATGCTCCATGAAAGTTAATGCATTCCCTTTGAGAGTGACATTGATGGATGTGGGGTGTTACACGTGGTATCAGAGCTGAAGGTTAACAGAACAGATAAGAGATTTTGAAAAACTGCTTTTCAAAAGCTTTTTTTGTAAAGAAACACTTTCAAAAGTATGTTTTAAGGAAAATATTTTCAAGAGAAAAGTTTGTTTTAAAAACATAACCCCCAAGAGCCATATATCTTCCTTTCGAATTCTCCGTTTTGAATCTCATCATTTTCTTTTCAGCATGTCTGTGTTACCCGAGATACCCGAGGGTATACCGATACAAACCTGGTTCAGAAGGTATCTTGAACGTAGGGCCACCGCTGCAGGCCCACTAGACATCACTCCTCCCCCTGCTTCATCCTCTTCTCCTCATCCCCTCCCTGTGTTGATACTTTTTCAAAGATATGCAAAGATTTTCAAGCAATGGGCGGAAAACCTTTTCACGGATCAGAAACGTTTGTTGAAGCTCAAAATTGGCTTAAGGAGGTGGAAGACTTGTTTGGTATCTTCAAGGTAGACGATGGAAGGAAGGTTTAATTGGCCGCTTGATTAATGAAGGATGAAGCCTCGTTTTGGTGGGAGGTCACGAATGGAGAGCATCCAGTAGTGAGATGGATGGATTTCAGGCATAGGTTCAAGATGAAATTTCTCTCACGAGCAGAAGAGAATTTATATATGGAGAGGTTCTTAGCATTGAATCAAGGAAATTTACCAGTAAAGGAGTACGTCAACAAGTTCAATCAGTTGGCGAGATTTGGCTTAGACTTGGTAAACACACCTGAGAAGAAGGCCTTGAGGTTCGTTAAAGGTTTGAATGAGCCGCTACATAGGTTGGCTAAGACCTACATTCCGATGGAGGCTACCTTTGAGAAACTGGTTGACATGGCGCTTATGCACGAAGAGGAGGAAGGTGGTAATGCTAATAAGGCACCGGAGAAAAAAGGGGACCAAAATAAACCACAAGAACAAAACAAGAAAGGCGGGAAGAAAACAATAGCAAAGGAAAGAAAAAGTGCTTTAATTATGGAACAGCAGGCCATCTGAGCAAGGACTGTAGGAAGAAGAAGAAGACTGGCTGTTTCCACTGTGGAGAGGCAGGACATCTAGTTAAAGGCTGCCCAAGGAAACATGGGGAAGGGCAAAGAACATGGTCCACTTCTAGAGGGCAGATTCAGGCTCTCATGGCGCCAGGGTAGGCAAGAGGACAGATTCAGGCTCTAATGGCACCATGACAGGAAAGAGGTAGAAACATTTCTATTGAAAGTTTGGTTTTTCTTTTTAATCATCCTGTTCGTACTTTATTTGATTCTGGTGCTTCACACTCGTTTGTGTTTGCTTCGTTATTTGAAACACTGCACCTAAATACTAGTCTAGTTACGGATCCCATAGTAGTCTCAAATCCTATTGGTGGTTCGGCTCATCTTTCAATGATTTGTCGGGATTTGAGAGTGTCTATTTTGAGCATTGAGTTTGAATGTAATGCCTTCGTTCTTGACTTCACGGGCTATGGATTGATTCTACGCATGGATTGGTTATCCAGTAATGGTGCCATCCTCGATTGTGAAAAGAGAGTGGTTAGACTTATGACTCGCCTTGGAAACACTCTCAAAATCTCTTGTAACCCCATACATTCTGTTATGCTTAGTTATGTAGAATCTCTTGATGCGTCTATTGTAAACTTGCAATCTGTTAGTGTAGTCCGTGAATACTTAGATGTATTTGCAGAGGTGAAGGGCTTACCTCCAAAGTGGGAGATAGACTTCCGCATATACCTTGTTGATAATGCCAAGCCCGTTGCTCTACCCGTTAGACACATGGCTCCTAAGGAGAGAAAATAGCTCAGTAAGCAAGTCAAGGAGTTGCTCGAAAAGGTGTTTATAAGGCAGAGTATTTCTGAGTGGGGTGCTCCGATAGTATTCGCAACCAAAGCGGATGGTTCACTTCTCCTATGCGTTGATTATAGGGAGCTAAACAAGCTGACCAAGAAGAATAGTCACCACTTCCTAGAATAGATGACCTGTTTGATCAGCTTGTAGGTGCGTCTGTTTTCTCCCAACTAGATTTGGCTATCGGGTTCCATCAACTAAGACTGGCTGAAGAAAGCATTGATAAGACCTCGTTCAGAACCCTGGATGGTTTCTTCGAATGGCTTGTCATGCCTTTCGGCTTAACAAACGCACCCGCTTACTTCGTTGACTTGATGAGTAGGGTATTTAGAGATTTCCTTAATAAGTTTGTGGTGGTCTTCGTAGACGACATCTTGATCTTCTCGAAGAATGATGAATAGCATGCTTTTCATTTAAGGGAAATCATGGATACTCTTTGTACACATCAACTGAATGCCAAATTCTCCAAATGCCATTTCTGGAGAGAAGAAGTGAGGTTTCTTGGACATGTGGTGTCCAAAGAGAGGTTAGCTGTGGAGCCCGCAAATGTAGTTGCGGTGCAAGATTGGAAGGTTCCACGGAATGCAACCGAAGTCCAAAGCTTTCTTGGGATAGCAGGCTTTTATCGAAAATTCATTAAAGACTTTGCTAAAATCTCAGCCCCACTCACGAGATTAACGAAGAAGAACCTAACTTTCGATTGGGATTTGGATTGCAATATCACTTTCCAACGTTTGAAAAGGGCTCTAACAACAACCCCAGTTCTTACATTGCCGGATGGGAGCAAGATGTTTACTATATACACAGATGCATGTGATACGGGACTAGGTGCTGTCTTGATGCATGGAGGGAAGGTAGTAGCTTATGGAGACAGACAGTTGAAATTACATGAGAAAAACTACCCAACCCACGATCTAGAGTTGGCTGCCATCGTCTTTGCGCTTAAGCCTTAGTACCATTATCTCATATGTGAGAAGGTTGAATTGTATACTGACCATAAATCGTTGAAGTACGTTTTCTCGTAGAAAGATCTTAACTTAAGACAACAAAGGTGGATGGAATTTCTGGCCTCTTATGATTTTGAGATTCCCTATACCCTAGGCAAGGGCAATGTGGTAGCGATGCCTTAAGTAGGAAGAGGCTGACCTTGAGTCCTCTCTATGTAGAAAGAAAAAGCTTGGAGTATATAGCAAACTTTAATTTTAGACCCTCCTCAGAAATTTTACCTGGTATGTTAGCATCACTAGAGGTGCGGCCCACTCTTTTGGACTCAATAGGAACCACACAACGAGAAGACCCTCAGCTAGTTGATGTGATGTAAAAACTAGTTAGGGGTGAGACTTCCAGTCACCTCGATATATACTCCATCGATGATAGGGGTTGGTTGAGATGGGACGGAAGGTTATGCGTCCCACAAGTAAGGGATTTAGTGAAGACGGTTCTCAAAGAGGCGCACCATTCCAAACTGACCATACACCCAGGCAGAGACAAGATGTATAAAGATATAAAAAAGGTTTTCTTTTGGATTGGAATGAAGAGTGATGTAGCTGAGTTCGTCGCTAAGTGTTTGGTATGCCAGCAAGTCAAAGCAAAGCAGAAGAAGCCCGGTGGTCTGCTTCATCCTCTCGAGGTCCCGAAGTGGAAATGGGATAGCATTTCGATGGACTTTGTTGATGGGTTGCCTAGGTCAAGAAGGGGAAATGCCAGTATTTGGGTAATAGTGTACAGGCTCACTAAAAGCGCTCACTATATACCTGTTAAAAGTAGAAGGACTGCCTCGTCCCTAGCATCCATTTATCTCGAAGAAATAGTTCGACTCCATGGGATACCCTCCACCATAGTGAGCGATCGAGATCCTATCTATATGAGCGAGTTTTGGAAGAGTTTGCAAGAAGCAGTAGGCACCCAATTATGCTTAAGCACGGCGTGTCACCTCCAAATCGATGGTCAGACGGAAATGGTGAACAGAGTATTAGAAGACCTCTTGAGATTGTCCATTCTTGACTTTGGTGGGACATGGGAGGATCATCTTCCTTTGGTGGAATTCGCCTACAACAATAGCTACCAAGCCACCATATGAACGATGCCCTTCGAAGCTTTATATGGAAGACCATGCCGATCACCAACTTGTTGGTGGGAGTCTACAAACAAGCTCGTACTTGGGCCAGACATGATTAGAGAGATCTCAGAAAAGGTGGACTTGATAATAAGACGGATGAAGGCTGCACAAGATAGACAAAAGTCCTACGCAGACAAAAGAAGGTCTGACCTTGAGTTTAAGGTTGGAGATAGGGTGTTCCTTAAAGTATCTACTTTGAGAAATGTCATTCTCTTTGGGTTCGTAGGAAAGCTAGCACCAAGATTTGCAGGTCCACTTCCTATCATTGAAAGGATTGGGATGATGGCTTACAGAGTAGAGCTACCCGAGAGACTGGCTGGAGTTCATAATGTTTTTCATGTTTCTCAACAATGAAAATGCTTACATGAATCTACAGAAGTGGTAGAGCCAAGCATACTGGAGGAAGTAGAATTGGAACGAGAAGCAACTGTGAGAAGAATTCCAACTCATATGTTGGGTACGGAAGTCAAAACGTTACGCAACCGTGAAGTTAAGCTTGTTAAATTTCAATGGAGTGATGCTGAGGAAGAAGCGACTTGGGAAAATAAGAGGAAAATATGCGCAACCTACCCTTTTCTCTTTGAGGGTACCTCCTTGATATCTTTTTTCATAAGTTTATTCATGCTTATATCTATCTTTCAAGTATATCTCCTCACTCCTATTCTTTATCCTTAGGTAGAAACCGACGGATGTAAACATGTGTTTGAAACGTGTTATGATTGATGGTTGCAAGTGGTTGCTCGTGGATGCATGTACACACACTTTAGGCACTAGATCGGCTCAATCACCTTCATATTGCATATAAATGTGTGTGCATATTTAAATTTATGGATGTATAATGGTTGTGCTATCATATGGACGCTACATATTGATGAATGGTTGTGCACGCATGTAGAAATAATATGTATCGTTAGGATTCTTTCTAATATATAACGGATGCATGACACTATCATGATTTGCATCAAGGTGGTCAACTGAATCAGTAGACCGCCTGGTTTTGCATTAGACAAGGAACATATACACACACTTTTTGCATATGTTCATACGACATTAGAAATCTTGTAAGGACAATGGATGCCTGTGTTTGATGGTTGATAGATGGATGATTCGATGTTAGGATATACATTCTCCTTAACTTGGAGATTTCGGGGGCGAAATCCCTTTAAGGAGGGGGGAATGTAACACCCCATGATTTTACATATTAAAAATTAACGAATTTAAAAATACTTAATTTCAAACGTGAGAATTAAGGGAAATGGGTTATTCCACTAAGTTCATCTCAGAATTCTGCTTGAGATAGAGTCCGACTTCGCGTGAATTGGACTCTGTATGAAGAAGTTATGGCCTTTCGAAGTTTAAGAATACAAATAAATTAAAAACAGTTCAGAAATTCAAATTCAAACAGGGGAGCAGGATGGGCGAGAATTCTCCCGGCCAAGGGCTAGGTCGACCTAGGGGTCGACCTACCCATACAAGTCGACTAGTGGGTTGACCTAAGTGTAACACCCCGCCTCCGCTAGGGTCACTCGCAAGGGAATGCACTAGCTTTAGAGGGGCATTATTGGTAAACATGCACAGAAATATCACAAGACAGAACACATAAAATAGCGGAAGTAAAATCAATCTTTCATAACATGAATACATAAGGTTTAAAGCCTTTTACATCAGAGTACATCAAAACCTGTCTTGCAATAGTAAAGAAGCATAAAGACTTTTTAATAAATTATTCCCCAAGTAAAAACAGTAAAGTAGCCATAGCCAAGAGAAGTCCAAGCCATCCATGATGACCTTCAAGCAGAAGAAGTCCGAACTAAACAGCATTGTTTCCTCCCTGTAACCTGGGGGGGGGGGGGGAAACGGAAGAAAATAGGCGAAACAAAACGGGTCAGTCAAAAAGACTGAGTAAGCCCTATCTACTATTAGTATAAAAACTAGTAAAGCTAACTGTCATGAGAAACTGAGATGAACATAAGCATGACAACAAGATAGATAAGCTAAATCAAAATAACAGGGTGAACTATTGAACTTAGATAAACTAAGGTATCGCGATAAACTACGGCATCATGATAAATCAAAGTATCCCATCGTCAGATTTCTATCAAGTATACTATCCCAAGGTATCTACCCCGTCTAACATCCCACGGTATCTGTTTCGTATATTCTTCCTGGTTCTAACATGTATTTTTGCTCTGGACCTCTCATACTAGTATCCCAACCCGCGTCATGTGTTAACCATGAATGTCCCTTGCCCAATGTTATGTAATGGTCCATGTCAACCTAATATATCGCATATATAGGTTACTCAAATCATATGTTTCTTTCCATGTATATAAGTTCAGTCCTTTGCCGTACCTCGTACGGGCTTCCTCATGTCGTATTTTGCTTGAAATCGTTTGGACTGTCATCCTTGTTCTAGCTAGGCTCTTCCATATGAATCATCGTTTGAACTACTAGGACTTACGCCACCTAACACCACTAGGGATTACGCTTACCTATTGCACGCTTTCGTATTTCGGTTTGGGTTAGACCACCTAGGCCACTAGGGATTACGCTAACCCTCAACCGCGCCCTTTTTCCCACGCATTCATCGTGAATCGTTTTTCTATAACTGTATGCACATGTATCACATCGTGCCATCCGAGTCCTGTCACAGGGAAAAACAAGAAATACAGGACTCGGTCGGGAGCTTTAGATTTATCTGCCGATGCAGATACTAAGGTCTGCTTTTCTACACGTGGCTATGGTCCCACGAGACCCCTCCCTCAACTAGTGAAAGGCAACACAAGAGAAAATCTTGCATGAGAACTACACTCCGGCCAGCCCACATCCTACGGCCTACCTCACCCATAATTAGATAGCAATTATGGTCTATTGGGTGTTCCCTGCCTTTCCGTACGTACACGCTTGACTCAAAATGGTAGATGATCGACGAACTTGCTATCTCGGGCACCTTATGTATTCGTCGACTCACTGCTATCCACCCCAGTCTTTAGGTCGCTCGCATAGCAACCAAGGCATATTCTTGGTACTTCTACCGCAGACCTCAACCTCTCGTGAGCCTAGTATAATGACCTGGCAGCTCACAGAGGGATCCCAAGAATATCCTCACGTTCCCCGAAGCCGCTGCTTCGTTACCCAGTTCGTTGGAGCCTTTATCTAAATCAGATAGCCTGCTCCTACACGCATACTTAAACGTTGACCTAACGTATCGGGTTACTAATCTAAATGGTCCAAATTTCCTTGACTAAGAATTATTACTTAGTTTCCCTTAACTAAGGTTTACCACTTAGCCTTATTTCCATGATCCTTGTTAACTATGGTTATTTACCTAATCCTCCGAATTAGGGTTTATCTAATGGGTTAAGTGTCACTTAAGTCCATAACTTAGCCCGTCTACAAACCATGTCAGAATTGGCTAAGTATCCAATTCCAAGACTTAACCCTACAGACCATGTGTCAAGTTGGCTAAGTATATTAAGCAATCCATAACTTAACCTCGTCTAATTATCATTTTAGATTGGTTAATTATATAAATTAACCTGACCTTGTCAAATTACCGAGTCAAATCGGTCAAGCGTATTCAAGTGATTCGTGACTTAGCCTTATCATGTTTTCACGTTAGATTGGTTAAGTATAGGTCACTTAACCACATCAAACAAACGAGTTGGATTAGTTAAGTGTGAATTAACTTAACCCCGTCCAATTACCATGTTTAGATTAGTTAGGTCTGAGTTGACTTAACCCCATCCATTAACTGTATTAAACGGTTAAGTGTTACTAAGAAAATTTACTTAACCTTATCAAGTTATCGTGTTGGATTGATTAAGTGTTGGTTAACTTAATCCCGTCCCCTCGTCGTATAAAAATGGTCAAGTGTCGTTAGGCAAATCAAGTTACTTAACCTACCCAACCCTGTCATGTTTTGTTAAGTATCATTAGCCTAATCAAATTACTTAACCCATTTGTCCATGTCATATTTGGTTAAGCCTCATTAATCAAATTAACTTAACCCTATTATGTGGAATTAATTATTTAATGCACCCCAACCTCTCACATTAGACTTTGTTGTGGTTACTAGTTAAGCCGGGCGGGTCCGTGTAGATTTACACCACAACTTGGTCTAACCTCGGGTTCAAGCACAACATGACCAACTTCTCACATTGGGTCCTATTGTTTGCAACTACTAGTTAGGCCGGTCGGTTCCGGGTAGTTTTACGTTGCAAACTCAACCCAACCTCGAGTTGGCCACCTTCATGTTTAGTCTAGTGTCATGTTCATGGTCAAGTTTTCAAGCAATTGGGTAGACCTAACTTAATAGGTAAATTCCCAATGGGTAGACCTAACTTAATAGGTAAATTCCCAAGCTTATGTTTTTATGCATACTTACATGTCAACTTCCATGTTACATTTCAAGTTATGTTTTCAAGTATAAACACATGTCATATTTAGCGTTACATGTTGTCATGTTTATACCCATTTACCCAAATCATATTCATGTCATTATGTTTCCCCATAATGTGACCCCAACGCTTTTTAAACTCGCATATACGTTTGCAACAACATAATGGATTAAAAGAAGAGACTTGGCAAAGGCATGACAAAAATGGATATTAGGCCACAAGTTAATCATGGTGGCAAAGGAGGCACAAATGTGTTCATTAGCTTGCATGTTACATTCTTAAGCCTCAAAAACATGCATAAACACAAACTTGGCACATAAGCGAATCATGGTGACAAAAGACATGGAATGATAACTAGAAACTCGCATATATCATCATATAAGGATTATGACTTCATATGCAAGTTGACATAATGATTATGAAGGTTTTCATGTCGCATAATGCAACATTTCAACATAAAGGTTGTGGCTTTTAGCTCACAAGATCAAGATAATGACTTCATAAACTTGCATAACATGATAGCATGCATCATTCTCAATGATCAAACCCAAACTTTCAACATGAACATTTAACTTCATAGTTAATATCTAAGAGTAGGGAAGGGCTTACCTTGCTATGAAGGCCTAAATCGATTAATCTAAAGCTTGTGATGAAGCCTATGCATGCCATCACCCAAAAACCCAAAGATAAACACTCCAAATCAACAAAAATACCATCTTTATGAACAAAGATCAAAGCTTTTGCCTTGAAATCAACTTGAGAAGCTCTCATACTAACATAGGGACTCTCTAATACTCTCATGATCATGAAACCTCTCATAGAAATGAAGTGGAGGCTAGGATAGTTGAGTGGAGGCCATGAGAGTAGCAATTTTCCATAGTTTAGTTGCATGAATGAATAATGAGGATTTAGGATAGGTTAGGGTCTTATTTATAGATTAGGCAAGTGTTTTAGGCCATAGGATTAAACCTAGATTCAATCCAAGCCATCAAAGCATGTCTTGGGGAAGAAGTCAAGTGTAGGAACCATCTAGGGCCTTTAGATTAAAGATGGACCATGAGAACCATCCAAATGCAAAATCTGCATTTGAGCGAATCGGCCCACGGGTTGACAGCCAAACATCCTGGATTAACCCCTAGTCGACCCAGCGAGCTCGGGTCGACCTCAAAAATCGGCCGGTTCGGTTATTCCCCGCTCCTAATTCGCTATTTTGAACATTTTTGCATATTTATTTATTTAATTTTCAATTATATATATATATATCAATATATATATATTTCTCTGCGCAACCCATTTCACTTAATTAAGTATACTTCAATTTGGGAATTTTTCGTGAAATTTCGCGAGGCCATATCTTGGTCATACGGACTCCTATTTTCGAAAACTCGGACTCTATTTCGCGTATTTTTCCGAGACGAACGCAATGGCATAGCCTGTTTCACTTGATTCAGAATTTAAAATTAAATTCTGCCTTGATTCTCGTCTTAATCATGTTATCGAAATACGGGTTGTTACATTCTCCCCACCTTTTAGGATTTCTCCCCCGAAATCTCCAAGTTAGGAAGAACATATCCTACCGTCCATCATCCATCTACTCAAAACATCATCCACAAGCAACCATTGTCCTTAGATGATTTCTAATGCTGTATGAATATATGCAAAATGTGTGTGTACATGTTCCTTAGCTAATGCTAATGATCAGGCCTGAATAATCTTTCTAATGCAAAAATATGTATAGTGCCATGAATCCAACATGTATGCAAATAGTCCTAGTCATATAGATACTATATGCGTGCACAATCATTCATCCATATGCCACAACCGCATGATAATACATTCGATTTCATCCATAAACAAGTATAAATACTCGTGCATATGCAATATGAAGTGTGACCGAGTCGAGCTAGTATCTAATGTGTATTCGCGCATCCACGAGCAACCACTTGCAACCACTTGCAACCATATCAATCATAACATGTTTCAAATACATGTTTACATCCAGAGGGTTCTACCTAGGATTCCCTGAAACAGGGTCGAGAAGATAAACAGGACAAACTCCTTACAGGGTTTGTAACGGAGAATAGGACCGAGAGGATGTACACAAAAGATAGCCTACAAGCAAGCTCAACAGAAAAACAGGGATCGAGGATATATTCCCAAAAGAGATATCATGCACGTATCTAGTCTTTGACCATCAAAGTCGTCTTTTAACTTCGCGATTTTGTAGCTTCTTATTCCTGTTTCCATAACATGAGCCGGAACTCATTTCTTCGTCGCCTCTCGTTCCACTTGCACTTATCCTTTTCCTAGAATACTTGACGCAAACATGACTGCGTACTCATGATCTCATGCAAGCTTTCCAAAATTCACTAGTGAATCTCGGACCTCGTACCATAAGGTATTCCACGTAGAAGAACTTTCTCTTGGAAGTAAATAGATGCAAACCAGGTTATCAAGCGCACTTACTAGGGTGATTTCTATAACCCATGCATAAGTGAATTAAACCATCCGTCTTATCGGCGAACACCACTCGATCGGGCTTCAAATTTCCAATAGAGGTATCCAGGGATTCTAGGTAACTAATCATGACCAAACCCAAAAGGTTCCACGAAACTTCGAGGGTATTACCAAGGCTAGTCAAGAGTCTAACTACCCTCCTATCAAAACCGAGAGTGGCACCCCTTACTGGATAACCACTTCATCCCTAGAATCCATCCACAACTTATAAACATAAGCATTATTTCCAAGCTCAACACTTGATATAGACATTCTCAAATCCAAACAAGCCATGAGTAAATGGACCGATCTTCCAATAGGACTTGAGACAAAAACGGATCCTCTACTACGCTAGTACTAAGGTGCAGAGACTCAACTATCGAAGCGGACTTAAAAGATGCGGTGATCAAAACAAAGTCCCGACAGGATGACAGAGAAGAAAAGCTAAACCTTTAACAAGATCGTTACCCTCCTTCTAAGGTACCCTAGAAATGAGAGCATATTATTGCCCTCCGAATGATCTTGTCCCTGTTCCATGATACTTGACTATCCGTCCCGTTTCACCATGCCAAAGGTACTCTCTCGTCATGGGTTTCATTGTTCACCTTTCTCCCTTCTTTTAGGACTCAGCCATACCAACATGTTGCTTATCCCTGAGCTCGTATCCTTTATCCTTGTTCTTACTATCCTTTCATGCATAACTCTGCAACGGTCTCTCGAGAACCACCTCCATCGTACGGGAAACACTTACGCAGCTAGAGAGACTAGTCGCAGTCAAAACCACTGTGACTACAGATGGAGGAAAGAAAGGAAAAGAGATTCGATCAAGGAAACAAGGATAATGCTAATGGCCTTTGGGGAATAGCCTTTTTCTTTTCAAAAGAATTTTTTTTTTTTGAAAAATGCTTCTTTGTAAACGGTTTTTCAAATAATTTTCAGAAGGTCTTTAAAAACTTTTGCCCAGTCTAGTAACCTTCTGCTCTGATACCAAATGTAACACCCCGCCTCCGCTAGGGTCACTCGCAAGGGAATGCACTAGCTTTAGAGGGGCATTATTGGTAAACATGCACAGAAATATCACAAGACAGAACACATAAAATAGCGGAAGTAAAATCAATCTTTCATAACATGAATACATAAGGTTTAAAGCCTTTTACATCAGAGTACATCAAAACCTGTCTTGCAATAGTAAAGAAGCATAAAGACTTTTTAATAAATTATTCCCTAAGTAAAAACAGTAAAGTAGCCATAGCCAAGAGAAGTCCAAGCCATCCATGATGACCTTCAAGCAGAAGAAGTCCGAACTAAACAGCATTGTTTCCTCCCTGTAACCTGGGGGGGGGGGGGAAACGGAAGAAAAGAGGCGAAACAAAATGGGTCAGTCAAAAAGACTGAGTAAGCCCTATCTACTATTAGTATAAAAACTAGTAAAGCTAACTGTCATGAGAAACTGAGATGAACATAAGCATGACAACAAGATAGATAAGCTAAATCAAAATAACAGGGTGAACTATTGAACTTAGATAAACTAAGGTATCGCGATAAACTACGGCATCATGATAAATCAAAGTATCCCATCGTCAGATTTCTATCAAGTATACTATCCCAAGGTATCTACCCCGTCTAACATCCCACGGTATCTGTTTCGTATATTCTTCCTGGTTCTAACATGTATTTTTGCTCTACACCTCTCGTACTAGTATCCCAACCCGCGTCATGTGTTAACCATGAATGTCCCTTGCCCAATGTTATGTAATGGTCCATGTCAACCTAATATATCGCATATATAGGTTACTCAAATCATATGTTTCTTTCCATGTATATAAGTTCAGTCCTTTGCCGTACCTCGTACGGGCTTCCTCATGTCGTATTATCCTTGAAATCGTTTGGACTGTCATCCTTGTTCTAGCTAGGCTCTTCCATATGAATCATCGTTTGAACTACTAGGACTTACGCCACCTAACACCACTAGGGATTACGCTTACCTATTGCACGCTTTCGTATTTCGGTTTGGGTTAAACCACCTAGGCCACTAGGGATTACGCTAACCCTCAACCGCGCCCTTTTTCCCATGCATTCATCGTGAATCGTTTTTCTATAACTGTATGCACATGTATCACATCGTGCCATCCGAGTCGTGTCACAGGGCAAAACAAGAAATACAGGACTCGGTCGGGAGCTTTAGATTTATCTGCCGATGCAGATACTAAGGTCTGCTTTTCTACACGTGGCTATGGTCCCACGAGACCCCTCCCTCAACTAGTGAAAGGCAACACAAGAGAAAATCTTGCATGAGAACTACACTCCGGCCAGCCCACATCCTACGGCCTACCTCACCCATAATTAGATAGCAATTATGGTCTGTTGGGTGTTCCCTGCCTTTCCGTACGTACACGCTTGACTCAAAATGGTAGATGATCGACGAACTTGCTATCTCGGGCACCTTATGTATTCGTCGACTCACTGCTATCCACCCCAGTCTTTAGGTCGCTCGCATAGCAACCAAGGCATATTCTTGGTTCTTCTACCGCAGACCTCAACCTCTCGTGAGCCTAGTATAATGACCTGGCAGCTCACAGAGGGATCCCAAGAATATCCTCACGTTCCCCGAAGCCGCTGCTTCGTTACCCAGTTCGTTGGAGCCTTTATCTAAATCAGATAGCCTGCTCCTACACGCATACTTAAACGTTGACCTAACGTATCGGGTTACTAATCTAAATGGTCCAAATTTCCTTGACTAAGAATTATTACTTAGTTTCCCTTAACTAAGGTTTACCACTTAGCCTTATTTCCATGATCCTTGTTAACTATGGTTATTTACCTAATCCTCCGAATTAGGGTTTATCTAATGGGTTAAGTGTCACTTAAGTCCATAACTTAGCCCGTCTACAAACCATGTCAGAATTGGCTAAGTATCCAAGTCCAAGACTTAACCCTACAGACCATGTGTCAAGTTGGCTAAGTATATTAAGCAATCCATAACTTAACCTCGTCTAATTATCATTTTAGATTGGTTAATTATATAAATTAACTTGACCTTGTCAAATTGCCGAGTCAAATCGGTCAAGCGTATTCAAGTGATTCGTGACTTAGCCTTATCATGTTTTCACGTTAGATTGGTTAAGTATAGGTCACTTAACCACATCAAACAAACGAGTTGGATTAGTTAAGTGTGAATTAACTTAACCCCGTCCAATTACCATGTTAAATTAGTTAGGTCTGAGTTGACTTAACCCCATCCATTAACTGTATTAAACATTTAAGTGTTACTAAGAAAATTTACTTAACCTTATCAAGTTATCTTGTTGGATTGATTAAGTGTTGGTTAACTTAATCCCGTCCCCTCGTCGTATAAAAATGGTCAAGTGTCGTTAGGCAAATCAAGTTACTTAACCTACCCAACCCTGTCATGTTTTGTTAAGTATCATTAGCCTAATCAAATTACTTAACCCATTTGTCCATGTCATATTTGGTTAAGCCTCATTAATCAAATTAACTTAACCCTATTATGTGGCATTAATTATTTAATGCACCCCAACCTCTCACATTAGACTTTGTTGTGGTTACTAGTTAAGCCGGGCGGGTCCGGGTAGATTTACACCACAACTTGGTCTAACCTCGGGTTCAAGCACAACATGACCAACTTCTCACATTGGGTCCTATTGTTTGCAACTACTAGTTAGGCCGGTCGGTTCCGGGTAGTTTTACGTTGCAAACTCAACCCAACCTCGAGTTGGCCACCTTCATGTTTAGTCTAGTGTCATGTTCATGGTCAAGTTTTCAAGCAATTGGGTAGACCTAACTTAATAGGTAAATTCCCAATGGGTAGACCTAACTTAATAGGTAAATTCCCAAGCTTATGTTTTTATGCATACTTACATGTCAACTTCCATGTTACATTTCAAGTTATGTTTTCAAGTATAAACACATGTCATATTTAACGTTACATGTTGTCATGTTTATACCCATTTACCCAAATCATATTCATGTCATTATGTTTCCCCATAATGTGACCCCAACGCTATTTAAACTCGCATATACGTTTGCAACAACATAATGGATTAAAAGAAGAGACTTGGCAAAGGCATGACAAAAATGGATATTAGGCCACAAGTTAATCATGGTGGCAAAGGAGGCACAAATGTGTTCATTAGCTTGCATGTTACATTCTTAAGCCTCAAAAACATGCATAAACCCAAACTTGGCATATAAGCGAATCATGGTGACAAAAGACATGGAATGATAACTAGAAACTCGCATATATCATCATATAAGGATTATGACTTCATATGCAAGTTGACATAATGATTATGAAGGTTTTCATGTTGCATAATGCAACATTTCAACATAAAGGTTGTGGCTTTTAGCTCATAAGATCAAGATAATGACTTCATAAACTTGCATAACATGATAGCATGCATCATTCTCAATGATCAAACCCAAACTTTCAACATGAACATTTAACTTCATAGTTAATATCTAAGAGTAGGGAAGGGCTTACCTTGCTATGAAGGCCTAAATCGACTAATCTAAAGCTTGTGATGAAGCCTATGCATGCCATCACCCAAAAACCCAAAGATAAACACTCCAAATCAACAAAAATACCATCTTTATGAACAAAGATCAAAGCTTTTGCCTTGAAATCAACTTGAGAAGCTCTCATACTAACATAGGGACTCTCTAATACTCTCATGATCATGAAACCTCTCATAGAAATGAAGTGGAGGCTAGGATAGTTGAGTGGAGGCCATGAGAGTAGCAATTTTGCCATAGTTTAGTTGCATGAATGAATAATGAGGATTTAGGATAGGTTAGGGTCTTATTTATAGATTAGGCAAGTGTTTTAGGCCATAGGATTAAACCTAGATTCAATCCAAGCCATCAAAGCATGTCTTGGGGAAGAAGTCAAGTGTAGGAACCATCTAGGGCCTTTAGATTAAAGATGGACCATGAGAACCATCCAAATGCAAAATCTGCATTTGAGCGAATCGGCCCACGGGTTGACAGCCAAACACCCTGGATTAACCCCTAGTCGACCCAGCGGGCTCGGGTCGACCTCAAAAATCGGCCGGTTCAGTTATTCCCCTCTCCTAATTCGGTGTTTTGAACATTTTTGCATATTTATTTATTTAATTTTCAATTATATATATATATATATATATATATATATCAATATATATATATTTCTCTGCGCAACCCATTTCACTTAATTAAGTATACTTCAATTTGGGAATTTTTCGTGAAATTTCGCGAGGCCATATCTTGGTCATACGGACTCCGATTTTCGAAAACTCGAACTCTATTTCGCGTATTTTTCCGAGACGAACGCAATGGCATAGCCCGTTTCACTTGATTCAGAATTTAAAATTAAATTCTGCCTTGATTCTCGTCTTAATCATGTTATCGAAATACAGGTTGTTACACTAAGGGTCGACCTGCCCCCTCCCCCCCCCCCCCCCCGAACAGATCTGAAAGATGACGCTGTTTCGACTTATTTCTGAGTCATCAGGGATGAGGTGTTGTTCTATCTTGACTGGATGGTCTTGATTGCTTCTAGGGTTAATCTGACGGCTCTAAATTAACTAAAATTCTATATAAGCAACCTAACTCTCAAACAAAAATCACACTAATTCATACCAAGAGCCGCCATGCCATCAATGGAGAACCTAGAGTAGCCATTGTTCTCTTCCAACTCAGAAGAAGATAGAAGCACGAATCAAAATCTAATCTAATCTTAATAACAATTAGTCTACATCAAAGGAGAGCAATTCAGTTTCATAATAAAGATCCCAGAAAAACAAGACCGCTCTTTTGTTTGTGAGTATAATATCTTTCACAAAATAATTAATTAATTTAATAGTGATAAGTTATAATTGGGATTATGAGAATATGATTTTGAATCATGTGATGTGATCTTTTGTTATTATGGATCGGTTTCATATGTTAAATTGTATATGATTAACTTGATTCATCTTATGCAAGTTTGGGTGTTAAGACATATGTATATGAATCATATGCAAGCTTGGGATGTTAAATCATATGCTAATTTATGAATTTTATGTAAGTTTGGGATGTTAACACATATATGAATCTTATGCAAGACTGTAGGTGGATTATACACATGTTCATAAGTGAATCATGTAGATACATATGCTAGTATATATGCAAAACATGTGACATTGATTTACATGTTTAGATCCATATGCAAGTTCACACCTTTATGTTTAGATCTATATTTAGATCCACGGCAGTACATAGTTACGCAAATTTATGTTATATATGTCCATTGCCTATGCTAGTTTATACGTGAATCATATGCTAGTTTGAATGAAATTCATATGCAAGTTATAGGAAAACCATATCCATATATGCAAGTTCACATCTTTATGTTTAGATCTATATTTAGATCCATGACAGTTTATGCAAATTTGTGTCTTGCCTATGCAAGTTATTGGCTGTGCAAACTTATGTCATGATTCTTAGATCTATTTTGTGTGTTATGCAAGTTTTGATGTTGCTTTTCTTTTTATAAGTTAGACTATTGCGAGTCTAACATATGTCATATTAAAACATACGAATAGCGTGGGGACAATGGGAAAATATTGAATATACATAATTTTGAATTGGCATAAAATGGCCATAAAAGGCATATAACTAATTTGAGACATTAATTGGTATAAATTATATACCTGAAATTACGGACATAATTTAGGTGACAATTATGGACATAAATTGATTTGGAATTTACTGACAAAATTTGAATAGGGATATTAATCCAATTTGGGGTTAAATAATTAAGTGCAATTAACCGCCTACGACACGAGGTTGGACTCGTTTGTGGTATAAGACTGCCTGGGCCCGCCCTGCAAATCCAGCAAACACAAACGGTAGTGTAATGTAAGAGGTCAAGGGCACAAATTAAATGCGTAACGATTGTAAAGACACGAGGTTAGGCTCGTTTGCGGTATAAGACTGCCAGGACCCTGTTAGAGTTTGTGCCCTAGAGGCAATTCATTTGATGAAACTGATAACACTGTTGATGTTATTGTTTTATTTGGAATAAAATATTATTCTATTATATTGTATTTACTACGTATTATAAATAATAATATAATAGAAGTTCTTAGAATAATAATACGGAATTATATAGTTCGAGTAAGACTGAACTTGAGATTATATAATGTGATAAGTATTATAATTCTTAAATGCCCCTAGTCGAGTTTTATTGTTAATATAGGACAACAATAGAGCGTTGAGACTAGTATGTTGATTGACTGATGATCACATCTCATTGATCATTAATATACATGATATTAAAGTCAAGACATAAATATGTATTGGAGAATATCGTATTGGGCGACCCGCCGTGAGATAACTCCATGGAATATAATTAACAGTATCATGGGTTATTCTCATAGTGACAGTGATGTAATGGTCCTCAGACCTGAAATCATTATAATTTTATTCGAGGATATTTGTGTTTTGATATCATCTAAAGTTATTTCGTAACAGAGTAACGATAACGGTGATTATTGGATACATCTCCAGTCGAATGAAAATTATGAATGATCTAGATGGAATTTAACCCTACAATATATTCGTGGTGATATCCATGGGCCTCTTGATTGAGCGAGACTATGAAATGCATGGCCGTGCTCAAATACTGATTTGTTTTAAACAGTCTACTCATCGATCAAGAAAAACGGATTAAATTATTAAGAGGATGAAACGATCCATGCCTCCAGTTTAATCCTTGATATATCGATTAAAAGGATTATATTACATTGATACACTGGTCACTGAATGGTTGAATCGAATCGTTAATTGATCTTATTACAACTTGGGTAACAACGACGTATTGCTAGATGCCAATCACTGTTTATGATTTTAAATATGATTTAAAATCATTGCCAACGTTGTAATAACCTATAGGGTCACACAACTGAACGTTACGAAGGAGAAACTATTTTCTAGACAATATTTGGAGTTGGAATTGGTGTTTGGATGGTTCCTATTCTATGGTCAAAACCTAGTTTTAAAGGGGATATTTTGATTTCCCTTTTATATATAAAAATACAAGGCAACACCATAGTATTAGTTTTGATGGAGATCAAAATTAAAAGGCCGACTGAATACCCTTTTCTGAAGTAACCCTAGAAAATTAGTCATGGCGGCTAGTGACGCCTCTCTTTCTCTCTTCTTCGATTCAGATCGATGAAGTTAACGTTCAAGTGGATACTTCTGGAGGGCTGGCGCTCTGTTGAGCCTTACGATTCGATTAGTCCAAGCTCTTCTCAGGCGACGATTCACTTGTTTATTCATCACGAAAGGTATGAATTCTAACCTAAATCAGTTTTGTTTTCCAATCTTGTTGCGTAGATCCTTGATTTAAGTTGTTAAATCGTCTAATTGGGTAATTCGATTTAATCATAGAACCTAACAATGGTATCGGAGCCAGGTTTTGCAATAAGTTGAAATACGATTTATGATTTAGGTTTTTAATTGTTCGAATTCCTAGATTAGTTAATATTGTTTATAGAAATTAGTGAATTCGACTCTGGATTGATTTATTTTGACTACTAAATGAATTTTGTTTATGAACAAATATATTTCATTTACATTCGAATCTGTATTTGATATTGATGATATTCAATGTTTTTTTTTAGGTTATAGACTGTTAAATCTTGTAAAAACATTGATTTGCCTAAAGCATAGTATTGATCTGCTAATACTAGTACAGGGTCCTAAAATCATAATCGAAAGTGTTTGATTGATAGATATTTATGAATTGATTTTATCATACATTCCATTCTCATGATTAGTATGGGTTTACTGATTGATAAATAACTTGGATGCTATTAAGATTGTTTTGATTTAACGAAATCAACAATATGAAAGTTTGTCAAGGATGATTCTGATTTGATCAGTACATTTGGAAATGAAAATCAAATCTGTTTGACTCGTGGATGTCTAAATCATGGATTCAAGATTTCATCGTATAATAATTTCAGATGTGAAAATGTTTCGCTGTAATTAGGCAAAGTAATTTGGCAATCTATATTTGATACGGAATATAAAATTGTTTTATTATATATGAATATTGTATATGATATAAAACATGATATGAATTCTGTTAAGAAATGTCAACTTAGTCTAATGTTGATATTTGATGAATCATGGAACCTGGTAGATTGATCAAAACCAGTTTTGATAAATCAAAAAAAAATTAGTTAATTTTGGATCAGATCTTATAAGGCATTTTAAATCTAATAATTCATGTGATTACAATCATGATTAGATCTGAAGTCTATTATGAATACACAGATCAATTTAATTGAATCTGTGCAATTGTTAGAAGCATGATTTTTTTTATATGATTATGAATGACAAAATCATGATGAGAATGCACTGTATATAAATATGTACATTCTTATGAATATGTTTCTGAAATTTAAACCTGATTAAGGTCTCGATGCAAATATGATTTGCATTTGTAACATCTTGTTTTAGAAACATGATAAAATTGACCTAGCTTTAGTTTCAAACATATTGTTCGTATATATTCTTTAAAATCTGGGATTTAAGTTAACTTTTGAAACTGGATCGTATAATTAATGTTTCTGGACATGTATCAAGTAATTTTGAATAAATAATAACTTATATTTGTTCACATACAATTGCAGATTGAAGTTAATTTCATTATTCTGATTTGTTACCTGAACAAATTTTCAGAATAATTTTGTATATATGAATTAGTGAACAAGAAAACCTCTTATGGGATGTTACAAATATCAGGGCTTGTATACGTATGTCAACTTTGGATTACACATACACCTCTTGTATTCTACGTTATGAGGTATGAAACACTGTTTTCATCAGTATGGTAACACTGCCACCTTATTTGATAAGTTTTACAGTGATATTTAAAAGACAGTATTTATACACATGTTGTATATACTTTTTCAAAACTTTAATGAGTTTGACTCACATTTTACATTATACGACATATATTTGCCTAGACATGAGTTTATTGGAAATATGATTTGCGATTAAACTCTCTGATGATACATATTTTATAAATTCAGTATGTAGTCATAGTGTTATATATATATGAATGGGGAATAATCGTCCTAGTAATATCCAGATTCACTAATAACAGGGTTTATATATATCCATACTGTTTAATGACATTGTATGTATTTAATTTATTATTATTAAATAGTTTTTGATTTGATGAGTTATCGTTGGATGTATGATCCATCAAACTATAGATGCTTGCAAAACTTAAGGTGTCATTTTATTGTAATCTGCAAAAATTAATGTGAATAGAGATTGAATTTTATCATTTCCTTTTGATATTGATCATAAAAGGGAATGAACTTTACACTCTATAAAACATTAACAAGATTTGATCTATTTTAAAAAAAAAATTACTGATTGGATTCATATATATATATATATATATATATATATGCGGTAGCAAATGTGATTTGCCAACTGCATATATACGAGTATGCCATTGTTAAATAATCATCAAAACTGTTGATATTCTGGAATAATTCTATTTGAGATCAAAAAATAAAACCCAATGATTGAACCTTAAGATCTATGCATTTAATTCCCTGATTCATATTTGATTTAAGATAGAACAAGTATGACTTGTTTTAGATGTTGAATTTCGGCTACCTACTCATTGGTCATGTTTGTGCTTCTTAAACATTTATGTATTTACATTTATAATTGTACAGTGTATCCCTGTTAGACAGGGAATCAAATTAGTTAATGTAATAATCCGGTATTATTTTCTACTGGTTTAAAACCCCATAGTAGTTTGTAGATTAAATTTTAACACTGGGCATTGATCCAAAGCTGAGTTAACTATATCTCAAATGCCTGTATACTATGCTGGAATTGATACTATTGATATTAGTTGGTAATGCACTTAATGATTTAGGTAACCTGTTTTTCAGCCTGGTCATTTGATGATCTATAATTGTTTGACTCTAAGTTATATATGCATTTTCATTAGCAACTGAAAGGTTCAAGTTAAATTTGCACTTGTTAAGTACCTGCATAATATTAACTAATTTAATCTATTTGTATGTGATGCAAGAATTACGTACTTGTGCCAAAGATCACCTGCATTTACTTGATTATATATACATATATATTGTCTTGTAAATATGAAATATTTGATTTCTGTTTCTATATGTTTGTATTAATGTCGGGTAGATATGTATATATTGAGTAGTTGTATATGTATTTACATTTGATGTACATGTATATGTAGCTGCAAATATGCATAAAGAATACATTTGTTGTATCCAAATCCAACTAACCGTGTGTATTAAAGTTGTTTTAATAGGGGCAATGAGGTTGCTTACTGAAATTGTTTCAGTTAAGGGGCAATGAAGTTACTTACTGAAATTGTTTCGGTCAAGGGGCAATTACACAATTACAAACATGTATTTGTACTTCACTGATGACTATGAATCAGTGATATTGGCATTTGTAATGTATATATCTGTACATAATTGTAAGACAGTAAGAGATTAGAGACATATAATAATCTCTTTTGAATTAGATATGTTGTATTTAATTCATGTCACATGCTCCTTTTATGTTTGCTCATTTTCTGTGTAAATTGAAACTCATAGTTTTGTATACAGATCTGTTTTACAATGTTTTGTTTGTATGGGCTGAAATGGATAATGGTAATTGAGTTTGTGCAGTAATGTAACGTTTTAAGTTTGACATTATACGCCTGCCTTATGCTGTGTCATGGGCTCGCAATCCTCTATTCTATAGCATGTATATATGAGCCTAAAATTCTTTAGGGCTATATATGATTAACTACATATTGATATTAAATTAGAATATGATCTCTCATGCTAGATTTATTACCAATCGTTTTGAAATGTTCAAGAGAAATATGTAAGTACGATTCCTAAATAACATTGAATTTATATACATATATTTCATATATTTTATTTAAATTCAATTTATATTATGAATATAAAATACATATATTTGATATATGTAAATAACTCATATTGTTTCCCGTTACGAATTATAAGTTCCCTCTAAAGCAATTTTTTGTTATATTAAGTCATGGTGACGTCTTCCAATAATATACTCATCACTGACCAAAATCACTGGATGTAACTAACGCCAAAGCGTTGTGCACCTTTTATTTTGGTTATATGCGATGGAGTAAAATGTGGTGCTCCAACCTATTATTGGGTCTGACTTAACTAGGCTGCATAATACGATTATGGCCTTAGAGACAACAGCATGAATTATTCTATATTTGAGCAAATGAATAATACTGAACAAAATGTTCATCATGCGATCCAGGAATTATATACACGATATAATTGATACGAGATGTCTACCTAAAAGGTTGTGTTTTGGGGATTTGCCAAAGCAGAGTCAAGACATGACTAGATATGGATCTTGGAACACCATTATATATATATATACCGATATGTATATATAAACAGAGCGACGTTAATTTGAGTGGGAGCGTATTTTAGTTTAAAAGTATACATTCATGTTAATATAAACTTTGATTGTCAGAATTTTGTATTAAATAAATGTTAAAGAATCAATTATTATTTATTATCTGTTGTAGATATTAAATAACGAATAACTCCGATAATTTAAATTTATCCTTGAGAAGGATAAATTAAATTAAATCGAATTTCGTAACTAATATTGAATTTTGAGGATTGTCCTCAAACAAATTAAAACATAATTGTTCTAACAAATATAGAGGATCTAAATTAAGTTAAAGTATGACTTCAAATGAACAAAAATATAAATGTTATTATAATCTACTTATACATTTCTAGTATTAGGTACTAGATATAAATCACATAAATGTAGGTTGATTTACAGAAATTGCAGAATAAGTAGAAATTCGATAAAAGAACAAGTGGACTTACAATTGGAATTGAAGCAAATGTTGATAGACTGTCCATAGTAAGTTGATTCTTGTTGTATATACAGGCTTAATTAAACAAATAAAATAATTGTTATTACGAAATTCCACTTAAAATAAATGGTATAATATAACTTGTTAGACAAGTTTGAATTTCATTTGTAATAAAAGAATAATTGTTATTCATTTTATTTAAATGAAATATCGTATGGAATTTCACAAATAGTTAATGATATTTGTAAATCCTTAACTATAATGTACTTGACATTAATAATGACTGGATTAAATTTAGTGATTTAAATCCAATATACTTTTAGCATTACTAGTTAGCCAATATAAACAAGAAAGGATATCAAAATCCATAATGATGGAATTTTGAGATCATTTGATTTTGAATTATATAAAGAATACAAATCTTGTTTATTAGGCAAAATAACTGAATCACCTTTTCACTTGACACAGTGATTGAGTGACAAGTATTGAGTCTCGAACATAATGATGTTTATGGAGCAACGAATACATAAGCTAGAGGTAGGTTTTATTACTTCATTATATTTACTGATGATATCAGTAGATATAGATATATATATCTTATGAAATAAATATCAGAATCCTTTGAAAAGTTCAAAGAATTCAAAGTGAAGTTAGAAACCAGTTTTAATAGAAAATAAATATTTTTCGAACAGTTCGAAAGAGAACATTTAAGCCAATAAATTTAGTGACTATCTGAATGAGTTTGGAATTGTTTCACAACTCTGTCCACCTAGAGCGCCATATTAGAATGGTATGTCTGAATGGAGATATCAAACCTTATGAGATATAGTCATATAGATCTTCCTATAAGTTAAATTTAGAACAATTATGTTAAATCCCACTAAAACGATTTGAAAACGCCATATAAGATATGAACTAGGAAATGTCCAAGTGTGTTTAATATGAAGATTTGGGATGTAAGGCGTTTGTTAAACGTCCTTCGTCTGATAAGATCGGACCCAAATCAGATAACTATTTTGTGGATATAAATTCTCTGAGAATAAAATGTTTATTACTTGATTTGGTATTCTTGTGAAGGAGAGTCAGTCTCTAAGATACCGATGGGAATAAAATAGAAGTTGAGATATATTGAAAACCACAAGATACCATTAAATCTTGTATAGACAAGAAATTGAGTGGGAGTGACACAATAACTCTAATGTTATTTGATAACACATTGATTATTGTAAGTAATGTTAGTTTAAAACAAGAAATAGATATTGATTCTAAGAAAGAAAAGGTTTGGATTAAAAAGTTCGTGATTGAACTTAATTCATTGTTGATCGAATGATACACATTGCGATAACAATATGGCTATTGCTCAGGCCTAAAACATTAAACTCATCATCAATCCAAAGATATATTTTAAGAAATATAATTCTTATGTGAAATTGTTCACAGGAGAAATAAACATATCTGCAAAGTTACAAAAGTTGTAATGTTGCAGACCTATAGAATTAAACTTTGTCGCAGCAGAAGTTTAATAGTCACACTAGTTTCATAGGTATACGATACATAAATAATTGACTCTAGTGCAAGTGGGAGATTGTTAGAGTTTGTGCCCTAGAGGCAATTCATTTGATGAAACTGATAACACTATTGATGTTATTGTTTTATTTGGAATATAATATTATTCTATTATATTGTATTTACTACGTATTATAAATAATAATATAATAGAAGTTCTTAGAACAATAATACGGAATTATATAGTTCGAGTAAGACTGAACTTGAGATTATATAATGTGATAAGTATTATAATTCTTAAATGCCCCTAGTCGAGTTTTATTGTTAATATAGGACAACAATAGAGCGTTGAGACTAGTATGTTGATTGACTGATGATCACATCCCATTCATCATTAATATACATGATATTAAAGTCAAGACATAAATATGTATTGGAGAATATCGTATTGGGCGACCCACCGTGAGATAACTCCATGGAATATAATTAACAGTATCATGAGTTATTCTCATAGTGACAGTGATGTAATGGTCCTCAGACCTGAAATAATTATAATTTTATTCGAGGATATTTGTGTTTTGATATCATCTAAAGTTATTTCGTAATAGAGTAACGATAACGGTGATTATTGGATACATCTCGAGTCGAATGAAAATTATGAATGATCTAGATGGAATTTTACCCTACAATATATTCGTGGTGATATCCATGGGCCTCTTGATTGAGCGAGACTATGAAATGCATGGCCGTGCTCAAATACTGATTTGTTTTAAACAGTCTACTCATCGATCAAGAAAAACGGATTAAATTATTAAGAGGATGATACGATCCATGCCTCTAGTTTAATCCTGGATATATCGGTTAAAAGGATTATATTACATTGATACACTGGTCACTGAAAGGTTGAATCGAATCGTTAGTTGATCTTATTACAACTTGGGTAATAGCGACGTATTGCTAGATGCCAATCACTGTTTATGATTTTAAATACGATTTAAAATCATTGCCAACGTTGTAATAACCTATAGGGTCACACAACTGAACGTTACGAAGGAGAAACTATTTTCTGGACAATATTTGGAGTTGGAATTGGTGTTTGGATGGTTCCTATTCTATGGTCAAAACCTAGTTTTAAAGGGGATATTTTGATTTCCCTTTTATATATAAAAATACAAGGCAACACCATAGTATTAGTTTTGATGGAGATCAAAATTAAAAGGCCGACTGAATACCCTTTTCTCAAGTAACCCTAGAAAATTAGTCATGGTGGCTAGCGACGCCTCTCTTTCTCTCTTCTTCGATGAGGTTAACGTTCAAGTGGATACTTATGGAGGGCCGGCGCTCTGTTGAGCCTCACGATTCGATTAGTCCAAGCTCTTCTCAGGCGACGATTCACTTGTTTATTCATCACGAAAGGTATGAATTCTAACCTAAATCAGTTTTGTTTTCCAATCTTGTTGCGTAGATCCTTGATTTAAGTTGTTAAGTCGTCTAATTGGGTAATTCGATTTAATCATAGAACCTAACAGACCCGCCGGGAAAATCCAGCAACCGCAATCGGTAGTCTAATGTGGGAGGTCTTTACAAGGTTGCGGTTCTAATGAATTAAGTAACACTTAACCAGATAAACATGTCGTAGGACATAGGTGTTAAGTGGGTGGCCTTGGGTGGCTTGTGAAATACGATTAGAAACACTTAACCAAGTTGAAACATGTAAGAAGACATGAATAAGAATGGGATTAAGTGGGAATCCTTAGTCCGGACTGTAACCCCCCACCTCTGCTAGGGTCACTCACAAAGGGAATGCACTAGTTTTGGAGGAGCGTTATCGAGGTAACAAACACCGAAATATTACAAGATAGAACATAGATAAAACAACGGAAGAGTCAAAAGATAAATTTCATTACTTTCAAAAAGCGTCAAAACCTTTTACATCCAAAATACTAAATAGCTAAAGTCATTATTTTCCATTATAACAAATTCTGTCTTGCATAAATAAAGAAGCATAAACTTAAAACAACAAAAGTAGCTTAATTCCCCAAAGGTAGCAGAAATCCAGCCATATCATAGCTCAAGACCAAGCCATACATGAGCTGAACCGAAAGCAAGCGAAATCCAAGCTAAGTGCTAGAGTTTCCTCCTTGAGAAACTTGGGGGGTGGAAAAGAAAGAAAAAGAGGCGAAAGAAAACGGGTCAGTCATAAAGACTGGTAAGTCCTAGTGACTTTCAGCATAAAAACAGGTAAAGGTAACATGACATGTATAAACTGAAAGTAAACATAATAATGCTGTCAAGATGGGTAAGATAGACTAAGATGGCATGATAATTCAAGTGTAAATCTAGTATAACATCTTATGTCCAAGATTCGCTTTACCAACAGTACTAGTTGTTGATACTAATGTTTTTGTTTAATGATAACAAATAGATTTTTGTTACTGGAGTGTTTGATTGTGGAATATCTAGTATTATTGGAAAATAAAATAACACAGAATATAGAAAAACAAATCAAATAAATTTTATTTCCAATAATATTATTTATTTTACAATTCATTTACACACAAGACTTTACAAATCACTTTACAAGTAATTTCAGTACATTTTTTTTTACAAGCACTTCATTTTTTTCTTCTTATTTCTAGCTGGATTATTCTTGTTGAGAACACCTTAGCTGTCCATAGCATCATCCTGTAACCTGTCACAAAAGAAAGAAAAATACACAGTACACTGAAACTAAAACAAATACTTTTGACAAAAATGATTCTCTGTGTGATTGATTCATTTTGTCTCAGCTTTCTGTGTGTTTTTCTCATCATATTTCAGACTTGAACAGCCACATCAAAATCATACTGGTTTGCTGATCAGAACCAACTGATTCTGACCAGCCTCAACTCAGTACAGTTTGACTGCTGTTTGTTTTTGTTTTTTTTTCAGAATCAAAAGACAAGATAAAAAGAAAAAAAAAAGAAAAGAAGGTATACATCAGAAATCAGCAAAAACAAGGCAGTGCTTCAGCAAACAGATCAAAACACAACATGGTGATCATGGCAATGTGGTGTGCTCAAATAAGGTGGCAAATCAGAACAGATCAACACAAGTGCAAACAGACTGTAACAAGTGCAAGTACAAGATCAAAAGACCAAATGCAAAATGATGGTTCAAGTACAAAGTCAGGCACAAGACTAAACATGGTCGAGAGCATGAACCAAATCAAGTGGAGCCAAGCACGCAAGCAACTCAAGTTTCATGTTACATTTCAGATTCATCATTTCAGCAAACAAAGGTGGACAAGTGACATAGCATGAACACAAGCATTTCCAAGTCAAGTATACAAGTAAAGCTTCAGGTTCACACAGCAATATAGATGTGCAAATGGACATACACAAACTAGAATGCATGAGTTCAAGACTGTATATGTGCACATGTTATGTCGAGACAATTTAAAAATTGCAACAGCCATGGTAAGTCCAGATGCTAATGCAACAAGCCAGGTGAGAGCATTACAGGTTCAGGAATGCACTCAAATTACAGCATCATCAAAGTAGCAGTGGAACAAAACAGTGAAGGCTCAAGCTCAAGTGTACATGTTAAAATGGTTCGGCAATATCAAGTAAGCATGGGTTCAGCATGCAAATGGTCAAGACATTGATGTGTGGTCCAGCAGCATAATCAGAGGTTGTGGATGTACAATTAATTGTGCACATATCATGGATGCAAACAGAAAATAAAGCAAGGCAAAAATATATATGTGCATATTTTCAGGTGATCAATCATTGTATACAAGCTGCAAATCTGCACAATCAATTCGAGATGAGTGTGTGTGAATGAAAAATCAGGAAAGTCTGTAAATTGATCTTTCTGTTTTTTTTTAAGGAGTGTGTCAAAAAGGGAATTTTTTTTGTGTGACTTGAAAATCCCTGAAATCGGTTTCACAGAAATAAGGAAGGTTTTAATCAAGACGAGTCAGCATCAAATCAGGATTAAATCTTCGAGACTGCAGAAAAACATTGGAGCAAAAACAAGAAGTTTTTTTGAATTCGGTTTAAATCTGGACAAATTTTTTAGAATTAAAATCGAATATTCCACAATCAAAATCGAGCAAGTCTTAAAGGTGAAATCAGAGGATAGGGTTGAAAAACCCCTATAAATTCACACTACTTCATCATCGACATAACATAATCAAATCACACAGAAGAAATCCGAAACCCTAGATTGCAAGATTTAAAAAAAAAAAACTCACTTTTTGATCGTAAGTTCCAAATCGAGGTGACCAAGAGCAAGACAAATATTCAAGCCATCAGAGGAACAATTTCACAAAATTCCAGAAACCACGGTTTGGAAGAAGAAGCTTGAAACCCTAGTTTTTGGAGGCGCCGCCATTTCAGTTTTCTCAAAGCAATCGGGACATTGTGTTAAAGGTTTACAAATGGGCCGGCCAAGTGAACTTGAGTGACAAAGGGGATGACCCCCACTTTTAACTCCTCTTCCTATTTCCTGTAAAGCTTTGTATTTTTTTTAAAATTTTTTTTAAAAAATTTCTTTTCTAGTTTTATTGTAAAACTAGGAAGCACAGAATATTGAAGTGTAGTCTGAGAAAATCTAGTCTAGGGTATACAGACTAGTCTAGGATTTTGAGCTTAGGGATAAACAGGAGCAGGAGTTGCGAGTTTACATAGGATTGTAAGCGGGATCTGTTTGTATCTCCTAGTAAAAATCTTAGAAAGGCAGCAGTAGGCACAGTTTGCCGAAGCTGGGTATATCCGTGTGTGATTTTATTTTTACTGCATTTCTTTATTACTGTGTTTAGTTTAAATTTATTGTTAAAAACCCTATTCACCCCCCCTCTAGGGTTATTATCGATCCTACAATTGGTATCAGAGCCGGTGTTTGAACCCTAGAATCATGACTTCAATGAACAATGCTTTTTCTGAAGGTCAATCTATTGCTAGACCACCCATGTTCAATGGTAGTGATTACGCGTATTGGAAAGCTAGGATGAAAATTTATCTAGTGTCTGTTGATTATGATGTCTGGGATATCATTGAAACTGGATATACACCTCCAACTGAAACTGTTAATGGTATTGTAACACCTAAACCAAAAAATATGTGGGATGCAAATGATAAGAAATTATACTCTATAGATTCTAAAGCTATGAATGCTCTGATTTGTGCTCTTGATAAAACATAATATAACAGAATTTCTCATTGTAATACAGCCCAGGAAATTTGGCATACTCTGGAAGTCACACACGAAGGAACTTCTCAGGTTAAAGAATCCCGTCTTGCCATGTTCAGTAATGAATATGAAAACTTCAACATGCAGAAGGACGAGAGCATCAAGGACATGTATGGTCGCTTCTCCGTACTAGTTTACAATGCCAGAGCCCTTGGAAAGGTCTATACAGAAGTGGAGCTTGTGAGGAAGATTCTGTGTGTTCTGCCCATGAACTTTGAAGCAAAAGTCACAGCCATTCAAGAATCCAAAGATCTGAGCAAGCTGAGCATGGAAGAGCTTATCGGAAATCTGATGACATATGAAATGGAGCTGAAAGCAAGAGAAGATCGCAACAACTCAGATCTGAAAAAGAAGTCAATAGCTTTGTCCAACACTGTCACTAGCGATAGTGAAGATCCCATTGAACAACTTGCCATGGCAGTCAGACAACTCACGAAGTGGAGAAAATTCAAACCTCGAAGAAATAAACCAAAGAGCAACAATTCAGAAGACGAACCACTCTGCTACAACTGTCAAAAGCCTGGACACATAAAACCAAATTGTCCACTTCTCCAAAGAAACAAGAAGAAAAAGAAAGCTTTTGCCGTAACTTGGGATGACGAGGAGGGAGAAGAAGATTCAGACAGCAGTGAGGAGGAAAGCAATTTGTGCTTCATGGCAAAATCGAACCTAGAAGATACTGACGAGGAAACCACTGAGGTATACAGTTATGACGATCTGTTTTTAATGTGTAAACATCTTTCTGAAATTATTGACACGTTAGAATCAGACGCAGAGAAACTAAAAGCGGAAAACTTCAACCTTGTTCACAATAAAAAAAGGTTGGAATCTGAGATTAAAAATGCTTCAAAAACCAATAACCTAGATTGTGAAATGTGTAAAGATGTGAATCTAGAAATTTTAACACTCAAGAGCACCATTGAGAATCTTGAAAAAGAAAACTTGACTCTAAAAGTTGAAGATGACACTAAAAGAAAGAACTACATTAAACGATGCACTTCACTTGTGAATGAGAACACAATCTTAAAAACAAGAGTCCAAGATCTAGAAGTCACATTGAACAAATTCTCGATCGGTTAAACATCTTTTAAAATGTTACTTGGAAACCAATTGGTTGGGAATAATAGAAAAGGACTAGGTTTTGGGAAAATACAAGAAATAACTGGAAGTGACAATGCTAAAGGTAAAGGTATTTTTCCCAAATGTGTAAAATGTGGGGTGATTGGTCACAGTCATGAAAATTGCAAGTTTAGCAGTAAAATTCAGAAGTTCAAAAAGGTATGGGTCCCTAAACACTTGGCACACAATTATCACAAAGATTGGAACACAAAGAAAAATCAAATTTGGATTCCAAAAGAATCTTATGACTATCATTCTTCTACTACTGATATGATTAGGCCTAGAAGTTTCTCTAGGTCATCTCCTTCTTTGTTTGTGTAGGTATGTTGGCGGGCTAAGGAGCAACAAAAATGGTACTTGGATTTAGGTTGCTCCAGACATATGACGGGTGATAAAAGACTGTTCCTTAGCCTGGAAAAACATAAAGGTGGGAATGTGACGTTAGGTGACAACAGCAAATGTAAAATTATTGGTAAAGGAAAAGTAGGTAATAGTATTTTTGCCTTAACTGATGTTTTATATGTTGATAATCTCTTTCACAATCTTATCTCCATTAGTCAGCTTTGTGATAAAGGAATGAATGTTGTGTTTGATAGTAATAGTTGCAAAATCATTGAGATCTCCTCTGGAAAGGTTGTGTTTACAGGGAAAAGAAAAGGAAATGTCTATACTCTCTCATTCGATGATGTAACAGTATCTAGGTGTTTGGTAGCAACAGAAGAGGAGGCAATCTTATGGCACAGAAGATTGGCACATGCAAGTATGGGTCTTCTTGAAAGACTAAAAACAAATGAACTTGTCAGGGGTTTACCACATCAGAATTTCAAAAATAACAAAGTATGTAAAGCTTGTACCATGGGAAAACTTAGTCGTTCATCTTTCCGTCCAAAAAATGTTGTTAGCACTTCACGAGTGCTTGAATTGATTCATATGGACTTGTTGGACCTACTGATACTGCTAGTTTAAATGGTAAACGTTATTGTTATGTATTGGTTGATGATTACTCTAGGTTTACATGGGTTTACTTTCTAGCCAAAAAGGCTGAAGTTTTTGATTATTTTTTAAAGTTTTCAAAACTTGTCCAAAATGAAAAAGGGGTTTCAATTAAAACTTTAAGAAGTGATCATGGAGGTGAATTTGAAAACTTAGATTCTGAAAATCTTTGTGAAGAAAATGGTTTCAAACATGAATTTTCCGCTCCTCGAACACCTCAACAGAATGGGGTGGTTGAAAGGAAAAATCGTACATTACAAGAAATGGCTAGATCTATGTTATGTGAATATCAATTGCCTCAAACTTTCTGGGCTGAGGCAGTTAATACTTCGTGCTATGTAATGAACAGAGTTATGATTAGACCAATACTTAATAAAACGTCATATGAACTGTGGTCTAACAAAAAGCCTAACATCTCATATTTTAGAGTGTTTGGATGTCCTTGTTATATTTTGAACACAGGTGAACAGCTTGGGAAATTTGAGTCAAAAACGGTTGATGGAATCTTCATGGGTTATTCATCAAGAAGTAAGGCTTACAGAATCTTCAATAAACAGTCAAGAACAATCGTGGAAACCGTCAACGTCAAGTTCAATGAATCAGATATGGATACGACACCTGAAGATGATAAAGATGATGCTGGTGCACAAGAAATTGAACAAGAAAACAATGATGTTGAGACAAACAATGAAAAAGCCACTGAAGCAGCAACAGATATCGAAAGACTAAAATTCAAGCCAAGTCATCCTCCAGACTTGGTAATTGGGAGTCCAACTGCTGGTGTTCGTACACGATCCTCTCTCAATAGGGAAGTGTAACGACCCGCATTCTACGCAGCAAAGGATCGTAGAATATTTATTTCTGTCACATACGAAGTCGTATGGTCATGTAACTTTGGGAGACGACTATTGGGGTCATTTCCCATGTTCATGATTTTTCCCGATTTTTAAATGACCATTTTACCCCTAGTTGGCACTGTTTTGGCCATAACTTTTGACTGAAAAGGAATTTTGACCTGAAACCACTTCCATTAGCTCCGGATGATGGTTTCTCTTTCCGTAGGGTGGTCACATTAGCCAAACGGACTTACCGTTTGGGAGATATGGCCGAAACAAGTTTCTGATGGTGAAAAACAGCTTAATTGGGCTTAACCGGGTGATTAGCAGCTAGGCCCAAGGGGAATTTCGGGTTTAGGGGTATATAGGGGCTGATTAGGGTTAGAAAACATTTCTTTAGACATTTTCCAGCCGCCACTTTCATTCCTCTTGACCTAGCCATGGCCTCCACTCTCTAAATCTCTCTAAAACACCCAAAAATCACTTTCTAATTGAAGATTAGGCTTAGCAAACATCAAATCAAGGAGTATTAGCACGAGAACCGAGGTAGAGCTGCTGTGTAAGATTGGGAACAGCGCCAAATCAGAGAATATTTCAGTTTTGGGGTTTTAGTTGTGGCCAAGGTGAGTGATAGCATCGTTTTGACACTAATTACAGTTAATTAAGGGTAATTAGTGAAGATTAGCGAATTTATACACTAATAAATTCTGGAAAAATGTTTAGAAATTCTTAAATAATATTTCATGCCTCTGTTAGAAAATTTAGACGATTTGATTAAGTTTTACTAAATATGTGCTTAAACATGATTAAGAAGGATTATAGGAAAATGTGAGGTTTTAGCCACTTTTGATCTATTTTGATTCATTTGGATTGTTGTTTGATGTTTGGGGTTGCTCTTACATATTGCTATGACTCTATGGTATGTTTTATGATTGATTAGAATAGTTAAATTGGTCGAAAACGTCGTCGAATGGCGTAGAAAGCTCGCTGGAAAGTTGCAGAAAAGTGCAGATCCCGAACCGGTTCGGATCGGAGCAGGGGTCGGATCGGACTAGTGAACTGGCCAAGGGAATCCGAACTGGATTGGGACTTGTCACTGGAAGGAGCTTGGCAGGAAGGAAGGCCATTGCTTAGAGTTGGAGTGGACAGAAGATCGGATCGGAGCAATAGAGCAGATCGGATCGGAGAAAGGGAACAGAACGGATCGGAGCAGGCAAACAAGTCAAACAGAAGGAATCAGATCGGATGAACTACCTCCAAACCGAACTCAAGCAGAGACACCCGAACCGAACCGATATCTGAAGGGGGAGAATCACTGAATCGACCCGACCCGGAGGAAGACACCGACCCGACCCGAAGTGGACTACCGACCCGAACTGATGAAGGTGATGACTACCGAACCGAACAGAATCCTAGAGCTGCTGCTGCACGACAACTCTTCTGAAGACCCACTCCAATTCGATCAAAACCCGAGATGCAAAGGAAGTCCAAATGAGAAGTTAGAGCTCAAGATTTAGATGGGAATCAACGAGTTCGCTTCATGGTTGGGCTTTGCTGCGGGACGCGTGCCAAGGAGTTATCGACGTCTATAGCTTTGAACCACTATGGTAGGAGGTACGAAGGCGGATTCAGGGCCATTATGGCATCGGTAGAACCAAGGGCTATGACCAATGAAGTGGGTCATTGAAATGTTTGGTCATGACTCCAAGTGTTTGGCTTGGTCACAGCGGGGTTTCTACAAGTCGGGATTCGTCGTTACCTCATTTTGTCTAGTGTTCCAAAGTGGTAGATGTCATACGCTTTACGCACTGAGTGAGAGACGTGAGGATGGTTGCTATGGATGATTTGTTTGCTATCATTGTGACATGCACACCCCACCCCTGTATTCTTACACTATTTATTATGGCACCTTGGAGTATTGTACGGTATGTGGTACTAACTCTTTGGTTGCAGGTCCAGGTTCAGGTATGGTTTAGTATACCTGTTATTACCCTGTTTAGATGCTTATCGCTCATACCAGGCTTTATGTCTGACCCAGAGTTTTATGTCTCTTCTTATTACTCTGGGTGCTCACACGAGCAGACTAGAGACAGGTTAGCTGGTGATGCACGGGTAGATGATCCGGAGACGAGCAGGAGGCTTCCACGTAATATATATAGTATTATTCTCCCTGTGTTGTTGAAGATCACTGCTTGGGCATTGGTGGTGCATCTTCTACTTTAGTTTTCTTTTGTTAGAGACAGTAAATTTGGAAAATTGTAATAAGCTGTATTTGGATTTCCGCTGCTCTGATGTTGACATTGATTATTAGTTATCAGCTTATGCACTGTCTCGCCTGTTTTATGTCAAGTATGTTATTATTATATTTTATTCCATGCGCTGTGAGACATTCTACAGGTTCCTTGATTAGTTCATTCTCTTCTTTCCTTTCTCCTGACGACCGTCCCGTGCTAGTTGGGCATGTGTACAGCGCACTTCCGAAGGAAAATGCAGGCTAGTGCGGGGCGGGCCGTCACAGGAAGTTTGTACCTTTTGTATTCATAATGCCTTTGTATCTGAAATAGAACCAAGTTCTTATGATGTTGCTCTTAATGATGAATTTTGGTTATTAGCTATGCAGGAGGAACTTAACCAGTTTGAGAGAAATAGAGTCTGGAACTTGGTACCCAGACCAAAAGACTACCCAGTTGTAGGAACAAAATGGGTATTCAAAAATAAGCTTGACGAATCTGGAAACGTAACAAGAAACAAAGCTAGGTTGGTCGCTAAGGGATACAATCAAATCGAAGGTGTTGACTTTGATGAAACTTTTGCCCCAGTTGCTAGGCTTGAAGCAATCAGAATTTTGTTAAGTTTTGCGTGCTTTAAGGGGTTCAAATTAAAGCAAATGGATGTGAAGAGTGCTTTTCTGAATGGAGAACTGAAAGAAGAAGTGTATGTTGAACAACCCCCTGGTTTTGAGAATCACGATTATCCAAATCATGTATACAAACTGGAAAAAGCATTGTATGGCCTTAAGCAAGCTCCTCGAGCTTGGTATGACTGTCTGTGTACATATCTCTTGGAAAATGGTTTTAAAAAGGGAAGTGCTGACACAACCTTGTTTTTATCTCATGATGGTGATGATTTTTTAATTGTCCAAATTTATGTTGACGATATCATATATGGTGCTACTAATGATGTCTTGTGTGAAAAATTTGAAAAAGTTATGCAGGGCAAATTTGAGATGAGTTTGGTTGGAGAGCTGAAATTCTTCCTTGGTTTCCAAATCAAACAAAGTAGCAAAGGGATCTTTATCTCTCAAACGAAGTACGTGATGGAGTTGCTAAAAAGATTTGGAGTTCAAGATGCAAAGCCAATGAAAACACCGATGAGTCCAACAACCAAACTTGACAAAGATGAAAAAGGTGTTGCTGTGGATCAAAAGAAATATCGCGGTATTATCGGTTCACTTCTTTATCTTTCTGCTTCTAGACCCGATATTATGTTTTCTGTTTGTTTGTGTGCTCGTTTTCAATCAAATCCCAAAGAATCTCATCTAAAAGCCACAAAACGGATTCTAAGATATTTGTTACACACACCAAATTTGGGCTTATGGTATCCTTCTTGTGATAACTTTAATTTAGTTGGGTTTACTGATGCTGATTATGCTGGTTCACTTACTGATAGAAAAAGTACTAGTGGAACGTGTTTCATGCTAGGTCATTCACTTGTGTCATGGTCAAGTAGAAAACAAAACTGTGTTGCTTTATCCACCACAGAGGCTGAATATATTGCTTTAGGAAGTTGTTGTGCACAGATTTTATGGATGATGCAGACTTTATCTGATTTTGGACTTTGTTATAAACGAGTTCCTTCAAAATGTGACAGTAAGAGTGCAATTGACTTATCAAATAATCCAGTACATCACTCACGCACAAAACACATTGATGTAAGACACCACTTTCTTAGAGATCATATTGCTTGTGAAGATATTTGTATAGAATTTATTCCAACCGAATCTCAACTCGCTGATATTTTTACAAAACCCCTTCCTGAAGACAGATTTTGCAGATTACGTTTGGATTTGGGAATTATAGAAATAAATTAATCTTTTAGCATTTTTGGATAAATTTTCTCTTAAGATGTTCTGTTGGCAATTATCTTTCTGACAAATAATCCATGCTTCAAATCATCAAGATAAGACCGGTTTGTTTTTGGACATTTATGATAAATTTGTGACTGTGTAAGTTTTCAGAATATGAGATGTTTGAAAATTTGTAGCTCTGATACGATCAAATATGCTTTATAATATGAGTAATTGAAGAACTTTTTGTTCACTTTCATCTTCTGTCTTTATCACCCTTCTATCAATCATTATTATTTTATATATATCAAAGGGATTTAAGTACAAAAAAAAAAGGTATTTCTCTAATCTCATTTAAAAATCCAAGCTCTGGTCATGCATGGTTATGAGAATACTTATTTTTTTCATGCTACCACTGATTCCATTTAAAAATCCAAGATCTGGTTATGCGTGGTCAGTATAGTATTGATTTTTTTTTTCATGTTGCAGCTAATTCCATTTAAAAATCCAAGCTATGGTCATGCGTGGTTAGTTTGCTATTGAAATATCCCTGATATATATTAAATATTTCATTATTCCATTTTCTGTCTTGTGAAATGTGTTCTTCTTTTACAGATTATTCTAATTTTTTTTGATTATTCGGAGTGTTTGAATCTGATAATGTCAAATGACTTGATTACTATTTACAGTCCATACTCCTTAAAATGTCCAGGATTGTTATTCTTTTGATGATTACAAAGGGGGAGAAGATGTTAAGATTTTGTGTTGTTTACAGACGTCTATAGATTTTATTTTGCCATTAATGCTAAGTGTTTAATGTTTTTTTCATTTTCAAATTCTTTACTCATGTCTGTTTACAACTGATAGGGGGAGCTCAAATGTAGGGGGAGCCCTTGTTCAAACACATCTTGTTATTCACAAAAATCTTAAGTCTGTTTGTCATCATCAAAAGGGGGAGTTTGTTGATACTAATGTTTTTGTTTGATGATAACAAATAGATTTTTGTTACTGGAGTGTTTGATTGTGGAATATCTAGTATTATTGGAAAATAAAATAACACAGAATATAGAAAAACAAATCAAATAAATTTTATTTCCAATAATATTATTTATTTTACAATTCATTTACACACAAGACTTTACAAATCACTTTACAAGTAATTTCAGTACATTTTTTTTTACAAGCACTTCATTTTTTTCTTCTTATTTCTAGCTGGATTATTCTTGTTGAGAACACCTTAGCTGTCCATAGCATCATCCTGTAACCTGTCACAAAAGAAAGAAAAATACACAGTACACTGGAACTAAAACAAATACTTTCGACAAAAATGATTCTCTGTGTGATTGATTCATTTTGTCTCAGCTTTCTGTGTGTTTTTCTCATCATATTTCAGACTTGAACAGCCACATCAAAATCATACTGGTTTGCTGATCAGAACCAACTGATTCTGACCAGCCTCAACTCAGTACAGTTTGACTGCTGTTTGTTTTTGTTTTTTTTTCAGAATCAAAAGACAAGATAAAAAAAGAAAAAAAAGAAAAGAAGGTATACATCAGAAATCAGCAAAAACAAGGCAGTGCTTCAGCAAACAGATCAAAACACAACATGGTGATCATGGCAATGTGGTGTGCTCAAATAAGGTGGCAGATCAGAATAGATCAACACAAGTGCAAACAGACTGTAACAAGTGCAAGTACAAGATCAAAAGACCAAATGCAAAATGATGGTTCAAGTACAAAGTCAGGCACAAGACTAAACATGGTCGAGAGCATGAACCAAATCAAGTGGAGCCAAGCACGCAAGCAACTCAAGTTTCATGTTACATTTCAGATTCATCATTTCAGCAAACAAAGGTGGATAAGTGACATAGCATGAACACAAGCATTTCCAAGTCAAGTATACAAGTAAAGCTTCAGGTTCACACAGCAATATAGATGTGCAAATGGACATACACAAACTAGAATGCATGAGTTCAAGACTGTATATGTGCACATGTTATGTCGAGACAATTTAAAAATTGCAACAGCCATGGTAAGTCCAGATGCTAATGCAACAAGCCAGGTGAGAGCATTACAGGTTCAGGAATGCACTCAAATTACAGCATCATCAAAGTAGCAGTGGAACAAAACAGTGAAGGCTCAAGCTCAAGTGTACATGTTAAAATGGTTCGGCAATATCAAGTAAGCATGGGTTCATCATGCAAATGGTCAAGACATTGATGTGTGGTCCAGCAGCATAATCAGAGGTTGTGCATGTACAATTAATTGTGCACATATCATGGATGCAAACAGAAAATAAAGCAAGGCAAAAATATATATGTGCATATTTTCAGGTGATCAATCATTGTATACAAGCTGCAAATCTGCACAATCAATTCGAGATGAGTGTGTGTGAATGAAAAATCAGGAAAGTCTGTAAATTGATCTTTCTGTTTTTTTTAAGGAGTGTGTCAAAAAGGGAATTTTTTTTGTGTGACTTGAAAATCCCTGAAATCGGTTTCACAGAAATAAGGAAGGTTTTAATCAAGACGAGTCAGCATCAAATCAGGATTAAATCTTCGAGACTGCAGAAAAACATTGGAGCAAAAACAAGAAGTTTTTTTGAATTCGGTTTAAATCTGGACAAATTTTTTAGAATTAAAATCGAATATTCCACAATCAAAATCGAGCAAGTCTTAAAGGTGAAATCAGAGGATAGGGTTGAAAAACCCCTATAAATTCACACTACTTCATCATCGACATAACATAATCAAATCACACAGAAGTAATCCGAAACCCTAGATTGCAAGAGTTTAAAAAAAAAAACTCACTTTTTGATCGCAAGTTCCAAATCGAGGTGACCAAGAGCAAGACAAATATTCAAGCCATCAGAGGAACAATTTCACAAAATTCCAGAAACCACGGTTTGGAAGAAGAAGCTTGAAACCCTAGTTTTTGGAGGCGCCGCCATTTCAGTTTTCTCAAAGCAATCGGGACATTGTGTTAAGGGTTTACAAATGGGCCGGCCAAGTGAACTTGAGTGACAAAGGGGATGACCCCCACTTTTAACTCCTCTTCCTATTTCCTTTAAAGCTTTGTATTTTTTTTTTAATTTTTTTTTTAAAAATTTCTTTTCTAGTTTTATTGTAAAACTAGGAAGCACAGAATATTGAAGTGTAGTCTGAGAAAATCTAGTCTAGGGTATACAGACTAGTCTAGGATTTTGAGCTTAGGGATAAACAGGAGCAGGAGTTGCGAGTTTACATAGGATTGTAAGCGGGATCTGTTTGTATCTCCTAGTAAAAATCTTAGAAAGGCAGCAGTAGGCACAGTTTGCCGAAGCTGGGTATATCCGTGTGTGATTTTATTTTTACTACATTTCTTTATTACTGTGTTTAGTTTAAATTTATTGTTAAAAACCCTATTCACCCCCCCTCTAGGGTTATTATCGATCCTACACTAGTATCCCAAACCCATGTCATATATTAAACATGAAATGATCCCTTGGCCTAATATCATGAAATGACCCATTACTAGGTCCAACGGAACGATCCACTAATCGATCGGCTCCCTACAAGTTCTCGCTCGTCATGTGTTTGTGTCATACGGCCCTATCACGAATGTAGTTACCTGTGCTAGGTCCACCATAGGGTGTATCAAGCCCTATTGTGCCAACCACCGACACGAATCAAGCATGCACAGGTAAACCTACTAATGCCCAATTCCTACTTTTTCAACTCCGGACTACGTGCACGACCATAGTCCGCCTGAACCTACACCGGTGCACCAACTCAGCCATCGTTCGAGTCGCTTACAATCAGCCTAGTAATCGTGCCCTACCCTACCTAGTTCCAGGGTACCAAGATACATCTAGTGGGTTATTGCTGAAATGGACCGCGTAACTAGGGTTTCCACCCAATAGGTTAAGTGTTGTCATTCGAGTTCATGACTAAACCCACCTACATGTCATGTTAAATTGGCTAAGTGTTGTCGTTCAAGTTCAAGACTTAGCCCTACGAATCACAAAATCATGTGTCAAGTTGGTTACGTGTTGTCTTTCATGTTCATGACTTAACCCTATCATGTGGCATTAATTCATTAATGCACCCTAACCTCTCACATCAGACCTGTTGTTGTGGTCACTTGATATGCCGGGCGGTGACGGGCAGATTTACACCACAACTAAGTCTGACCTCGGGTTTCAAGCGCGATATGACAAACTACCCACAATGGATCCTATTGTTTGCAGTCACTGGATTTTCCGAGCGGTTCCGGGCAGATTTACACTGCAAACTCAACCCAACCTCGAGTTGGCCATTTTCAAGTTCATTCTAGTTTCATGTCCATTTTCTAATTTCATGTCAAGTTCGTGTCAGGTTTCATGGCAAGTTTCATGTCAAGTTTCAACTTATGCCTATTATCAAATTCATGATTCATGTTCATAACCAATTCATATTTTGCCTAATCTACCCAAATCGTATTCCCATCGCATGTAAACGTGAATCGATCTAAATTACAAGTAAATCCAAATCCATAAATAAAGGGAATAGCATCAAAACTATAATCGGCACAAAGGACGGGCATAAAGTTATAAAAGGGATTACAAGACTAGCATGATATAACCTGAGATAATTGGTTACAACATCAGTGGCATATAGAGAATAATAGGATCTCAAATCTTGCATAATAAGGTGATAGTCATGGCATATGGTGATAATCCCAGACTTGTAAATAATAGACTGATTCGTCATCACAGGCATGATAATGTTATGGACACGAAAGAGTTTGATTTACAACATGAATAGGTCCAAACTAATTTCAATGCAATATTCCCAAACGTCAAGATGCAAGATGGAAACTAGAATAGTTGTGAATCGATTATCATACTTAGGTCCAATTTCACTTTATCTCATGTCCAATATTACAATTAACAAGTTTAAATCTCAAAGTAGCCAGAACTTACAGATCGTGGTCTAAGAAATTAAGATGCAGAAGTTGAATCTATAAACTAGTCGTCGAATCGTTGAATCTTGATTTGATTGTAGAAGCAAATCCCCAATATGTAATTCCTAGCCGTAGTCTTCAAGAAATAGTCTTCGCGTTTTATTTTAATTTAATTTTATTTAAAAGAAGTCATGAAGAATTCTGCAGCATAAGGTTAGAGAAGAAAGGTGTAAAGAGAATGAGGATAGGAGGCTGTTTATATTGGATTAGGCGGACGAATCTGGTCACGAAACGAGTCTAGATACATCAAAATGAACCCAGGCTCAAAACTGGGCTCAGACACCAGGTCGACCCCCAGGTCGACCATAGGGTCGACCTGGTCCCTAGGAGGTCGACCATAGTGTCGACCCCCAGGTCGACCTGGTTCTGGGCGGGAAAGTTCCCGCCCAGTCTGCGCTGGGGTTTGAATTCGAATTTCAAATTTTGAGCTGTTTTTTTTTTCCTAAAAATTCCTGAAACTTCGGAGGGTTAAATCTCCCTCATACGGACTCCGTTTCTCGAAAACTCAGACTCGTTTCCAAGCAGAATTTCGAGATGAACGCAATGGTGCAACCCGTTTCCCTTGATTCTGGTTTTAAAAATTAATTCTGCCTTGAATTATGTTTTTAACATGTTATTAAAATTCGGGTTGTTAATTCTCCCCTCCTTAAAGAATTTCGTCCCTAATATCTTCAAGTTAAGAAGAATGCATCCTAACTTCCAATCAACCATCTACTCAACCATCATCCACAAGCAACCATTGTCCTTAAAAGATCTCTAATACTGTATGAACTTATGCAAGAGTGTGTGTATATGTACTTATCTAATGCAAAAGATCAGGCGGTTACTAATTCAATAAACCTCCTTAATGCAAAATATGTTAGTGTAATGAGTCCAACATGTATGCAAATTCCTAACATACTTTATAATCTCTACATGAGTGCACAAACATTCAATCATATGCAACATCCAAATGATAGCATATCAAGTTTCCATCTATATACAAGTATAAGCAACCATGCATATGCAATATGAAATATGTGACTGAGCCGATCTAGTGCGTAATGTGTGTTATGCAACCACGAGCAACTACTTGCAACCACTTGCAATCATCAACCATAACATGTTTCAACCACATGTTTACATCCAAAAGGGTTCTACCTAAGGTTCTCAAGATATGATTGAGAAGATAAGCAAGATAAAACAAAGCCACTAGGAGAAGAAGTTAAAGATGTACCCCCAGAAGGTCCTGCTTGCGGGTCTTGCCCTTACTTCTTAGTGCAGTTCTTGCTAATATTTCCAGTATCACCACACCGAAAGCATGCTCCCATCTTCATCTTCTTCTTTCTACAATCCTGGACTATATGCCCCTCAATACCACAGAAGTTGCATTTTCTTTTCTCACGTGACTTGTTGTCATTATTGTTGTTGTTGTTCTTGCCTCCTTTCTCGGAGTCTACCTTCTTGTTTTGATACTCATTCGCCTTGACCTCCTTCTTGTCATTCTTGTCTTCTTCATTTAGTAGTGCCATGTCCACTAACTTTTTGTAAGTAGCCCCCATAGGTACGTGGGTCATAGCCAAGCTGTGAAGCGGCTCATTCAATCCCTTGACAAAACGGAGAGCCTTCTTATAAGGGGTATTCACGAAGTCCATTCCAAATCGGGCCAGCTGATTGAATTGATTGACGTACTCTTTGACAGTCATACTTCCTTGCTTAAGAGATAAAAACTTCTCCAGGTGTAGACTTTGTTCATCTTGTAAGAGGAATTTAATCTCGAAACTTATCCTGAAATCCATCCATATGTCAATGGGTCTTTCAGCGTTAGTGACTTCCCACAAATAGGAAGCTTTGTCTTTGAGCAACCATATTGCCAACTGTACCTTCTGCTTATCGTCCACCTTGAAGATAACGAACAGATCCTCAGTTTCTTTGAGCCAGTTCCTCGCTTCTACGAATGATTCAATTCCCTTGAAATCCTTTTCACCTATGGCCCTAAAATCGTTATAGATCTTTGAGAAAGCAATTGCACGAGGAGGGGGCAGAGGAGGAGGAATCGCTGAAGCTGAAGGAGGAATCGTTGTAGCTGGAGGAGGAATATTTGTTGGGCCTACATCATTGGCCCTAGCCTCTACGTACCTCCTGAACCAGCCAGTTATTGGCACGCCCTCTGGAAGGTTAAGATTCCCAGACATGCTGAAATGAAAAAGAAGAGATTCAAACGAGGAAACAAAGGATAGTGCTAATGGCTTTTGGGGAATAGCCTTTAAGTAATACAAGACTTTTCTTGAAAAATGCTTCTTTGTAAACGGTTTTGAAAATAGTTTTAGAAGGTTTTAAAAACTTTTCCCCAGTCTGGTAACCTTCTGCTCTTATACCAAGTGTAACACCCCACCTCCGCTAGGGTCACTCACAAAGGGAATGCAATAGTTTTGGAGGAGCGTTATCGAGGTAAACAAACACAGAAATATCACAAGACAGAACATAGATAAAACAGCGGAAGAATCAAAAGATAAATTTCATTACTTTCAAAAAGAGTCAAAAACTTTTACATCCAAAATACTAAATAGCCAAAGTCATTATTTTCCAGTACAACAAATTCTGTCTTGCATAAATAAAGAAGCATAAACTTAAAACAACAAAAGTAGTTTAATTCCCCAAAGGTAGCAGAAATGTAGCCATAGCATAGCTCAAGATGAAGACGTACATGAGCTGAAACAAAACCAAGCGAAATCCAAGCTAAGAGCTAGAGTTTCCTCCCTGGGAACCTGGGGGCGGGGGAAACGAAAGAAAAAGAGGCGAAAGAAAGCGGGTCAGTCATAAAGACTGGTAAGTCCTAGTGACTTTCAACATAAAAATAGGTAAAGGTAACATGACATGTATAAAATGAAAGTAAACATAAGAATGCTGTCAAGATGGGAAAGATAGACTAAGATTGCATGATAATTCAAGTGCAAATCAAGTATAGCATAGCATGTTCAAGATTCGCTTCACCAACAGTACTAGTATCCCAAACCCATGTCATATATAAACCATGAGATGATCCCTTGGCCCAATATCATGAAATGACCCATTACTAGGTCCAATGGAACGATCCACTAATCGATCGGCTCCCTACAAGTTCTAGCTCGTCATGTGTTTGTGTCATACGGCCCTATCACGAATGTAGTTACCTGTGCTAGGTCCACCATAGGGTGTATCAAGCTCTAGTGTGCCAACCACCGACACGAATCAAGCATGCACAGGTAAACCTACTAATGACCAATGCCTGCTTTTGCAACAACGGATTACGTGTATGACCATAGTCCACCTGAACCTACACTGGCGCACCAACTCAGCTGTCATTCTGGTCACTTACAATTAGCCCAGTAAATCATGCCCCACCCTGCCTAGTTCCAGGGTGCCATGATACAACTAGTGGGTTACTGTTGAAAGGGACCGCGTAACTAGGGTTTCCGCCCAATAGGTTAAGTGTTGTCATTCGAGTTCGTGACTTAACCCACCTACGTGTCATGTCAAATTGGCTAAGTGTTGTCCTTCAAGTTCATGACTTAGCCCTACGAATCACAAAATCATGTGTCCAGTTGGTTAAGTGTTGTCCTTCATGTTCATGACTTAACCCTATCATGTGGCATTAATTCATAAATGCACCCCAACCTCTCACATCAGACATGTTGTTGTGGTCACTGGATATGTCGGGCGGTTCCAGGAAGATTTACATCACAACTCAGTTTGACCTCGGGTTTCAAGCACGATATGACCAACTACCCACATTGGATCCTATTGTTTGCAGTCACTAGATTTGCCGTGCGGTTCCGGGCAGATTTACACTGCAAACTCAACCCAACCTCGAGTTGGCCATTTTCAAGTTCATTCTAGAGTCATGTCCATGTTCAAATTTCATGTCAAGTTCATGTCAGGTTTCATGGCAAGTTTCATGTCAAGTTTCAACTTATGCCCATTATCAAATTCATGATTCATGTTCATAACCAATTCATATTTTGCCTAATCTACCCAAATCGTATTCCAATCGCATGTAAACGTGAATCGATCTAAATTACAAGCAAATCCAAATCCAGAAATAAAGGGAATAACATCAAAACTATAATAGGCACAAAGGACGGGCATAAAATGATAAAAGGGATTACAAGACTGTTATGATATAACTTGAGATAATTGGTTACAACATCACTGGCATATAGAGAATAATAGGATCTCAAATCTAGCATAATAAGGTGATAGTCATGGCATAAGGTGATAATCCCAGACTTGTAAATAATAGACTGATTCATCATCACAGGCATGATAATGTTATGGACATGAAAGAGTTTGATTTACAACATGAATAGATCCAAACTGATTTCATAGCAGTATTCCCAAACGTCAAGATCCAAGATGGAAACTAGAATAGATGTGAATCGGTTATCATACTTAAGTCCAATTTCACTTTATCTCATGTCCAATATTACAATTAACAAGTTTAAATCTCAAAGTAACCAGAACTTACAGATCGTGGTCTAAGAAATTGAGATGCAAAAGTTGAATCTATAAACTAGTCGTCAAATTGTTGAATCTTGATTTGATTGTAGAAGCAAATCCCCAATATGCAATTCCTAGCCGTAGTCTTCAAGAAATAGTCTTCGCGTTTTATTTTATTTTAATTTAATTTAAAAGAAGCCATCAAGAATTTGTGCAGCATAAGGTTTGAGAAGAATGGTGTAAAGAGAATGAGGCTAGGAGGCTGTTTATATAGGATTAGGCGGACGAATCTGGTCACAAAACGAGTCTATATACCTCAAAATGAACCCAAGCTCAAAACTGGGCTTTGGCACTATGTCGATCCCCAAGTCGACCCCCAAGTCGACCATAGGGTCGACCTGGTCCTTGGGAGGTCGACCATAGTGTCGACCCTCAGGTCGAACTGGTCCTGGGAGGGAAAATTCCCGCCGAGTCTGCGCTTGGGTTTGAATTCGAAATTCAAATTCAAATTTCGAGCTGTTTTTTATTCTGGAAATTCCTGAAACTTTGGAGGGTCATATCTCCATCATACGGACTCCTTTCCTCGAAAACTCGGACTCGTTTCCAAGAAGAATTTTAAGACGAACGCAATGGCGCAACCAGTTTCCCTTGATTATGGTTTTAAAAATTAATTCTGCCTTGATTTATGTTTTCAACATGTTATTAAAATTCGGGTTGTTACACAGACTTAGCATAGGTGGAAAGCTTGTGTCAGGCATAGGGGCCCTTTTCAAACTAGTAACCCGTTAAGTATCTTTGTGAGCAGATCCAAGTCGAGGACGGGACACGCTTACTGGGTTTGATGGTAAGAGGTCAAAATGAGTTAGCGGTGGCAACGCAAGTCCAACAGGGTCATGTGCGTGCGTGGGCCCAGGCTAGTAGGTAAGACGTTGTTGCATCATGTAGATATAAGCCGTGCATATTTAATGATATCGGATTGCCACTTTGGGGAGTGATACACCCCAATGTGGGACCAGCATGGGTATCTACGAGTTAGGGAGCCGATCGCATGGGAGTAGTGGGTACAACTAGTGGAGATAGGGGCAGACGACACCTATCAAGGTAGCTAGGAGTACACGAAACTACCATTATCATTATTATGTTCTGTAGGCAGGATCAAATTTTAGGGTGACTAGTAATGGTGCAGTATAGTAATTATCCTATAGTGATTAGGAATGCGATTAACGCCAGAATACTCCTCTTGTTTGCTTTTTCATGCCCACTGGTTTCACGGTCATACCTTGTTTTATCAGTTTATTCCTTATCCTAATTACTTTAATAATTATACTGTTAAAGTTATTATACTCGCCAGACTTTATGTCTGACCCCCTTCTTTTCGCCTGTTTTCTTCCTCCCCCCCCAGGTTCTCAGGGTGGGACTAGTACTAGTTGAACTTGATCTTCGATCTCTTTCTCTCTCTTTTGGAAGTGATTAGATTGCTGAAATTAAAGTTCAGCTCATCTCTTTTATTGCTACTTGTGTTGGGGTTACGCTTTTTACTTTATGTACTTAGAAAGCAATTTGTTAAGATGGGTATTAAGTGTACTTGGTTTTACTATTGGTTTCTGAAGTTGTTGTAATCAAACTATATCTTCGCTGCAATAAAAGTTGTTTTAAAATTTTCAAGTACCAATATATGTATCTGTCTTGTTATATTCATTTCTATACACTAATAATGCTCCATGAAAGTTAATGCATTCCCTTTGAGATTTACATTAATGGACGTGGGGTTTTACATTTTGTATCTTAGACAAGTCGAAAAGTTGCTGCAAAGTTTTTATCGATATAGTATTTCCCATATTCCTAGTAAAGAGAATTAGAAGGCGGACAGGTTGGCTAAACTGGCCAGCTTGGACCACCCTGGTGAAATGGAACTAGTTCATATAGAAATACTAAATACAACAAGCATCAAGCAAATAAGGATCGATCAGGTTGATACTGAACCCGAAAAAGAGTCCTGGATGACCCCAATTGAAAATTTCCTCCTCCACAGCACGTTGCCCGAACGGAAGAATGAAAGACGAGCCTTGGTGAGACAATCTTCTAGGTACATAATTCAATAAGGTCAACTATTCAGAAGAGGATTCTCTGTTCCCATGTTTTGGTGCATGGTCGGTGAGGATATCAAAAAGATATTGAATATTGTGGAGCACACGTCGGGGGGCAGACCATGGCCCTGAAGTTACTGCGCTATGGATACTTTTAGCCGACAATTAACAGAGAAGTCGCCAATTGTTCTAAGAGATGTAAAAAAATGTCAAAGGTTCGCATGGATTCCACGAGCTCCCCCGACAGAAATCACCTAAATGACTGGCCCTTGGCCTTTCGCCATCTGGGGAATAGATATTATCGGGATATTGCCTATTTCAAAAGATGGTGCCAGATATGCAATAGTAGAAGTAGACTATTTCACGAAATGGGCAGAAGCTGAGCAGATAACCATTATAACAAAAAAGAAGGTCATCATATTTGTTGTCAGAAACATTATATGCTGATATAGGATACCTCGAACAATCATCACAAACAATGGGGCACAATATTATAGCTCCGAGTTCTGAGATTTTTGGGAGAAGGACCGCATCGAGAAGAAGTATACCTCAATTGCACATCCTCAGTCCAATGGAAAAGTTGAGGTGGTTAACAAGATCATCAAAACCATCTTGAAGAAGCAACTAGAGTGGGCAAAAGGAAAATGGGTTGATGAACTGCCTCTAGCCTTGTGGGCATATCGAACCACCCACAAAACCGTAATAGTTCATACTCCCTTTTCCCTATCCTATGGTTCAGAAGCAGTTCTCCCGATAGAGCTTGAAGTCCCGTCGCTTCGAATGACTTACTATGACCCTTTATCTAACAAACCACTTCTCCTGACATCGTTGGACATGATTGATGAGAAAAGGGAGGAGGCCAACCTTCGTGCAATGGCCCATAGGTAAAGAATCGTGCGATATTATGACAAAAAGGTCTGACCAAAGACTTTCGAAGTGGGCAATCTCATACTAAAGCGAATCATCCCGGTGCCCGTCTGTATGGGTCCCTGATGGGAAGGACCCTACGTCATTCAATGAAAACTTGACAATGGAAGTTTTAGGCTATCAACCACTGACGGTGAACTCTTCCCCAGAGCATGGAACGCAAATCATTTACGATTTTACCTTTCTTAAAATTTTCAAATGTTTTTATTCCATTTATTTGCTTTAGCTTTGTAATAAGCAACAATTTGTCGATTGTAGTATTTTGTGAATAAGAATCTCAGTTCCCGCCTCAATTGTTTATTTGTTTCAAACTAGGATTAATTGATTAGATTCAGGTTACTGCTTTGATGACTATAAGTAAGGATGACACCATAACTAATCACCTGGACTTAACTCTGATCCTCACGAATTAAGGTTGAGTATAAACGACGAATGAGCTTGAAAGGTGCACCTCGACTAAAGACCACTCGAACCTAGATGGAACTCTCCTCCTTATCGACTAAGGAGTGAGTATAAAAGACTGAAGGCGTAACCCGCTCAATGACATTCAACTCCTGATCGGAGTTGGATCTGCCTGAGCACAACTAAGTGGTTTGCTATCCGTAAGGCTCCCTTGACACCTGGGACTAGAAAGCAGAAATATAAGACGAGAAATTTGAACGACACTTTTCGCACAACACAAATTCTTATAAAATTAGTAGACTATCATTCACACTACTATGATTATGATTACAAACTTTTGTCACGTAACAGGTACATTTCAGGCATTGTCTTCATAGACAAAGTTTAACGACCACACACGCACAAGAGTTTATAAGAAGGGCTTATAAGAATTAATTACACCTAGAAGGCTATGAAGATGGCAACATCTCCCTGTGCTTGGCCGTCTCTATCGGCCCATTTTGACTCACACCCTCTGTTGATTCCCCGGAGCTCAGCAAACGTCGAAGTTCCCTAAGCGTGCATCCAAAAGGACGTGGAACTGATGTTAAGGCCAATGGACAAGTAGAGTCCGGAAAGGGAGGAACTTCAATCGATGAAAGGATGGTCGCGGGGATAGCATGAACAGGTCGAACATGCAAAGCATCTTAAATGGTTTAGGTTTTGCGGAAGCATGATCCATCTCCATTCGAGCTTGAGCTTCTGCTATAGACGGACGATCACCATTCTTTAGTTATAAAATTATCTCAATATCATCATCTTCCGATGACCATATGTTACTTTTTTCCGTCATTGGTCCTTCAGCTGCATCCCCATCACTTCGCCTCTCACTGATGGCGGTGACCACTTCAACGCTCTCGCCTGTCTTGAGGGAACCTAAAAAAAGAAGAACGGGAAGGAGAAAAAAGATGGCACATGCAAATTATGGAAGGATAAGAAAACTTAAAATCATGAAACCCTACCTATGATGTTGGGATCGGTTATTTTCTCTTTTTCCACCCCGGTTAGATTAGATGGAGAAGAAGATGGCGAGCCTTTCTCTTTGTTGGCGATGACAAAAACAGTAGATGCCTTAGCCTGGTTGCTATCAGAAACCGACTTCCCCTTTACTCTATAGTGCTCTGCCGCCATTGCCAACTCTTCTTGCCTTCTCCTTTCAATCAACATCGCCCATTTTTCTTCATTCAAAATCTAGGTCATTAGAAGCTCCTCATCTACTGTTTTTCCCCGCGCTGCTCTTCTCTCCTCACCCAAAATAATCCTCCATACATCCGCTAGAACCATGGGATATTTCGGCATCTAGGATAGGTCTTTGCGATGAAGGAGCTTAGCAAAAAATTTAGGAACCCAACGAGCGTGCCCCTTCTTTAGCTCGATCCTCTCCTAAGCATGCTCGGACTTGACTGCCAGAACGCCAATGTCGTGCTGAAGCTATAGATTGCCAAACGGCTCAATCACGGCAAAAACCTTTTGTTTAGCCGAGCTTTTTGCTAACTCGGATGAGTGAAACATGGCTTTAAGATTCGGCACTTCCAAATCCAATCGAGCTCTGTCAAACTCTAAAGATTTGATTTCATCCTTCGTAGAGTCACATTACAAACCCTTTTGTTTGACCTGGGCACTCAAATCTTCTATTATTTTCTTATGCTCTGCCTTATCAGTAGCCACCTGTCACTCTAGGCCATTTATCCTCTTTCAAAAGATCCAAAGGTCTTCCTGTCCCTAGCCATATCCCTCTTCAAACCTGCAACCTCAGTCAATTTTTCTGTCAGTATCCCGCTTACTTTCCTGCATATTCGCGCAATATGTCATATTTAGAAAGGACGAGGTCAAATTTTTTGTAGATACGACGATAAAAACTGCCCGATAGTGGCTGTAGTTCAGGGGCAGGCTCGAACCCTATAAAAACGAGGTCAGGAAAATCCCTTTCTAGTTTTCTGGCTCGGCTAGTGGGAGAAGGCTCGACCAAGGATTTAGATCGATCTAGTGCAGTTTGGGAATGCTCGGTCCTCGACCCTTCCTCGTAAATATTTTTACGAGAGCATGGGGAAAGTCGAAACCCAGAGGATGATTTCTCCTTTTTCTTTTTTAGAATGCCCCTTAGATCTTCTCTGTCCTCCGATATCCGAACACGCTTCTCTTAGCATCTCATCTTTTGCCCACTAGAACCTCGGACCAACTCTTTCCTTTTCTTTACTTTCCCATCATTCTTTCCCTGCTTATTATCGTCCCAATTATCTTTCCTATTCTGTACGTCATCCTAAATGTTTGGGCTTTTCTTTCCTTTCACCTTCCAGCTGTTAACAACTGCCATATTGTTGTCTTTCTCTGTATGTTGTGAAATAGGTTCACTCGAGTTTACGTCAGCTGGAAAAGAGAGGAAAAGATCTCCATAACACTCCTCGTCGATGTCTCCAAAAAAAAAAAGAGATTAGACAACAGTTAAAATAATCCACATTTAAATTGAGTGTGGAGAGCATAACGTTGTGATGTGTAATGGAAATGTTATATGACTAATCATTCAAAATGATTTTTGATGCCGAGAACGAAATCATACCTCTGATGCCTTCACGCTCGTTTGACATCCCTTCTGGCTGATTAAAACAAAATCTATTTGGATCCAGACTCCATGGCGAAAGAATGACACGGGGCATCTGCAGTGACTTTAGACTTGAAGGAAGTAACGCGTCGGGTCCCCCTTGGTGAGTACAGGTTAAAGAAGAATCCTTACCGACTAAAGGATCTCTCGGGCTGTCACTTTTCCTCTTTTCTTTTGGGAATTCTCAACAAGAACTGTCTCCCTTCCCCAGCCCTTGAACTTTCGGTATGTGTTCGAGCTCTCTAATTCGAACCATATAATTGGTTTTCTTTGGTTCAGGGTCCTTCTCTTCCCCAAATAAAAAGTGGGCAGAAGACTCCCCGTTTGGGGAAACCGTCTTGTCAATCGATGGCTTTATTTTTGTTAAGGATACTTCATTCCGACTGGGGGAAATCGACCCGCCTCCTTAATTATAGGGCCCAATGGACCTATTCTCGTTTAGGAGGACATGTTGATGAAGGTATTGATCAGACAGACAGTCCCAAAACTGCAACTGCTTGGCATCTAAGTTGATCAGTCGGCTGTATCTCTCCTCAAACTCTTCCCCCTCCGGCCTCGCGGGATACTCTCCTAAAAAGGGGGAAAGAAAAAAAATAAAAATTCATTGCATGTGCTCGAATTGAAAAACGGACTTAATGCATTGAAGCCAATATCGGGAACATCCCGGCTGCTCCTTAATCCAGAACCACTCCCGCTTTGGATCGCCCGCTTTACTGGGAATATCCTCTATAATCTTCCAATCCCGGGCAGACTCAAAGTAAAGGAGGGAAGGAGATTTCTTCTCATTATGTTTTAAATTAAAAAATAAAGTTAGGTCCTCAAAGTTTAAGAGATGGGCCAAATATCTCATAAACGAGAAGTACATTGATAGCAGGCTGCCGTAGGGCATCGGATGAAATTGTATCGGGGTTAAGTTCATGCGTTGTAAGAAGTTAATGATGAATGGATGAAAAGGGGGAATGGCTCCCACATTGCACATTGGGAGGGACATCGACATAAAATCTTCCGGGGATTGTGAGGTCGATCAGTGTCCTTTGGAAGAAGAACATCTACGAAGGGAATCTTCTGTTTAGCCATCAAGTTCTCTAACCGTGTGTGGGTTATGTGAGACTCTAAGGCATTTGGAGGGTTTCTTGAAAATTCAGATTCTGGAAACACGTCAGGTGTCAATAGAACTGGGTCCTCCACATTCAATTCAACAGCTACATCAAGAAGCGCCGATACTTCTGTCGGCCGGTCATGAGAGCTATTATTCGGATTCATAAAAGATTCAGTCGAGGACCTGGGTCAAATATTAACTTTTGCAAAAAAAGATGAGTTCAAGGCAGATTCATGTTAAGGATCACCTCGTAATTTGACCATGATTAGAAAACTATTAAAAAAAAGTGTTAGATTCCAGAAGAAATTAATCTTGTTCAAGTCACAGGGGAATAGGACATCTCTTCACCCGCTTCTCATAAGTAGATGGTTATGGCCAAATCGAACTCATGCCAAGATCGCCAAAGGCCACCATAACACCACTGACTCAAACAAGCTGGCGTCAGCAGCCTTGACCGTAGACCTCATAGGGAATGGATTATGACAAGATAAAGAAAGAGAGATCCAATGCCTAAACGACATTGGCATGATGAATGCAAAGTAAAGAAAGGATCTTTACCTGAGAGGGATAGGCTAGCACGATGAACAGCCTCCGATCTCTCACCTCAAAATGACAAATGATCCCATTGCAGCAGTAAAAATAAAGAAGGGATAGGGTGAAATAAGAATATTTTCCCTTTATAACATATTGTGGGAAAGGGGCCATTCGGATATGGTCGATATATCTCTCAAATTAGACGTGGCTGACATGTAAAGCAATTGGCAAGCCAAGGGTCAACCGTTGAGACGAATGACGATGAGATGTTATTAATATTTAGGTCCGTTGACATCCTCGAACTGTTTCGTGAATCCAATGTGGATTTCAAGATTCGTAAGAGTGAATTGTCCAACCCGATTCTCGAGATTATTTGTTCAGATTACATGCTTTCAAAGTATGTTCCATTACTAACACACCATACTTTGGGGGGCAAAGTGTTGATGGGCCATTTGGACAACCCATCAAGGTAGAGTGATATAGCAAAAGCATACCTGGAGTGTTCAAGATGGGCCGAGCCGTGAGGTCCAGCCTCAGAGCTCTCCTCCAATGGTGCAGTCCAGAGGAGTCCGGTATGACCAGGCAAAATTCGCCTTACTACCTTGAGAACAGATCGGAAAAACCGGCCTATGGACTAGTTCGCTCCAAATATTTTCTCCTGGATTACTCAAGCGGGAAGGATCCGTTCTAATCTAAGCCGATAATGTGTGGAGAATACCATCTCTTCAGGGGAGATCGAATATTTGAGTATCAGCTATCCTTTCGGATCTCATGACACGTGTCTAAGACGGTTTAATACTAGGTAGTTTATAAATACCTCTATTCAGTACAGAAAGGGGACCCTTCGGATAAGAGGTTTTGGAGAGAAAAGAGAGTAGAGCTAAAATGAAACTGTTTGTATTTTCAATTCAATTACTCTATTACTCCACCATTGCAACCACCTAAAGGCAATATCCAAAAGCTTATAAAGTGGACGTTGGCTCTTTAACGCCGAACCACTATAAATTTGTGTTTGATTTTTCTTGCTTTACGTTCTTATTTTTATTTTTGACCTTCGCCCTTGTTTCTTCACAAGTAAATTCTGTGGTGTTGTGTCATTTTTTGTTGTCGACACTATATAATATAAAGCATAAACCATAAGCATTTAACCATAAAGGATAAATCATAAACAATAAACCATAAACCGTAAAACATAAACAATAAACCGTAAACCATAAACAATAAAGTATAAACAATAAGCTGTATAAAATAAAGCATAAACCACAAACACTAAGCCATAAATGATAAATCGTAAACAATAAACCAGTAACAATAAACCATAAATCATAAACAATAAACAATAAACTATAAACAATAAACCATAAACCATAAACAATAAAATATAAACAATTAAATTTGTCAAATAAAGCCATGAACCATAAACATTAAGCCATAAATGATAAACCATAGACAATAATCCATAAATCATGACCCATAAACATTAAACCATAAACCATAAACCATAAACAATAAACAATAAACCATAAACCGTAAACCATAAACAATAAACCATAACCCATAAACAGTAAACTATATAAAATAAAGCATAAACCATAAACATTAAGCCGTAAATGATAAACCATAAACGGTTACACGTATTTTATTCGAAGCCGTCACACATGGTATTTCTGGTTAACAATACACTTAAGAATTTGGAACATCGTTAGAAGACAGGAAGCAATTTGGTTGAAGTCGCATCACAAACAAAACACGACTCGAGACTCATAACAGATGACCTCTTTTGGACCTGAATACATCAATTACAGAGCATCTCTCAATTACTTTTGTAGCCCTCTGAATTAGCTTTAGGTAGAACTTTTGTTTGGCTAAAACAGACTTACGGTTTGAAAGTTATGCTCGTTTTAGTGAACGCTCGCAAAACCGGAAACATTTCGATTTCGGCATTGATTGGACTCCGGGTCGGCTCGGATGGCCCGGATCGGATCGAAAAGGAGGACCCAATCCGCTTTCTACCGCAAAAAAGTGCACGCTGCTTTGGAATGATGTCACCCGCTCGGTTCGGATGGAGATGTAGGAACCCAACCCGATCCGCTTTCTCCTTACTGCCAAGAAGAGCACGTCCCCTTCGGATTGAAGGCACCGGTTCGGATCGGATTGAGGACTCAATCTGACCCGTCTGGGATGAAATATTCTACTGCACACACTCGAGTTTGACCTATTCTTAAGGCCTGTTTTGCTCCTACTTTCACAGATCAGACCACTCATGGCTTTACACGAACTACAGGAGACTTCCTTCATACGTCTTAACAGCGCATTGGTTTCATGACACATGTCATTCATCCTGGAGACTCTCTAAATCTATAAATACACATATTCAGGGACATTCAAAGGATCTTTGGCCATTATAACTATTGGCCTCCATTGAAGAGAACAAAAGGACATTGTGCTTCTTCCATATTAATCTAACAAGAGAATTTCGTTTATAAAACCACTCTCTCTTCCCCACTTCTTCATTAAAATACAAGGATGTTGTATGTAAATGATTCCTACTGGTTGTAGGAAGACATTGAATTTGTAATTTCTTAGAATTTAAGAAAATATAAAGTGGTCGTGGGCTTGGTTTGAGCCGAACCACTATAAATACCTTGTGCTTTCCCTGTTCTTTGCTGCTTTCCTGCATTTATTCTCTGTGATATGTGATTGTGAGGACTTCACACTGCGTTTTGGTATTAGTGTCATTTTTTAGTCTAACAATAAACAATAAACCATAAACCGTAAAACGTAAACCATAGACAATAAACCATAAACAATAAAGTATGATTGTGAGGACTTCACACTGCATTTTGGTATTAGTGCCATTTTTTAGTCTAACAATAAACAATAAACCATAAACCCTAAATCGTAAACCCTAGACAATAAACCATGAACCATAAACAATAAAGTATAAACAGTAAACTATATAATATAAAGCATAAAAAATAAACATTTAACCATAAATGATAAATCATAAATAATAAACCATGAACCGTAAAACATGAGCAATAAACCGTAAACCGTAAACCATAAACAATAAAGTATAAACAATAAATTATATAAAATAAAGCATAAACCATAAACACTAAGCCATAAATGATAAATCGTAAACAATAAACCGTAAACCATAAACAATAAACCATAAATCGTAAACCATAAACAATAAATTATAAACAATAAACCATAAACCATAAATAATTAACTATATAAAATAAAGCCATAAACCATAAACATTAAGCCATAAATGTTAAATCTGAGACAATAAACCATAAACCATGACCCATAAGCATTAAACCATAAACCGTAATAATAAACCATAAGCCGTAAACCATAAACAATAAACAATAAGCAGTAAATTATATAAAATAAATCATAAACCATAAACATTAAGCCATAAATGATAAAGTGTAAATGTTGACATACTTTTTAGTCGAAGCCATCACACATGAAATTTCTGGTTAACAATACGCTCAAGTATGTAGAACATTGTCAGAAGACAGGAAGCAATTTGGTTGAAGTCACATCACAAACAAAGGACGGATCAAACTCCTAACACATGACCTCTTTTTTACCTTAAAACATCAATTATGGAGCTTTTCTCAATAAGTCTTGTAGCCCTCTAAATTACCTTCAGGTGGGTAAAACGGACTTACGGTTTGAAAGTTACGCTCGTTTCTGTGAACGCCCGTAGAACTGGATACGTTTGGATTTCGGCATTAATCGGACTCCGGGACGGATCGGCTGGCTCGGATCGGATCGAAAAGAAGGACCCAATCCACCTTATGCCGCATAGAAGTGCACGCTGCTTTGGATTGAAGTCACCGGCTCGTTTCGGATGGAGATGCAGGAACCAGACCCGATCCTCTTTCTCCTTACTGCCAAGAAGAGCACGTCGCCTTCAGGTTGAAGGCATCAGTTCAGATCAGATTGAGGGCCCTATTTGACCGTTTGGACAAAATATTCTACTGCACAAACTCGAGTTGACCTATTCTTAAGGCCTGGTTTACTCCTACTTTCACGGATCGGGCCATACATGGCTTTACACAAACTACAAGATACTTCCTCCATACGTCTTAGCAACGCATTGGTTTCGTGACACATGTCATTCATCCGGGAGACTTTATAGATATATAAATACAAGTATTCAGGAACTTCTAAAGGATATTTGGCCATTCTAACTCTCGACCACCATTGAAGAGAACACAAGGACATTGTTCTTCTTTCATATTAATCTAACATGAGGAATTTATGTATATAACGACTCTCACTTCCCCACTTCTTCATTAAAACACAAGGATGTTATATGTAAATGAATCCTACTGATTGTATGAAGGCATTATATTTGTAATTTCTTAGAACTTAAGAAAATATAAAGTGGACGTAGGATTGGTTTGAGCCGTCCCACTATAAAAACCTCGTGTGTCCCCTGTTCTTTACTGCTTTCCAGCATTTATTCTCTATGATCTTTGATTGTGAGGACTTCACACTACATTTGGGTATTAGTGCCATATTTTGGTCTAACAATAAACAATAAATCATAAACCATAGACAATAAACCATAACCCTAAACCAAAAACAATAATGTATAAACAGTAGACTATATAATATAAAGCATAAACCATAATCATTTAACCATAAATGATAAATCATAAACAATAAACCATAAAACATAAACAACAAACCGTAAACCGTAAACCATAAAGTATAAACTATAAACTATAAACTATATAAATAAAGCATAAACCATAAACAATAAGCCATAAATGATAAATCATAAACAATAAACCGTAAATCATAAACAATAAACCATAAATCGCAAACCAAAAACAGTAAAGTATAAACAATAAACAATAAGCCATAAACAATAAAATATAAATAATTAACTATGTAAAATAAATCCATAAACCATAAACACTAAGCTATAAATGATAATTAATCCTAGACAATAAAACATAAAGCATGACCCATAAACATTAAACCATAAACCATAAACCATAAACAATAAACCATAAACCGTAAACCATAAACAATAGACCATAAACCGTAAACCATTAACAATAAACCATAAACAGTAAACAATATAAAATAAATAAGCCGTAAATATTGACACGCTTTTTAGTCGAAGCTGCCACACATGGAATTTCTGGTAAACAATACACTTAAGTGTTTGGAACATCGTCCGAAGACAGGAACCGATTTGGTTGATGTCGCATCACAGTCAAAGGACGGTCGAAACTCCTAACAGATGACCTCTTTTGGGCCTGAAAAAATCAATTACGGAGCTTCGACCAGTAACTCTTGTATCCTTTGAATTAGCTTCAGGTAGAGCTTTCGTCTGGCTAAAACGGACGTACAGTTTGAATGTTAAGTGTGTTTCCGTGAACGCCCACAGAACCGGAAACGTTTGGATTTTGGTATTGATTGGATTCCGGCCCAGATCGGAGTGCCCAGATCGTATCGGAAAGGAGGACCCAATCCATCTTCTATCGCACAGAAGTGCAAACGCTGCTTTGGAACAAAGTCACCAGCTCGGTTCGGATGGAGATGCAGGAACCTGACCTGATTCGCTTTCTCCTTACTGCTAAGAAGAGCACGTCACCTTCGGATTGAAGGAACTGGTTCAGATCGGATGGAGGAGCCGATCTGACACGTCTGGGACGAAATATTCTACTGCACACACTCGAGTTTAACCTATTCTTAAGGCCTGTTTTACTCCTACTTTAATGGATCAGACTACACATGGCTTTACACGAACTACTTGAGACTTCCTCCATACGTCTTAGCAACGCATTGGTTTCGTTACACATGTCATTCATCCGGGAGACTCTCAACATCTATAAATACACGTACTCAAGGACTTCTAAAGGATCTTTGGCCATTTTAACTATCGGCCTCTATTGAAGAGAACACAATGGCATTGTGCTTCTTCAGTATTAATCTAACACGAGGATTTCGTGTATAAAACCACTATCTCTTCCCCACATCTTCATTAAAATACAAGGATGTTTTATGTAAATAATACCTACTGATTGAAGGAAGGCTTTGTATTCGTAATTTCTTAGGACTTAAGGAAATATAAAGTGGACGTAGGCTTGGTTCGAGCCGACCCTCTATATAAACCTCGTGCGTTCCCTGTTCTTTACTACTTTCCTGCATTTATTCTCTATTATCTATAATTGTGAGGACTTCATACTACATTTGGGTGTTAGTGCCATGTTTTTGTCTAACAATAAACAATAAACCATAAACCGTAAACTATAGAAAATAAACCGTAAACCGTAAACCATAAACAATAAAGTATAAATAGTAAACTATATAATATAATGCATAAACCAAAAACATTTAACCATAAATGATAAATCATAAACAACAAACCGTAAAACATAAACAATAAACCACAAACAATAAAGTTTAAACAGTAAACTATGTAAAATAAAGCACACACCATAAACACTAAGCTATAGATGATAAATCGTACATAATAAACCGTAAACAATAAACCATATATCATAAACCATAAATAATAAAGTATAAACAATAAACCATAAACCATAAACAATAAAGTGTAAACAATTAACTATATAAAATAAAGCCGTAAAACCATAAACATTAAGCCATAAATGATAAATCATATACAATAAACCATAAATCATGACCCATAAACAATAAACCATAAACCGTAAAACATAAATAATAAACCATAAACCGTAAACCATAAACAACAAACCATAAACCGTAAACCATAAACAATAAACCATAAATAGTAACCTATATAAAATAAATCAAAAACCATAAACTTTAAGCCATAAATGATAAATGATAAATGTTGACACGCTTTTTAGTCAAAGCCGTCACACATGGAATTTCAAGTTAACAACACTCAAGTATATCGAACATCGTCAGAAGACAGGAAGCGATTTAGTTGAAGTCGAATCACAAACAAAGGATGGGTCAAAACACCTAATGGATGTCCTCTTTTGGACCCAAAAACATCAATTACGAAGCGTTGCTCTGTAAATCTTGTAGCCCTCCGAATTATCTTCAGGTAGAGCTTTCGTTTAGCTAAAACAGACTTAAGGTTTGAAAGTTACGCTCGTTTCCGTAAACGCCCGCACAATCGGAAACGCTTGGATTTCGGCATTGATTGGACTCTGGGTTGGATCGGATGGCCCAGATCGGATCAGATCCGAAAGGAGGACCCAATCCACCTTCTGTCGCATAGAAGTGCACGCTGCTTTGGAATGAAGTCACCGATTCAGTTCAGAGTGAGATGCTGGAACCTGACCCGATCCGCTTTCTCGTTATTGACAAAAAGAGCCCGTCGCCTTCGGATTGAAGCCACCGGTTCAGATCGGATGGAGGACCCGAACTGACCCGTCCGGGACGAAATATTCTACTGCATACACTGAAGTTTGACCTATTCTTAAGGCCTGTTTTACTCCTAACTTTAGGGATCGGACCACACATGGCTTTACACGAACTACAGTAGACTTCCTCCATAACTGTTTCGTGACACATGTCATTCATCCTTGAGACTATCTACATCTATAAATACACGTATTAAAGGAATTATAAAGGATCTTTGACCATTCTAACTCTCGGCCTCCATTGAAGAGAACACAAGGACATTGTGCTTCTTCCATATTAATCTAACACAAGGATTTCATGTATAAAACCACTCTCTCTTCCTCACTTCTTCATTAAAATATGAGGATGTTGTATGTAAATGATTCCAACTGATTGTACGAAGGCATTGTATTTGTAATTTCTCAGCACTTAAGAAAATATAAGTGGACGTAGGCTTGGATTGAGCTGAACCGCTATAAAAGCCTCGTGCATTACATGTTCTTTACTGCTTTCCTGCATTTATTCTCTGTGATCTGTTATTGTGAGGACTTCACACTGCATTTGGGTGTTAGGCCCATTTTTTGGTCTAACAATAAACACTAAACCGTAAACCATAGAAAATAAATCATAAACTGTAAACCGTAAACAATAAAGTAAAACAGTAAACTACATAATATAAAGCATAAACCATAAACATTTAACCATAAATGATAAATCTTAAACAATAAACCATAAACCGGAAAACATAAACAATAAACCATAAACCATAAACAGTAAAGTATAAACAGTAAACTATATAAAATAAAGCATTAACCCTAAACACTAAGCCATAAATAATAAATTGTAAAGAATAAATCATAAACCATAAACAATAAACCATAAATCGTAAAACATAAACAATAAAGTGTAAACAATAAACCATAAACCGTAAACAATAAAATAAAAACAATTGACTATATAAAATAAAATCATAAACCGTAAACATTAAGCCATAAATGGAATTTCTGGTTAACAATACGCTCAAGTATTTGGAACATTGTCAGAAGACAGGAAGCGATTTGGTTGAAGTCGCATCACAAACAAAGGATGACTCAAAACTGCTAACAGATAACATTTTTTGGATCTGAAAACATCAATTACGGAGCTATTCTCAATAACTCTTATAGCTCTCTAAATTCGCTTTAGGTAGAGCTTTAGTTTGGCTAAAACGAACTTACGGTTTGAAAGTTATGCTCGTTTCCGTGAACGCACGCAGAACTGGAAACATTTGGATTTTGGCGTTGATTGGACTCCGGGTCGGATCGGATGGCTCGGATCAAATCGAAAAGGATATCTCAATCCACCTTATGCCACACAGAAGTGCACGCTCCTTTGGAATGAAGTCACCGGCTCGGTTCGGATGGAGATGCAGGAACCAAAACCAATCCGCTTTCTCCTTACTACCAAGAAGAGCAAGTCGCCTTCAAATTGAAGGCACCAGTTCAGATCGGATTGCGGACCCGATCTAACCTGTCTGGGATGAATATTCTACTGCACACACTCGAGTTCGACCTATTCTTAAGGCTTGTTTTACTCCTACTTTCACGGGTTGGACCACACATGGCTTTATACGAACTACATGCGACTTCTTCCATAAGTCTTAGTAATGCATTGATTTCATGACACATGTCATTCATCTCGGAGACTACCTATATCTATAAATACATGTACTTAGGGACATCTAAAGGATCTTTGGATATTCTAACACTCGGCCACCATTGAAGAGAACACAAAGACATTATGCTTCTTTCAATTTAATCTAACACGAGGGTTTTATGTATAAAACCACTCTCTCTTACCCACTTCTTCATTAAAATACAAGGATGTTGTATGTAAATGATTCCTACTAATTGTAGGAAGGCATTGTATTTATAATTTATTTTGACTTAAGAAAATATAAAGTGGACGTAGGCTTGGTTTGAGCCGAACCACTATAAAAACCTCGGGCATTCCCTGTTCTTTACCTCTTTGCTGCGTTTGTTCTTTGTGATCTGTGATCGTAAGGACTTCACACTGCATTTGGGTGTTAGTGCCAATCTTTTGGTCTAACAATAAACCATAAACCATAAACCACAGACAATAAACCATACCGTAAACCATAAACAACAAAGTGTAAACAGTAAACTATATAACATAAAGCATAAACCATAAACACTTAACCATAAATGATAAATCAAAAATATTAAACCATAAACCGTAAAACATAAACAATAAACCATAAACCGTAAGACATAAACAATAAAGTATAAGCAGTAAACTCTATAAAATAAAAAATAAACCATAAACACTAAGTCCTAAATGATAAATCATAAACAATAAACCGTAAACCATAAACAATAAACCATAAATCGTAAACCATAAACAATATAGTGTAAACAATAAACCATAAACCATAAACAATAAAATATAAACAACCAGCTATATAAAATAAAGCCATAAACTATAATCATTAAGCCATAAATGATAAATCCTAGACAGTAAACCATAAACCATGACCCATAAACATTAAACCATAAACCGTAAACCTTAAACAATAAACCATAAACCGTAAACCATAATCAATAAACCATAAGCCGTAAGCCATAAACAATAAACCATAAATAATGAACTATATAAAATAAATCATTAACCATAAACATTAAGCCATAAATGATAAACCACAAACGTTGACATGTTTTTTAGTCGAAATTGTCACACATGGAATTTCTGGTTAACAATACGCTCATGTAATTGGAACATTGTCAAAAGACAGGAAACGATTTGGTTGAAGTCGCATCACAAACAAAGGATTGATCAAAACTCCAAACATATAACCTCTTTTGGTCGTAAAAACATCAATTACAGAGCTTTTCTAAGTAATTCTTATAGCTCTCTGAATTTTCTTTAGGTAGAGCTTTCGTTTAACTAAAACAGATCTACGGCTTTAAAGTTACGCTCGTTTCCGTGAACACCCGCAGAACCGGAAATGTTTGGATCTCAGCATTGATTGGACTCTGGGATGGATCGGATGGCTAGGACCGGATCGGAAAGGAGTAACAAATCCACCTTATGCTGCACAGAAGTGCACGCTACTTTGGAATAAAGTCACTGGCCCCGTTCGGATGGAGATGCAGGAACCCAGCCCGGTCCGCTTTCTCCTTACTGCCAAGAAGTGCACGTCGCCTTCGGATTGAAGGCACCAGTTTGGATCAGATTGAGGACCCAATCTAACCCATCTGGGATGAAATATTCTACTATACACTTGAGTTTGACCTATTCTCAAGGCCTGTCTTACTCCTACATTCACGGATTGGACCACACATGGGTTTACACGAACTAAAGGAGACTTCCTCCATACGTCTTAGCAACGCATTGGTTTCGTGGAACATGTCATTCATCTGGGAGACTCTCTACATCTATAAATTCATGTATTCAAGGACTTCTAAAGGATCTTTGGCCATTCTAACTCTCGACCTCCATTGAAGAGAACACAAGGACATTGTGCTTCTTCCATATAATCTAACACGGGGATTTCGTGCATAAAACAACTCTCCCTTCCCCACTTCTTCATTAAAATACAAGAATGTTGTGTGTAAATGATTCATGCTGATTGTAGGAAGGTATTGTATTTGTAATTTATTAGAGCTTAGGAAAATATAAAGTGGACGTAGGCTTGGTCTGGGCTGAACCACTATAAAAACCTCGTGCATTCCTGTTCTTTACTACTATCCTACATTTATTCTCTATGATATGTGATTGTGAGGACTTCACACTACATTTGGGTGTTTGTTCCATTTTTTGGTATAACAATAAACAACAAACCATAAACCGTAAACCGTAAGCCATAGACAATAAACCAAAACCCTAAACCATAGAAATTAAAGTATAAACATGAAACTATACAATAAAAAGCATAAACTATAAACATTTAACCGTAAATGATAAATCATAAACAATAAACTGTAAAACAAAAACAATAACCCATAAACCGTAAAGCAAAAAAAAAAAATAGAGTATAAACAGTAAACTATATAAAATAAAGCATAAACCATAAATGATAAATCGTAAACAATAAACCGAAAACCATTATCAATAAACCATAAATCGTAAACCATAAATAATAAAGTATAAACAATAAACCATAAACCATAAACCGTAAAATATAAACAACTAACTATATAAATAAAATCCATAAACCATAAACACTAAGCCATAAATGATAAATCCTAGATAATAAACCATAAACCATAACCCATAAACATTGAGCCACAAATCGTAAACCATAAACAATAAACCATAAATGGTAAACCATAAACAATGAACCATAAACGGTAAACGATATAAAATAATGCATAAACCATAAACATTAAGCCATAAATGATAAACCGCAAAAGTTGACACACTTTTTAGTCGAAGCCGTCACACATGGAATTTCTTGTTAACAATATGCTCAAGTATTTGGAACATCGTCAGATGACAGGAAGCGTTTTGGTTGAAGTCAAATGACAAGCAAAGGACGGCTCGAAACTCCTAACAAATGACCTATTTTGGGCCTAAAAACATCAATTACGGAGCTTAGCTCAGTAACTCTTTTAGGCGTCTGAGTTACATTTAGGTAGAGCTACCGTTTAGCTAAAGAGGTCTTACAATTTGAATGTTACGCTTGTTTCCATGAACGCCCGCAGAACCGGAAACGTTTGGATTTTAGCATTGATTGAATTCCGGGTCGAATAGGTTGGCCCGGATCAGATCAGAAAGGAAGACCCAATCTAGCTTTTGTCGCACATAAGTGCTCGCTGCTTTGGATTGAAGTCACCGGCTTGGTTCGGATTGAGTTGTAGGAACCCGACATGATCCGCTTTCTCCTTACTACCAAGAAGAGCACGTCGCCTTCCGACTGAAGGCACCGATTCAGATCGGATGGAGGACCCGATCTGTCCCGTCTGGAACGAAATATTCTACTGCTCACACTCAAGTTTGACCTATTTTTAAGGCCTGTTCTACTCCTACTTTCACGGATCGTACCACACATGGCTTTACACGAACTACAAGAGACTTCCTCCATACGTCTCAGCAATGCATTGGTTTTGTGACACATGTCAATCATATAGGAGACTCTCTACATTTATAAACACACATATTCAGGGACATCTAAAAGATCTTTATCCATTCTAACTCACAGCCTCCATTGAAGAGAACACAAGGGCATTGTGCTTCTTCCATAGTAATCTAACACGCGGATTTCGTGTATAAACCCACTCTCTCTTCCCCACTTCTTCATTAAAATACAGGAATGTTGTGTGTAAATGATTCCTACGGATTGTAGGAAGGCATTGTATTTGTAATTTCTTAGAACTTAAGAAAATATAAAGTGGACGTAGGCTTGGTTTGAGCCGAACCACTCTAAAAACCTTGTGTATTCCCTGTTATTTACTGCTTTCCTGCATTTATACTTTATGATCATTGATTGTGAGGACTTCATGCTACATTTGGGTGTTAGTGCCATTTTTTGGTCTAACAATAAATAATAAACCATAAACCGTAAACCATAGACAATAAACCATAACCCTAAACTATAAACAATAAAGTATAAACAGTAAACTATATAATATAAAGCAAAAACCATAAACATTTTACGATAAATGATAAATCATAAACAATAAACCATAAACTGTAAAACATTAACAATAAACCATAGCCGTAAACCATAAACAATAAACTATAAATAGTAAACTATATAAAATAAAGCATAAGCCATAAACACTATGCTATAAATGATAAATCATAAACAATAAACTGTAAACCATAAACAATAAACTATAAACCATAAACCATAAACAATAAAGTATAAACAATAAACCATAAACCATAAACAATAAAATATAAACAATTAACTTAATAAAATAAAGTTATAAACCATAAAAACTAAGCGATAAATGATCAATATTGGACAATAAACCATAAACCATGACCCGTAAACAGTAAACCATAAACCGTAAAACATAAATAATAAACCACAAACTGAAAACCATAAACAATAAACCATAAATAGTAAACTATATAAAACAAATCATAAACCACAAACATTAAGCCATAATGACAAACCGTAAATGTTGACACGCTTTTTAGTCAAAGCCGTAACACATGGAATTTCTGGTTAAAATTAGGTCAAGTATTTGGAACACCGTCAGAAGACAAGAAGCGATTTGGTTGAAGTTGCTTCACAAACAAAGGACGGCTCAAAAATCCTAATAGATGGCCACTTTTCGGCCTGAAATCATCAATTATGGAGATTTTCTGAGTTACTCTTGTAGCCCTCTGAATTAGCTTCAGGTAGAGCCTTCGTTTGGCTAAAATGGACTTACGGTTTGAAAGTTACGCTTGATTCTGTGAACGCCCGTAGAACCGGAAAAGTTTGCATTTTTGCAATTAATGGACTCCGGGCCAGATCGGATGGCCCGGATCGGATCAGAAAGGAGGACCCGATCCACCATCTGCCGCGCAGAAGTGCACACTGCTTTCTACTTACTGCCAAGAAGAGCACACCGTCTTCGGATTGAAGGAACTGATTCAGATCATATTGAGGACCCGATCTGACCCGTCTGGGACGAAATATTCTACTACACACACTCGAGTTTGACCTATTCTTAAGGCATGTTTTACTCCTAATTTCATGGAATGGACCACACATGGCTCTGTAAGAACTATAGGTGACTTCCTTCATTTGTCTTAGCAACGCATTGGTTTCGTGACACATGTCATTCATCTGGGAGGCTCTCTACATCTATAAATACACGTATTCAAGGACTTCTAAAGGATCTTTGGCCATTCTGACTCTCGGCCTCCATTGAAGAGAATGCAAGGACATTGTGCTTCTCCCATATTAATTTAACACAAGGATTTCGTGTATAAACCGCTCTCTCTTCCCCACTTCTTCATTAAAATACAAGGATGTTGTATTTAAATGATCCCTACTGATTGTAGGAAGGCATTGTATTCGTAATTTCTTAGGACTTAAGAAAAGATAAAGTGGATGTAGGATTGGTTTGAGCCGACCTGCTATAAAAACCTCGTGCATTCCTTGTTCTTTACTGCTTTCCTGCGTTTATTCTCCTTGATTTCTGATTATGAGGACTTCACACAGCATTTGGGTGTTAGTGCCATTTTTTGGTCCAACAATAAACAATAAACCGTACACCATAGACAATAAACCATATCCCTAAATCATAAACAGTAAAGTATAAACAGTAAGCTATATAATATAAAGCATAAACCATAAAAATTTAACCATAAATGATAAATCATAAACAATAAACCTTAAACCGTAAAACATAAGCAATAAACCATAGACCGTAAACCGTAAACAATAATGTATAAAAACTAAACTATTTAAAATCAAGCGTAAACCATAAACACTAAGCCGTAAATGATAAATCATAAAAAATAAACCGTAAACCATAAACAATAAACCATAAATCGTAAACCATAAACAACAAAGTATAAACAATAAAACATAAACCATATACAATAAAATATAAAAAATTAACTATATAAAGTAATTCCATAAACCATAAACATTATGCCATAAATGATAAATCCTAGATAATAAGCCGTAAATCATGACCCATAAACATTAAACCACAAACCGTAAACCATAAAAAATAAACCATAAGCCATAATCCATAAACAATAAACCATAAATAGTAACTATATAAAATAAATCATAAACCGTAAACATTAAGCCATAAATGATAAACCATAAACGTTGACACGTTTTTTAGTCGAAGCCGTCACACATGGAATTTCTGATTAACAATACGCTGAAGTATTTGGAACATCATTAGAATACAGGAAGCGATTTGGTTGAAGTCGCATCACAAGTAAAGGATGGCTCGAATCTCCTAACAGGTGACCTCTTTTGGACATGAAAACATCAATTACGGAGCTTTTCTCAGTAACTCTTGTAGCACTCTTAATAGAGCATTCGTATGGCTGAAACGGACTAACGGTTTGAAAGTTACGCTGGTTTCCGTGAATGCCCGCAAAACCAGAAACATTTGGATTTCGGCATTCATTGGACTCCGGGACGGATCAGATGGCTCGGATCGGATAAGACGGAAGGACCCAATCCACCTTATGCCGCACAGAAGTGCACGCTGCTTTGGAATGAATTCACCGGCTTGGTTCGGATGCAGATGCAGGAACCCGACTCGATCTGCTTTTTCCTTACTACCGAGAAGAGCACGTCACCTTCGGATTGAAGTCACTAGTTCGGATTGGATTGAGGACCTGGTCTGACCCATCTGGGATGAAATATTATACGGCACACACTCGACTTTAACCTATTCTCAAGGCCTATTTTACTCCTATTTTCTCAGATCAGACCATACATGGCTTTACACGAACTACATGAGACTTCCTCTATACGTCTTAGCAAAGCATTAGTTTCGTGACTCATGTCATTCATCTGGGAGACTCTCTACATCTATAAATACACGTATTCAGGGACTTCTAAAGGATCTTTGGCCATTCTATCTCTCGGCCTCCATTGAAGAGAACACAAGGAGATTGTGCTTCTTTCGTATTAATCTAACACGAGGATTTCGTGTATAATACCACTCTCTTACACAACTCTTCGTCAAAATACAAGTATGTTTTATGTAAATGATTCCTACTGATTGAAGGAAGGCATTGTATTTGTAATTTCTTAGAACATAAGAAAATATAAACTGGACGTAGGCTTGGTTTGAGCCGAACCACTATAAAAACCTTGTGCGTTCTATTTTCTTTACTACTTTCCTGCATTTATTCTCTATGATCTATGATTGTGAGGACTTCACACTACATTTGGGTGTTAGTGCCATATTTTGGTCTAACGACAAACAATAAACATGAACCGTAAACCATAGACAATAAACCATAACCCTAAACCATAAGCAATAATGTATAGACAGTAAACTATATAATATAATGCATAAACCATAAACATTTAACGATAATATATAAATCATAAACAATAAACCGTAAACCGTAAAACATAAAAAATAAACCATAAGCCGTAAACCAGGAACAATAAAGCATAAACAGTAAGCTATATAAATAAAGCAAAGACCATAAACACTAAGCCATAAATGACAAATCGTAAACAATAAACCATAAATTGTAAACCATAAACAATAAAGTATAAACAATAACCAATAAACCATAAACAATAAAATATAAACAATTAACTATATAAAATAAAGCCATAAACCATAAACATTAAGCCATAAATGATAAATCGTAGACAGTAAACCATGACCTATAAACATTAAACCATAAACCGTAAACCATAAACAATAAACCATAAATTGTAAACTATAAACAATCAACCATAAACTGTAACCATAAACAATAAACCATAAAGAGTAAACTATATAAAATAAAGCATAAACCATAAATGATAAACCATAAACATTGGCATGCTTTTTAGCCGAAGCCGTCACACATGGAATTTCTGGATAACAATACGCTCAAGTATTTGGAACATCATTAGAAGACAGGAAGCGATTTGATTAAAGTTGCATCACAAACAAAAGACGACTCGAAACTCCTAGCATATGACCTCTTTTGGACCCGAAGACATCAATTATGGAGCTTTGCTCAGTAACTCTTGTAGCCCTCTGAATTAGCTTAAGGTGGAGCTTTGGTTTGGCTAAAATAGACTTACAGTTTGAATGTTACGCTCGTTTCTGTGAACGCCCGCATAACCGGAAATGTTTAAATTTTGGCATTGATTGGACTCCGGGTCAGATCGGATGGCCCGGATCGGATCGGAAAGGAGGACCTAATCCACCTTCTGTCGCACGGAAGTGAACGCTTCTTTGGAATGAAGTCACCGGCTTAGTTCAGAGGGAGATGCAGGAACTCGACCCGATCTCCTTTCTCCTTACTTCCAAGAAGAGCAAGTCGCCTTCGGATTGAAAGCACCGATTCAGATCGGATAGAGGACCCGATCTGTTCCGTCCAGGACGAACTATTCTACTTTACACACTTGAGTTTGACCTACTATTAAGGCCTGTTTTACTCCTACTTTCACAGGCCGGATCACACATGGCTTTACACGAACTACATGAGACTTCCTCCATACGTCATAGCAACGCATTGGTTTCGTGACACATGTCATTCATCCGTTAGACTCTCTATATCTATAAATACATGTATTCAGGGACTTCTAAAGGATCTTTGGCCAATATAACTCTAGGCCTCCATTGAAGAGAACACAAGGACATTGTTCTTCTTCCATATTAATCTGACATGAGGATTTCATTTATAAAACCACTCTCTCTTACCCACTTCTTCAATTAAATACGAGGATGCTGTATGTAAGTGATTCCTACTTATTGTACGAAGGCATTGTACTTATAATTTCTTAGGACTAAAGAAAATTTAAAGTGGACATAGGCTTGGTTTGAGTCGAATCGCTATAAAAACCTCGTGCGTTCCCTATTCTTTACTCTACATTTATTTTTTTGTGATCTGTGATTGTGAGGACTTCACACTGCATTTGGGTGTTAGCCATTTTTTGGGGTAACAATAAATAGTAAACCGTAAACCGTAAACCATTGAAAATAAACCATAAACCGTAAACCATAAACAATAAAGTATAAACAGTAAACTATATAATATAAAGCATAAACCATAAACATTTAACCATAAGTGATAAATCATGAACAATAAACCATAAACCGTAAATCATAAACAATAAACCATAAACCTTAAATCATAAACAATAAAGTATAAACAGTAAACTATATACAATAAAGCATAAACCGTAAACACTAACCCATAAACGATAATTTGTAGACAATAAAACATATACCATAAACAATAAAGTATAAACAATAAACCATAAACCATAAACAATAAAATATAAACAATGAACTACATAAAATAAAGCCATAAACCATAAACATTAAGCCATAAATGATAAATCCTAGACAATAAACCATAAACCATGACACATAAATAGTGAGCCATAAATCGTAAACCATAAACAATAAACTATAAACCATAAACAAAAAACGATAAATAGTAAACTATATAAAATAAAGCATGAACCACAAACAATAAGCCATAAATGATAAACCATAAATGTTGACTTGCTTTTTAGTCGAAGCCGTCAAACATGGAATTTCTGGTCAACAATACGCTTAAGTATTTTGGAACAACGTCAGAAGATATGAAGCGATTTTGTTGAAATCGCATCACAAACAAAGACAACTCTAAACTCCTAACAGATGACCTTTTTTGGGCCTGAAAACATCAATTATAAGGCTTTGATCAGTAACTCTTGTAGCCCTCTGAATTAGCTTCAGGTAGAGATTTCGTCTGGCTAAAACAGACTTACGGTTTGAAAGTTACGCTCGTTTCCGTGAACGCCCGCAAATCCAGAAATGTTTGGATCTTGGCATTGATTGGATTCCGGATCGGATCAGATGGCCCAGATCGGATCGGAAAGGAGGACCCGATGCACCTTCTACCGCACAGAAGTGCACGCTGCTCTGGAATGAAGTCACCAGCTCGGTTCGGATGGTGATGCAAGAACCCGACCCAATCCGCTTTCTCCCTACTGCAAAGAAGAGCACCTCGCCTACGGATTGAAGGCACAGATTCGGATCAGATGGAGGACCCAATTTGACCCTTCTGGGATGAAATATTCTATTGCACACGCTCGAGTTTGACCTATCCTTAAGGCCTGTTTTACTCCTACTTTCACGGATCGGACTACACATGGCTGTACACGAACTACAGGGGAATTCCTCCATTCGTCTTAGCAACACATTAGTTTCGTGACACATGTCATACATCCGAGAGACACTCTACATCTATAAATACACATATTCAGGGACTTCTAAAGTATCTTTTGCCATTCAAACTCTCAGCCTCCATTGACGAGAACACAAGGACATTGTGCTTCTCCCAAATTAATCTAACACGTGGATTTCGTGTATAAAACAACTCTCTCTTCCCCACTTCTTCAAAAAAAATACAAGGATGTTGTATGTAAATGATTCCCACTAATTGTAGGAAGGCATTATATTTGTAATTTCATAGGACTTAAGAAAATATAAAGTGGACGTTGGCTTGGTTTGAGCCGACCCGCTATAAAAACCTTGTGCGTTCCCTGTTCTTTACTGCTTTCCTGCATTTCTTCTCTATGGTCTATGATTGTGAGGGCTTCACACAACATTTCGTTATTAGTTCCATTTTTTGGTCTAATAATAAACCATAAACTGCAAACCGTAAACCATAGAAAATAACCCATAACGCTAAACCATAAACAATAAAGTATAAACTATACACTATAAAATATAAAGCATAAACCGTAACCATTCAACCATAAATGATAAATCATAAACGATACACCATTAACCGTAAAACATAAAAAATAAACCATAGACCGTAAATCAAAAACATTAATGTATAAATAGTAAACTATATAAAATAAAGCATAAACCATAAACACTAAGCCATAAATGATTAATCTTAAACAATAAAGAGTAAACCATAAACAATAAACCATAAATCATAAATCATAAACAATAAAGTATAAACAATAAACCATAAACCATAAACAATAAAATATAAAAAATTAACTGTATAAAATAAAGCAATAAACCATAAACATTTAGCCATAAATGATAAATCCTAGACAACAAACCATAAACCATGACCCATAAACCTTAAACCATATACCGTAAACCATAAAAATAAGCCATAAACCGTAAACCATAAACAATAAACCCTAAGCCGTAAACAATAAACAATAAACTTTAAATAGTAAACTATATAAAATAAATCATAAACAACAAACATTAATCCATAAGTAATAAACCATAAACGTTGACATGTTTTTTAGTCGAAGCCGTCACACATGGAATTTCTGGTTAACAATATGCTCAATTATTTGGAACAACGTTAGAAGAGAGGAAGCAATTTGGTTGAAGTCGCATCACAAACAAAGATGACTTGAAAATCCAAACATATAACCTCTTTTGAACATGAAAACAGAGCTTTTCTCAATTACACTTGTAGTCCTCTGAATTAGCTTCAGTTAGAGCTTTCGTTCAGCTAAAACGGACTTACGGTTTGAAAGTTACGCATGTTTTGGTGAATGCCCGCAGAACCGGAAACGTTTGGATTTCGGCATTGATTGGACTCCGGGACAGATCGGATGGCTTGGATCGGATCAGAAAGTAGGACCCAATCCACGTATGCCGCACAGAAGTGCACGGTGCTTTGGAATAAAGTCACCGGCATGGTTCGGATGGAGATACAGGAACCCGAAGGATCCGCTTTCTCGTTACTGCCAAGAAGAGCACGTTGCCTTCGGATTGAAGGCATCAATTCAGATCGGATTGAGGACCTGATCTGACCCCACTGGGATGAAATATTCTACTGCACACGCTCGAGTTTGACTTATTCTTAAGGCCTGTTTTACCCCTACTTTCACGGATCGGACCATACATGGCTTTACACGGACTACCGGAGGCTTCCTCCATACGTCTTAGCAACACATTGGTTTCGTGACACATGTCATTCATCCGGGAGACTCTCTACTTCCATAAATACACGTATTCAGGGACTTCCAAAGGATCTTTGGCATTCTAACTATCGGCCTCCATTGAAGAGAACACAAGGACATTGTGCTTCTTCCATATTAATCTAACATGAGGATTTCGTGTATAAAACAACTCTCTCTTCCCCACTACTTCATTAAAATACCAGGATGTTGTATGTAAATGATTCCGACTGATTGTAGGAAGGCATTGTATTTGTAATTTCTTTGAACATAAGAAAATATAAAGTGGACGTAGGCTTGGTTTAGCCGAACCACCATAAAAACCTCGTGCGTTCCCTGTTCTTTACTACTTTCCTACATTTATTCTCTATGATCTACGATTGTGAGGACTTCACACTACATTTGGGTGTTAGTGCCATATTTTGGTCTAACAATAAACCATAAATCGTAAACCATAGACAATAAACCATAACCCTAAACCATAAACAATAGAGTATAAACAATAAACTATATAATATAAAGCATAAACCATAAACATTTAACCATAAATGATAATCATTACAATAAACCATAAACCGTAAAACATAAATAATAAACCATAAACTGTAAACCATAAACGATAAAGCATTAACAGTAAACTTTATAAATAAAGCATAAACCATAAACACTAAGCAATAAATGATAAATCTTAAGCAATAAACCGTAAATCATTAGCAATAAACCATAAATGGTAAACCATAAACATTAAAGTATAAACAATAACCAATAAACCATAAATAATAAAATATAAACAATTAACTATATAATAAAGCCATAAACCATAAGCATTAAGTGATAAATGATAAATCGTAGACAATAAACTATAAATCCTGACCCATAAACTTTAAAGCGTAAACCATAAACAATAAACCGCAAACTATAAACCATAAACCATGAACCGTAAACCATAAACAATAAACCATAAACAATAAAGTATATAAAATAAAGCATATGCCATTAACATTAAGGAATAAATGATAAACCGTAAACTTTGACATGCTTTTTAGTCGAAGCCGCCACACATGGAATTTCTGGTTAACAATATGCTCAAGAATTTGGAAGATCGTCAGAAGACATGAAGCGATTGGGGCTAAATCGCATCACGAGCAATGGACGGCTAGAAACTACTAACAAATGACCTCTTTTGGGCAAAAAAATATCAATTCCGGAGCGTTTCCCAGTAAATCTTGTAGCCCTCTGAATTAGCTTCATTTAGAGCTTTCGCTTGGCTAAAACGGACTTACAGTTTGAATGTTACTCTTATTATCGTGAATGCATGCAGAACCAGAAATGTTTGGATTTTGGCATCGATTGGACTCCGGGTCAGATCGGATGGCCCGGATCGGATCGGAAAGGAGGACCCAATCTACCTTCTATCGCACAGAAGTGCGCGCTGCTTGGGAATGAAGTAACTGGATCAGTTCGTATGGAGATGTAGGAACCCGACCCGATCTGCATTCTCCTTCTTGCCAAGAAGAGCACGTCGCCTTCAGATTGAAGGCACCGACTCAGATCGCATGGAGGACCCGATCTGACCCGTCTGGGACGAAATATTCTACTGCACACACTCGAATTTGACCTATTCTTAAGGCCTGTTTTACTCCTACTTTCACGGATCGGACCACACATGGCTTTACATGAACAGCAGGAGACTTACTCCATACGTCTTAGCAATGCATTAGTTTCGTGACACATGTCATTCATCCGTGAGACTCTCTACATCGATAAATACCCATATTTAGGGACTTCTAAAGGATCTTTCTCCATTCTAACTCTCGACCTCCAATGAAGATAACACAAGGACATTGTGCTTATTCCATATTAATTTAACACGAGGATTTCGTGTATAAAACTACTCTCTCTTCCCTACTTCTTCATTAAAATATAAGGATGTTGTACGTAAGAGATTCCTACTAGGCACTGTATTTGTAATTTCTTAGGACTTAAGAAAATATAAAGTGGATGTAGGCTTGGTTTGTGCTGAACCACTATAAAAACCTCGTACGTTCCCTGCTCTTTACTTCTTTCCTGCATTTATTCTTTGTGATATGTGATTACGAGGACTTCACACTGCATTTGGGTGTTAGTGCATTTTTTGGTTTAACAATAAACAATAAACTGTAACCGTAAACCATAGAAAATAAACCATAAACCATACAACATAAACAATAAACAACAAACCATAAATCGTGAACCATAAACAATAAAGTGTAAACAGTAAACTATATAATATAAAGCATAAACCGTAAACATTTAACCACAAATGATAAATCATAAATAATAAACCAAATACCGTAAAACATAAACAATAAACCGTAAATCATAAACAATAAAGTATAAATAGCAAACTATATAAAATAAAGCATAAACTGTAAACACAAAGCCATAAATGATAAATCGTAAACAATAAACCGTTAACCATAAACAATAAACTATAAACCGTAAACCATAAACAATAAAGTATTAACAATAAACCATACACCGTAAACAATAAAGTATAAACAATTAACTATATAAAATAAAGCCATAAACCATTAACATTAAGCCATAAATGATAAATCATAGACAATAAACCATAAACCATGACCCAAAAAAATTAAACCATAAACCATAAAAAAAAACCATAAATGGTAAACCATAAACAATAAACTATAAACCGTAAATCATAAACAATAAACCATAAATAGTAAACCTTATAAAATAAAGCATAAACCATAAACACTAAGCCATAAATGATAAACCATAAACGTTGACAAACTTTTTAATCAAAGTCGTCGCTCATGGAATTTCCAGTTAACAATACACTCAAGTATTTGGAACATCGTCAGAAGACATGAAGCGGTTTGGTTGAAGTCGCCTCACAAACAAAGGATGGCTCGAAACTCCTAATAGATGACCACTTTTGGACCAAAAAAGTTTAATTACGGAGCCAGTCTCAGCAATTCTTGTAGCCCTCTGAATTACCTTTAGGTACATCTTTCGTTTGGCTAAAATGGACTTACGGTTTGAAAGTAACGCTCGTTTTCATGAATGCCCACATACCCAGAAACGTTTGGTTTTCGGCATTGATTGGACTCCGTGTTGGATCTGTAAACCATAAACACTAAGCCATAAATGATAAACCATAAATGTTGACACACTTTTTAATCAAAGCTGTCACACATGGAATTTCCAGTTAACAATACACTCAAGTATTTGGAACATCGTCAGAAGACGTGAAGCGGTTTGGTTGAAATCGCCTCACAAAAAAAGGACGGCTCGAAACTCCTAAAAGATGACCTCTTTTGGACCCGAAAACTTCAATTACGGAGCTAGTCTCAGCAACTCTTATAGCCCTTTGAATTACCTTTAGGTACATCATTTGTTTGGCTAAAATGGACTTACGGTTTGAAAGTAATGCTCGTTTCTGTGAACGCCCACATACCCGAAAACGTTTGGTTTTCGGCATTGATAGGACTCTGTGTTGGATTTGATGGCTCGGATCGGTTCGGAAAAAAGGACCCATTCCACCTTTTTCCGCACGGAAGTACATGCTGCTTTGGAATGAAGTCACCGGCTCGGTTTAGATGGAGATGCAAGAACCCGACCCGATCATCTTTCTCCTTACTGCCAAAAAGAGCATGTGGCCTTCGGATAAAAGGCACCGGTTCAGATTGGATGGAGGACCCGATATGACGCGTCTGGGATGAAATATTCAAATGCACACACTCAAGTTTGACCTATTCTTAAGGCATGTTTTACTCTTACTTTCATGGTTCGGACCACACATGGCTTTACACGAAATACAGAAGACTTCCTCTATACGTCTTATCAACGCATTGGTTTCGTGACACATGTCATTCATCCGGGAGACTCTCTACATCTATAAATACACGGATTTAGGGACTTCTAAAGGATCTTTGACCATTCTAACTCTCGGCCTCCATTGAAGAGAACACAAGGACATTATGCTTCTTCCATATTAATCTAACACGAGGATTTTGTGTATAAAACCACTCTCTCTTCCCCACTTCTTCATTAAAATACAAGGATGTTGTTTGTAAATGATTCCTACTGATCGTAGGAAGGCATTGTACTTGTAATTTTCAGGACTTAAGAAAATATAAAGTGGACATAGGTTTGGATTGAGCTAAACCACTATAAAAACTTCGTGTGTTCCCTGTTCTTTACAAATTTCCTTCATTTATTCTCCGTGATCTATGATTGTGAGGACTTCACACTGCATTTGGGTGTTAGTGCCATTTTATTGGTATAACAATAAATAATAAACAATAAACCATAAACCGTAAACCGTAAACCATAGACAATAAACCATAAACCGTAAACCATAAACAATAAAGTATAAACAGTAAACTATATAATATAAAGCATAAACCATAGACATTTAAAAATAAATCATAAATCATAAATAATAAACCAAAAACCTTAAAACATAAACAATAAATCATAAACCGTAAACCATAAACAATAAACTATATAAAATAAAGCATAAACCATAAACACAAAGCCATAAATGACAAGTCGTAAAAAATAAACCGTAAACCATAAACTGTAAACCAAAAAATCGAAAACTATAAAATATAAACAGTAAACTATATAAAATATAGCATAAACAATAAATACTAAGCCATAAATGATAAATTGTAAACAAAAAACCGTAAACCTTAAACAAAAAACCGTAAACCGTAAACCGAAAACAATAAAGTATAAACAATAAACCATAAACCGCAAACAATAAAGTATAACCAATTAACTATATAAAATAAAGCCATAAACCATAAACATTAAGCCATAAATGATAAATCATAGACAACAAAATAATAAACCATGACTCCTAAATATTAAACCATGGACTGTAAACCATAAACAATAAACCATAAGTCGTAAACCATAAAAAATAAACCATAAACAGTAATGTAATACCCCGTATTTTCGATGAATATTAAAATTAACAAATCCAAGAACACTTAATTTTAAAATGAATAATTGGGTGAAACGGGTTACGCCATTGCGTTCGTATCAGAATTTTGGTTGAGATAGAGTCCGAGTTTGCATGAATCGGACCCCGTATGAAGAAGTTATGGAGGTTAAAAGATTTCTTGTGTAAACCGAAAATAATAATTAAATAATAAATTCGGTTTGAAATTCGAAATTTGGCCAGAACAGCTAGGCGGGAAATTACCCACCCAGGGGTGTCGACCCCCCCCCCCCCAAGGGGAGTCGACATAGGTGTCGACACCCCTTTGGGGGTGTCGACATAGGTGTCGACCGCCATGTTGGGAGTAGACCCCTTTGAGATCCACTTCCTGTGACGAAATTTTATGGCCTTGAGCTGATGTGGCCTTCTCTGATTTACTGATGACTAATTTCTGAGGTATTAGGGCTTATTTTCATGCTACGGTGGTTGGATGACACACCTCTTTGATTTATGGCTCTAATTCCTCCTATACTAATCTAAAGGCTAGAATTAATCCTAGACATCTATATATACGTAGCTAAACCTAAACCCTAACCTCATAACCCTAAAACTATGTTGTCGTCATGCTGTTTATTTACAAACTAGCCTAGCCTCCTCCATCTTCTCCAAAACTACGGTACATCAGGTTTATATTCCTCTTTGGTTCGTGATGTTATTCTTATGCCTGCAATAATGATTGTATCAGTTTATTCAAGAATCTATCTTTGTTGATCTAAATCTCTTTTATTAGGTCTATTGTTACATGCCTATTTTTATGCCTATTATTATTTTTTTCTCCTTCTCTCTCTTCCCAAATTTCCTTTTTCTTTTATGAACTTGGGTTACCTTCGAACCTAGGCTGAAATTCCGAAATACGAACGAGTGGAATATGGGGAATATTTTAGGTAAATAATGGATCTGGTGAAAAAATTGGGAATAACATATTTGGTAAAATTTGTTGGACATAATTTGTAACTTGTGATTTGGGGTATAAATGTTATTGTTGCAAACTTGGGGGTAAATTGAAATATTAAATCTAGATTGGGCGGAAACTGTAAATTGGAATATTAAATCTAGATTGGGTGTAACCTATTTTGAGTAATAACTTGTAATTGAATTTGTTGGGCATAACTTGGGAATTTGAACATGACTAGTTTGGTGAATTTAGGATAATTAGCATATAAAATCTAAACTTGGACATATATAGTAAATATGTAAATTGGCTAAAGATGAACATGCCTAACCTGAGGTTAGATTGACTTGCGGTGTAAGACTGCCCATAACCGCCCGGCACATCCAGCAGCTGCAACAATATAGATCTAATGTGAGATGTTAGCCCATTAAGCCAAAAACCCGAGGTTATAATATATTTGTGGTAGAATTCTGCCAAGAACCGCCCGGCACATCCAGCAACCGCAAACAAGAGTTCTAATGTGAGAGGTTAAGGCATTAATGAATGAATTAATGCTAATGAACAAGATTAAGTTAAAAGGAAACACTTAACCAAATTCAACATGGTTAATGAGTAGGGTTAAGTTAACTAACTAACATGATGAACGAGTGGGGTTAAGTTAACGGGAAACACTCAACCAATAAAACATGATGAATGAAAAGGGTTAAGTTAATAGGAAACATTTAACCAATACAACATGATGAATGAGAAGGGTTAAGTTAATAAGAAACACTTAACCAATATGACATGTTAGGTGGGTGGGTTAAGTTAACATGGACAAGAAGACAACTTAACCAATATTACATGAACAAAGTGGATAGGGTTAAGGAAGCTTAACCAATAATACATATGGACTTGATAAGGGGAAGGGTTAAGTAAATCTTGGGTAAGTGGGTAATATTAGTATATAGGCCCACAAACTTAACCATTAAATAAACATGCGTGAATCGGTGAGAAGGTTAAGTAACAAATGAATAGGCAACACTTAACCAGTACAACATGTTGATTAAGCAAATGGGTGGGGTTAAGTTAAATTGAGAACACTTAACCATTATAACATCTTGATTAGGAAACCCTAGTAACGAGGACCCATTTCAGCAGTAATCCACATAGATGTATAATGGTACCCTGAGCTAGGTGGGGGGGCACAATTACTGGGCTGATTATAAGCAGTCAAAATAGCGGCGGGTGATGCAGCAGTGTAGTTCCGACGGAGTATGGGCGTGCATGTGCTCCGAAGTGGAAAAGAAGGCACTGGGTATCAGTAGTATACACTGTTCATCTTGAATCGTGTCGAGTTGCCATCATGGGAATTGATACACCCCATTATGGGGGCCATTACACGTGTCTACATACAAGCGGGGGCCGAATGACACAAGCAATGAATAGATACAAGCGAGGCCGATTGACATAGACACAAGGAAAATTAATACAAGTAGGGAGCCGATCGATAGGGTAGTAAGGGTGCATCTAACAACTTCATGGCAATTAGGCTGATTGAGGTAAGATCCTCTTACTAGATGTACACCTGAAGGCTATCACAATTGCGGGGTAGGGATCACCTTATTATATAACATTAGATACTAGTTGGGACACTAGTAGGGGATACAGATCCTTTCTCATAGGATACTAGTTGGGACACTAGTAGGGAATACGAATCGTTCTATAAAAGAGGGTGGTGCAGAGGAAATAAGAAATCAGAGAAAGAACCGAAGCGTATTCAGTGTATCTTATGTTGTCCTATCTAACGATCATCATTTGTTGTCTTGCTATGCTTATTATCATGGTTATGCTCTGGTATCCAGTTTATTCATGTCATGATGCTTTTATTTATTTTCCGCTGTTTAAATTTTGTCTGTTTTGTAATTTATCTGTTCTATACACTTACGACGCTCCACTGAAGTTAATGCATTCCCTTTGTAAGTGACCTTAACAGAGGTAGGGGTTACACGTGGTATCAGAGCTATAGATTATCAGAACTGATAAAAGATTTCTCGAAAGCATATTTTAAAAGGGGTGTTTTCTAAAACATGTTTTAAAGAAGCATTTTTCAAGAGAAAAGTAATTTTTTTAAAGGGCATATTCCCCAAAGCAGTATGCACTATCTTTTGATTCTTTATTTGAATCTCTTCTTCCTTTGTTTTTGCCATAATTTCGTAGGCATACGGCACATGTCGAGGGGGAAGTAGTGCCCAAGCTCCATCTATAGCCGCAGTAGTTTCACCTGCTCCTAATCTTCTTTTCAAGCATTGTAGGTTGCCGTACAATGAAGGTAGTTTCGTGAAACTTGTCAACAAGCTACACAAGGATAGTAAGGATAAGAATAAGGGAGTTTTGGCTAAGGAGCACAAGCCCAAGGATAAGAAGCTTGTTGATATGGTTTAATCCACGCAGAAAGAGAAGTTGAATAGAAAGAGGCCAAAGTGGAAGAATCACAAAGAAGGGATTGGAATATAAGAAGGGTGGAAGAAATAATAGATCCCGCGACAAGAGGAAGTGTCTTTTCTATGGTATAGTAGGTCATTTAATTGTAGGAAGAAGATGACAGGTGGTTGTTTTCCGTATGGTGAAGCCGGGTATCTTATCAAGGATTGCCCGAAGGACAAGGACAAGGGCAAAGGACATAATCTTCTAGATGGCAATTACATGCTCTCGCTGCTAGTGTACCTATGAGATTTAGGAACATTTCTATTGAAAGTTTAGTTTTTCTTTTCAATCATCCCGTTAGAACTTTATTTGATTCTGGTGCTTCACATTCTTTTCTATCTTCTTCCACAGTTGAGTCTCTACACCTTAGTACTAGTAGGGTAGAGGATCCCACTGTTGTCTCAAATTCTATTGGGGGTTCGGCTCACTCACCTATGATTTGTTTGGATTTGGGAATATCTATACTAAGCATTGAGTTTAGATGTAATGTTTACGTTTTTGGTTTCATGGGCTATGGGTTGATTCTAGGGATGGATTGGCGATGCAGTAATGGTGCCATTCTCAAGGGTGGAAGGAAGGTAGTTAGAATTTTGACTCGCCTTCGTAATACCCTAGAAATCTCATGTAACCCTAAGAGTTCTTTCATGCTTAGTTACCTAGAATCTCTGGTTGCATCTGTTGAAAATTTGCAACTCATTCAAGTAGTCCGTGAGTATCCCGATGTCTTTCATGAGGGTTTACCCCCAAAGCACCAAATAGATTTCCGCATATACTTGGTTGATAACGCCAAACCAGTTGCATTAACCGTATGACACACGGCTCCTAGGGAGGGGAACGAGCACAGCGAGCAAATTAAAGAGTTGCTTGAAAAGGGGTTCATAAGGTGGAGAATTTATGAAATGGCATGCTCCCGTAGTGTTCGCAAACAAAGCGGGTGGTTCACTTCGCCTATGGGTGGATTATAGAGAATTAAACAAGCTGACTAAAGAAAAATAGGCACCCACTTCCAAGAATAGATGATTAATTGGACCATCTTGTAGGTGCGTCTGTTTTCTCCTAACTAGATTTGGCTACAAGGTTTCATCAGCTAAGAGTAGCTGGGGACAGTATAGACAATACTGCTTTTAGGACCCCTAACGGTTTCTTTCAGTGGCTCGTCATGCCTTTCGGTTTGATGAATGCACCAGCTTATTTTATTGACCTGGTCAGTAGAGTGTTTAGGGAGTTCCTTAATAAGTTTGTAGTAGCCTTGGTAGGCGATATCTTGATTTTCTCAGAAAATGAGGAAGAACATGCTTTGCATTTAAGAGAACTGTAATGACCCATATCCTTATGGGTTAGTTTTTGAATATTTAATATTTAATTTAAATATTGGGTGGATAATATAAGTGGAATTTTATATTTTAGTTATCTATTTAATAATCAATTTCGATTTAATATCGAATATATTAAAATAACAGAATACTAAGATGGAATTAGTTGAAATTCAAATTTTAATTTGAATTGAAAACAATTCAAATAATTTATATGAAATTTTAATGGTAGCAAAATTTATTTATCTTCAAGGAGAATAAATAGTTTGAAATTTAAATTATATCAATTTAAATTAATATCTGCTCCGGATGATCGAACTGGACCTCGATACTTGTCCCAGTAGGTTCAGAATAGTGGTTTTACCCTAGAATTTACAGTTGTTGGGTTTAGAAAGGAGTTCGGAATAAATGTGATGACTTAAATTTGATATCCGTTTAAAAAATCAAATTAAATTTAATAAATAAATATATTTGTTAGCCCTTTCATCACCACAAACTAAAAGGGATGGTGTCTTCTTCCATATCCACAAATTAAAAGGGGTGGTGTCTTCTTTCATATCCACAAAATGAAACCATAACCGTGGACCTTTCTTTTCCATCCGTTCCCTTATAAAAGCCTCTCCCTTTCCAAATCCATTTCATTCAACCCTCAAAATCAAACATCACAGAAATGACCGCACCCTTTTAAAATCAAAAACCATCCTTTAATTCCTCTAAACTCTTTCGAGTGGCATTTCCGGAAGGGTGCGACGCAAGGAGGGTTCGACGTTCAAAGTCAGGGTTCGAACTTGGTTATCGCGATGTCAGATTTGGAGGTGAGAGTCGCGACTGCGACGGTGTCTTCGAGATGGGGGATTGGGTATCACGTATTGATCTGGAGGGTTCGACAGTTGAAGTTGCAGATCCGATCTGGGTATAGGGTTGTTCTGGAGGCCTATATTGATATTGTGGCAATAGGAGTGGTGTTCGATCCAGAATGTAAAGGAGGAACAACAGTAGTCCCAGCGGACAGAGGTGCACAACGTCAACGGATCTGGTAGTTCTGCAAAGGTGCGAACTGGGGTGATGAGCAACAGGTGTTTGTTGAAATGTTTAAATGGATCCTGGAGAGATGGTGCTTGGTAGATGGAGTATGTGGTGCTGAGCTGTAAAGGGTGGTCGTGGTGATCTTAGATGACCGGGGTGGTAGTGATGAGTATGTGTTAAAAAGGAAATGTGGACTGCCCGCAAGTTATCCGATGAAATGCTTAAAGAAGGAAATTAATAAGGTAATTAAAATTTGTTAATTTTTATTTAATGAAAATATACATAGATGGTTAAATGTTTTTAAAGGGAGTAAATGGTGATGTTATTCTCTGATTTGTAAGGAAGAAGACGATAATTCCCTAGAGACACCATCGATTGTTTAACTCCTATAAACATCTATAACCTTAAGTGTTTAGTAGGCAACTTAGTTGTATCATGGACATAATTACTTTCATATGAAATTAAGGTAAATAAATTTGTGGTAAATGATAATTAACCTAAAAATGTTATATATATATATATATATGATTCGAACTTGTGAAATAACACCATTCGTTCACACGCTATCAGATTGGATCGTAGTGGCATTATCTACGCAATGGAATTCAATTCGGAATTTTAATTGGATATTCGACAAAGGAAATCATGTGAGTAAACCTCACTCACCATTTATTTAGAAATTATTTTTATATAGTTAAAAATAATTGTCTGTGCTTGTTTGAATGCTGTCTGATTGTTTTAAAATATATATTAGTTATTTAGGATATATATATATATATATATATATATATATATATATATATATATTGGGTTGATGATTGGTTGGATTCCCGTAGTACCATTAGCGGATGCCCGCGGTTTCATAGCGGATGATTACCCAATACGCCCCAGGCTATGATTAGTGGATGACCTTCATACCGCGATATCCTGCCTCGAAGCAGGATGGGTATTACTATGTTGACTAACGTCTGTGGATGCAGGAAAAACAGGTTGGAGGAATCCAACTGGATTCCTCAAAAATATATTAACTGTTTGTTGTTTGGTTGATTTCATATATATTCATATATGATGTGTTAAAAAATCAAATGATTGAAAATTGGTTGATTTGATTATTTAAAATATCCCTGGGGTTTGAATATTGATTCATAAAAATATCAAAAAGGGTATTTGATATTTAAAAAGGGAAATCTATTTTTATAAATAGAATTTTAATTTTTAATGAACTATAGAAAATATTTACTTGTTTTGAAGATATATAAAACGAGTATTGAATTTATAAACTCTGTTTATAAATTAAATATGGGATTTGAATGGAATTTATAAACACTGTTATAAATCTAGATATGGGATTTGAATGGAATTTATAAACTCTATTTATAAATTTAGATATGGGATTTGAATCGAATTTATAAACTCTGTTTATAAATGGAAAGGTGGGATTTGAATTGAATTTATAAACTTTGTTTATAAATATATAATGGTGGATTTTAAGTGAAGTTATAAACGTCGTTTATAAATAATGCAGAGAATTCAAATAGAATTTGAATATAGAATTCAAATGGACTTTAAACTATAGAATTTGAATATAGAATTCAAATGGACTTTAAACTATAGAATTTGAATATAGAATTCAAATGGACTTTAAACTATAGAATTTGAATATAAAATTCAAATGGACTTTAAACTATAGAATTTGAAAATAGAATTCAAATGAAGTTTAAATAAAGAGAATTCAAATAGAATTGAATTGGAATTTGAATAAGAAGTTGATAAGGAAACGAAAGTATGAGTATAATTAGAATTTGTTAATATGCAAGTTAAATTATATTTGAACATGTCATATTCAAATATGAGGGTGAAATAGACTGAAGAGTTAAGTAACAAATTTATTTAACAAATTTAGTTAAAACGATTGGTATAGTTAAAATAGATTGGACAGGTATAAATATACAGGAGACAGGTTTGGAATAAAGTGTTAGAAGGTATATAAATAGAGTGCCCGACATAAAGGTACGTATTTAATTCATATATGAGATTTTATGTGCCGTATCGGCTAGCTGCTTGTCTTTTCTTTTTCTTTTTGATTGGAGAAGGCCTATGTGGCAGTTTGGGGATTTTCCCGATGCTCCCGGTACAAGGGAGGTTATGGCGAATTTTTCCGGGAATTTAAGGAGTTAGAATATTTTTAAGATAATTTGATAGTTAGAAATCAATGTATCGATATATATAGAAATCGATAAGGAAACGAACATTAGAAATAGAATACTATAATAAAAAAGGAAGTCTAAGAATAAAATCTAGAAAGAATAGAAAGAGAAAGTGTATATGTGTTTAAAAGTGAAGAAGTAGTTGTATGGCATTGATTATTCGAGTAGTCATATCTGTTTTGACGTTATAAATGTTATTCAGTCAAGGTCCGAGAGGAAGTTATACCCCAACTTAATTGATTTCATTATTAACAAATAAATAGTAAGATTCCAGGCTCGAAGATCAATGTTGAATAAGAGTTAGTAGAATGTAGTATTTGGGTTGTCGTAACGATGTTTTACACAACATCCGTTTTAACCCAAATAAATGTAAGCGTGGAAATAGAATAATAATTATTTCCTAAGTATAGAAAATAAAGAAAGGTCAATATGGTTATTGAAAATATTTGGTTAACAAATATTGATAAAGAAATAGAGAAGTGATTTAATTAATGGAATAATTAAGGGCTCAGTGATTGTTTGATGTTTGGATGAACACTTGTTTTCTTCAATAGTTAAATTATCGACTATCGAAACACTTGTTTTTATTCGATAGTTAAATCACAGACTATTGAAGTTTTGACCATCATTGTCATTATGGAGAGATCGGTTGGATTATTATCCGAAGAACCACTCCGTATTGGCACTAGCGTTGCGAATCAGATTATATGGAGATAATCGAAGACGGAGTAGAGTGCAAGTTCTTTTTCTATAAAATAGAAATAGTACCTTCGGCTCATCCTGTTCCTGGGTGACTTGTATGGATGAATGTCTGACAAAGTATTTCCAGAAAGGTCACGTACATTGATTTCTTCAAACGTACCAAGAGTGGAAGTGGAGAAGGAAACTTCTTTTAGCTGACACATAATGTACTGTTGTAGGCGTCAATTAGTGATTTTCGATGGATCTGACGATGTGACATTCGAAGTGAATCTGATGCGATGATGAAGCTTAACCTCAAGCCTCATCAACCGGTAAATGACAGAAATCGGGCAGGTAACATGGCTATGTAGGTCGCACCTATTAGGGTGTATAATAACCTGATCTAGAGTTTCATTTACTTCTAAAAATCTATTGTCGATGCTGTCCCATTCGGGAAACGGTTGCTGATCCCAACCGTTGGTGATATACATTCGATACACTCAAGCCAAATGAGTGGTCGTTCATGTGTGGCTGAGTTGCAAGATGTTCTTGTTGAACTCGGTGTATTCTCCTCAAGAGATATACCAGCGGAAGGTGGTTTCATACCTTGTCGTAGTTGGAAATCCATTACCCAATATGTGCTTGCGGTTCTGATTGTATAACATATACGTGGAACGTGAGATGCAAACGTTCCACTAGATTGTATTTACCTGATTTAGACACTATTATAATATCAAAGGAGTTTTGATATAAAGCTATCGTTCATTTCAAAGGGATTTTGAAAGTTAAATCAAGTGTTTTCGGATTTTCATAAGGGAAAAACCCGTTCCGTGTTATACGGCGTGGTCTTATGAGATATCATTTAGTTTTCTGAAACTGTTTTAAACTGTTTACTCATACCAATCCCATGACTGACCCGGAGTTTATTTTGTTTTGCTCTACCTAAACTCTTGGGTGCCTAAATTTACACAGGCAGTCAAGTAGTTCAGGATTTTACAGATCTATCTAAAGGAGCTTGGAGCAGGAGGCTTCAGCGTTAGTTATATAGAGTTTTGTTCCGCTGTGTTGTAAGTGTTGTACTCTGATAAGTATATGTTATACAGTTGAGATTTTGTATTTCAAAGATATAATATATTATATTTTGTTCCGCTGCGATATGAGATTCTGTGTTGTTATTTCTGTTCTTCTTCTACCTCTTTCTTCTAAAAAAAAATGTTTCGTATTTTCGTGATATTTGGGTTGGACGTATGATGTATATAGTCAACTCTGATGTTATGGAAATATGGGTCTTTACTGTTGGTATCAGAGCCAGGTTGAGCGAATACCTAGGCTTGTTGGATTGTGCTCGTTAGAGATAGGGTCAGTAGCACCCTAGAATGAGTTGAGTGTATATATATATATATATATATATATATATATATATATATATATACGAGAGTCATAAGTGTATTTGATATAAAAACTATTTTATATCGTGTTGACTAGTCTGTTGAGTGGATTATAAATTTTGGTCGAATAGTGGGACGCCACGATGTCGATAGGAGTTTATAAACACTTGAACAGAAGATTGGACGCGATATTGTTTTAAATAGTTGAGTTGATTGTTAGCATTATAATCGAATTAGATTATTAAACAGAAATAGTTATATATAACCAATGGAATTTGTATATGAAATCAAATATACAAATGAGATAAATTGAGATTGAATTCTAACCAGAATTCAAAATTTAAAATCCTGGTGGTTTAAAAATATTTTTTTCTAAATGGAGTTTGAAAGAAATGTAGCACTGAACTCACTTCAGTGGCTGGGAAATAATTCTGATGATGGTCGCAACATCATCAGTGTTCATTTTCGAGTTTCTAAGTGATGAATTGCTGCCTTAGAAAAGTTTTTGACGGAAATTTGTTTGAAAGAAACAAGTTGTTTGAAAATTCAAATGTTTGAATTTGGGATAGATATAAATATATGTATATATTTATATTACTTCAAAGGAATTTTGAAATGGGAATTGAAATATAGATTTCAAATAGAAGTGAAATGGGAATTGGAATATAGATATCAAATAGAAGTAAAATAAAGGAATTTGAATATATATATATAATTCAAATAGAATTGAAATAGAATTTGAATTCAAAGGAATTCAAATGAGTTTGAATAAAGAAATTCAATTGGAATTTGAATATTGCAAATATAAAGGAAATTCAAATATAGAGTTTGAATAAAGAGATTCAAATGGAATTTGAATATTGTAAATATATAGGATTTGAATATTAGAAGTGAAATAGATCGGAAATATTATGTTGAAATGGAAAAATGGATTTGATATATATTAAAAATATATCAGAATGGAGTTGAATTTATTATAAACAAAGTTAAAACGTTTATATTTATAAATATATTTAAAACGAGCTCGCCATAGCACGGAAGTTCGTAAATTGGCGACTCGAACTTCAATTTAGTGTACAAAACTCAATTGAAGTCGGAATTCTTTGAAACAAGAATCGTTGGGACCGGCTGAACAATAGTTTTCTAATGAAAGAGAGAAATCTGGATTTCGTCGTATAGATTTTGAGTTATGTCAAAATCAAATTTTTAGAAAAGCAGCGCTAGAACCATTATAAAACATAACGGTTCAATTAAATAAATAACATGATTTTTAGGAAATAAAATCCGAATTGGCATTAGAAAAACCCGGACTGGAGATATAAAATAAATATGAACTCCAGTGAAGTAAGTGAAATGATTTTTAAGACAAAAATCATATTTTAAATGGTTAAATAAGATTAACTAAATTGGAGAATAATTAGTTGAAGGAAATTTGAATCGAAATTGGGTTTTTGGATAAGTGAAAGAGATTGAGAATTTATATTAAAAATCGAATATATAACTCGAGTTGAAAATATAATTAGAATATTTTATAATTAAGTTGACATATATTTCAACAAGTTATATTCAAATAAAAAGGGTAAAATAGGCAAAACGATAAATTAGCAACTAGTTAATGGGAATTTGAATGATTGAAATTAAATTTAACTTAAGTAAGTTAAATGGATCGAAATGGATAAACTGAGTAAAATCAATGTGAATGCAATATGAATTGGGAATGAATAAAGGAAAAACCAATAGAGTTAAAAAGAAAATATATTTGTAAAACAAATATAAAGAAAATATATTTGTAAAACGAATATAAAAGGAAATGCAAAGGAAGTTATATGCAAACAAATAGAAGGAGAAATATTTGTAAAAACATTTACAAATAGAATTTAAAAGGAAATATTGTAAAACATTTACAAATAGATTAAATGGAAATATTTATTTATAGAAAATAAATAGAATGTGATAAATGAGATATTTATTTGTTAAATAAATAGAATTTAATCAAAGGAATATTTCGAAGATGAATAGAAAATGGAAATCTGTTTTAACAGATAAATAGAAAAGATTAATTTATAAATAACAGTTTATAAATTAAATTAAATATTTATCATTCGATAAATGGAATATATAAGTCTGAACTTATATAGAGAAGAGATATTGGTTTTTAACACCGATAGTTTTAAATAGAAGGGGTACACAACACTTGTATAAGTGAAGTAACATTATTAATGAGAACATTTATAAAGTGAAGAACCATTACTAAAAGTAATTCTTTATAAACGAATAAACATTTTCCAATAGGAGTTATTCGAATAGGAGAAGTCGGTTAGAGTTAGAATAAATCGATTTGAGTAAGAATTAACCAGTTAGTGTTAATCAGTTAGTCATTCAATTAGATTTTATCGAATATTTGTTATTCAAATTAAGAGTTAACCAGATAGAGTTAATTGAACATAGTTAATCGAATTAGGATTTAATTGAATGATAGTTATTCAATTAAAGTTGGTCGAATATAGTATTCAGATAGAATTAGTCAAACATAGTTACTCAGGATAAGTTGCCATTTCGAACGACTGCTAGCGTAATTCGCAGGGCTGCCGATAGCCTAGGGCGGTCGGATGTTTCCTAGGGGAATCAGGCATAACCATTATGATCGCTGCGATCTAGAGTCAAGCGAAAGGAGTTAATCGAATATAGTTATTCAAATAGAATTAAAGGAGTTATCGAATATAGCTTATTCAGTAGGAGTTAAGTGAAAAGAGTTAAATCCAATAGAGTAAATTGATAAGACTAAATTGAATAGAATTAATCGAATATAGTTTATTCGAAGAAAGGTTTTCGAATCTAGTTATTCGATAGAGAGATTATCGAATATAGTTATTCGAAGGGAGGAGTTATCAAAATGGGGATTTATTCGAAGGAGAGACGTAAGGAAGTTTAAAATGTTGAGTATCAACATAAGTGTGTTTTGAAAAGATAAATGGGTTTGTAGCACTTTTCCTACTTTAGCAATTTCGAGGACGAAATTATTTTAAGTGGGGAAGATTGTAATGACCCAGATCCTTATGGGTTAATTTTTGAATATTTAATATTTAATTTAAATATGGGGTGGATAATATAAGTGGAATTTTATATTTGAGTTATCGATTTAATAATCAATTTCGATTTAATATCGAATATATTAAAATGACAGAATACTAAGATGGATTTAGTTGAAATTCAAATTTTAATTTGAATTGAAAATAGTTCAAATAATTTATATGAAATTTTAAAGGTAATAAAATTTATTTATCTTCAAGGAGAATAAATAGTTTGAAATTTAAATTATATCAATTTAAATTAATATCTGTTTCGGATGATCGAACTGGACCTCGATACTTATCCCAGTAGGTTCAGAATAGTGATTTTACCCTAGACTTGACAGTTGTTGGGTTCAGAAAGGAGTTCAGAATAAACGTGATGATTTAAATTTGATATCTGTTTAAAAAATCAAATTAAATTTAATAAATAAATATATTTGTTAGCCCTTTCATCACCACAAACTAAAAGGGACGGTGTCTTCTTCCATATCCACAAACTAAAAGGGGTGGTGTCTTCTTTCATATCCACAAAATGAAACCATAACCGTGGACCTTTCTTTTCCATCCGTTCCCTTATAAAAGCCTCTCCCTTTCCAAATCCATTTCGTTCAACCCTCGAAATCAAACATCACAGAAATGACCGCACCCTTTTAAAATAAAAAACCATCCTTTAATTCCTCTAAACTCTTTCGAGTGGCATTTCCGGAAGGGTGCGACGCAAGGAGGGTTCGACGTTCAAAGTCAGGGTTCGAACTTGGTTATCGCGATGTCAGATTTGGAGGTGAGAGTCGCGACTGCGACGGTGTCTTCGAGATGGGGGATTGGGTATCGCGTATTGATCTGGAGGGTTCGACAGTTGAAGTTGCGGATCCGATCTGGGTATAGGGTTGTTCTGGAGGCCTATACTGATATTGTGGCAGTTGGAGTGGTGTTCGATCCAGAATATAAAGGGGCTAACAGCAGTAGTCCCAGCGGACAGAGGTGCTCAACGTCAACGGATCTGGTAGTTCTTCAAAGCTGCGAACTAGGGTGATGAGCAACAGGTGTTTGTTGAAATGTTTAAATGGACCCTGGAGAGATGGTGCTTGGTAGATGGAGTATGTGGTGCTGAGCTGGTAAAGGGTGGTCGTGGTGATGTTAGATGACCGGGGTGGTAGTGATGAGTATGTGTTAAAAAGTAAATGTTGACTGCCCGCAAGTTGTTCGATGAAATTCTTAAAGAAGGAAATTAATAAGGTAATTAAAATTTGTTAATTTTTATTTAGGTGAATGAAAATATACATAGATGGTTAAATGTTTTTAAAGGGAGTAAATGGTGATGTTTTTCTCTGATTTGTAAGGAAGAAGATGATAATTCCCTAGAGACACCATCGATTGTTTAACACCTATAAACATATATAACCTTAAGTGTTTAGTAGGCAACTTAGTTGTATCATGGACATAATTACTTTCATATGAAATTAAGGTAAATAAATTTGTGGTAAATGATAATTAACCTAAAAATGTTATATATATATATGTAATATATATATGTAATATATATATATATATATATATATATATATATGATTCGAACTTGTGAAATAACACCATTCGTTCACACGCTATCAGATTGGATCGTAGTGGCATTATCTACGCAATGGAATTCAATTCGGAATTTTAATTGGATATTCGACAAAGGAAATCATGTGAGTAAACCTCACTCACCATTTATTTAGAAATTATTTTTATATAGTTAAAAATAATTGTCTGTGCTTGTTTGAATGCTGTCTGATTGTTTTAAAATATATATTAGTTATTTAGGATATATATATTTATATTGGGTTGATGATTGGTTGGATTCCCGCAGTACCATTAGCGGATGCCCGCGGTTTTATAGCGGATGATTACCCTATACGCCCCACGCTATGATTAGTGGATGACCTTCATACCGCGATATCCTGCCTCGAAGCAGGATGGGTATTACTAAGTTGACTAACGTCTGTGGATGCAGGAAAAACAGGTTGGAGGAATCCAACTGAATTCCTCAAAAATATTTTATCTGTTTGTTGTTTGTTTGATTTCATATATATTCATATATGATGTGTTAAAAATCAAATGATTGAAAATTGGTTGATTTGATTGTTTAATATATCCCTGGGGTTTGAATATTGATTCATAAAAATATCAAAAAGGGTATTTGATATTTAAAAAGGGAATTCTATTTTTATAAATAGAATTTGAATTTTTAATGAACTGTAGAAAATATTTACTTGTTTTGAAGATATATAAAACGAGTATTGAATTTATAAACTCTATTTATTAATTTAGAAATGGGATTGGAATGGAATTTAAAAACTCTGTTATAAATTTAGATATGGGATTTGAATGGAATTTATAAACTCTGTTTATAAATTTAGATATGGGATTTGAATCGAATTTATAAACTCTGTTTATAAATGGAAAGGTGGGATTTGAAATGAATTTATAAACTTTGTTTATAAATATATAATGGGGGATTTTAAGTGAAGTTATAAACGTCGTTTATAAATAATGCAGAGAATTCAAATCGAATTTGAATATAAAATTCAAATGGACTTTAAACTATATAATTTGAATATAGAATTCTAATGGACTTTAAACTATAGAATTTGAATATAGAATTCAACTGGACTTTAAACTATAGAATTTGAATATAGAATTCAAATGGAGTTTAAATAAATAGAATTCAAATAGAATTGAATTGGAATTTGAATAAGAAGTCGATAAGGAAACGAGAGTATCAGTATAATTAGAATTTGTTAATATGCAAGTTAAAATATATTTGAACATGTCATGTTCAAATATGAGGGTGAAATAGACTGAAGAGTTAAGTAAAAAAATTATTTAACAAATTTACTTAAAACGATTGGTATAGTTAAAATAGATTGGGCAGGTATAAATATACAGGAGACAGGTTTGGAATAAAGTGTTAGAAGGTATATAAATAGAGTGCCCGACATAAAGGTACGTATTTAATTCATATATGAGATTTTATGCACCGTATCGGCTAGCCGCTTGGCTTTTCTTTTTCTTTTTGATTGGAGAAGGCCTGTGTGGCAGTTTGGGGATTTTCCCGATGCTCCCAGTACAAAGGAGGTTATGGCGAATTTTTCCGGGAATTTAAGGAGTTAGAATATTTTTGAGATAATTTGATAGTTAGAAATCAACGTATCGATATATATAGAAGTCGATAAGGAAACAAACATTAGAAATAGAATAGTATAATAAAAAAGGAAGTCTAAAAATAAAATCTAGAAAGAATAGAAAGAGAAAGTGTATATGTGTTTAAAAGTGAAGAAGTAGTTGTATGGCATTGATTATTCGAGTAGTCATATCTGTTTTGACGTTATAAATGTTATTCAGTCAAGGTCTGAGAGGTAGTTATACCCCAACTTGATTGATTTCATTATTAACAAATAAATAGTAAGATTCCAGGCTCGAAGATCAATGTTGAATAAGAGTTAGCTGAATATAGTATTTGGGTTGTTGTAACGATGTTTTACACAACATCCGTTTTAACCCAAATAAATGTAAGCGTGGAAATAGAATAATAATTATTTCCTAAGTGTAGAAAATAAAGAAAGGTCAAAATGGTTATTGAAAATATTTGGTTAACAAATATTGATAAAGAAATAGAGAAGTGATTTAATTAATGGAAAATTAATTAAGGGCTCAGTGATTGTTTGATGTTTGGATGAACACTTGTTTTCTTCGATAGTTAAATCATCGACTATCGAAACACTTGTTTTTATTCGATAGTTAAATCACAGACTATTGAAGGTTTCACCACCGTTGTCATTATGGAGGGACCGGTTGGTTTATTATCCGAAGAACCACTCCGTATTGGCAGTAGCGTTGCGAATCAGATTATATGGAGATAATCGAAGACGGAGTAGAGTGCAAGGACTTTTTCTATAAAATAGAAATAGTACCTTCGGCTCATCCTGTTCCTGGGTGACTTGTATAAATGAATGTCTGACAGAGTATTTCCAGAAAGGTCACGTACATTGATTTCTTCAAACGTACCAAGAGTGGAAGCGGAGAAGGAAACTTCTTTTAGCTGACACATAATGTACTGTTGTAGACGTCAATTAGTGATTTTCGATGGATCGGATGATGTGACATTCGAAGTGAATCTGATGCGATGATGAATCGTAACCTCAAGCCTCATCAACCGGTAAATGACAGAAATCGGGCAGGCAAAATGGCTATGTAGGTCGCACCGATTAGGGTGTATAATCACCTGATCTAGAGTTTCATTTACTTCTAAAAATCTATTGTCGATGCTGTCCCATTAGGGAAAAGGTTGCTGATCCCAACCGGTGGTGATATACATTCGATACACTCAAGCCAAATGAGTGGTCGTTCATGTGTGGCTGAGTTGCTAGATGTTCTTGTTGAACTCGGAGTATTCTACTATAGAAATATACCAGCGGAAGGTGGTTCCATACCTTGTCATAGTTGAAAATCCATTACCCAATACGTGCTAGCGGTTTTGATTGTATAACATATATGTGGAACGTGAGATGCAAACGTTCCACTAGATTGTATTTACCTGATTTAGACACTATTATAATATCAAAGGAGTTTTGATATAAAGCTATCATTCATTTCAAAGGGATTTTGAAAGTTAAATCAAGTGTTTTTGGATTTTTATAAGGGAAAAACCCATTCCGTGTTATACGGCGTGGTCTTGTGAGATATCATTTAGTTTTCTGAAACTGTTTTAAACTGTTTACCCATACCAGTCCCATGACTGACCCGGAGTTTATTTTGTTTTGTTCTACCTAAACTCTTGGGTGCCTAAATTTGCATGGGCAGTCAAGTAGTTCAGGATTTTACAGATCTATCTAAAGGAGCTTGGAGCAGGAGGCTTCAGCGTTAGTTATATAGATTTTTGTTCCGTTGTGTTGTAAGTGTTGTACTCTGATAAGTATATGTTATACAGTTGAGATTTTGTATTTCAAAGATATAATATATTATATTTTGTCCCGCTGCGATGTGAGATTCTGTGTTGTTATTTCTGTTCTTCTTCTACCTCTTTCTTCTAAAAAAAAATGTTTCGTATTTTCGTGATATTTGGGTTGGATGTATGATGTATATAGTCAACTCTGATGTTATGGAAATATGGGTCATTACAAGAAGTCATGGATGCACTTCGAGCACATCAACTTAAGGCGAAGTTCTCCAAAATGTTATTTTTGGAGAGAAGAAGTAAGGTTTCTAAGACATATGGTGTCCAAAGAAGGGATAGCAGTAGATCCCGAAAAAGTAGTTGCAGTGCAAGACTGGAAGGTCCCAAGGAATGCAACAGAAGTAAGTAGCTTTTTTGGACTAGCGGGCTAATATAGGAAGTTTACTAAGAATTTTGTGAAGATATTAGCCCCACTTACTAGATTAACGAAGAAGAATTTAACATTTTCTTGGGGTATTGATTGTGATGTCGCTTTCCAACGATCGAAGAGGGCTCTTACAACGGCCTCAGTTTTGAATTTTACTTTACGGTAGTAAAAGGTTTATGACACACACGGATGCATGCAGCATAGGACTAGGCGCCATTTTGATGCAAAAAGGAAGGGTAAGGTCGTATCGGATGCCTTAAGAAGAAACAGGCTGACTTCAAGTCCCCTTTATGTGAGAAGGAAAAGTTCAGAATACACATCAACCTTTGATTTTAAAACCTTCGGTTAAGTTAGTAGCTGGCATCGCTTGGAGTAAGACCTACGCTTTTGGATCTAATAGGGACTTCACAAAGAAATGACTCCCAGATAATTGACGCAATGTATAAGTTAAGCAAAGAAGAGGCCTCTAATCACCTTAATAACTACACTTGGAAACATGGTTAGCATCTATTTATTTTTAAGAGATAGTTCTTCCACATGGAATACCATCAAATGAATTTTGGAAGACCTTTTGTAAGACATTTTTAGCATGACATAGCAGAAGTTGTAGTGCCGAGTATACTAGATGGAGAATGGGTGCAACGAGAGGCGATAGTGAAATGAGTTCCAACTCATATTTTGGAAACAGAAATTAAGAGGCTACGCAATCGTTAAGACAGTTAGAGTACAATGGGGTAAAACTCAAGAAGATGCGACTTAGAAGGCTGAAGTCTAGATACGCGCATCATACCCTTTTTGAGAGTATATATCCTTGATCTCCATATTTCTGTAAAGTTTATTTGCATGCTAGTCTTTATTTTTAAGTATATCCTCTCGGTCCTATCCTCGATCCTTAGGTATAAGCAAATGGATGTAAACATGTGTTTGAGACATGTTATGTTTGGTGGATACAAGTGGATGTAAGTCTTTTCTAGTGGTGGCTTGTGGATTCATATACACACACATTAGGCACTAGATTGGCTCAGTCACTTTCATATTGCATATGCATATATGTATTTATATATGGATTGAAACTTGGTGTTATCATGTGGACGTTGCATTTGTATGAATGATTGTGCACTCATATAGAAGTTATAAAATATGATAAGGAATAATTGCATACATGATGGACTCATAGCACCTACACGATTCACATCAAGGAGGTCAAATGAATCAGTAGACCGCCTGATTTTGCATTAGATAGGGACATATACACACACTCTGCATATGATCATGAAAGCATTAGAAATCTTTTAAGAACAATGGATTCCTATGACTGATGGTTGAGTAGATGGATGTTAGGATACATTCTTCTTAACTTTGAGATTTCGGGGACGAAATCCTTTAAGGACGGGAGAATGTAACACCAGGTATTTTTTGTGAATAGTAAAATTAACAAAACTAAGAATACTTAATTTTTAAAAGAAGAATGGGGCGAAACGGGTTACGCCATTGCATTTGTCTCGGAATTCAGCTTGAGATAGAGTCCGAGTTTGCGTGAATCAGACTATGTATGAAGAAGTTATGGAGGTTAGAAGATTTCTAGTGTAAACAGAAAATAATAATTAAATAATAAATTCAGTTTGAAATTCAAAATACGGCCAAAACAGCTGGGCTAGAAATTTCCCACCCAGGGGTGTCGAACCCCCCCCCCCCCCAACCCCACGAGGAGTCGACATAGGTGTCGATCCCCCCATAGGGACACGACCCCTTTGTGATCCACTACCTGTGACGAATTTTTATGGCCCTGAGCAGATGTGGCCTTCTCTGATTTTCCAATGACTAATTTTTGAGGTATTAAGGCTTATGGGTCGTGCTATGGTTGGCTGCATGACACATCTCTTTGATTTGATGGCTCTTATTCCTCCTAGACTAATCTAAAGGCTAGAATTAGTCCTAGACATCTATATATACGTAGCTAAACATAAACCCTAACCTCATAACCCTAAAACTATGGCGGCGTCACGCTATTTATATACAAGCTAGCCTAGCCTCCTTCACCTTCTCCAAATTAGAAATCAAGTTAGAAAACTCCAACCCAATTTCCAAACTAGAGAATCAAACGTCTACATCAAAGGATAGCTTAACAAATTCAGAAATCAGATCCCAGAATACAAGATCCGTCCTTTTTTTGTAAGTTCACTTTATTTTCAGTTATGAATACCTGATTGTAATCTTGACATGTAATAAAAATTGAATCGAAGTCAATGCCTGATTGTAAAATAATCTTTTCAAATTTATCCATATCCATCTATTGAATATACGTCTTTGCATGCCTTAGAGGTTATTTTTATTGATTAAATCAGGCCTGTCTTTGTTGTACATCAGGTTTATAATCCTCTTTGGTTCGTGATGTTATTCTTATGCCTGCGATAATGATTGTATCAGTTTATTCAAGAGTCTATCTTTGTTTATCTAAATCTCCTGTATTAAGTCTATTGTTACATGCCTATTTTTATGCCTATTCTTTTTTTATGCTCCTTCTCTCTCTCTTCCCCTATTTCCTTTTTCTTTTATTAACCTGGGCTACCTTCGAACCTAGGCTGAAATCGCGAAATACAACCGATTGGAATATGTGGTATATTTTGGGTAAATATTGTGTATAATATATTCGGTGAAATAATTGGGCATAACATATTCGGTAAAATTTATTGGACATAATTTTGTAACCTGTGATTTGGGGTATAAATGTTATTGTTGCGAACTTGGGGTAAATTGAAATATTAAATCTACATTAGGCGGAAACTGTAAATTGGAATAATAAATCTAAATTGGGTGTAACCTATTTTGAGTAATAACTTGTAATTGAATTTATTGGGCATAACTTGGGAGTTGGAACATGACTAGTTTGGTGAATTTAGGATAATTAGCATATAAAATCTAGACTTGGACATGCATATGGATATGTAAATTGGCTAAAGATGAATGTGCCTAACCCGAGGTTAGAATGAGTTGTGGTGTAAGACTGCCCGGAACCGCCCAACACATCCAACGACCGCAACAATACAGATCTAATGTGAGCGGTTAGCGCATTAAGCCCAAAACTCAAGGTTAGAATGAGTTTGCGGTAGAAGTCTACCCGGAACCGCATGGCATATCCAACAACCGCAAACAACAGTTCTAATGTGAGAGGTTAAGGCATTAATGAATGAATTAATGCGAATGAACAGGATTAAGTTAATAGGAAACACTTAACCAAATTCAACATGGTGAATGAGTAGGGTTATGTTAACCCAGATAACATGATGAACAAGTGGGGTTAAGTTAAGGGGAAACACTTAACCAATATAACATGTTGAATGAACAAGGTTAAGTTAATGAGAAACACTTAACCAATACAACATGATGAATGGGAAGGGTTAAGTTATTAAGAAACACTTAACCAATATGACATGTTAGGTGGGTGGGTTAAGTTAACATGGACAAGAAGATAACTTAACCAATATTACATGAACAAAGTGGATAGGGTTAAGGCAGCTTTACCAATAATACATATGGACTTGATAAGGGGAAGTGTTAAGTAAATGTTGGGTAAGTGGGTAATATTAGTATATATACGCCTACAAACTTAACCGTTGAATAAACATGCGTGAATCGGTGAGAAGGTTAAGTAACATATGAATAGGAAACACTTAACCAGTACAACATGTTAATTAAGAAAATAGGTGGGGTTAAGTTAAATTAAGAACACTTAACAATTATAACATGTTGATTAGGAAACCCTAGTAACGAGGAACCATTTCAGCAGTAACCCACATAGATGTATGATGGTACCCAGAGCTAGGCAGGGTGGGGCACGATTACTGGGATGATTATAGACAATCAAAATAGCGGCGGGTGGTGCAGCAGTGTAGTTCCGACAGAGTATGGGCGTGCATGTGCTTCGGAGTGGAAAAGCAGGCACTGGGCATCAGTAGTATACATTGTGCATCTTGAATCGTGTCAGGTTGCCATCGTGGGAATTGATACATCCCATGATGAGGCTAGCACAGGTATCTAAATACAAGCGGGGGCCGAATGACACAAGTAATGAATACATACAAGCAAGGCCGATCGACACAAACACAAGGAAAATTAATACAAGTAGGGAGCCGATCGATAGGGTAGTAAGGGTACATCTAACAACTTCATGGCAATTAGGCTGATTGAGGTAAGACCGCATACTTGATGTACACCTGAAGGCTACTGCAATTACAGGGTTGGGATCACCTTATTATATAACATATTGTACTAGTTGGGACAATAGTAGGGTATACAGACCCTTTTTCATAGGATACTAGTTGGGACACTAGTAGGGAATACGAATCGTTCTATAAAAGACACTAGTTAGGATGCTAGTTGGGTGGTGTAGAGAAAATAAGAAATCAGAGAAAGAACCGAAGCGCATTCTGTGTATCTTACCTTGTCCTATCTAACGATCATCATTTGTTGTCTTCTATGCTTATTATCATGGTTATGGTCTGGTATCCAGTTTATTTATGTCCTTATGCTTTTACCTATTTTCATGCTGAAAATCACTGGACTTATCAGGCTTTATGTCTGACTCTGTTTTGTTTTGCTTTCTTTTCTTCCGTCCCCCCCCTCCCCCAGGTTCACAGGGAGGGAATGTTACCACTTAGCTCAGTTTTCTTTCCAAGCTCGAAGATAGTTGATGTATTGCTTTGGACTCTCTTTTCCACAACTATGGTCGGCTCATGCTTTATTGGGGAATATCATTGTCATTTCATGCTTCTTTATTTTGTTAAACAAGACAGATGCTTTGTTGTAATGGGTATTGCAAAACAATCTTTGTACAAGCTGTTTTACCAAGCTGCTATTTTATCAATAAAGTAAAGTTTTATTTATTTTCCGCTGTTTAAATTTTGTCTATTTTGTAATTTATCTGTTCTATACACATATGACGCTCCAATGAAGTTAATGCATTCCCTTTGTGAGTGACCTAAACAGAGGTGGGGAGTTACAAGTAAACTATATAAAATAAAGCATAAACCATAAATATTAGGCCATAAATGATAAACCATAAACGTTGACATGAATTTTAGTCAAAGCCATCACACATAGAATTTCTGGCCAACAATACGCTCATGTATTTGGAACATCGTCAGAAGACAGGAAGCATTTTGGTTGAAGTCGCATCACAAACAAATGAGGGCTCGAAACTGCTAACAAATGACCTCTTTTGGACCCGAAAGCATCAATAACGGAGCATTTCTTAGTTGTACATCAATCGATGGGTTGACAGATTGTATAAGTGTTATTTATTTATTTTAATGCTTATACAGTGGTAGAAGGCACTCTAGACGATGGTTGATTATTTGTTATTGTTGTTAAATACGTATGCTGTATGAAATCCATATAACCAACCTTATATGGTAATTGATTGTGTCTCGTTCCAATTTCGAATAAAACGAATATTTTAAAATAATATTCCAAAAAGGATTAAAAATATTCATGTGTTGAATAAAAATATTCATGTGTTGAATAAAATATTTAAACAATAAAAATATTCATGTGTTGAATAAAATACTTAAACAATAAATGTATTCATGTGTTGAATAAAATACTTAAACATTAAAATATTCACGTGTTGAATAAAAGCCATATTGATTAGATATGCGCCATTTGGAGGCGAACGATATTTGTATCAATTTTATTCGTTTTTTAATGAATATCGAAAAGGAAATATTTCATAATCATATATTTTGAAAATATTATAATGATAAAGATTATTCAATTTTGATTTAAAATTGAAGTAAAAGTGGGATTCGTTTTAAAAACGAATTTATAAAATACGTTTTGAATGAAATGTGTATATATATATATATATACACACACAAATGGCCTGAATTGAATGCGCCGTGCAGCGACCATTCGTGAATTTTGACCGTTGACTTCGAATTGACATTATGGGAGATCCGACCGTCAGATTCTCCTAAAACAGGAACCATTGGGTTCGTATCAAAAAGAGCTTTCAAATGAATATATGTGATTTAAATTTGAACGGTTAGATTCAGAATTATGTCCAAATCAATTTTTGAAAAGGTCATTATGGACGTAGTTTGGTGGCTGTTATTAGAAACCGACTGTACGTGCGATATTAAAATTATTATAAATATGAAAAAATTATGTAAAATTATTATAAATGATTTGGAATGTTTTTGTTTGAAAAATTCCATATTTTAAAAGATAAAAATATAATTTTATCAAAACGAACAAGTTATTTACTAGATTAGAAGTCGAATAATTTTTAAATAAATAAATTGGGTTTGGGAATGGTTTTAATATAACAGAATCTCCAATATATGAATATGAATGGATTTGAATCAAAATTATCTTCGGAATATTTCGATGTTGGATTCAGTGATTATACGGATATTATGGAGCAATTTGGAAGATATATATATATATATATATATATATATATATCGTTATTCCCAATACGATATCTGTTAGTTTTCAGAATTTGATATTGATTATAAGCCGATATAATTTCTATTTAGAGTCTTGTTTTTAATATCAAATGGGATTTTGGGTTCGTCGTGAATGGTGTCTTAAATAACATTCTTCTTAAACTCAATTGAGAAAGGAATAAATCTTTTAATTAGGATTTAGTGAAGTTTTCCAATTAATGAATATTTAATTGGAATTAAATAAAAGAATTGGATTTTTTGGTTTATAATGAGTTGTGTTCCAAATAACATTCGTTCTTTAACCCAATTAGCAATGAAATGTGATTGGGAATTTTTAAATCTTTTTATTTAAATTTAATATGAATTTTCCAAAGAAATTTTTTCCAATTTAATAAAATGAATTGGAATGGAATACGATTTGGTGATAATCGAAGTGAACTTATGTGGTGGAAGACTGTTACTATATATGTACCTGTTTTCCGTGAAAATTCCATAATTAATGGAATGGGATTTTGGGTTTATCATGAACCGTATTTTAAATGACATTAGTTCTTTAACCCAGTTAAAGATAAGATTAATTTCTTAACATTGAATAATCATTAAGTAATGAATTTTGAGATTAAAAATGAATTAGAGTTTTAATGAATCTTTAATTAGATCGGCACGTGAATGAGATAATTAAATTTATCGAATTCATGAAATGATCGAGAATGGAGTATAACCAGTTTCGCTGCTAGCAATAGTTAAATCTTTAAATAGATTTGAACATGAAAGGGTATTAATTTTACCTGTAACAGTGTAAGGTTGTTTTGAAGTATAAAGAGAAGTAGGGGTATTTTATGCATTGTAGGGGCAGATCGAGAAATATGAAAGATAATGAATCATTTAGATTGGGTGCTGCAAAAACCAACCCTTCACAGTAGTTGAAAAATATGGGTAATTGTTGGACATATGGGCTAGTTAGAGAATTAGGGGTAGGATTAAAAAGAAGGGTTGTTTTGAAGTATTAAGAGAAGTCCGGGTAGTTTAAGCGTAGTAGAGGTGGATCGAAAAATATGAAAGATTACGAATTGTTTGGATTGGGTGCTGCAAAAACCAACCCTTTACAGTAGTAAAAAGGTAAGGGTAATTTTTGTATGTAAGGTTTATTTAGAGAATTAGGGGTAGGAACAAAAAGAAGGGTTGTTCTGAAGTATTAAGTGAAGTAGTGGTAGTTTAGGCATAGTAGGGGTAGATCGACAAATATGAAAGATGTTGAATCGTTTGGATCGGGTGCTGCAAAAACCAACCCTTCACTGTAGTAGAATGATAATTGGTTTACAAAGAAAAAAATGAATAATGCAAAAAAATGAATAAAGAAAAGAATAAAGGAAAACAGTAATAAAAGTAGGGGTAGTTAAAAAATAGGGGTAGTAGTTGGAATTAAGGGCTATTTAGAGAATTAGGGATAGGATTAAAAAAGAAGGGTTGTTTTGTAGTATTAAGAGAAGTAGGGGAAGTTTAAGCATAGTAGCGGTAGACAACAAATATTGAAGATGTGAATCATTTGGATTGGGTGCTGCAAAAACCAAACCTTCATAGTTGTTAAAAAACAGGGGTAATTGTTGGAAGGAAAGGCTATTTGTAGAATTAGGGGTTTAGGATTAACCAGAATAGCTTTTTTGAAGTATTAAAAGAAGTAGGGGTAGTTTAAGCATAGTAGGGGTACATCGACAAATATGAAAGGTGATGAATCGTTTGGATTGGGTGCTGCAAAAACAAACCCTTCACAGTAGTATAAAAATAAGGGTAATTATTGGAAGGAAGGGCTAGTTAAAGAATTAGGGGTAGGATTAAAAAGAAAGACTATTTCGAAGTATTAAGAGAAGCAAGAGAAGTTTAAGCATAGTAGCGGTAGATCGACAAATATTAGAGATGATGAATCGTTTGGATTGGGTGATGCAAAAACCCACTCTTCACAATAGTTAAAAAATAGGGGTAATTGTTGGAAGGAAGGGCTATTTAGAGAATTAGGGGTAGGGTTACAAAGAAAGACTGTTTTGAAGTATTAAGAGAAGTAGGGGTAGTTTAAGCAGAGTAGCGGTAGATTGACAAATATGAGAGATGATGAATCGTTTGGATACGGTGATGCAAAAACCAACCCTTCACAATAGTTAAAAAATAGGGGTAATTGTTGTAAGTAGTGGCTATTTAGAGAATTAGGATTCAAAAGAAGGACTGTTTTGAAGTATTAAGAGAAGTAGGGGTAGTTTAAGCATAGTAGAGGTAGATCGACAAATATGAGAGATGATGAATCGTTTGGATTGGATGATACAAAAACCAACCCTTCACGGTAGTTAAAAATTAGGGGTAATTGTTGGAAGTAATGGCTATTTAGATAATTAGGAGTAGGATTAAAAAGATGGGCTGGTTTGAAGTATTAAGAGAAGTAGGGGTAGTTTAAGCATAGTAGGGGTAGATCGACAAATATGAAAGATGATGAATCGTTTAGATTGGGTGCTGCAAAAACCAACCCTTCCTAGTAGTTAAAAAATAGGTGTAATTGTTTGAAGTAAGGGCTATTTAGAGAATTAGGGGTAGGATTAAAAAGGATAGCTGTTTTGAAGTATTAAGAGAAGTAGGTATAGTTTAAGCATAGTTGGGGTAGATCGAAAAATATGAAAGATGACGAATCGTTTGGATTTGTTGATGCAAAAACCAACCCTCCGTAGTAGTTAAAAGATATGCGTAATTCTTGGAAGTAATGGCTATTTAGAGAATTAGGGTAGGATTAAAAAGAAGGACTGTTTTTAAGTATTAAGAGAAGTAGGGATAGTTTTGGCATAGTAGGGGAAGATCGACAAATATGAAAGATGATGAATCGTTTGTATTGTGTGCTGCAAAAACCAACCCTTCAAAGTATTTAAAAAATTGGGGCAATTGTTGGAAGTAAGGGCCATGTAGAGAATTGGGGGTAGGACTAAAAATAAGGCTGTTTTGAAGTATAAAGAAAAATAAAGGAAGTTTTAGCATAGCAGGGGTAGATCGACAAATATGAGAGATGATGAATCGTTTGTGTTGGGTGCTGCAAAAACCAACCCTTCATAGTAGTTAAAAAATAAGGGTAGTTATCGGAAGTAAAGGCTATTTAGAGAATTAGGGGTAGGATTAAAAGGAATAGTTGTTTTGAAGTATTAAGAGAAGTAGAAAGATGATGAATCGTTTGGATTGGGTACTGCAAAAACCAACCCTTCACAGTAGTTAAAAAATAGGGCTAATTTTTGGAAGTAAGTGCTATTTAGAGAATTAGGAGCAGGCTTAAAAAGAAAGGTTGTTTTAAAGTACTAAGAGAAGTAGTGATAGTTTAAGCATAGTAGAGGTTGATCGGCAAATATGAAAGATTATGAATCATTTGGATTAATTGCTGCACAAACCAACCCTTCACATTAGTATTTAGAGAAGAATTAAGAGAATTAGGGTAGGATTAAAAAGAAGGGCTGTTTTGAAGTATTAAGAGAAGTAGGGGTAGTTTAAGCATAGTGGGGGTAGGTCGACAAAAATGAAAGATAATGAATCATTTAGATTTGGTTCTGCAAAAAACACCGTAGTAAAAAAACAGGTGTAATTGTTGGAAGTAAGGGCTATTTAGAGAATTAAGGTTAGGATTAAAAGGAATGTGTGTTTTGAAGTATTAAGAGAAGTAGGGATAATTTAAGCATAGTAGGTGTAGATCGAAAAATATGAAAGATGATAAATCGTTTTGATTGGGTGTTGCAAAAATCAACCCTTCACAGTAGTTAAAAAATAGGGGTAATTGTGTAAGGGCTATTTAGAAAGTTAGGGGTAGGAATGAAAAGAAGGGATTTTTTGAAGTATTAAGAGAATTTGGGGTAGTTTAAGCATAGTAGGGGTAGATCGACAAATATAAAGACGATGAATCGTTTGGATTCGGTTCTGCAAAAAGCTACCCATCACAATATTAAAAAGATAGGCATAATTATTGGAAGTAAGGGATATTTAGAGAATTAGGGTTAGGATTAAAAAGAAGGACTGTTTTGAAGTATCAAGAGATGTAGGGGTAGTTTAAGCATAGTAGGGGTAGATTGACAAATATGAGAGATGATGTATTGTTTGGAATGGGTGCTGCAAAAATCAACCCTTCACAGAAGTTAAAAAATAGGGGTAATTGTTGAAAGGAATGGCTATTTAGAGAATTATGGGTAGGATTAAAAATAAGGACTGTTTTGATGTATTATGAGAAGTAGGGGTAGTTTAAGCATAGTAGGGGTAGATCGACAAATATGAAAGATGATGAATCATTTGGATGGGTTGCTGCCAAAACCAACCCTTCATAGAAGTCAAAAAATAAGGGTAATTGTTGGAAGTAAGGGCTATTTAGAGAATTAGGGGTAGGATTAAAAAGTAGGACTGTTTTTATGTATTAAAAGAAGTAGGGGTTGTTTAATCATAGTAGGGGTAAATCGACAAATATGAGATATGATTAATCGTTTGGAATGGGTGCTACAAAAACCAACCCTTCACAGAAGTTAAGAAATAGGGGTAATTGTTGGAAGGAATGGCTATTTAGAGAATTAGGTGTAGGATTAAAAAGAAGGACTGTTTTGAAGTATTAATAGAAGTAGCGGCATTTTAAGCATAGTAGCGGTAGATCGACAAATATGAAAGATGATGAATCATTTGGATTGGGTGCTGCAGAAACCAACCCTTCACAGAAGTTAAAAAATAGGAGTGATTGTTGAAAGTAAGGGCTATTTAGAGAATAGGGGGTAGGATTAAAAAGAAGGACTGTTTTGAAGTATTAAGAGAAGTATGGGTAGTTTAAGCATAGTAGGGGTAGATCGACAAATATGAAAGATGATGAATCATTTGGATTTGGTGCTGCAAAAACCAACCCTTCACAGTAGTTAAAAAGTAGCGTTAAATTTTTGAAGGAAGGGCTATTTAGAGGATTAGGGTTAGGATTAAAAAAGAATAGCTTTTTTTAGTATTAAGAGAAGTAGAGGTAGTTTAAGCATAGTAGGGATAGATCGACGAATATGAAAGATGACGAATTATTTTGATTGGGTGCTGCAAAAACGAACCCTTCATAGTTGTAGAATGATAATTGGCTTACAAAGAAAGAAATGAACAATGCGAAATAAATGAATAAAGAAACGAATAAAGGAAAAAAATAATAAAAGTAGGGGCAGTTAAAAAATAGGGGTAATTGTTGGAAGGGCTATTTAGAGAATTAGGGGTAGGATTAAAAAGAATAGTTGTTTTGAAGTATTAGTAGAAGTAGTTGTATTTTAAGCATAGTAGGGGTAGATCGACAAATATGAAAGATGATGAATCGTTTGAATTTGTTGATGCAAAAACCAACCCTTCATAGTAGTTAAAAGAGAGGTATAATTGTTGGAAGTAATGGCTATTTAGATAATTAGGGATAGGATTAAAAAGAAGGACTGTTTTGAAGTATTAAGAGAAGTAGGGGTAGTTTAAGTATAGTAAGGGTACATCGAAAAATATGAAAGACAATGAATCGTTTGGATTGTGTCTTGCAAAAACCAACCCTTCACAGTATTTTAAAAATTGGAATAATTGTTGGAACTAAGGGCTATGTAGAGAATTAGGGGTTGGACTAAAAAGAAGGGTTGTTTTGAAGTATAAAGAAAAATAAAGGTAGTTTATGCATAGTAGGGATAGATCGACAAATATGAAAGATGATGAATCATTTGGATTGGGTGCTGCAAAAACCAACCCTTCAAAGTAGTTAAAAAATAGGGGTAGTTGTTGGAAGTAAAGGCTATTTAGAGAATTAGGGATAGGATTAAAAAGAAGGGTTGTTTTGAAGTATAAAGAGAAGTAGAAAGAAGATGAATCGATTGGATTGGGTGCTGCAAAAACCAACCCTTCACAGTAGTCAAAAAATAGGGCTAATTGTTAGAAGTAAGTGCTATTTAGAGAATTAGGAGCAGGATTAAAAAGAAAGGTTGTTTTGAAGTACTAAGAGAAGTAGGGGTAGTTTAAGCATAGCAGAGGTAGATCGACAAATATGAAAGATTATGAATCGTTTAGATTGGGTGCTGCCCAAACCAACCCTTCATAGTAGTAAAAAGATAGTAGTAATTGTTGGAAGTAAGGGCTATTTTGAGAATTAGGGACATGATTAAAAGGAATTGCTGTTTTGAAGTATTAAGAGAAGTAGGTGTAGTTTAAGCATAGTAGAGGTAGATCGACAAATATGAAAGATGATGAATCGTATGGATTGGGTGTTACAAAATACAACCCTTGACAGTAGTTAAAAAATAGGGGAAATTGTTGGATGTAAGGGATATTTAGAGAATTGGGGGTAGGATTGAAAAGAAGGGATGTTTTGAAGTATTAAGATAAGTAGGGGTAGTTTAAGCATAGTAGGGGTAGATCAACAAATATAAAGATGATAAATAGTTTGGATTGGGTTCTGCAAAAACCAACCCTTCACAGTAGTAAAAAGATAGGCATAATTGTAGGAAGTAAGGGCTATTTATAGAATTAGGTGCAGAGGGCTATTTATAGAATTAGGTGCAGGATTAAAAAGAAGGAATGTTTTGAAGTATTAAAAGAAGTATGGGTAGTTTAAGAATAGTAGGGGTAGATTGACAAATATGAAAGATGATGAATCATTTGGATTGGGTGCTACAAAAACCAACTCTTCACAGATGTTAAAAAATAGGGGTAATTGTTGGAGGTAAGGGCTATTTAGAGAATTAGTGGAAGGATTAAAAAGAAAGACTGTTTTGAAGTATTAAAAGAAGTAGGGGTAGTTTAAGCATTGTAGGGGTAGACTGATAAATATGAGAGATGATGAATCGTTTAGAATGGGTGCTGCAAAAACCAACCCTTCATAGAAGTTAAAAAATAGGGGTAATTTTTGGAAGGAATGGCTATTTAGAGAATTAGGGTTAGGATTAAAAAGAAGGACAGTTTTGAAGTATTAAGAAAAGTAGGGGTAGTTTAAGCATAATTGGGGTAGATCGACAAATATGAAAGATGATGAATCATTTGGATTAGGTGGTGCAAAAACCAACCCTTCACAGAAGTTAAAAAATAGGGGTAATTGTTGGAAGTAAGGGCTATTTAGAGAATTAGGGATAGGATTTAAAAGAAGGACTATTTTGATGTATTAAGAGAAGTATGGGTGGTTTAAACATAGTAGGGTAGATCGACAAATATGAAAGATGGTGAATCATTTGGATTTGGTGCTACAAAAACCAACCCTTCATAGTAGTTAAAAAATAGGTTTAATTATTGGAAGGAAGGGCTATTTTGAGAATTAGGGGTAGGATTAAAAAGAATAGCTTTTTTGAAGTATTAAGAGAAGTAGAGGTAGTTTAAGCATAGAAGGGGTAGATCAACCCATATGAAAGATGATGAATTGTTTTGATTGAGTGCCGCAAAAACGAACCCTTCATAGTAGTAATATGATAATTGGTTTACAAAGAAAGAAACGAATAATGCGAAATAAATGAATAAAGAAATGAATAAAGGAAAACAATAATAAAAGTAGGGGCAGTTAAAAAATAGGGGTAGTTGTTGGAATTAAGGGCTATTTAGAGAATTAGGGGTAGGATTAAAAATAATACTGTTTTGAAGTATTAAGAGAAGTAGGGGTACTTTAAGCATAGTAGGGTAGATTGACATATATAAAACATGATGAATCATTTGGATTGGGTGATGCAATAACCAACACTTCACAATAGTTTAAAAATATGGGTAACTGTTGGAAGTAAGGGCTATTTAGAGAAGTAGGGTTAGGATTAAAAAGAATATCTTTTTTGAGGTATTAAGAGAAGTAGGTGTAGTTTAAGCATAGTAAGGGTAGATCGACAATTATGAAAGATGATGAATCATTTAGATTGGGTGTTGCAAAAACCAACACTTCACAATATTTAAAAAATTGGGGTAATTGTTGGAAGTAAGTGCTATTTAGAGGATTAGGTGTAGGACTAAAAAAAAGGTTTTTTTGAGATATAAAGAAAAGTAGGAGTAGTTTAAGCATAGTAGGGTTAGATCGACAAATATGAAAGATGATGAATAATTTTGATTGGGTGCTGCAAAAACCAACCCTTCATAGAAGTTAAAAAATAGGGGTAGTTGTTGGAAGTAAATGCTATTTAGAGAATTAGGGGTACGATTAAAAAGAAGGGTTGTTTTGACGTATTAAGAGAAGTAGAATGATGATGAATCGTTTGTATTCGGTGCTACAAAAACCAACCCTTCACAACAATTAAAAAAATAGGGTGAATTTTTGGAAGTAAGTGCTATTTAGAGGAATCAGAGAAGGATTAAAAAGAAAGGCTTTTTTGAAATACTAAGAGAAGTAGGGATAGTTTAAGCATAGTAGAGGTAAATCGAAAAATATGAAAGATTATGAATCGTTTTGATTGGGTGCTGCACAAACCAACCCTACACAATAGTAAAAAGATAGGTGTAATTGTTGGAAGTAAGGGCTATTTAGAGATTTAGGGATAGGATTTAAAGGAATATCTTTTTTGAAGTATTTAGAGAAGTAGGGGTAGTTTAAGCATAGTAGAGGTAGATCGAAAAATATGAACGATGATGAATCGTTTGGATTGGGGGCTGAATAAAACAACCCTTCTCAATATTTAAAAAATAGGGATAATTTTTCGATGTAAGGGATATTTAGAGAATTAGTGGTAGGATTGAAAAGAAGGGATGTTTTAAAGTATTAAGAGAAGTAGGGGCAGTTCAAGCATAGTAGGGGTAGATCGACAAATATAAAGACGATGAATCGTTTGGATTGGGTTCTGCCAAAAGCAACCCTTCACAGTAGTAAAAAGATAGGCATAATTGTTTTAAGTAAGGACTATTTATAGTATTAGGGGTAGGATTAAAAAGCAGGAATGTTTTGAAATATTAGTAGAAATATAGGTAGTTTAAGAATAGTAGGGGCAGATCGACAAATATGAATGATAAAGAATCATTTGGATTGGGTGCTGCAAAAACCAACACTTCGCAGAAGTTAAAGAATAAGGGTATTTGTTGGATGTAAGGGCTATTTAGAGAATTAGGGGTAGGATTATAAAGAATGACTGTTTTGAAGTATTAGAAGAAGTAGGGGTAGTTTAAGCATAGTGCGAGTAGATCGACAAATATGAGAGATGATGAATCGTTCGGAATGGGTGCTGCAAAAACCAACCCTTCACAAAAGTAAAAAAATAGGGGTAATTGTTGGAAGGAACGGCTATTTAGAGAATTAGGGGTACGATTAAAAAGAAGGACTGTTTTGAAGTATTAAGAGAAGTAGGGGTAGTTTAAGCATAGTAGGGGTTGATCGACAAATATGAAATATGATGAATCATTTGTATTGGGTGCTGCAAAATTGAACCCTTCACAGAAGTTAAAACATAGGGTAATTGTTGGAAGTAAGGGCTATTTAGAGAATTAGGGGTATGATTAAAAAGAAGGGCTGTTTCGATGTATTAAGAGAAGTATGTGTAGTTTAAGCATAGTAGGGGTAGATCGACAAATATGAAAGATGATGAATCATTTGGATTTGGTTCTACAAAAACTAACCCTTCACAGTAGTTAAAAAATTGGGTTAATGGTTGGAAGGAAGGGCTATTTAGAGAATTAGGGGTAGGATTAAAAAGAATAGATTTTTTGAAGTATTAAGAGAAGTAGAGGTAGTTTAGGCTTAGTAGGGCTAGATCGACAAATATGAATGATGATGAACTGTTTTGATTTGGTGTTGCAAAAACGAACCCTTCATAGTAGTAGAATGATAATTGGTTTACAAAGAAAGAAAAGAATAATGCGAAATTAATGAATAAAGAAATGAATAAAGGAAAGCCATAATAAAAGTAGGGGCAATTAAAAAATAGGGGTATTTGTTGGAAGTAAGGGCTATTTAGAAAATTAAGGGTAGGATTAAGAAGAATAGCTGTTTTGAAGTGTTAAGAGAAGTAGGGGTAGTTTAAATATAGGAGGGGTAGATCGACAAACATAAAACATGATGAGTCGTTTGGATTGGGTGATGCAATAATCAACACTTCACAGTCGTTAAAAAATATGGGTAACTGTTGGAAGTAAGGGCTATTTAGAGAATTAGGGATAGGATTAAAAAGAATATATTTTTTAAAGTATTAAGAGAAGTTGGGGTAGTCTAAGCATAGTAAGGGTAGATCGACAAATATGAAAGATGATGAATCATTTAGATTGGGTGTTGCAAAAACCAACCCTTCATAGTATTCAAAAAATTGGGGTAATTGTTGGAAGTAAGGGCTATTTAGAGAATTAGGGGTAGGACTAAAAAGAAGGCCTGTTTAGAAGTATAAAGAAAAGTAGGGGTAGTTTAAGCATAGTAGGGGTAGATCGACAAATATGAAAGTTGATGAATCGTTTGTATTGGGTGCTGCAAAACCAACCATTGACAGTAGTTAAAAAATAGGGGTAGTTTTTGGAAGTAAAGACTATTTAGAGAATTAGGGGTACGATTGAAAAGAAGGGTTGTTTGATGTATTAAAAAAAGTAGAAAGATGGTAAATCGTTTGGATTGGGTGCGGTAGAAACCAACACTTCACAGTAGTTAAAAATAGGGCAAATTGTTGAAAGTAAGGGCTATTTAGAGAATTAGGGGCAGGATTAAAAAGAAAGGCTGTTTTGAAGTACTAAGAGAAGTAGGGGTAGTTTAAGCATAGTCGAGGTAGATCGACAAATATGAAAAATTATGAATCGTTTGTATTGGGTGCTGCACAAACCAACCCTTGACAGTGGTAAAAAAATAGGAGTAATTGTTGGAAGTAAGGGCTATTTAGATATTTAGGGGTAGGATTAAAATGAAGGGTTGTTTTGAAATATTAATAGAAGTTGGGGTAGTTTAAGCATAGTAGGGTTAGATCGACAAAAATGAAAGATGACGAATCCTTTAGACTGGGTGTTGCTAAAAGCAAAGTAGTTAAAAAATAGGGGTACTTTTGGATGTTAGGGCTGTTTAGAGAATTATGGATAGGATTAAAAGGAATAGCTGTTTTGAAGTATTAAGAGAAGTAGGGGTTGTTTAAGCATAGTAGGGGTAGATCGACAAATATGAAAGATGATGAATCGTTTGGATTGGATGTTGCTAAATATAACCCTTCATAGTAGTTAAAATATAGGGGTAATTGTTGGATGGAAGGGCTATTTAGAGAATTAGGGTTAGGATTGTTAAGAAAGGATGTTTTGAAATATTAAGAGAAGTAGGGGTAGTTTAAGCATAGTATGGGTAGATCGACAAATATAAAGATGATGAATCGTTTGGATTGGGTTATGCAAAAACCAACCTTTCACAGTAGTAAAAAGATGGGCATAATTGTTGGAAGTAAGGGCTATTTAGAGAATTAGTGGTAGGATTAAAAAGAAGTTCTTTTTTGAAGTATAAGAGAAGTTGGGGTCGTTTAAGCGTAGCAGGGGTAGATCGGCAAATATGAGAGATGTTGAATCGTTTGGAATAGGTGCTGCAAAAACCAACCCTGCACAGAAGTTAAAAAATAGAGGTAATTGTTGGAAGTAAGTGATATTTAGAGAATTAGGAGCAAGATTAAAAAGAAAGGCTTTTTTGAAGTACTAAGAGAAGTAGGGGTATTTTAGGCATACTAGAGATAGATCGACAAATATGAAAGATTATGAATCGTTTGGACTGGGTGCTGCACAAACCAACCCTTCACAGTAGTAAAAAGATAGGAGTAATTGTTGTAAATAAGGGCTATTTAGATAACTAGGGGTAGGATTAAAAAGAAGGGCAGTTTTAAAGTATTAAGAGAAGTAGGGGTAGTTTAAGCATAGTAGGGGTAGATCCACAAAAATGAAATATGATAAATAATTTAGATTGGGTGCTGCAAAAACCACAGTAGTTAAAAAACAGGGGTAATTGTTGGAAGTAAGGGCTATTTAGAGAATTAGGGGTAGGATTAAAAGGAATAGGTGTTTTGAAGTATTAAGAGAAGTAGGGATAATTTAAGCATAATAGGGATAGATCGACAAATATGAAAGATGATGAATCATTTGGATTGGATGTTGCAAAAACCATCCCTTCAAAGTAGTTAAAAAATAGGTTTAATTGTTTACTGTAAGGGCAACTTAGAAAATTAGGGGTAGGATTGAAAAGAAGGGATGTTTTGAAGTACTAAGAGAATTAGGGGTAGTTTAAGCATAGTAGGGGTAGATCGACAAATATAAAGTTGATGAATCGTTTGGATTAGGTTCTGCAAAAACCAACCCATCACAATAGTAAAAAGATAGGCATAATTGTTAGAAGTAAGGGCTATTTAGAGAATTAGGGGTAGGATTAAAAAGAAGGAATGTTTTGAAGTATTAAGAGAAGTAGGGGTAGTTTAAGCATAGTAGGGTTAGATCGACAAATATGAGAGATGATGAATCGTTTGGAATGGGTGCTGCAAAAATCAACCCTTCACAGAAGTTAAAAAATAGAGGTAATTGTTGGAAGGAATGGCTATTTAGAGAATTAAGGGTAGGATTAAAAAGGACTGTTTTGAAGTATTATGAGAAGTAGGGGTAGTTTAAGCATAGTAGGGGTAGATCGACAAATATGAAAGATGATGAATCATTTGGATTGGGTGCTGCAAAAACCAACCCTTCACAGAAGCTAAAAAATAGGGTTAATTGTTGGAAGTAAGGGCAATTTAGTGAATTAGGGGTTGGATTAAAAAGAAGGACTGTTTCGAAGTATTGGAAGTAGGGGTAGTTTAAGCATAGTAGGCGTAGATCGACAAATATGAGAGATGATGAATCGTTTGGAATGGGTGCTGCAAAAACCCACCCTTCACAGAAGTTAAAAAATAGGGGTAATTGTTGGAAGGAATGACTATTTAGAGAATTAGGGGAAGGATTAAAAAGGACTGTTTTGAAGTATTAAGAGAAGTAGGGGTAGTTTAAGCATCGTAGGGGTAGATCGACAAATATGAAAGACGATGAATCATTTGGATTGGGTGCTGCAAAAACCAATCCTTCAAAGAAGTTAAAAAATAGGTGTAATTGTTGGAAGTAAGGGCTATTTATAGAATTAGGGGTAGGATTAAAATAAAGGACAGTTTTGAAGTATTAAGAGAAGTATGCGTAGTTTAAGTGTAACAGGGGTAAATCGACAAATATGAAAGATGATGAATAATTTGGATTTGGTGCTGCAAAAACCTACCCTTCACAGTAGTTAAAAAATAGAGTTAAATTTTGGAAGGAAGGGCTATTTAGAGGATTAGGGGTAGGATTAAAAACAATAGCTTTTTTGAAGTATTAAGAGAAGTAGAGGTAGTTTAAGCATAGTAGGGGTAGATCGACAAACATGAAAGATGATGAATTTTTTTGATTAGGTGCTGCAAAAACGAACCCTTCATAGTTGTAGAATGATAATTAGTTTACAGAGAAAGAAATGAATAACGTGAAATAAATGAATAAAGAAATGAATAAAGGAAAACAATAATAAAATTAGGGCGCAATTAAAAAATAGGGGTAATTGTTGGAAGTAAGGGCTATATAGAGAATTAGGGGTAGGATTATAAACAATAGCTTTTTTGAAGTATTAAGAGAAATAGGTGTAGTTTAAGCATAGTAGGGGTAGATCGACAAATATGAAAGAGGATGAATCGTTTTGGATTTGGTGATGCCAAAACCAATCGTTCATAGTTGTTAAATGATAGGTGTAATTGTTAGAAGTAATGGCTATGTAGATAATTAGGGATAGGATTAAAAAGAAGGACTATTTTGAAGTATTAAGAGAAGTAGGGGGAGTTTAAGAATAGTACGGGTACATCGACAAATATGAAAGATGGTGAATCGTTTGGATTGTGTGCTGCAAAAACCAACCCTTCACAATATTTAAAAAAATTGGGGTAATTGTTGGAATTAAGGGCCATGTAGAGAATTAGGTGTAGGTCTAAAAATAAGGGTTGTTTTGAAATATAAAGAAAAATAGAAGTAGTTTAAGCATTGCTGGGGTAGATCGACAAATATGAAAGACGATGAATCGTTTGGATTGGTTGCTGCAAAAACCAACCCTTCACAGTAGTTAAAAAATAGGGGTAGTTGGTGGAAGTAAAGGCTATTTAGAGAATTAGGGGTAGGATAAAAAGAATTGTTGTTTTGAAGTATAAAGAGAAGTAGAAAGATGATGAATAGTTTGGATTCGGTGCTGCAAAAACCAACCCTTCACAGTATTTAATAAATAGGGCAAATTGTTGGAAGTAAGTGCTGTTTAAAGAATTACGAGCAGGATTAAAAAGAGAGGCTGTTGTGAAGTACTAGGGGAAGTAGGGGTAGTTTAAGCATAGTAGAGGTAGATCGATAAATATGAAAGATTAGGAATCGTTTGGATTGGGTGCAGCACAAACCAACCCTTCACATTAGTAAAAAGATAGGAGTAATTGTTGGAAGTAAGGGCTATTTAGAGAATTAGGGATAGGATTAAAAGGAATAGATGTTTTGAAGTATTAAGAGAAGTAGTGGTAGTTTAAGCATAGTAGAGATGATCGAAAAATGTGAAAGATGATGAATCGTTTGGATTGGGTGTTGCAAAGTACAACCCTTCACATTAGTTAAGAAATATGGGTAATTGTTGGATGTAAGGGATATTTAGAGAATTAAGGTTAGGATTGAAAAGAAGGGTTGTTTTGAAGTATTAAGAGAAGTAGGGGTAGTTTAAGTATAGTAGGGGTAGATCAACAAATATAAAGATGATGAATCGTTTGTATTGGGTTCTATAAAAACCAACCTTTCACAGTAGTAAAAAGATAGGCATAATTGTCGGAAGTAAGGGCTATTTAGAGAATTAGGGGTATGATTAAAAAGAAGTACGATTTTGAAATATTAAGAGAAGTAGGGGTAGTTTAAGCATTGTAAGGGTAGATCGACAAATATGAGAGATGATGAATCGCTTGGAATGGGTGCTGCAAAATCCAACCGCTCATAAATGTTAAAAAATAGGGGTAATTGTTGGGAGGAATGGCTATTTAGAGAATCGGGCAAAGGATTAAAAAGAAGGACTGTTTTGAAGTATTAAGAGGTAGTTTAAGCATGGTAGGGGTAGATCGAAAAATATGAAAGATGATGTGTAACACCCCGAATTTTATGAGAATATTAAAATTAACAAATTCAAGAACACTTAATTTTTAGAAGAAGAATTAAGTGAAATGTGTTGCACTACTACGTTCGTGTCAAAATTTTGGTCAAAATAGACATTTGGTTTGCATAAAACGGATAACTTATGAAGAAGTTATTAAGCCTTGAAGTTTGTATGCATGTGAGAAATATATATATAAATTGAATAAATAAATATGCAAAAAAGTTCAAATTAGCGAATTGGGAGATGGAATAACCGAACCGGCCCATTTTTGAGGTCGACCCGAGCATTGCTCGGTCGACTAGGGGTTGTTTCAGGGTGTTTGGCTATCAACTCGTGGGCCGATTCGCTCTAAGGAAGATGTGGCAACTGATTGGTTCTCATGGTTCAGGGTTAATCTAATGGTCCTAAAACACTCTCTACAACTATATAAGGACCCTAAACCTAAAACCTAATTCTATTATTCACTCTCATCTAAACATAGCCACCACTAAAACCTAAATCCAATTAAATCTAATCTAATTCAACTAAGAGAATTCAACGATCTACATCAAAGGTGAGCAATTCAATTTCAGAATACAGATCCCATAACTCAAGAATTCCTTTTTGTTTGTAAGTGTAGTTATCTTTTAGATGTGAATAAATTAAAGACATGATTTGTAAATTAAAATTATATTGAGTCGTATGTGATGCTGATTCATGTTTATTCATGTCTATTCTATCATATATGCCTATGACTATTGTGCTCTATCGAACCTATCATGTTATGTGGAAATTGGTGAGTAAACCTATGATGTTTTATAGGGATTTGGGAATAAAATCATCATATGTAAGTTTGGTAATATTATGATACATACAAGTTTTAGGCTAAGTCATGTCGTTTATGCCTAATTGTTTAGAGCCAATATGCATACATGTTTAGATCTACAAGCATATATGTTTAGATCTACAACTTTATATGTTAGATCCATATGCCTTTATGATAGATCTAGTTTCCAAGTTCACCACTACATGCCAAGTTTAACTTGTATAGTTTTATGCAAATTCATATGCTTGTGGTTCATGGTGCATAGATCAAATTTGCAAGTTCATAGTTAAGATTATATTGTTCTATGCCAAATCCATGTGACATATGTGTAGTTGGATCTATACTTTTGTATGATGTTGGAATGTTGCAAAGTTCCCTTTCCCCTTTTTGTTTTATAAGTTAGGCTAAAATATCGAGCCTAACATTCTATGTGACTTTGCGAACGGACAACGGGGGTAACGTTGGGGAAAACATGAAATTACATGTAATTGGCATGTTTGACACATAAGCATGATAAGTGGCATGAAAACGGTATAATCTATATTCCTAAAATTTTGAACGTGATTTAGAAGGAAAGTAGGCCATGACAATAATTGATTTATAATTTACCTATAAATATGTAGGATAAACAAGAAAAATTACATGGCATAGATTGGTTCATGAAATGGTATATTTAGTATACCATTAATTGTGAGCATAATTAAAAGGATAATTATGGCATAAAATTGGGAATAATTTACATTTGGAATTTGTCATAAATAAGAAATATCTAAATTTAGAAAAGATGAATATGCCTAACCCGAGGTTAGACTGAGTTGTGGTGTAAAACTTCGCGGAACCGACCGACACATCCAGTGACCACAACAATACCTGTCTAATGTGGGTGGTTAGTGCATTGAGCCCAAAAAGGACCCGAGGTTAGACTGAGTTGTGGTGTAAAACTGTCCGGAACCGACTGGCACATCTAGTGACCACAACAATATCTGTCTAATGTGAGTGGTTGGTGCTTTAATAAAGCCAATTCAAGATTGGTAGGGTTAAGTCAATTAAGGAAACACTTAACCAATTCAACATGTTAACTGTAACACCCCATAATTATATAACATTAAAATTCAGAAATTAAAGTATAATTAATTTTTAGAAGAAGAATTAAGTGAAATGGGTTGCACTACTATGTTCGTTTCAAAATTTTGGGTCAAGATAGACATTTGGTTTGCACAAAACGGATACCTTATGAAGATGATATTAAGCCTTGAAGTTTGTATGCATATGAGAAAAATATATATATGGATATATATAAAAATAAAATAAATAAATATGCAAAAAAGTTCAAAACAGAGAATCGGGAGGGGAATAACCGAACCGGCCCATTTTTAAGGTCGACCCGATCCCTGCTGGGTCGACTAGGTGTTGATTCAAGGTGTTTGGCTGTCAACCCGTGGGTCGATTCGCTCTAAGGTAGATGTGGGATCTGATTGGTTCTCATGGTTCAGGGTTAATCTAATGGTCCTAAAACACTCTCTACAACTATATAAGGACCCTAAACCTAAACCTTAATTCATTAACAAAGTGGAATGGTGCCACCATGCTCCTAAAACCTAAAGTGACCTAGCCTCCACCCTAATCAATCAATTCAAAAGAGAAGATAAAGATAACAAATCAAAGCCTATATCAACAGAAAGTTAAATCAACTCGAGAAAATCAGATCCCAGATTCGTTCTTCTCTTTCTTAAACCACGATTTGTGAGTACAGTTATTTTCAGGTATGAAATTTAATTATGATCTTGACATGGGTATAAATCTGAATTGGAGAGCTATCTTATTCTTGTTTATCAGATCTGTTTTTCTGTGTAGATCTATCTTATTGTAACTATTATGTATCTCTTCTTTCCTTCTGTTCTATAGCCAGGCTAATACGAGCCTGAGCCAAATCTCATAAGAGATTGACACGCGAACGCTAAATTTGGGGAAAATATTGAATGATACATAATTGGACATAACTAATTTATGACTAAATTGAGAACACAACATAAGTTGTAATTTAAGATCCAGATCTAGGCTTACTATATATGGCAGTTTATGATTTGGAAGAAGGAGAATTAATGTATGACAACATATGACTTGTAATTTGGGGACATAATGCATGTTATAATTCAAGATCTGATTTTGAGGACATAATACATGTTGTAATTTAAGAGCTAGATTTGGGGCATATTTTATATGACGATCTATGACTTGGAAAAAAAGGATATGTGACTTAGGCCTGAAAAACCTATATTAAAATAGGGATGACTATTAATGTGAATACGCCTAATTCGGATTTTTAGATATTTGACATACGCGGTAATCAACGGCTATAAATTGGCATAATTCATATTGTATATCACGATTTTGGGCTTTTAGAGAATATTCTGTATTATGGAAAATCTAACTAAATTTGGGCATATGTTATGTTGAGAATTATGACCATAATATGGGCATGTAAAATGAGGCTTAATTTATGATTAGGAAAGATATGTTAATATAACTTTAGGATATGTTTAAATCTATTAAATTGCCCAATCCGCTAGATCTGTTGGAAATGAATACTGTGATTTGGGTATGTAATTTGTAGGCTCGATCTAAAATTGAGAAAAACATGTTAATGGAACTTTGAGTAATCTGTTGTAACTTGTAAAGAAGTTAATTTGTTGAATTGGCATAATTAATCTGATATTGGCATAATCTGTGAATGAAAACTTTAGCTACAAATAAGAATGCTGAGACACGAGGTTAGACTTAGTTTGCGGGAGAAGCCTGCCCAGACCCAACCAGCTTAACCAGCAACCGCAAACTGTCAGTCTAATGTGAGAGGTCGTAGGCATAAGGAGTCTTAGACACGAGGTTAGGTCTGGCTTGTGGAAGAAGTTTGCCCGGAACCGCTCAACACATCCAGCGGCCACAAGCTACCAACTTAATGTGAGAGGTTTGTGCATTAATATTTAATTAATGCAAATCTGAGATAAATATGATGCCTAAAACGTGTTGGGTGGATAGGGTCAAAGAAACTGGACTGATGAATCTAATAAACCCGTTTCGTGAATCTATAGGCCAAATACAAAGTAAGGTAAAACAATCTGTAAGTCTTTTAATCTGTATATCTGATCCGTTAGTCTACGAACTTATTAATCTGTACATCTGATCCTTCAGTCAAAAAACCTGTTAACTTGTATGTATGAACTGAAAACTAGTTAATATGAACTTTGTACAGCTGAAATCTGTAAACAAGTTAATCTGAAATCTGTTAGTCTTGGGACACAAGGTTAGGAGGGATAGTTACTTGTGTCATCTGTTGTTTGGAACCCATATTAGTGTAACACCCCGAATTTTAACAACATGTGGAAACAAGAAATCAAGTATAATTAAAAATGAAATAAAATATATAAAAATATGTTTAGATAGGTACATAATGGTGATGCATAAGAAGAATTAATTAATATTTGGAAGAGAAGAAAAATTAGTTCGGTAATGGTGTGTGTAACGGAAAAGATAGTAAAATAAGGATAATTAATTTAAGAATCAGGAATTAGGTAAAATAGACTTCACCATTGCGTTCCTCTCGAAAAAATACGCGAAATAGAGTCCGAGTTTTCGAAAGTCGGAGTCCGTATGACCAAGATATGGCCAAAACAAGTTTCAGCAGACTTTCTGGCAGACAGAACCGAGTCTACCCTAGAGTCGACCCTAGAGTCGACCTCCCCAGGCTAGGTCGACCCTAGAGTCGACCCCCCTACAGGTTGACCTGGTCGGCCTGGTTTGGCCCTGAACCCATTTTTGAAGCCCGGTATGTGTTTTGATGGTCCGGATTGACTCTGGGGTTGATCTAATGGCCTAAATGAGTTGCCTACAAATATTTAAAGACCCTAAGACCTAGCCTAAATCATACTATTTCATTTTAGCACTCATGCAGCCGCCATTAAACCTAGAACTCTAAATTAAAAATACAAAGAACAAAAATTAAAGAAGACGAAGGATGATTCTTGAAGGCTACAACTAGAAGCTACAACAGCTACGACGCTTTAGACAACGGATTTGGGGCTATTTGATTTAAAGTTTTGATTTGGATTGCAAGCTTCATATTGTAAGTTCTATGTCACTTTTTAGGCAAAAACGCTAAAATAACATGGACATGCTATGAATTGAAACCGGATTTAAGAACTATTATTAATCCATGTTTATATTGTTTAACTTTGAATCAAAATTTGGGAATATTGCGATGTTAATGTTCCAAGTTAAACTTATCATGATGTTGATGTTGTTATGAATCACTTGGGCTTAATTTTATTGCAAGTTGAACAAATACATGTCCATGGAATCATTATGTTAATTGAAATCCTCATGTTGATTAAACCACGCCTATGATGCTAATTAAACCATGTCCATGATATTAATGAAACTATGCCTGTGATGTTAATATGCCTATCATGTTAAATTGGGAATCGCTAGGTTATGATGAAAAGTTGGAATCATTATGTTTATAATGCTAGATGATAGTCATTATGTTAAAAATACTAAATTGGAATCCACTATGCCTATTTGAATTACCATGCCTTTAATGTTTCATGTTTGTAATAAAATTATTATTATGCCCGCAATGATTATTATGCCTATGTTGTAAAGTTGAATTCATCATGTTGAACTAAGTTGGAACCATTACTATGCCAAGTTATCATCATGCTAGTATCGAAACCATGTGATATGTTATAGCCTGTTTATTATGCAAGTGATGGTGGAATTGTCACATATGCCTATCACATGTTTGGTGTTATTCCCCTTTATCTCTTGAATTGTTTATGCCTGTGAACGAAGTACGTTTATATGCGTTGGGGATACGATTGGGTAGAATAGGCAAAACTTGAATTGGTTATAATCATAAACCACGAAATTTGGCATAAGTAGAACATGAAATATGGCACGAAAACTCAACTTGAACATGCCATAACTTGACTTGGCACATGCCTTAGTTGGGCACGAAATTGACATATGAACATGCTATGAAAGTAGCACGAATCTGATAAGAACATGGGCATGACATTAGAAAACAAGAAAGTGGCCAACTCGAGGTTAGGTTGAGTTTGTAGTGTAAATCTGCATGGAACCGCCCGGCAAATCCAGTTGCTACAAACAATAGGATCCAATGTGGGTAGTTGGTAACATCGCACTTGAAACCCGAGGTTGGGTTGAGTTCGTAGCGTAAACCTGCCCGGAACCGCCCGGCAAATCCAGTGGCTACGAACAATAGGATCCAATGTGAGTGGTTCGGTGCATTAACGAATCAATTAATGCCAATTAGGGTTAAGTCATGAACATGAAAAGACAACTTAACCAACTTGAACACGATTTGTAGGGCTAAGTCATGAACTTGAAACGACAACACTTAGCCAACTTGACATGACACGTAAGCGGGTTAAGTCACGAATTTAAATGACATACTTAACCATCTTGACATGACTAGACTGGAAAAGGATTAAGTCACGAATTACATGACTTAATCGGTTAGGCGGGTTAGGCCACGAATTACATGACCTAATCTGTGGGCGAAACCCTAGATACGACCCTTTTCAGCAGTAACCCTCTAAATATATCAAGGTACCCTGGGGCTAGGCCGGGTTTGGCACGATTACTGGGCTGATTGTAAGAGGTGAACGACGGCAGTGGGGTACGCCAGTGTAGGTTCGGTGGGCTACGGTCGTGCATGTATTCTGGGGCAGACACTGGGTATCCGTAGATTTATCTGTGCATCTTGAATCGTGTTAGGGGTTGACACCCTAGGGCTGATACACCCGAAGGTGGACCCAGCACAGGTGACTACATTCGTGATTAGCGGTATGACACGGACACTTGACGAGCTAGAACTTGTAGGGAGCCGATCGACTAGGTAATCGCTCCGTAGGACCCCGTACTTGAGCCAGACCCCGTTTCAGGGTCATTTCATGATATTGGGCCGTGGGATTTGTTTCGTGATTAACTTGTGACATGGACTTAGTGTACTAGTATAGTCGATGCAACGAATCTTGAACATGTGATGCTTTATTTGACTTGTCTTGACTTATCATGATCACCTTAGATATCTTGCTCACCTTGACACCATTCTTAAGTTTAGTTCCAGTCCATGCATGACCTGTTGTTTTAACCGTTTTTACATTGGAAGTCACTAGGACTTACTCAGTCTTTATGACTGACCCTTCTTCCTTTCGCCTCTTTTTCTTTCGTCCCCCCCCCCAAGGTTCTCAGGGAGGAAACACTAGCTCTTAGCTTGGATATCACTTGCTTTGGCTCAGCATGTACGGTTTGCTATGGCTGCTTCTTTTTACTGCACTTGGGGAATAAGCTGTTTTTCTGTTTTAAGTTATTGCTTCTTTGGCTATTATTACAAGACAGTTGTAATGAAGTAGTTATTCGAATTGTTTGTAAGAGACATGGTTCACTTTGGAATAAAATGAAGTTCTGTTTTTCTCATAAATTCTTCCGCTGTTTACTTAATTATTTATTTATGTTCTGTCTTGTGATAATTCTGTGATGTTATCTCGATAATACCCCTCCAAAACTAGTGCATTCCCTTTGTGAGTTACCCTAGCGGAGGTGGGGTGTTACATTTGGTATCAGAGCAGAAGGTTACCAAGACTGGGCAAAAGTTTTGAAAACCTTTTGAATTTCTTTTTTCAAAACCATTTACAAAGAAGCACTTTTCAAGAAAAGTTGGTTTATTTCAAAAGGCTATTCCCCAAAAATCCATTAGCACTATCTTTGTTTCCTCGTTTGAATCATTTCCTTTTTCGTTTTCAGCTTATCATGGCCGACGATCTTAATCTTCCCGAGGGTTTCAATATACCCACTTGGTTCCATCGTTTCCTCGAGGCTCGGGCTAATGTGGCAGGCCCAGCTAATCCTCCTCCTCATCCTCCTCAACCTCCGCAAGAAACCGCTTTTTCAAAGATATGCAAGGACTTTAAGGCCATAGGCCGAAAGGATTTCCTAGGAACAGAGACTTTTGTTGAGGAACGGAATTGGTTGAAGGAAACTGAAGACTTGTTTGTTATCATTGAGGTAGAGGACAATAGGAAAGTACAGTTGGTGGCGTGGCTCATGAAAGAGGAAGCTTCTTATTGGTGGGAAGTCACCAACGCTACTAGGCCCATTCAGACTTGGGCGGACTTTAGAGGGAGATTTAGGCTTAAGTTCTTGTCACCGGCAGAGGAGAGTCTCCAAATGGAACGGTTTTTGGCCCTTAAACAAGGAAATATGACAGTTAAAGAATACGTGAACCGTTTCAATCAGCTTGCTCGCTTCGGATTGGAGTTAGTCAACACACCTCAAAAAAAGGCGCTACGTTTTGCACGAGGCTTGAACGAGCCACTACATGGTTTGGCCATGACTCATGTGCCCATGGGGGCGACCTTTGAAAGCTTGGTGGATATGGCCCTACTGTATGAGGAAGATAAGAAGGGCAAGAAAGAGATTAAGCCCAACGATTCTCAGAATAAGAAGGTAGACTTCGAGAAAGGAGGCAAGAACGACAACTCACGTGATAAAAGTAAATGCAATTTCTGTGGTACGGAAGGGCACATAGCAAAGGATTGTAGAAAGAGGAAGAGAAAGCAAGGTGAATGTTTTCATTGTGGGGAGACTGGACACATCAGCAAGGACTGCCCTAAGAAGCAGACCGGACCTTCCGGGGGTACATCTTTAACTTCTTTTTCTAGATGCTTTGTTTTATCTTGTTATCTCCTCGATCCTATCTTGAGAACCATAGGTAGAATCTTTTTGGATGTAAACATGTAATTGAAACATGTTATGATTGCAAAATGGTTGCAAGTGGTCGCAAGTGGTTGCTCGTGGATGCATGAATACACATTAGGCACTAGATCGGCTCAGTCACAGTTTCATACTTGCATATGCATGAGTGATTATTTTGGAAACTTGGTTGTGCTATCATTTGGTTGTTGCATATGATTGAATGTTTGTACACTCATGTAGAAATCATGAATTATAATAGGAAAATTTTGCGTACATATTGGATTCATTTCACTAAACATATTTTGCATTTAGTAAAACAATCAGGCCTGATCATTAGCATTAGATAAGGAACATATACACACACTCTTTGCATGTGTTCATAAAACATTAGAAGTCTTTTAAGGACCATGGTTGCTTGTGGATGATGTTTTGAGTAGATGGATGATGGATGGTAGGACACATTCTTCTTAACTTGAAGATTTCGGGGACGAAATCCTTTAAGGAGGGGAGAATGTAACAACCCGAATTTTAACAACATGTGAAAACAAGAAATCAAGGTATAATTAAAAATGAAATAAAATATATAAAAATATGTTTATATAGGTAAATAATGGTGATGCATAAGAAGAATTAATTAATATTTGGAAGAGAAGAAAAATTAGTTCGGTAACGGTGTGTGTAATGGAAAAGATAGTAAAATAAGGATAATTAATTTAAGAATCAGGAATTAGGTAAAATGGACTTCACCATTGCGTTCGTCTCGAAAAAATACGCGAAATAGAGTCCGAGGTTTCGAAAATCGGAGTCCGTATGACCAAGATATGGCCAAAACAAGTTTCAGTAGACTTTCTGGCAGACAGAACCGAGTCGACCCTAGAGTCGACCCTAGATTCGACCCTAGAGTCGACCTCCCCAGGCCAGGTCGACCCTAGAGTCGACCCCCCCTACAGGTCGACCTGGTCGGCCTGGTTTGGCCCAGAACCCATTTTGGAGCCCGATATGTGTTTTGATGGTCCGGATTGACTCTGGGGTTGATCTAATGGCCTAAATCAGTTGCCTACAACTATTTAAAGACCCTAAGACCTAGCCTAAATCATACTATTTCATTTTAGCACTCATGCAGCCGCCATTAAACCTAGAACTCTAAATTAAAAATACAAAGAACAAAAATTAAAGAAGACAAAGGATGATTCTTGAAGGCTACAACTATAAGCTACAACAACTACGACGCTTTAGACAACGGATTTGGGGCTATTTGATTTAAAGTTTTAATTTGGATTGCTTGCTTCATATTGTAAGTTCTATGTCACTTTTTAGGCAAAAACGCTAAAATAACAAGGACATACTATGAATTGAAACCGGATTTAAGAACTATTATTAATCCATGTTTATATTGTTTAACTTTGAATCAAAATTAGGGAATATTGCTATGTTAATGTTCCAAGTTAAACTTATCATGATGTTGATGTTGTTATGAATCACTTGGGCTTAATTTTATTGCAAGTTGAACAAATACATATCCATGGAATCATTATGTTAATTGAAATCCTCATGTTGATTAAACCATGCCAATGATGCTAATTAAACCATGTCCATGATATTAATGAAACTATGCCTGTGATGTTAATATGCATATCATGTTAAATTGGGAATCGCTAGGTTATGATGAAAAGTTGGAATCATTATGTTTATAATGCTAGATGAGAATCATTATGTTAAAAATACTAAATTGGAATCCACTATGCCTATTAGAATTACCATGCCTTTAATGTTTCATGTTTGTAATAAAATGATTATTATGCCCGCAATGATTATTATGCCTATGATGTAAAGTTTAATTCATCATGTTGAACTAAGTTGGAAACATTACTATGCCAAGTTATCATCATGCTAGTATCGAAACCATGTGATATGTTATAGCCTGTTTATTATGCAAGTGATGGTGGAATTGTAACATATGCCTATCACATGTTTGGTGTTATTCCCCTTTATCTCTTGAATTGTTTATGCTTGTGAACGAAGTACGTTTATATGCGTTGGGGATACGATTGGGTAGAATAGGCAAAACTTGAATTGGTTATAATCATAAACCATGAAATTTGGCATAAGTAGAACATGAAATATGCCACGAAAACTCGACTTGAACATGCCATAACTTGACTTGGAACATGCCTTAGTTGGGCACAAAATTGACATATGAACATGCTATGAAAATAGCACGAATCTGATAAGAAGATGGGCATGACTTTAGAAAACAAGAAAGTGGCCAACTCGAGGTTGGGTTGAGTTTGTAGTGTAAATCTGCCCGGAACCGCCCGGCAAATCCAGTTGCTACAAACAATAGGATCCAATGTGGGTAGTTGGTCACATCGCGCTTGAAACCCGAGGTTGGGTTGAGTTCGTAGCGTAAACCTGCCCGAAACCGCCCGGCAAATCCAGTGGCTACGAACAATAGGATCCAATGTGAGTGGTTCGGTGCATTAACGAATCAATTAATGCCAATTAGGGTTAATTCATGAACGTGAAAATACAACTTAACCAACTTGAACACGATTTGTAGGGCTAAGTCATGAACTTGAAACGACAACACTTAGCCAACTTGACATGACACGTAAGCGGGTTAAGTCACGAATTTAAATGACATACTTAACCATCTTGACATGACTAGACTGGAAAAGGATTAAGTCACGAATTACATGACTTAATCGGTTAGGCGGGTTAGGCCACGAATTACATGACCTAGTCTGTAGGCGAAACCCTAGACACGACCCTTTTCAGTAGTAACCTTCTAGATGTATCAAGGTACCCTGGGGCTAGGCCGAGTGGGGCACGATTACTGGGCTGATTATAAGAGGTGAACGACGACAGTGGGGTACGCCAGTGTAGGTTCGGTGGGCTACGGTCGTGCACGTATTCCGGGGCATACACTGGGTATCCGTAGATTTATTTGTGCATCTTGAATCGTGTTAGGGGTTGACACCCTAGGGCTGATACACCCGAAGGTGGACCCAGCACAGGTGACTACATTCGTGATTAGCCGTATAACACGGACACTTGACGAGCTAGAACTTGTAGGCAGCCGATCGACTAGATAATCGCTCCGTAGGACCCCGTACTTGGGTCAGACCCCGTTTCAGGGTCATTTAATGATATTGGGCCGTGGGATTTGTTTCGTGATTAACTTGTGACATGTACTTAGTATACTAGTATAGTCGATACAACGAATCTTGAACATGTGATGCTTTATTTGACTTGTTTGGACTTATCATGATCACCTTAGTTATCTTGCTCACCTTGACACCATTCTTAAGTTTAGTTCCAGTCCATGCATGACCTGTTGTTTTAACCGTTTTTACACTGAAAGTCACTAGGACTTACTCAGTCTTTATGACTGACCCTTCTTCCTTTCGCCTCTTTTTCTTTCGTTCCGCCCCCCCCCCCCCCCCCCCCCAGGTTCTCAGGGAGGAAACACTAGCTCTTATCTTGGATATCACTTGATTTGGCTCAGCATGTACGGTTTGCTATGGCTGCTTCTTTTTACTGCACTTGGGGAATAAGCTATTTTTCTGTTTTAAGTTATTCCTTCTTTGGCTATTATTACAAGACAGTTGTAATGAAGTTGTTATTCGAAATGTTTGTAAGAGACATGGTTTACTTTGGAATAAAATGAAGTTCTGTTTTGCTCATAAATTCTTCCGCTGTTTACTTAATTATTTATTTATGTTCTGTCTTGTGATAATTCTGTGATGTTATCTCGATAATACCCCTCCAAAACTAGTGCATTCCCTTTGTGAGTGACCCTAGCGGAGGTGGGGTGTTACAATTAGTCAGTAACCCTTTCTGGTATCAAAACTATGACCCAACACTAAGAGCGGTCCGGGCATGCTTACTAAACAAATTGTAAGTGGTACACTCTGATAATGGCGAGGGGTGTTGATGGCGCATTCCAACCAGGTCATGTGCGTGCATGGATCCGGTCTGCTCTGAGGATGTAAGATATCGTGACATCTGTAAATAGGTCTATGTCTATAAGTTGCCACTTTAGGGAATTCTATTATTCACTTTCATCTAAACCTAGCCGCCACTAAAACCTAAATCAAATTAAATCTAATCTAATTCAACTAAGAGAATTCAACGATCTACATCAAAGGCGAGCAATTCAATTTCAGAATACAGATCCCATAACTCAAGAATTCCTTTTTGTTTGTAAGTGTAGTTATCTTTCAAATGTGAATAAATTAAAGACAATTGTAAAATAGAATTATATCAAGTTGTATGTGAAGCTGATTCTTGTTTATTCATGTCTATTCTATCATATATGCATATGAACTATTGTGGTCTATCGAACCTATCATGTTATGTGGAAATTGGTGAGTAAACCTGTGATGTTGTATAGGAATTTGGGAATGAAATTATCATATGTAAGTTTGGTGATATTATGATACATACAAGTTTTAGGCTAAGTCATGTCGTTTATGCCTAATTGTTTAGAGCCATTATGCATACATGTTTAGATCTACGACTTTATATGTTTGGATCTACAACTTTATATGTTAGATCCATATGCCTTTACAATTGATCTATTTAGCAAGTTCACCACTACATGCCAAGTTTAGCTTGTATAGTTTTATGTAAATTCATATGCTTGTGGTTCATGTTGCACAGATCAAATTTGCAAGTTCATAGTTAAAAGTATATTATTCTATGCTAAATCCATGTGACATATGTGTAATTAGATTCATACTTTTGTATGATGCTGGAATGATGCAAAGTTCCTATTTTCCCTTTTTGTTTTATAAGTTAGGCTAAAATATCGAGCCTAACATTCTATGTAATTTTGCGAGCGTATAATGGGGGTGACATAGGGCAAAACATGAAATTACATGTAATTGGCATGTTTGACACATAAGCATGACAAGTGGCATGAAAATGATATAATCTATATACCTAAAATTTTGAACGTGATTTAGAAGGAAAGTGGGCAATGACAAGAATTGATTTATAATTTACATATAAATATGTAGGATAAACATGAAAAATTACATAGCATAGATTGGTGCATGAAATGGTATATTTAGTATACCATTAATTGTGAGCATAATTAAAAGGATAATTATGGCATAATTAAATTGGGAATAATTTACATATGAAATTTGTCATAAATAAGAAATATGTAAATATAGAAAAGACGAATATGCCTAACCCGAGGTTAGACTGAGTTGTGGTGTAAAACTGCCCGGAACCGACCGGCACATCCAATGACCAAAACAATACCTGTTTAATGTTGGTGGTTAGTGCATTGAGCCTAAAAAGGACCCGAGGTTAGACTCAGTTATGGTGTAAAACTGTCCGGAACCGACTGGCACATCCAGTAACCACAACAATACCTGTATAATGTGAGTGGTTGGTGGTTTAATAAAGCTAAGTCAAGATTGGTAGAGTTAAGTCAATTAAGGAAACACTTAACCAATTCAACATGTTAACTAAATTGGTGGGTGAGGTTAAGTAAATTTAGAACACTTAACCGTTATAACATGTTAAATAGACAAGTGGGTGAGGTTAAGTAAATTTAGAACACTTGACCGTTATAGCATGCTAATTAGACAAGTATGTGAGGTTAAGTAAATTTAGAAAACTTAACCGTTATAACATGTTAATTAGACAAGTGGGCGAGGTTAAGTAAATTTAGAACACTTAACCATTATAACATGATAATTAGATAACTGGGTGAGGTTAAGTAAATTTAGAAACATTTAACCAATATAACTTGATTTATGGAAAGGTTAAGTTAAATAAGAGGGCAACACTCAACCAATATAACTTGATTTGTAGTAGGGTTAAGTTAACACAAGAAGGCAACACTTAACCAAAGTAACATGACACGTAGGTGGGTTAAGTTAACTTGATTTGATTGATGACACTTAACCAATACAACAAGATGAACACATGGGGTTAAGTTAACAAGAAACACTTGACCATTATATCTTGATGAACGAACGAGGTTAAGTTAATAGGAAACACTTAACCGATCCAACATGATAAGTAATGAGGGTCAAGTTAATAAGAAATGCTTAACCAACATGACATGATGAAGAGTTGGCTAAATTAACATGAGCGGACAACACTTAACTAATACGGCGTAATGTGCGAGAGGGTTAAGTACATATCGGGTTGGTGGGTAATATTAGTAAATATAGGCCCACAAAACTTAACCATTAAATAAACATGCTTGAATCAGTAAAAGGGTTAAGTACATATTGGGTTGGTGGGTAATATTAGTAAATACAGGCCAACAAAACTAAACCATTAAATAAACATGCTTGAATCAATGGAAGGGTTAAGTACATATCGGATTGGTGGGTAATATTAGTAGATATAGGCCCACAAAACTTAACTATTAAATAAACATGCTTGAATCGATGGGTGGGTTAAGTACATCTCGTGTAGGTAGGTAATATTAATACATATAGGCCCACAAAACTTAACCGTTTGTTAAAAATGCTTGAATCGATGGGGGGTTAAGTACATATCGGGTTGGTGGATAATATTAGTAAATATAGGCCCACAAACTTAACCAATAGGAAACCCTAGTAACAGGGACCCATTTCAACAGTAACCCACATGGATGTATCATGGAACCCTGGACTTGGCAGGGTGGGGCACGATTATGGGACTGATTATAAGCGGTCAAAGCAGCGGTAGGAGGTACATCAGTGTAGGTTCCGATGGTTTACGGGCGTGCACGTACTCCGGAGTGGGAAAAAGAAGGCACTGGGTACCAGTAGTTATACATTGTGCATCTTGAATCGTGTTGGGTTGCTATCATAAGGATTGATACACCTTATGGTGAGACCAGCACAGGGTATCTACATGCAAGAGAGGGCTGATTGACACAGACACATGGAACATGAATACAAGTAGTGAGCTGATCGATAGGGTAGTAAGGGTACATCTAACATGTTCATGGCAATTAGGCTTTTTGAGGTTGAATCCTCATGATAGATGTACACCTGAAGGCTACCACAATTACGGGGGTTGGGATCACGATTATCATTTTATACAGATTACTAGTTGGGACACTAGTTAGCTAGTGCAGAGATAAATATAGAAATCAAATTAACAGAGTAGTAGTGAAGCAGAGAAAAAGTAGAAGCGCATTCAGTTCACCTTGCACTTATCTTGTCTTCGATTACCTTGTTTTTATGGTATTGTCCTATTTTCGGTTTATTCATGCCATGATCCTTTATCTTGTTTGCATGCTGAAAGATCACTGGACTTACCAGACTTATGTCTGACCTAGTTTGTTTTTCGCCTCTTTTCTTCCATTCCCCGCCGGTAGTCAGGGAGGGAATAGCTCAGCCTAACTTGGACCTCTTCTCTTTGCAAGCTTGAAGATTAGTTGGTGTATCGCTTTGGACTCTCTCTCTACCACTGCTATGGCTGGTTCATGCTTTATCGGGGAATATCATTGTTTCTATGCTTCTTTTATTCTTGGAAGTTTTTAAATCAAGACAGAAGTTCTATGTATTACTTTTAGTATGATTGAGACAACTGTTGTAAAAGCTTGACTGAACCACATTGTTAACAAAATGAATTAATTTTCCGCTGTTTTATTTGTCCTTCTTGTAATTTATCTGTATCTTTTACCTATAATGCTCCACCGAAGTTAAGGCATTCCCTTTGTGAGTGACCTTAACGGAGGTGGGGTGTTTCATGATGAATCATTTGGATTGGGTGCTGAAAAAACCAACCCTTCATAGAAGTAAAAAATAGGGGTAATTGTTGGACGTAAGTTCTATTTGGAGAATTAGGGGAAGGAATAAAAAGAAGGAATGTTTTGAAGTATTAAGAGAAGTATTGGTAGTTTAAGCATAGTAGGGGTAGATCGGCAAATATGAAAGATGATGAATCATTTGGATTTGGTGCTACAAAAACCAACCCTTCTCAATAGTTAAAAAATAGGGTTAATTGTTGGAAGGAAGGGCTATTTGGAGAATTAGGGGTAGGATAAAAAAGAATAGCTTTTTTGAAGTATTAAGAGAAGTAGAGGTAGTTTAAGCATAGTAGGGGTAGATCGACAAATATGAAAGATGATGAATTGTTTTGATTGGGTGCTGCATAAACAAACCCTTCATAGTAGTAGAATGATAATTGGTTTACAAAGAATGAAATGAATAATGCGAAGCAAATGAATAAATAAATGAATAAAAGAAAACAATAATTAAATTAGGGGCAAATAAAAAATAGGGGTAATTGTTCGAAGTAAGGGCTATTTAGAGAATTAGGGGTAGGATTAAAAAGAATAGTTGTTTTGAAGTATTAAGAGAAGTAGTGGGTAGATTAAGCATAGTAGGGTTAGGCTGACAAATATAAAACATGATGAATCATTTTGATTGGGTGATGCAATAACCAACACTTCACAGTAGTTAAAAAATATGGGTAATTGTTGGGAGTAAGGGTTATTTAGATAATTAGGGGTAGGATTAAAAATAATATCTTTTTTGAAGTATTAAGAGAAGTAGGGGTAGTCTAAGCATGGTAAGGGTAGATAGACAAATATAAAAGATGATGATTATTTAGATTGGGTGTTGCAAAAACCAACCATTCACAGTATTTAAAGTATTGGGGTAATATTTAGAAGTAAGGGCTATTTAGAGAATTAGGGGAAGGACTAAAAAGAAGGGTTGTTTTAAAGTATAAAGAAAAGTAGGGTAGGGGTAGATCGACGAATATGAGAGATGATAAATCGTTTGGATTGCATGCTGCAAAAACCCACCCTATGTTGGATGTAAAGGCTATTTAGAGAATTAGGGGTACGATTAAAAAGAAGTGATGTTTTAAAGTATTAAGAGAAGTTGAAAGATGATGAATCATTTGGATTGGGTGCTGCAAAAACCAACCCTTCACAGTAGTTAAAAAATAGGGCTAATTGTTGAAAGTGAGGGCTATTTAGAGAATTAGGGGCAGGATTAAAAAGAATGGCTGTTTTGAAGTACTAAGAGAAGTAGGGCTAGTTTAGGCATAGTAGAGATAGATTGACAAATACGAATGATTATGAATCGTTTGGTTTGGGTGTTGCACAAACCATCCCTTCACAGTAGTAAAAAGATAGGAATAATTGTTGAAAGTAAGTGCTATTTAGAGATTTAGTGGTGGGATTAAAAAGAAGGGTCGTTTTGAATTATTAAGAGAAGTAGGGGTAGTTTAAGCATAGTAGGGTTAGATTGACAAAAATGAATGATGATGAATCATTTAGATTGGTTGCTGCAAAAGGCACAGTAGTTAAAAAATAGGGGTACTTGTTGGATGTAAGGGATATTTAGAGAATTATGGATAGGATTAAAAGGAATAGCTGTTTTGAAGTATTAAGAGAAGTAGGGGTAGTTTAAGCATAGTAAGGGTAGATTGACAAATATGAAAGATGATGAATTGTTTGGATTGGTTGTTGCAAAATACAAATCTTCACATTAGTTTAAAAATAGGGCTAATTGTTGGATGTAAGGGCTATTTAGAGAATTAGGGCTAGGATTGAAAAGAAGGGATGTTTTGAAGTATTAAGAGAAGTAGGGGTATTTTAATCATAATAGGGGTAGATAGACAAATATAAAGATGATGAATCTTTTGGATTGGGTTCTGCAAAAACCAACCCTTCACAGTAATAAAAAGATAGGAACAATTGTTGGAAGTAAGGGCAATTTAGAGAATTAAGGGTAGGATTAAAAAGGACTGTTTTGAAGTATTAAGAGAAGTAGGTGTAGTTTAAGCACAGTAGGGGTCGATCGACAAATATGAGAGATGATGAATCGCTTGGAATGGGTGCTGCAAAAACCAACCCTTCACAGAAGTTAAAAAATAGGGTTAATTGTTGGAAGGAACGGATATTTTGAGAATTAGGGGAAGGATTAAAAAGAAGGACTGTTTTGAAGTATTAAGAGAACTAGGTGTAGTTTAAGCAGAGTAGGGGTAGATCGACAAATATGAAAGATGACGAGTCATTTGGATTTGGTGTTGCAAAAACCAACCCTTCATAAAAGTAAAAAAATAGTGGTAATTGTTGGAAGTAAGTTCTATTTGGAGAATTAGGGGTAGGGCGAAAAAGAAGGACTATTTTGAAGTATTAAGAGAAGTATGGGTAGTTTAAGCATAGTAGGGGTAGATTGGAAAATATGAAAGATGATCAATCATTTGGATTTGGAGCTATAAAACCCAACCCTTCTCGTACTTAAAAAATAGGGTTAATTGTTGGAAGGAACGACTATTTAGAGAATTAGGGGTAGGATTAAAAAGAATAGCTTTTTTTGAAGTATTAAGAGAAGTAGGGATAGTTTAAGCGTAGTAGGGGTAGATCGACAAATTTGAAAGACGATGAATTGTTTGGATTGGGTTCTGCTAAAACGAACCCATCATAGTAGTAGAATGATAATTGGTTTACAAAGAAAGAAATGAATAATGCGAAATAAATGAATAAAGGAATACAATAATAAAAGTAGGGGCAGTTAAAAAATAGGGGTAATTTTTGGAAGTAAGGGCTATTTAGATAATTGGGGGTAGGATTAAAAAGAATAGCTGTTTTGAAATTTTAAGAGAAGTAAGGGTAGTTTAAGCATAGTAGGAGTACATCGACAAATATAAAACATGAAGAATGGTTTTGATTGGGTGATGCAAAAACCAACACTTCACAGTAGTTAAAAAATATGGGTAACTGTTGGAAGTTAGGGCTATTTATAGAATTAGGGGTAGAATTAAAAAGAATATCTTATTTGAAGTATTAAGAGAAGTAGGGGTAGTTTAAGCATAGTAGGGGTAGATTGAACAATATGAAAGATGATGAATCATTTAGATTGGGTGTTGTAAAAACTAACCCTTCACAATAGTTAAAAAATAGGGGTAATTGTTGGAAGTAAGGGCTTTAGAGAATTAGGGGTAGGTTTAAAAAGAAGGGATATTTTGAAGTACTAAGAGAAGTAGGGGTTGTTTAAGTATAGCAGGGGTAGATCGACAAATATGAAAGATTATGAATAGTTTGGAATGGGTGCTGCAGAAACCAACCCTTCACAGTAGTAAAAAGATAGGCGTAATTGACGGAAGTAAGTGCTATTTAGAGAATTAGTGGTAGGATTAAAAATAAGGATTGTTTTTAAGTATTAAGAGGAGTAGGGGTAGTTTAAGCATAGTAGGCGTAGATCAACAAATATGAAAGATGATGAATCATTTAAATTAGGTTCTGTAAAAACCAACCCTTACAGTAGTTAAAAAATAGAGGTAATTGTTGGAAGTAAGGGCTATTTAGAGAATTAGGGCTAGGATTAAAAAGAAGAGTTGTTTTGAAGGGCTAAGAGAAATAGGGGTAGTTTAAGGAGGGTAGGTGTTGATCGACAAATATGAAAGATGAAGAATCATTTGGATTGGGTTCTGCAAAAACCACCCTTTCACAGTAGTAAAAAGATAGACGTAATTGTTGGTAGTAAGGGTTATTTAGAGATTTAGGGGTCGGGTTAAAAAGAAGGATTGTTTTGAAGACTTCCCTTAATTCTTTCAAACAACCCTTCTTTTTAATCCTATCCCTAATTCTCTAAATAGCCTTTCCTTCCAACAATTACCCCTATTTTTTAACTTCTGTGATGGGTTGGTTTTTGCAACACCCAGTCCAAACGATATATCATCTTTCATACTTGTCGATATACCCTTATTATGCTTGAACCACCCCTAATTTTTTGAAAACATCAAAATAGTCCTTCTTTTTAATCCTACCCCTATTTCACTAAATAACCCTTCCTTCCAACAACTACCTCTATATTTAACTATTGTAAACGATTGGTTTTTGCAGCACCCAATCCAAACGATTCATCATCTTTCATATTTGTCGATCTACCCCAAGTACGCTTAAACTACCCTTATTTCTCTTAATACTTCAAAATAGCCCTCCTTTTTAATCCAACACCTTATTCTCTAAATAGCCCTTACTTCAAACAATTACCCCTATTTTTTAACTACTATGAAGGGTTGTATTTTGTAGCACCCAATCTAAATGATTCATCATCTTTCGTATTTGTCGATCTACCCTACTATGCATAAACTACCCCTACTTCTCTTAATACTTCAAAACAGTCCTTCTTTTAAATCCTACCCCTAATTCTATAAAAAAAACCTTCCAAAAATTGCCCCTATTTTTTAACTTCTTTGAAGGGTTTGTTTTTGCAGCACCCAATCCATATGATTCATCATCTTTTATATTTGTCGATGTACCCCTACTATGCTTAAACTACCCCTACTTCTCTTAATCCTTCAGAACAGTCCTTCTTAATCCTACCCCTAATTATCTAAATAGCCCTTACTTCAAACAATTAAGCCTATCTTTTTACTACTGTGAAGGGTTGGTTTTTGTAGAACACAATCCAAACGAATCAATTCTTTCATATTTGTCGATCTACCCCTACTATGCTTAAACTTCCCCTACTTCTCTTAATACTTTAAAACAAACCTTCTTTTTAATCGAACCCTTAATTCTCTAAATAGCCCTTACATCCAACAATTACCACTATTTTTTAACTACTGTGAAGGGTTGGTTTTTGCAGCACCCAATCCAAACGATTCATCAGCATTCATTTTTTTTATCTACCCCTACTATGCTTAAACTACCCTACTTCTCTTTATACTTCTAAACAACTATTATTTTTAATCCTACCCCTAATTCTCTAAATAGACCTTACTTCAAACAATTACCCCTATTTTTTAATTACTGTGAAGGGTTTGCTTTTGCAGTACCCAATCCAAAAGATTCAACATCTTTCATATTTGTCGATCTACCCTTACAATACTTAAAATACCCCTACTTCTCTTAACACTTCAAAACGTCCCTTCATTTTGCTTAAACCACACCTACTTCTCTCATAACTACTGTGAAGGGCTGGTTTTTGCAGCACCCAATCCAAATGATTCATCAACTTTCAAATTTTTCGATCTACCCCTACTATGCTTAAAATACCCCTACTTATCTTAATACTTCAAAACTTCCCTTCTTTTTAATCCTATCCCTAATTATCTATATAGCCCTTGCTTCCAACAATTACCCCTATTTTTTAACTACTGTGAAGGGTTGGTTTTTGCAGCAACCAATCAAAATGATTCATCATCTTTCATATTTGCCGATCTACCCCTACTATGCTTAAACTACCCCTACGTCTCTTAATACTTCAAAACAGTCCTTCTTTTTAATCCTACCCTAATTGTCTAAATATCCCTTCCTTCCAAAAATTACCCCTATTTTTTAACAACTTTGAAGGATTGGTTTTTGCCTGACCCAATCCAAATGATTCATCATGTTTCACATTTGTCGATCAACCCCTAGTTCTCTTAATACTTCTGAACAACCCTTCTTTTTAATCCTATCCCTAATTCTCTAAATATCCCTTCAAACAACTACCCCTATTTTTTAACTTTTGTGAAGGGATGTTTTTTGCCGCACCCAATCCAAATGATTCGTCATCTTTCATGTTTGTCGATCTACCCCTACTATGCTTAAACTACCCCTACTTCCCTTAATATTTCAAAACAACCCTTCTTTTTAATCCTACCCATAATTCTCTAAATAGCCCATACTTCCAACAATTTCCCTTATTTTTTAACTATAGTGAAGGTTTGGTTTTTGCAGCACCCGGTCCAAACGATTCATCATCATTCATATTTGTCGATCTACCCCTACTATGCTTAAACTACACATAATTCACTTTATACTTCAAAAAAAAAACCTTTTTTTATCCTACCACTAATTCTATAAATAGCCCTTACTTCCAACAATTACCCCTATTTTTTAAATACTTTGAAGGGTTGGTTTTTGCAGCACACAATCCAAACGATTCATCATCTTTCATATTTGTCCATCTACCCTTCCTATGCTTAAACTACCCCTACTTCTCTTAATACTTCAAAACAGCACTTTTTTTTAAACCTACCCCTAATTCTCTAAATAGCCCTTACTTCCAACAATTACCCGTATTTTTTAACTACTGTGAAGGGTTGGTTTTTGCAGCACCCAATCCAAAAGATTCATCTTCTTTCATATTTGTCGATCTACCCTACTATGCTTAAACTAACCTTACTTCTCTTAGTCCTTTTTAGTCCTACCCCTAACTCTCTAAATAGTCTTTGCTTCCAACATTTACCCCTTTTTTTTAACTATTGTGAAGTGTTCGGTTTTTGCATCACCCAATCCAAATGAATCGTCATCATTCATATTTGTCGATATGCCCACATTATGCTTAAACTACATCTACTTCTCTTAATACTTCAAAACAGCCCCTTACAACAATAAAAAAAATATGGGTAATTGTTGGAAGTAAGGGATATTTAGAAAATTAGAGGTAGGATTAAAAAGAATAGCTATTTTGAAGTATTAAGAGAAGTAGGGGTATATTAGACCAACAAATGGTTCTAACACCCAAATCGTTGTACTTCACGCATAGAATATGAAGAAATAGCTGAAAAATAAGAGAAAAAGAAAGGAAACATGATTTTTATAGTGGTTTGGCATTAATGAGCCTACATCCACTTCATATTTTCTCATTTCATTCGAAGATTACAATTACAATAAATATTGTCTCTCAAGCACTTGAATATAATGAATAATTCTCTCTAAATTCATTGATTTTATTAAGGAAGATGGTGGTTAATCATGGGGAAGTGTTGACTACGGCAGTCATGGATATTAAGATGCCAAAAGTCCCTTGAAAATGCCCTCTGGAGGTGTATTTATAGCTGGAGAAAAGCCCATATGGTGATCTGGTCGTGGTTGGACACATGGTACCCGATTCACGAAAGTAGGAGTGGTCATAGCCTTAAGAATAGGTCAAAATTCATGTGCAAAAGCAGGTTCAGTCCAGGCGGTTCGTGACCATGCTGTCCACCATGAACCGGGTCGTAGTAATGAGGGGCTCCATTAGTTAGGTCGCGGACCATGGGTGTGTCACGTGCGGGTCGTGACGAAGGCGAGCCGAGCAAGGATCACGAGCCGAGGAGGACGAGCCTGTCACCACGAGCCGGTCTCCACAAGCTGGTCCCCATGAGCTGGTCTTCACGAGCTTGTTCAGCATGCGTTTACGGAAATGTGCGTAACTTTCAAACCTTAAGGCCGATTGGGACAAAAGAAAGCTCTACTTAAAGCTGATTCAGAGGGCTACAATTATTCGTTGTTTATAGATCAAATGAGGTAGTTTGATAGGAGTTTTGGGCCAGTTTATACTGATATTGTGATTTTGACCAAACAGCCCTATGTCTTCTGATGATGCTTTCAATGCCGGAGAGTGATGCTATCCCACCACTTCATCCAAGCGATTGCAGATCAATTCATGTTCATATTCAAGTCCTTTCCTTTGGGTCATCTGGTCACAAAGAAGGCTAAATTTTTGCCTCCCAAAGTACATCTTATCGCAGGAGAGATGTTCTTTGAATATGTTGAGCTAAATCTCTCTGGAACTTCATTTATCCTTGAGAAGGCTTTATCCAATCGTTGCATTGCTTCCACGTGAGCTAATCAGGCCAAGTTCTATGGAAGTAGTATTCGAGATGATCAAGTAATTCATTAAACTTCGTCGAATTAGGAGGTCTAATTCATTCATAAAAAAATATGCTCGATCGTTACCTTGTGAGCGTGATTCTACACGTGTAGATCGTTGCCAAACAACGTCATCATTCTACGCGAGTCAGGCGCATTTTCGGTTCAGAGTTTCCTTTAAATATGAGTCAATCCATGAAGTGGCCATCCAAATTATTCAATAGTTAAAGAAACCTCGAGTTTTAATTGATATTTGGATGGTTGGGACAAAGCACATCAGAATCAACATATGAGTTTACCATTTGTACTCAAGTTTGGACTGTCTTGATATCTTTATATTGATCCAGGATCTTAAAATTGCCTTTAATCGTAACAGTAAGGGATCCGAAGACCATGATCACTCCGGATCATGGTCAAAGGAATCCACAACCACTATGGATCGCTTCCCTTCGATGTAACTGCGATTTAAACCTTTGAAGTCACATTTGACCCATAAGCTAGCTTATTTGAACAGGCAGGACACATCCTGCAAAATTCTGAAGATATGGTGCATATGATTTAAATCATGCTCCAAGTCAGGGTCATCATCAATGTCAGCCTACGAATTTTTGCTTGTTCTCTCAGCGCCGTCGGAGGACAAGCGAAGTCAGGGCTTATGCCCGCAGTATTGATGGGGGTTTAGTTGAGTCAATCAGGCATATAACCTTGATGATTTTATACTTCCCATCGTCGAATCTGGCAAGAGTTGTCGGTTCGACAATCATAGTCGACCCAGATCATTCTGTACAATTTCTCAATTTAGCAAAAGTTGGAATTTTATATGCTAATTGTCGAATCACATTTGCTTTGATATAGTCTCTTCTGTTTAGTTGGATAGTGAGGATTGGCTCATCGAGCGTCAGCGAATTTAGTTACTCCTATCGGATCTGTTGCGGAGTTATGTAAGCTTGTTAAATACGAGTGATTAATTTCATTATGAAGTTAGTTGGGCCCCTCCGTTTATGCTTCAGCATAGTCAGAAATGGTCATCACAGTCTGATTGAGCCTCTTTCTCATGCTCGGTTCAATTGAACTTGACAAACAAGATCATGGACTCGATAAGTGATATAGATTCTCTTTGGAACTTCACATCCTTATCATTCTTTTCTAGAGACTTTCCTTTATCCTTATCATTTCAGGAATCGGAAGGTGCTCCATTCTTTAGTCGGGAAAGCATCAAAATCGTCCACCTTGACATTAATACCTTCTAGTCATAGAAGTATGTCCACCTCATGGATGAATTTTCCAAAGCTTATGAGAAAATCTCATTATAGGGAAAATTTAAAGATTGGGGGAATAACATGGGATCCTGGTGTCCTATGGGAAAGAGATGTAGTCGTCATTATCCACATCATCCTGAGAAGTGCCACCAAGAGGTTGTTGCATATTTCCAAGATCGATACATGTGGCCCAAGCATTAAATCTGAGATTACAAAGGGGGTCTATGCTGATCTCTTGTTTCCGCATCAATATTGCCCTCGACTCGTGGTCGAGTCATTCTACCAGACCGGGTTCCTGTTCTTCGAATCATTGCGTTCTTTCTTGGAGCTGATTGTGGGATGCCGCTCGAGTTTCCATTCAAGTTGGAGCTAAAGCTGGTTGTGCATGACCTGAGTTTGTTGCAATTCTTGCATTCTCATCTAGGATGTTGCAGGTAGCTGTTCCACTGCCCATGTTTCCATCTGCGCCATTCTGAATCGAAGCCGCATGCTGCATGCCTGCTGATTGGTTCATGTTCAACCCGAGTTGATGGTTGCTCTCTGACTGTGCCAAGTTTGTCACTGCTTGAACTTCAATTTTAACATTTCAAGCAAATCGATGAGTGTTGCTCGGCCTTCCGATTCAGCACTAGTGCTCTCAGTGTGAACTCTTAAAATAGGTAATGGTCGGCCATGGGCTTCTTGGTTCCATAAGAGCAGTAGCCGTCAATCAGGCTTTTGTCATTAAATTTTAAATATAAGCATCGAGTAGTTGAACTATGCTGGTAGAGGCTCGTATTCCGTGCCCCCATCCTCGTGGGTTTGTTCTGAGTAGTGGACTTCGAATCCACATCTTTCATACTCCCTCTTTGCATCATGAATCAGAGTTGGGTGAAAATCGATTTGTTGGTACGCAACCCGTGCCAATCTCTTGTCTCATATCCAGGTTCTGAGGATCGGCATCAGACGGCAAAATGTCGGACTCTGATCTTCCCGAGTGTTGATGCTTTCCCCTGAATCAAGGGAAGGGTCGGAGACAGGGTGGCTGTGTCACACCTAGTCATTGCATGGGATATGTCCTGCCTCATCTGAACTTTCCGGTTTGGAAATAGGTTAGGACTAGAAAATGGAAGTTCTCTCTACATCCGCTTCATGGTCCTCAAGTGGCCTGTCATGATCACAAAGTAAGTTAAGTACAAGAAAATAAACTATGCCATTTGTGAGTAATTTTAATAGTCGTGCCTAGGATAGGTGGAGGTCGGATCACATACTTTTCGAATTTAGATGAAGGATGGTATGTTCTGGATAGCCCGAGAAATCTTCAATTCATAAAAATCCTCAATGTCACGATCGCATCGGATCGTATTAAGGGCAGGTAGAAATCCAAGAATCCCAGGGCTTCACTGGGTCCTTCCCAATCGTGAGTGTTAAGTCGCATAATATGTCATTGAATAATTCACTCTCAAGACCGCTTTTGGGTTGCTGCATTAATTCACGGTGAAGACCCGCAACTTCCCCGTTAAGGAAAGCGTCGGATAGTTCGAGAACAAGCCACAACAGAACGCATACAAAAGAACATTTCACTGTATATTACAACAATGCATCAGATTACAAGAATATACAGAGTATAAATGAATATTACACAGAAATATCAGAGATTTAAATTACATTTAAATACATCGCAGCGGAAAATAATACAATACACAACTAGAAGAGATACACGGATACAAAGCTTTCCGGATATCGTTCCAGCTGTAAACCAGGATCCTGTGAATTTAAATCTGCAAAACCAAAACTACTAGCTGCCCGTGTCGAAAATAGGGGCACCCAGAGTTTAGGTTAAAACAATAAACTCCAGGTCAGTCATGTGACTGGTGTGAGAACTAAAACAGTTGTTCTTCTTTATTTTAAAAGTTAGGTAAATCAAGGGACCACGCCGTATAACACGGAACGGGTTTCCTCCCAAGAATAGCAGTGCATAAAACAAACAGCGCAATGCTAAATAAAGAAAAATGAAGCTGTTATAAGACCCAGGTCCCATCACACAATGCAACGCAGCCGAGGATAGTGTTTTCCCTTATAACAGCCAAAGAATGCTTGATACGTTTGAAACAAATCATTTGATACTATAATAAGTGCATAGTGTATAAAACAACTTCAAATCATAAGTATCAATTATAGGCGGCATAAGTGCCCCATCCCACTATGTCGCCATACTAGGCTCTACAAATAAAACCGCAAATGTCACGTATTTGGAAATTGGATTTCCGTCTATGAACCGAGGCAAAAGATAGTCCTCTACCGATTCGAGACAATCTAGCCCATGTCTCAGGTCCCAGACTCAGGTGGGCCTTGGATCGTCAGGGCCGGTCCACCGATGTGGATTATTATGCCTGAACAATACGTCTCTCCGCCCTATGGGGCGTAAATGAGCCAACAAATGACTCCATCGGACCCGGATCGTCCGATCAAACCGAGGCGCCTCTCAACAGCAACAACAACATAAGTCAAACTCGTCAGGGCGTGTAAAACCACTGACGCCACTTCTAGCTAGAAAGAAACGCAAGTCCTCCCTGAGGTCCGTCTCCCGTTTTTGGTTCATACCGGGTGTGAAACTCGCGAATCAAACGTTACACAAAGCTACGCCACAAAGGCCTTGCTTTGATCATCACCACAAGACTTTGCTTTTCAACAGAAGCCTCGATCAATTGCCACTTAGGCATGCCACACAGGCAATTCACTCCATGCGTTTGATACCCATCAATATATAACCCCTGAGCTCGTACGTCTCAGAGAAGGGCGTTAAGCAAGAGAATAAATTCTCCGCCTCCAAACAGATATATATTTAATAGAAATCAATCACACAGACTAAAATCCAATGTCAGACACACAGTCCATTTACAAGTCCGTTCTGGGTCTGAACGAAACCGGAGGCACCTAGTACCCCGCATATCCATCGATCTCCAAGTATGTCTGGACGATCACCAACTGTTTCCATCTTCTTGGGTGTACCGCCCAATCAAGATCATCAGTAATTATCCAAACGACGTGAAGACTTCCGGTCTTCGACCACCGTCTTCATCTTCGACTTATCGTCGTATCAGTTATTCAGAATGGGATAAACCCGGTCTTCCCGAATAACTCGCGTATATTTTAAATAAGTGTTACACAAACACAACATATGCCTCATTCCAATTCATCAGTCACTAACCGTAAATTAATCAAGAGAATAATTCCCCATATATTAACCCCGAAGGCCGAAACCAACATCAGATCAATATCCAGAAAACCATTCTGCTTGGCTAACCGACAGTTAGTTTCTAAATTTCACATTCATAGGGAAAGGTTCCCATTAAATTTATCCAAGATAAATTCCTTGAATTTATTCCCTAATCTTCTTTTGAATTTCGATTCAACTAGTCGGGATTAACGAAACTTACCGAAGTAATCATTTGTTTTAATTTCCCAATCCCAACCTATTTATCCCATGAAGTAAAACTGGTAATACTTCATATCTAACACCACAGTGTTATCGGTAAATTCAATTACCATTTCACGTTCAAATCTAATTAAAGATTTAACTATCGCCTGGAGTAAAACTGGTGATACTACATTCTCGATTATTTCAATCTAATTAAAGATTCATTAAAACTCCACTTAGTTTTAATCGTTAACTGGGTTAAAGAATCAGTGTCATTTAAAACACGGTTCACGATAAACCCAAAGTCACATTCCATTAATTATCGGGTTAAAGAACAAGTGTTATTTAAAACACTGTCCACGATAAACCAAAAAATCAATATCGATTCAATTCCAATTAAATGTTATTTAATTGGTACAACTTCATTAAATCTAAATAAAAGATTTAATCTTTTCTCAACTGGGTTCAAGAACAGTGTTGGTGAAGACACCATTCACGACAAACCCAAATCACATTTGATATTCAATATAAGGCTCTGAATAGAAAATATATCGGCTTATATTCAATATCAAATTCTACGATTAACAAATGTCATATTGGAAATAACGATATAAATATATGTCTTTCAAATTTCCATAACAACATCTGTATAATCACGAATTCCAACATCGAAATATTCCGAAGACAATTTCGATTCAAATCCACTCTAATGCAATCATTGGAAATTCTGGTTATTTTTAAAACTCTTTTTAAATTCAATTTATTTATTTAAAAATAAATAGAATTATATTTCTAGTTCAAAACTAGTTCATTTAGATAAAAATCTATTTTTATCTTTTCAAATATGGAGTTTTTCATCCCAAATCTTCACAAATCATTTCTTATGATTTTACACAAATTATTGCTATTTTTAATAATTTTATCAAGGTCCGTACAGTCGATTTCCATCAACGGCCATCGAACTGCACTTATAGCGACCTTTTTCGAATTTGATTTGGACGTATCTCCAAATCCAACCGTTAGATTTCTAATTTCTAATATTCTTTAGAAAGCTCTTTTCGATACGAACCCAACGGTTCCGGTTTCAGGAGAATCCGACGGTCGGATCTCCCGTAATGTTCGTTTGAAATAAATGGTCGAAATTTACGAACTGCCGCGGCGCGGCGCGTTCTATTCAGGCCATTATATTATATATATAATATATTTCGTCGATTTCAATTTAAAACGAATTATATAAATAGTTTTAAATTCGTTTCAAAAGCAATTTCAACTTCCGTTTCAATTCAAATTAAAATTGAATTCTTCTTTATAAATTCGTTTTAAAATTCATTTCTATTCAATTCAAAATTCAATTCGCTTTCAATTCAATTTGAATTCGTTTTCAATCCATTTCGAAGTCGTTTTCAATTCATTTCATTTCGAAATCGTTTTCAATTCAATTCATTTCGAAGTCGTTTTCAATTCAATTCATTTCGAAATCGTTTTCAATTCAATTCATTTCGAAGTCGTTTTCAATTCAATTCATTTCGAAATCGTTTTAAAATCGATATAAATATCGTTCACGTCGAAATGGCGTCAATCTAATCAACACGACTTCATATATTGCTTTATTTTCAAATATTCTATTTCAAATATTTCATTTTCAAAATAGTTGTTATTATCAAAATATTTCGTTCAACACATGACCAATCTCAATGGATGAGTACTGTCAACACATGAACCTTTATTTTATATTATTATTTATTTTCTAAATTGGAATGAGGCCCAATCAATTACCATATAAAGTTAATTATATGGATTTTCATACAACACATGTATATCATAGCATTGAAAAATAATCAACCATCAACCAAAGTGCACTACACTGTATAAGCATCCAATATAGATATTCAACGCTTATAACAGCCTGTCAATCAATCGATCGACATATTTAATCAATCAGGATGAGTGAACTTCAAATTTCATCCCAACACCCGTGTGGGGTTTCAAGCAATCAAACACAGATTTTATTTGTGCAGTTGGGCGATGTGTAAAATTTATCGACCCAATCAATCATCCAAATTAGTGTATATAAACAAATCGGCCGATTTGTTTATAAATATTCATTTATTCATATTCACGTTAAAAAACTATATTTTTAACGATAAAACATTTTATTCCAACACATGAATTTCTATTATTCATTTACACAATAAAATGATATTTTTATTTTCTAACATATTTTAGAAAATTTCGGCGGCATAATGGCACGATACTAGAAACGGGACGAGGCCTAGCCTTATCCCCGGTCTAGTGAAGGCCCACGTCATTCACACATCAATCATATTCACCAAACAACCAAATTCAAATCAAATCATCAAACTAATCTATGCAACCAAACAAACAAGTCCATGGTCTGTGGACGATTGTGTCGGGTGCTACTAAGCACCGTCTGCATCCTAGTATATATATATATATATATATATATATATATATATAACTAGAAATGAAATTGAAGAGTGAGAAATTCTCACAAATAGCTATCCAATCTTCGCAACACTTCATTTGCAGAAACCTTCATCGTTATCGCCTCTTTGTCAACTTCGTTGCCCGCTTTCACTACCTATGTAAAAATCGAATTTTTACTTCGCTATTCAATATATAAAAATCGAATTTTTATTTCGAAGTTCAATATATAAAAATCATATTTTTCTACAAATAAAAATCCTATCTTTTCTGCAAATCAACTATATAAAAATACGATCTTCTCACATTTCAAAATACGACCTTCTCACCTTTTAAAGTTCTAATCTTTTTCCATTTAAAATTCAAATCTTTTTCTATTTAAAATCTTAAAATAAAATCAGTTTTTAAACTCTATAAAAATCAGTTTTTAAACTCTATAAAAATCAGTTTTCCCATAACAATAAAAATCATTTCCTTTCGTTGTTAAAAATCAAAACTTTATGCGAATAAGAAATATGAATTTCATACGAATAAAAATATAAACTTCCTTATGAATAAAAATATAAACTTTCTTTTCTTCATTAAAAATCAGTTCTTTTTAATGCTATAATATATATGAAAACCAATTTTTATTATTTTTAACTAATTTAATTGAACAAATAAAAATAAAGAGAAAATAAAATAAAACTTACAGCTTATTTCGCTTTTTCCTAGGGGGAAGATTTCAGTCGTTCGAGATTGTCGGAGGGAGCCTTCAGGCGCAGGCATCGGTCGTTGGTGACGGCAGGGGGGCGGCTAGGTCAGAGGGCGTCGGGTTTTGCTAGGGCGTGGGTCTTTTGGGGTGGTTCTGGTCAGAGAAGAAGGGCGAGATAGGGGGGTCGGAGGCGGAGGAAGATGGCCAAGGGGGCCTCGCGCGCCGGCGACAGCGCCTAGGAAGGAGGAGCGTGGAAATCGCCTCGGGGGGCGCGACTTTGTTTTTTTTTTCCAATTCGATTTTGATTCGGTCAACGAGGGGGAGGCTGAGTGTATAGGAAGAGAGAGATATTTTATTTTTTTAATTTATTTAATTTTTTTAAATTTCAAAAAGCAACTTTTATTTTCGAACTCGAAATCGAACCCACCGCCTGTTGTCCATAGCTAATTACCCCCATTCCGAACGCAATGGGATATGTATCGCAAGCTGATTCGGCTGTTACAATCAGTTTCCGTTAAATTTACATTTAAATCACTATATTGAATTTTAAACGTACATTTCAAATTACCGGGGTCACATACTAACTCTATAAATTCCATAAAAATATTTTCTAGCTTCGTATTGGCGATACGGTCCTAACAAAACTAATTTCGACGAATTCTGAGACCGTTGGAAAAATGGCCAATTTCCAGTCGATTAAAATCAACTGAAACTGGTCAAACGCGTTTTCCTTTGCCATGCTCACATATTGAATCGAAAAATTATGAAATTTGAAACCTAGCAATAATTTGACACTGCGGATCCAACAAAACTGGTTTCGTCGAAATCCGAGGTCGCTTGCAAAATGTCCATTTTTAAGGGCCTGAATTCCATAGCGACTATTCAGAATTTTCAACTGGACATATCTTTTGATTCCCGCTATGAAATCTCGATTTCCCAGATTCGTTGGAAAGATACTATCAATTAGATCCTATGATTTTTGGTTTCACTAAAATCCGGATTGTTTTGCACCCGGTACATTCAATTGAAGTTTGAAATCGAATTATCGAACTACCGCGCCATTTTCAATTCTTTTTATAATTATATATAATTATTTATATTCTAACAACGACGCGTATAATATATACGTTCTAATATATTCAAAATAAAATTTCTCATTGATATTATTTAAAATAATTCATTTTAAATAATCAAAATTCGCAAAAATTGCCAAAATAAAAATTTTAAACTGGCCCAGATTTTCGGGTTGTTACAATCTCCCCCACTTAAAACTTTTCGTCCCCAAAAAGGAACAAAGTCGAAAGTGGTTTGATTAATCAGCCCTACTTTCGATCTGGCTTCCATTCTCCAACCTTTCAGTTTCTGAGAATTTTCAAATTTTCAAAAATTTGGCTAACACCCTAAATTTTCGAAAAATTTCGCCATAACCTCCCCTGCACCGGGAGCATCGGGGAATTTCAAATAGCTTCCCCGGTCCTTCAGATCTCAAAAAGAAAAAGAAAAAGCCAAGCGGCTAGCCAATAGGCTCATAAAATCATCATCACCAAAACAAAACAGTAAATTATGTAGTAAACATGTACCTATTTGTCGGGCAAACAAATTTTATTCTCTGGCTCTAGCCTCCTTGCTATGACCTGTTCAATGATATATATGCATATGGAAGCAAATGCAACCAATTTAAATACGATTCAATATTTGATGCAATTAGGCGTAATGGCTCAAAATTAGCAAACGAATAAACAAACAACACAAACATCAATCAATTAGTGAATTAGAGTTTCAAATTCATAATTTTGATACATATACAAAAATCATGTTTTTGATGCCAATTCACAACAATGTATTCTAGCTATATATAAGTTTTGGTTCTCACACCAGCCTAATGGAAATATATAGAAAATCACACCTTCGAAACACGAACATAAATACTGATGATGTCATGACAATCATCAGTACCATCTCCGGGCGACTAGAATGTGATTCCATATCTATCCAGTATATTAAAACTTTGAATATACGTTTGCAAGGCGTATATGCAAATTCTTTATATACTGATTTGTCCAAAATCAATATAAACAAATAATCAAATACGAATAGTTGATTTACACTTTCAAAACAAAAATGTTTTCATTTGAAAAATATACTCTTCACACCCGTTCTAGGATACTACTGATCCTATCTCTAACGAGTCATTCTAATTGGATATTACTAATCCAATATCTGATGAATTCCTTCGTATGGTTCTAATGTGTCTTGTTCTCTGAGCTTGGTAAACCAAAGCTCTGATACCAACTGTGAAGACCCGCAACTTCCCCGTTAAGGAAAGCGTCGGATAGTTCGAGAACAGGCCACAACAGAACACATACAAAAGAACATTTCACTGTATATTACAACAATGCATCAGATTACAAGAATATACAGAGTATAAATGAATATTACATAGAAATATCAGAGATTTAAATTACATTTAAATACATCGCAGCGGAAAATAATACAATACACAACTAGAAGAGATACACGGATACAAAGCTTTCCGGATATCGTTCCAGCTGTAAACCAGGATCCTGTGAATATAAATCTGCAAAACCAAAACTACTAGCTGCCCGTGTCGAAAATAGGGGCACCCAGAGTTTAGGTTAGAACAATAAACTCCAGGTCAGTCATGTGACTGGTGTGAGAACTAAAACAGTTGTTCTTCTTTATTTTAAAAGTTAGGTAAATCAAGGGACCACGCCGTATAACACGGAACGGGTTTCCTCCCAAGAATACCAGAGCATAAAACAAACAGCGCAATGCTAAATAAAGAAAAATGAAGCTGTTATAAGACCCAGGTCCCATCACACAATGCAACGCAGCCGAGGATAGGGTTTTCCCTTATAACAGCCAAAGAATGCTTGATACGTTTGAAACAAATCATTTGATACTATAATAAGTGCATAGTGTATAAAACAACTTCAAATCATAAGTATCAATTATAGGCGGCATAAGTGCCCCATCCCACTATGTCGCCATACTAGGCTCTACAAATAAAACCGCAAATGTCAAGTATTTGGAAATTGGATTTTCGTCTATGAACCGAGGCAAAAGATAGTCCTCTACTGATTAGAGACAATCTAGCCCATGTCTCAGGTCCCAGACTCAGGTGGGCCTTGGATCGTCAGGGCCGGTCCACCGATGTGGATTATTATGCCTGAACAATACGTCTCTCCGCCCTATGGGGCGTAAATGAGCCAACAAATGACTCCATCGGACCCGGATCGTCCGATCAAACCGAGGCGCCTCGCAACAGCAACAACAACATAAGTCAAACTCGTCAGGGCGTGTAAAACCACTGACGCCACTTCTAGCTAGAAAGAAACGCAAGTCCTTCCTGAGGTCCGTCTCCCGTTTTTGGTTCATACCGGGTGTGAAACTCGCGAATCAAACGTTACACAAAGCTACGCCACAAAGGCCTTGCTTTGATCATCACCACAAGACTTTGCTTTTCAACAGAAGCCTCGATCAATTGCCACTTAGGCCTGCCACACAGGCAATTCACTCCATGAGTTTGATACCAATCAACATATAACCCCTGAGATCGTACGTCTCAGAGAAGGGCGTTAAGCAAGAGAATAAATTCTCCGCCGCCAAACAGATATATATTTAATAGAAATCAATCACACAGACTAAAATCCAATGTCAGACACACAGTCCATTTACAAGTCCGTTCTGGGTCTGAACGAAACCGGAGGCACCTAGTACCCCGCATATCCATCGATCTCCAAGTACGTCTGGACGATCACCAACTGTTTCCATCTTCTTGGGTGTACAGCCCAATCAAGATCATCAGTAATTATCCAAACGACGTGAAGACTTCCGGTCTTCGACCACCGTCTTCATCTTCGACTTATCGTCGTATCAGTTATTCAGAATGGGATAAACCCGGTCTTCCCGAATAACTCGCGTATATTTTAAATAAGTGTTACACAAACACAACATACGCCTCATTCCAATTCATCAGTCACTAACCGTAAATTAATCAAGAGAATAATTCCCCAAATATTAACCCCGAAGGCCGAAACCAACATCAGATCAATATCCAGAAAACCATTCTGCTTGGCTAACCGACAGTTAGTTTCTAAATTTCACATTCATAGGGAAAGGTTCCCATTAAATTTATCCAAGATAAATTCCTTGAATTTATTCTCTAATCTTCTTTTGAATTTCGATTCAACTAGTCGGGATTAACGAAACTTACCGAAGTAATCATTTGTTTTAATTTCCCAATCCCAACCTATTTATCCCATGAAGTAAAACTGGTAATACTTCATATCTAACACCACAGTGTTATTGGTAAATTCAATTACCATTTCACGTTCAAATCTAATTAAAGATTTAACTATCGCCTGGAGTAAAACTGGTGATACTCCATTCTCGATTATTTCAATCTAATTAAAGATTCATTAAAACTCCACTTAGTTTTAATCGTTAACTGGGTTAAAGAATCAGTGTCATTTAAAACACGGTTCACGATAAACCCAAAGTCACATTCCATTAATTATCGGGTTAAAGAACAAGTGTTATTTAAAACACTGTCCACGATAAACCCAAAAATCAATATCGATTCAATTCCAATTAAATGTTATTTAATTGGTACAACTTCATTAAATCTAAATAAAAGATTTAATCTTTTCTCAACTGGGTTCAAGAACAGTGTTGGTGAAGGCACCATTCACGACAAACCCAAATCACATTTGATATTCAATATAAGGCTCTGAATAGAAAATATATCGTCTTATATTCAATATCAAATTCTACGATTAACAAATGTCATATTGGAAATAACGATATAAATATATGTCTTTCAAATTTCCATAACAACATCTGTATAATCACGAATTCCAACATCGAAATATTCCGAAGACAATTTCGATTCAAATCCACTCCAATGCAATCATTGGAAATTCTGGTTATTTTTAAAATCCTTTTTAAATTCAATTTATTTATTTAAAAATAAATAGAATTGTATTTCTAGTTCAAAACTAGTTCATTTAGATAAAAATCTATTTTTATCTTTTCAAATATGGAGTTTTTCATCCCAAATCTTCACAAATCATTTCTTATGATTTTACACAAATTATTGCTATTTTTAATAATTTTATCAAGGTCCGTACAGTCGATTTCCATCAACGGCCATCGAACTGCACTTACAGCGACCTTTTTCGAATTTGATTTGGACGTATCTCCAAATCCAACCGTTAGATTTCTAATTTCTAATATTCTTTAGAAAGCTCTTTTTGATACGAACCCAACGGTTCCGGTTTCAGGAGAATCCGACGGTCGGATCTCCCGTAATGTTCGTTTGAAATAAATGGTCGAAATTTACGAACTGCCGCAGCGCGGCGCGTTCTATTCAGGCCGTTATATTATATATATAATATATATATAATATATTTCATCGATTTCAATTTAAAACGAATTATATAAATAGTTTTAAATTCGTTTCAAAAGCAATTTCAACTTCCGTTTCAATTCAAATTAAAATTGAATTCTTCTTTATAAATTCGTTTTAAAATTCATTTCTATTCAATTCAAAATTCAATTCGCTTTCAATTCAATTTGAATTCGTTTTCAATTCATTTCGAAGTGGTTTTCAATTCATTTCATTTCGAAATCGTTTTCAATTCAATTCATTTCGAAGTCGTTTTCAATTCAATTCATTTCGAAATCGTTTTCAATTCAATTCATTTCGAAATCGTTTTCAATTCAATTCATTTCGAAGTCATTTTCAATTCAATTCATTTCGAAATCGTTTTAAAATCGATATAAATATCGTTCACGTCGAAATGGCGTCAATCTAATCAACACGGCTTCATATATTCCTTTATTTTCAAATATTCTATTTCAAATATTTCATTTTCAAAATAGATGTTATTATCAAAATATTTCGTTCAACACATGACCAATCTCAATGGATGAGTACTGTCAACACATGAACCTTTATTTTATATTATTATTTATTTTCTAAATTGGAATGAGGCCCAATCAATTACCATATAAAGTTAATTATATGGATTTTCATACAACACATGTATATCATAGCATTGAAAAATAATCAACCATCAACCAAAGTGCACTACACTGTATAAGCATCCAATATAGATATTCAACGCTTATAACAGCCTGTCAATCAATCGATCGACATATTTAATCAATCAGGATGAGTGAACTTCAAATTTCATCCCAACACCCGTGTGGGGTTTCAAGCAATCAAACACAGATTTTATTTGTGCAGTTGGGCGATGTGTAAAATTTATCGACCCAATCAATCATCCAAATTAGTGTATATAAACAAATCGGCCGATTTGTTTATAAATATTCATTTATTCATATTCACGTTAAAAAACTATATTTTTAACGATAAAACATTTTATTCCAACACATGAATTTCTATTATTCATTTACACAATAAAATGATATTTTTATTTTCTAACATATTTTAGAAAATTTCGGCAGCATAACGGCACGATACTAGAAACGGGACGAGGCCTAGCCTTATCCCCGGTCTAGTGAAGGCCCACGCCATTCACACATCAATCATATTCACCAAACAACCAAATTCAAATCAAATCATCAAACTAATCTATGCAACCAAACAAACAAGTCCATGGTCTGTGGACGATTGTGTCGGGTGCTACTAAGCACCGTCTGCATCCTAGTATATATATATAACTAGAAATGAAATTGAAGAGTGAGAAATTCTCACCAATAGCTATCCAATCTTCGCAACACTTCATTTGCAGAAACCTTCATCGTTATCGCCTCTTTGTCAAATTCGTTGCCCGCTTTCACTACCTATGTAAAAATCGAATTTTTACTTCGCTATTCAATATATAAAAATCGAATTTTTATTTCGAAGTTCAATATATAAAAATCATATTTTTCTACAAATAAAAATCCTATCTTTTCTGCAAATCAACTATATAAAAATACGATCTTCTCACATTTCAAAATACGACCTTCTCACCTTTTAAAGTTCTAATCTTTTTCCATTTAAAATTCAAATCTTTTTCTATTTAAAATCTTAAAATAAAATCAGTTTTTAAACTCTATAAAAATCAGTTTTTAAACTCTATAAAAATCAGTTTTTAAACTCTATAAAAATCAGTTTTCCCATAACAATAAAAATCATTTCCTTTCGTTGTTAAAAATCAAAACTTTATGCGAATAAGAAATATGAATTTCATACGAATAAAAATATAAAATTCCTTATGAATAAAAATATAAACTTCCTTATGAATAAAAATATAAACTTTCTTTTCTTCATTAAAAATCAGTTCTTTTTAATGCTATAATATATATATGAAAATCGATTTTTACTATTTTTAACTAATTTAATTGAACAAATAAAAATAAAGAGAAAATAAAATAAAACTTACAGCTTATTTCGCTTTTTCCTAAGGGGAAGATTTCAGTCGTTCGAGATTGTCGAAGGGAGCCTTCAGGCGGCGGCATCGGTCGTTGGTGACGGCAGGGGGCGGCTAGGTCAGAGGGCATCGGGTTTTGCTAGGGCGTGGGTCTTTTGGGGTGGTTCTGGTCAGAGAAGAAGGGCGAGATAGGGGGGGTCGGAGGCGGAGGAAGATGGCCAAGGGGGCCTCGCGCGCCGGCGACAGCGCCTTGGAAGGAGGAGCGTGGAAATCGCCTCGGGGGGTGCGACTTTGTTTTTTTTCCAATTCGATTTTGATTCGGTCAACGAGGGGGAGGCTGAGTGTATAGGAAGAGAGAGATATTTTATTTTTTTAATTTATTTAATTTTTTTAAATTTCAAAAAGCAACTTTTATTTTCGAACTCGAAATCGAACCCACCGCCTGTTGTCCATAGCTAATTACCTCCATTCCGAACGCAATGGGATATGTATCGCAAGCTGATTCGGCTGTTACAATCAGTATCCGTTAAATTTACATTTAAATCACTATATTGAATTTTAAACGTACATTTCAAATTACCGGGGTCACATACTAACTCTATAAATTCCATAAAAATATTTTCTAGCTTCGTATTGGCGATACGGTCCTAACAAAACTAATTTCGACGAATTCTGAGACCGTTGGAAAAATGGCCAATTTCCAGTCGATTAAAATCAACTGAAACTGGTCAAACGCGTTTTCCTTTGCCACGCTCACATATTGAATCGAAAAATTATGAAATTTGAAACCTAGCAATAATTTGACACTGCGGATCCAACAAAACTGGTTTCGTCGAAATCCGAGGTCGCTTGCAAAATGTCCATTTTTAAGGGCCTGAATTCCATAGCGACTATTCAGAATTTTCAACTGGACATATCTTTTGATTCCCGCTATGAAATCTCGATTTCCCAGATTCGTTGGAAAGATACTATCAATTAGATCCTATGATTTTTGGTTTCACTAAAATCCGGATTGTTTTGCACCCGGTACATACAATTGAAGTTTGAAATCGAATTATCGAACTACCGCGCCATTTTCAATTCTTTTTATAATTATATATAATTATTTATATTCTAACGACGACGCGTATAATATATACATTCTAATATATTCAAAATAAAATTTCTCGTCGATATTATTTAAAATAATTCATTTTAAATAATCAAAATTCGCTAAAATTGCCAAAATAAAAATTTTAAACTGGCCCAGATTTTCGGGTTGTTACATTCACGTAGGAATCATATCATTCAGCATCAATGTCATCCTTCTGGACGCGCCCCTTAGTTTCTTTTCCATTGGCCAGCCGTCATTGCTGCGAGTTCGGTCCTCGCATTCCTGACTAGTTAACCTTTGTAAATCTGCATTCAGTAAATTAAATTTTGTTTCTTTTGCACCGCTATGTACCTGCGAATTTTTCATGCTTAGTCAAACATTTAAACAATCGAATCATAAATAAGTCATGAATGAAATTGAATCTTAAGTTATCGGTGCAGGCATAACATATAAATTCTATAGCATGTTATTTTGTTGTGTTCCAAGTAGTATGTGTATGTATGCCCCAATCAATCATTGACGTTATGCCTGGTCAATGCTTGTTGAGGATTGATTAGGATCGGCACTGCATTGCCCTCTATGTCCGGACACGAAGCGTTCGGGTTCAGCATTCAATCTTGCCCCCGATACTATAGCGGGGTAGGAGTTATTTAATGGAATTTAGTCAATATGCCTTTATAATCTCCTGTCATATGCCCAGGATAGAGTTCGAACTCAGCTTTCAGTCTGCTCCCCGATCCTTCAGCAGGGTAGGAGTTCTTTTGTGGTGCTAAGTCTCTAGCGCCTTTATACTCTATTGTCGTATGTCAAGGGTAGAGTATTGTCGATGAGGTCGTTAATCATGGTGCACCATCACGCCTCATGGACGTTATCTTCTCGTCCTTTATACTCTCTCTTGGATCATGAGAGTTAGAGTGGTTCAGGCAAACAGTCATATCATTCGTCACGGCGTTCCTTCTGCACTCTAGCTCAAAGAGTGGGATTCTGCCGTTTTGGGTGTCGTTCTCGAGATCGATTCTGATCCATACATTAAGCTTCACTCCATTGGATGGAGTTTTTCGGGCAAGCGGTCGGATCACACTCGCCGAGACGCTACCTCATAATCTCTGGTTCATGAGTACAGGCGGCTGTTTGGAATAATCAAGTCTCTCTCATCCCATAAACTCATGGGTTGAAGTTTGGTCGGACGTCATGATATCATCCTCTATACTTTCTCTCAAATCATGAGAGTTGGAGTCATAGATCGAGTGGTTTTGAATCATGGTGAGCCCATCACACTCGTCCTAAATTTATGCTTATATCCAAGCTCTGAGGATTAGAGTCGGTTGGACAAATAATCGAAAGACGTCTGCCAAAGCCTTGCGTTCCGCCGATCGATCTATTGGAGTAGTGGTTGGCACCAATCTTTGGGTAACTGCATCATATATATCGCAAGAATTAGTCATGTCAATATCTCGACAATCATGTAAAATTAAATTGCATGGTTGAAAAGTAAGCATATAAAGGGGCAGTTCTGCCTCCTTTATCGGGATTCATGTAATCTGGTGGCATCGCGGATAGGATCAAGGCAAATAGACGGTCACCCCTGCCTATCTGGAGTGGGACTTCGACTTTGCAATTCGATGATTATGTACAATTGTCTTGTTGTCTGCAACGTTTGAGCTAGGGATTGGACGGTCATTCCGGATCTGCTTGGAGCTATACAACTCTCTTTAGATGGAGGGCGTGGCTTTGTAGACGAGTAGTTCGGTCGAGCTCGTTATGGTTCAGTTCCATAACTCCATATGCGGGTGTTAGAAATCTGACTGTTTTCAAATTCGGGGCACATGTTCATTATATGTCCATTTTGCTTCGCCCTATCTCTGCCAATGAAGGGTGGCCAAAGTCTTTTAGCCAATGAAGGATATCTTTTCAAACTATCATGGGGCGGAAGTCCCTAGGATGAATAGACCTTGATCATGGTATTGAGATGACAAAGGTGGTTAGGTAGGTACTGTAAGCAAATGATGAAGTTACATCTCCTTTAAGTCGCCTTTTTCCCCCATGTTGAGTGTAAGGATAGAGTGCCAGGAAGTCATGACCGTATCGCTAATGGTATGACATTTTTGCATTGGTGTTAGGTTGGAAATTGGCATGAGATCAATGGATTCATGCTTATAGAAATTTTTGCACTTTCCATGCTAGGAAATAGGATATTATTGTTGGTGGGATAGTCATATCTCATAAATTTGCTGATATACCCTCGATCCCATATCGAAGACAAGGGTTGGTGCACCGACAATCAATCAGCATTCATGCGTAAGCATTCTAAACCTTCAACTTTCTAACTTTAAGGCAAGACTAAGGAAATCGTCTAGGAAAACTCTTGATGTATCAGCTTTGAATTAGATGATGCAATCTCGAGCGATTCATGCTCAAATTTGAAGTTGCCCCCAGCGTCCGGGGAGTGAGTCACTTGGCAAATAATTGATGAAAAGTTTAGAAGCGTGAGCCTTCACTTTCTAGCTTCAAAACGTCGTTCAACAGAAGTTTCATTCATCTACATCTCTCATCTAACGGGTGGTTGATTAGTGATTTGGTCGAATAATTCAGGGCGGTGAATTCAGCAATTGCACTTGTTAGTGTCTGTTTTGGGACAACCTTCCAAGAAAAATAGGCAATGTCGACTTGCATGTCAAATCTCGAGGCATAAAGAACGATGGCACGCCTTTTAATTCACCTTGCTAGATGTATTATGTTGTGCAGGAACTTCATCATGCGGTTATCCATGACTCTCTTCCGGGTTCGGTCTCCAACGCTGGATCAACTTCCATCTGATCAATGGTCGTATTTTATAGTGTCCTGATAGGGATTATCTCTATCTTTTCTAGATTGTCGTACCCTTCTAGCTTGGTCAGATTATCCGCCTTCTGATCTTGTGCTCGTAGGACCTGAGATATGTTGTAACATTCCCATACATCCAACAACCCTTCTTCCGGTTCTAGGTAAGCTGCGAGTGGTCGTTCCTTCGCCTGGAATTCCTTTCGAGCCTGGCGAACAACAATACGAAAGTCATAAAATATGTTCGATGCCACTATTCCCAACACCTTAGCTAGTTTCAATTCTGTAATTAGGGCGTCGTCTTCGAAACCGTTGTTAGTAGCGGAGAATTTCAATCGTAAGGCATAGTAAATTGACCATACTTCAGGAGTTACTAATAAACCACCGGCGGTGGACAGTCGACCATTCTTTGCATCGCCTGATTACAACTTCCAGGTGCATCTTCTACATCTAACACATCCTCTTCGAGAGCGGTACATTTAGCGATGAAGTTGGCTAATGCTTGTCCTCGTATGGACTTCTTTAGGAGGGAATTGAGATCAAACTGGTTCAGCTCTATGTTCAGTTCGAGCAATCTTCCAGATGCCTCAGGTCGCTGCAAGTCTTGTCGTAGCGACTAATCAATGTGTATCACAATCATTTGAACCTGGAAATAGTAGGGGTGCTTCCGTTTGGGCGTACTTTGTTCAAATCTGAGAAATCGATGCATGTATGCCATTTTTCATTAGCATTCTAGACGAGGATGGGATTTGATATCCAAGCGGGATATTTGGCGCCTCATATAAATCCATTGCCTATTAGCCTTCTGACTTCTTCTTTCAAGGCAGATTCTCTCCCTGGACTGAGCATACGTCCTATTTTCCTGGCAGGAGCACAATTTAGGTTTATACTCGACCATAATTTATGGTAAAATCCTGTGAATATTAGCATAGGTCCAAGCGATCACATCCAGGCTCGCCTGTAGAAAGCATATTAGTTCCCTTGCTCGAAATAAGTATAAATAAGATCTGACTTCAAGACCTTAGTCAGGACTGTGCCACCAATTAGAATATGTGTATTTGTGTCATTAGATGTCACCCTTCTACATACCGAATTACCATCCCTCTCTGAGGTTTATGTCTTCGGGCAGATCATTGGGCAATTCGTTTTGTGATGCTTCCTTTATTCGCAATATTGACACCTCCTTCACACTCCATTTCAACTAGGGGGAAGCATCTTTAGGTTTCACGCCATCTGTGTTGCATAGCATATTCCCTCAAGCCAAATAGTCGGCTTCTTCAATAACTCGGTCATTGTAGACCATTTACACTACATCTTTGGTTGGGATATTTAGCAGTAGACACCAAGGTGCCATGTAAGCTCTGAGTTCTGCTAGAGCTGGCTAGTCTAGACCTTAATCAGATAATTTTGACTACAATAGTGTGGCTTGCAAGGCTTAAAGCATTGTTCACAAATTCTATCACAACCATTGTATGAAGTGGAGAGCTAATGGTGGATTCATATTTTCATTGATCTCGAGTTCTCATTTCTTGACCGAGGTCGTATGGTGACCGGTGAGCAGTTGAGTTGCTATTGTCCGGACAAAGATCATATATGTCCAATCATAGCTCGTGCTGGTTCAACTGGTACCTGACTCTGGGTACCAAAGCGTGTTGATGTGACCGTTATATGATTGAAATCTACCTTCATTAATTTAGTGGATAGCAGTAATGCATCGCGAAGGTCAGCTAAGTTCTCCCAGGAGTACACCGCAGGACACATGTCTTTCATCACACCATACGAGTGAAGTGTGGATTTGCAATAATAGGATCCGTAGTCAATTTGTAGTATCTTGTCAAAGTGAATCATCATTGCTATGATCATCCGAGTCTTTAGAACAATGCCTGGACTTCTCCATACTAATGTCATCTCGGACTCTACCAGCCAGACATGTTTAAGTCATGTAAAACTGGTGCTCACTACTCGTTCATAAAAAACATCAGTTGCATTTGTAAAATCAATACACCATCGGTACTCTAGAGGAGAAGGTTGTTATGGGAAAATTATTATTTCGTATACCGCCATAGCCAGCATGCTGAATCTTTTCAATAGCTCCTCACATTAAATAACACAGGTAGATAACGGTAATGGCTTCTGGAGGAATCCCAGTAATCGCCATTCCGTTGTCATATTCTTTTACTATCCATCTGTTCTTCATTGACAAGCTTTGATGAATGATGTTGGCCAACATATATGTCGAGTCGAAGACGAGTCGTGCTCTGAGATGATGGCGAGCCGTGCTCCAAGCCGAAGGCCAGCCGTGCTCTGAGCTGAAGGCAAGGTCGTCAGCGGGTCCGGGCGCAGCGACGGTAGGGGTCCGGGTCCCCATAGTCCCGGCGGAGATGGACCTAACCGGTTTGGACGAAAATGTGAGCACCATGCGATTTTTTCGATTTTGGAAGACGGAGGAGCCTTTTCTGAAATGATCTGAAAATTGCATTTATTCCAAAAAAACTCACTTTTCGGGTCGGGTCGTGACCCTTGTTCGTCGTCACTTTTCCGTGTCGTGGTTCGCTATTGTCCTCCGGTGCGCGGTTCGTGACAGCTCTTTAGACTCGGGTCGGTTCATGGTTGAGCTCCTTCGGGTCACGTTTCATTGAACTCCATCGGGTCATGGTCCAGCTTGGCGATCGGAATCCTCCAACCTTCCAACTGTAGATCGGTTCGTGATCCTCACCGAGGGGTCGAGTCGTCCTTGGCGACCCGCGAACAACGACCCAGGAACCGGCCACCTACTCCTGCATGTTACCTATCCGTTCTTTATTCGGTCAGGAAGTTTGCAGTTCCTTTGCTTTCTTCAGAGCCATAAAATTTTGATTTTACTGAAATAACTGAAATCTTCAAAAATAGTTGAAACACAGTGTGTTTTTTTGAACTTTCAAATCCAAATAGTAGAATAGCAATCCGATAGGCTGTGAATTCATTTCTCAGTGAAAGCACCAAAATGTTAGACCAAAAACTGGTTCTAACACTAAATCGTTGTATTTCGACCATAGAATTTGAAGAAATAACTGAAAAATAAGAGAAAAAGCAAGGAAACATGATTTTTATAGTCGTTCGGCGTTAATGAGCCAACATCCACTTCATATTTTCTCATTTCATTCGAAGATTACAATTACAATAAATATTGTCTCTCAAGCACTTGAATCTAATGAATAATTCTCTCTGAATTCATTGATTTTATTGAGGAAGATGGTGGTTATTCGGGGAGAAGTGTTGACCATGGCAGCCATGGATATTAAGATGCCAAAAGTCCCTTGAAAATGCCCTTTGGAGGTGTATATATAGCTGTAGGAAAGCCCATATGGTGATTAGGTCATGGTAGGACACATGGCACCCGATTCGGGAAAGTAGGAGCGGTCATAGCCTCGAGAATAGGTCAACATTCATGTGTAAAAGCAGGTTCGGTCCAGGCTGTAAGTGACCATGGTGTGCACCATGAATCGTGTCGTGGTCATGAGGGGCTCCATGAGTCGGGTCGCGGACCATGTGTATGTCACGAGCAGGTCGTGACGAAGGCGAGCCAAGCCGGGCTCACGAGCTGAGGAGGACGAGCTTGTCACCGCGAGCCGGTCTCCATGAGCAGGTCTCCACGAGCTGGTCTTCAAGAGCAGGTTTAGCGTGCAGTTACGGAAACATGCGTAACTTTCAAATCGTAAGGCCGATTGGGCCAAACAAAAGCTCTACTTGAAGCTAATTCAGAGGGCTACAAGTACTTGATGTGATTAGATCCAAATGAGGTTGTTTGATAGGAGTTTTGGACCATTTTATACTGATGTTGTGATTTTGACAAAACTGCCTTGTGTCTTCTGATGATACTTTCATGCCGGAGTGTGATACTATCCCACAACTTCAACTGAGCGATTGCTGATCAATTCATGCTCATATTCAAGTCCTTTTTCTATGGTTAGCCTGGTCATAAAGCAGGCTAACAAGGTAGATTAAGCATAGTATGGGTAGATCGACAAATACGAAAGATGATGAATCGTTTGGATTAGGTGTTGCAAAAACCAACCCTTCACAGTAGCTAAAAAATATGGGCAATTGCTGGAAGTAAGGGCTATTTACCGAATTAGTGGCTGGATTAAAAATAAGTGTCGTTTTGAAGTATTAAGAGAAGTAGGGTAGTTTAAGCATAGCAGGTGTAGATCTACAAATGTGAAAGATGATGAATCGTTTGGCAAAAACCAACAATTGTTAAAAAATAGGGGTAGTTGTTGGAAGTAAGGGCTATTTAGAGAACTCAGGGTAGGATAAAAAAGGAGGGATGTTCTGACGTATTAAGAGAAGTAGGAGTAGTTTAAGAATAGTAGGGGTAGATCTACAAAAATGAAAGATGGTGAATCGTTTGGATTGGATGCTGCAAAAACCAGCCCTTCACAATAGTTAAAAAATAGGGGTAATTATTGGAAGGAAATGATGTTTAAATATTTAGGGATAGGATTAAAAAGAAGGGTTGTTTTGAAGTATTAAGAGAAGTGGTTGTAGTTTAAGCATATTAGGTATGGAAAAAAATGAATTAAGAAATGAGTAAAGGAAAACAACAACAAAAGTAGGGTGTAGTTTTAACATAGTAGGGGTACATAAACAAATATGAATGATAATGAATCGTTTAGATTGGGTGCAGCAAAAACCAAACCTTCACAGTAGTTAAAAATTAGGGGTAAATGTTGGAAGTAAGGGATATTTAGAGAATTGGGGATTGGATTAAAAAGAAGGACTGTTTTTAAGTATTAAGAGAAGTATGGGTAGTTTAAGCAAAGTAGTGGTAGATCGACAAATATGAAAACTGATGAATTATTACGATTAGGTGCTGCAAAAACCAACCCTTCACCGTAGTTGAAAAATAGGCATAATTGTTGGAAGTAAGGGCTATCTAAAGAATTAGGTGTTGGATTAATAAGAAGGGTTGTTTTGTAGTATTATGAGAAATAGGGGTAGATCGACAAATATGAAAGATGATAAATCATTTGGATTGAGTGATTCAAGAACCTACCATTCATAGAAGTTAAAAAATAGGGGTAATTGTTGGAAGTAAAGACTATTTAAATAATTGGGGGTAGGGTTAAAATGAAGGGATGTTATGAAGTATTAAGAGAAGTAGGTGTAATTTAAGCATTGTACGGGTAGATCGACAAATATGAAAGATGATGAATCATTTAGATTGGGTGCTGAAAAAACCAACCCTTCATAGTAGATAAATAATAGGGTTAATTGTTGGAAGGAAGCACTATTTAGAGAATTAGGAGTGGGATTAAAAAGAATAGTTGTTTTGAAGTATTAAGAGAAGTAGGTGTAGTTTAAGCATAGTAGGGGTAGATCGACAAATTTGAAAGATGATGAATTGTTTGGATTAGGTGCTTCAAAAACCAACCCTTCACAGTAGTTAAAAATAGGGGTAATTGTTGTATGTAAGGTCTATTTAGAGAATTAGGGGTACGATTAAAAAGAAGGGTTGTTATGAAGTATTAAGAGAAGTAGGGGAAGTTTAAGCATAGTAACGGTAGATCGACAAATATAAAAGATGATTAATCGTTTGGATTGGGTGCTGCAAAAATCAACCCCAGAAGTAGTTAAAAAATAGGGGCAATTGTTGGAAGTAAGGGCTATTTAGAGAATTAGGAGTAGGAATAAAAAGAAGGGTAGTATTACTTCGAAACAACCCTTCTTTTAATCCTATCCCTAATTCTCTAAATAGCCCTTACTTCCAAAAATTACCCCTATTTTATAACTTCTGTAAAGGGTTGGTTTTTGCAACACACAATCCAAACTATTCATCATCTTTTATATTTGTCGATCTATCCCTACTATGCTTAAACTACCCCTACTTCTCTTAGTACTTAAAAATAGCCCTTCTTTTTAATCCTACCCCTAATTCTCTAAATAGCCCTTACTTCCGACAATTACCCCTATTTTTTTACTTCTGTGAAGGGTTGGTTTTTGCAGCATCCAATCCAAACGAATCATAATTTTTCATATTTGTCGATCTACTCGTACTATGCTTAAACTACCCCTACTTCTCTTAATACTTCAATGCAGTCCTTCTTTTTAATCCTATCCCTAATTCTCTAAATAGCCCTTACTAACAACAATTACGACTATCTTTTTAATACCGTGAAGGGTTGGTTTTTGCAGCACCCAATCCAAACAATTCATAATCTTTCATATTTGTCGATCTACCCCTACTATGCTTAAACTACCCCTACTTCTCTTAGTACTTCAAACCAGCCCTTCTTTTTAATCCTACCCCTAATTCTCTAAATAGTCCTTAATTCAAACAACTACCCCTAGTTTTTAAGTACTGCGAAGGGTTGGTTTTTAAAGCACCCAATCTAAATGATTCATCATCTTTCATATTTGTCGATCTAACCTTACTATGCTTAAACTACCCCTACTTCTATTAATACTTCAAAACAGTCCTTTTTAATCCTACCACTAACTCTTTAAATAGCCCTTAAAATAAGGGTTGCTTTGAAGTATTAAGAGAAGTAGGGGTAGTTTAGGCATAGTAAGGTAGGTCGACAAATATGAAAGATGATGAATTATTTGGATTGGGTGCTGTAAATACCAACCCTTCTCAGAAGTAGAATGATGATTAGTTTACAAAGAAAGAGATAATTATTGGAAGTAAGGGCTATTTGGAGAATTAGGGGTAAGATTAAAAAGTAGGGCTATTTGTAAGTATTATGAGAAGTAGGGGTAGTTTATTCATAGTAGGGGTTGATCGATTAATATGAAAGATGATGAATCGTTTGGATTCGATGCTGCAAAAACCAACCCTTCACAGTAGTTAAAAAATAGGGGTAATTTTTGGAAGTAAGGGATATTTAGAGAATTAGGGGAAGGATTAAGAAGAAGGGCTGTTTTGAAGTATTAAGAGAAGTAGGTGTAGTTTAAGCATAGTAGGTGTTGACATGCTTTTTAGTCAAAGTTGTCACACATGGAATTTCTGGTTAATAATATGCTCAAGTTTTTGGAACATCGTCAGAAGACAGGAAGCGATTTGGTTGAAGTCGCATCACAAACATAGGACTACTCGAAACTCCTAATAGATAATCTCTTTTGGACCCGAATACATTAATTACTGACCTAAGCTCACTAGCTCTTGTATCCCTCTGAATTAGCTTCAGGTAGAGCTTTCGTTGAGCTAAAACATACTTACGGTTTGGAAGTTACGCCCGTTTCTGTGAACGCATGAAGAACCAGATACATGGATTTTGGAGGCGCCATTACCACGCATTGGTTCGAATCGGATCGTCCTTTTCGGATCAGTTCGGATGGTATAGAAGCACAATGGTTTAGCGTTTTCCCTCAGATAAAGGTACCTCAGTTCGGATCGGAGAGAGGAAGCAAGACCTGACCCGCCTTGCACTAGGAGTACAGTAGTGTGTCTCGTCTTTGGTTGGAACGCTCCAGATCGGTTCGAAAGGAAGAGGACCCGAACCGAACCGCATCAACCTGCTACTACACCTCAGTTTGACCTATTCTCTGGCTATAACAACCTCATATTCTCATAGGTCTAACTCCACATGGATTTACATTAACTAGAGAGGCATTCTCCATGATTCCCACTCAGTCACCACGTTCTAGCAAGGTGTTGGATTCGCGACACATGTCATTCATCCAGTAAACTCTCTACACCTATAAATACATGGATTGAAGGAAAACAAAGGGGTCTCTTTTTGGCTATTCCAACTCTTATCTTCCACAATTGCCATTGCAAGGACTTTGCAATGACAAGAAGGCCAATCCAAATTAATTTAACGCGAGAACTTCGTATATAATTTAAACTTTTCCATCGTAAACACAAGGATTTAAAGCATAAACCACAACAAAACTGCATTGTAATAGCTTCTTATTATTTAAGAAACTATAAAAACTGCGTGTGTCTCCTGTTACTCACTGTTTTCTCTGTATTCTGTGATCTATGATTTGCATTTGGGTGTTTGTACCAAAATTTGGTCTAACAGTAGGGGTAGATCGACAAATACAAAAGATAATGAATCTTTTGGATTGGGTGCTACAAAAACTAACCCTTCGCAGTAGTTATAAAATAGGGGTAAATGTTGGAAGTAACGGCTATTTAGAGAATTAGGGAAAGGATTAAAAATAAGGACTGTTTTGAAGTATTAAGAGAAGTACTGGTAGTTTAAGCACAGTAGGAATATATCGACAAATATGAAAGATGATGAATCATTTTGATTGGGTGCTGCAAAAAGAAACCCTTCACAGCAGTTAAAAAATAGGCGTAATTGTTGGAAGAAAAAGCTTTTTATAGAATTAGGGGTAGGATTAATAAGATGGAGTGTTTTGACGTATTAAGAGAACTACGGGTAGTTTAAGCATAGTAGCGGTAGATCGATAAATATGAAAGTTGATGAATAATTTAGATTGGGTGCTGCAAAAACCAACCCTCCACAGTAGTTAAAAAAAAGGGGTAATTGTTGTAAGTAAGGGCTACTTAGAAAATTAGGGGTAGGATTAAAAAGAAGGGTTGTCTTGAAGTATTAAGAGAAGTAGGGGTAGATCGACAAACATGAAAGATGATGAATAGTTTGGATTGGATGCTACAAAAACTAACCCTTCAAAATATTTAAAAAATTGGGGTAATTGTTGGAAGTAAGGACTATTTCGAGAATTAGGGGTAGGATTAAAAAAAGGCGTGTTTTGATGTATTGTGAGAAGTAGGGGTAGTTTAAGCACAGTAGGGTTAGATCGACAAATATGAAAGATGATGAATCATTTCGATTGGGTTCAGCAAAAACCAACCCTTCAAAGTGGTTAAAAAATAGGCATAATTGTTTGAAGTAAGGACTATTTATAGAATTAGGGGTAGGATTAAGAAGAAGGACTGTTTTGAAGTATTATGAGAACTAGGGTAGTTTAAGCGTAGTAGGGGTAGTTCGATAAATTTCAAAGATGATGAATCATTTAGATTGGTTGCTGCAAAAACCAACCCATCACAGTAGTTAAAAACAGGGGTAACTGTTGGAAGTAAGTGATATTTAGAGAATTGGGGGTAGGATTAAAAATAAGGGATGTATTGAAGTATTAAGAGAAGTAGGGGTAGCCTAAGCATAGTAGGGGTAGATCGACAAAAATGAAAAATTATGAATCGATTGGATTGGGTGCTGCAAAAACCAACCCTTCACATTAGTAAAAAGATATGCGTAATTGTTGGAAGTTAGGGCTATTTAAAGAATTAGGTGTAGGATAAAAAAGAAGGAATGTTTTGAAGAACTAAAGGAAGTAGGGGTAGTTTAAGCATTGTAGGAGAGATTGAAAAGTATGAAAGATTATGAATCGTTTGGATTGGGTGCTGCAAAAACCAACCCTTCATAGAAGTAAACAAATAGGAGTAATTGTTGGAAGTCAGGGCTATTTAAAGAAATAGGGGTACGATTAAAAAGAAGGACTGTTTTGAACTATTAAGAGAAGTACGCGTAGTTTAAGAATAGTAGGGGTAGATCGACAAATATGAAAGATGGTGAATCATTTGGGTAGGGTGTTGTAAAAACCAACCCTTCACAGTAGTTAAAAAATAGGTGTAATTTTTGAAAGGAAGAGCTATTTAGAGAATTAGGGGTAGTATTGAAAAGAATAGATATTTTGAATTATTAAGAGAAGTAGGGGTAGTTTAAGCATAGTATGGGTAAATCGCCAAAAATGAAAGATGATGAATCATTCAGACTGGGTGCTGCGAAAACCAACCCTTCACAGAAGTTAAAAAATTGGGGCAATTGTTGGAATTAAGGGTTATTTAAAGAATTAGGGGCAGTATTAAAAAGTAGGACTTTTTTGAAGTATTAAGAGAAGTAGTGGTAGTTTAAGCATAGTAGGGGTAGATCGACAAATACGAATGATTATGAATCGTTTGGATTAGGTACTACAAAAACCAACCCTTCATAATAGTAAAAAGAGGGTTGTAATTGTTGGAAGTAAGGGTTGATCGACAAATATGAAAGATGATGAATCATTTGGATTGGGTGCTGCAAAAACCAATCCTTTACAATAGTTAAAAAATAGGGGTAATTGTTAGAAGGAAGGGATATTTAGAGAATAAGGGGTAGGATTAAAAAGACAGACTATTTTGAAGTATTAAGAGAAGTTGGTGTAGTTTAAGCATAGTGGGGGTAGATCGGCAAATATGAAAGATTATGAATCGTTTGGATTGGGAGCTACAAAAACTAACTCTTCACAATAGTTAAAAAATATGGGTAATTGGTGGAAGTAAGGTCTATTTAGAGAATTAGGGGTAGGATAAAAAGTAGGGTTGTTTTGAAGTATAAAGAGAAGTAGGGGTAGATCGACAAACACGAAAGATGATGACTCGTTTGGATTGATTGCTGCAAAAACCAACCCTTCACAGAAGTAAAAAAAAATAAGGGTAATTATTGGATGTCTGGCTATTTAAAGAATTTGGGGTAGATTAAAAAGATGGACTGTTTTGAACTATTAAGAGAAGTACGGGTAGATTAAGAATAGTAGGGGTAGATCGACAAATATGAAAGATGGTGAATCATTTGGATTGGGTGCTGCAAAAACCAACCCTTCATAGTAGTTAAAAAATAGGGGTAATTTTTGAAAGGAAGGTCTATTTAGAGAATTATGGGAAGTATTAAAATGAATAGCTATTTTGAAGTGTTAAAAGAAGTAGAGGTATTTAAAGCATAGTAGGGGCAAATCGACAAAAATGAAAGATGATGAATCATTTACACTGGGTGCCGCAAAATCCAACCCTTCACAGAAGTTAAAAAATAGGGGTATTTGTTGGAAGTAAGGGTTATGTAAAGAATTAGGGGCAGAATTAAAAAGAAGGACTATTCTAAAGTATTAAGAGAAGTAGGGGTAATTTAAGCATAGTAGGGGTAGGTCGGCATATATGAATGATTATGAATCGTTCGGAATAGGCGCTGCAAAAATCAACCCTTCATAGTAGTAAAATGATTGGCGTAATTGTTGGAAGTAAGGGCTGATCGACAAATATGAAAGATGATGAATCATTTGGATTAGGTGCTGCAAAAGCCAATCCTTCACAATAGTTAAAAAATAGGGGAAATTGTTGGAAGGAAGGGCTATTTAGAGAATTAGGAGTAGGTTTAAAAAAAAGTACCGTTTTGAAGTATTGAGAGAAGTTGGGGTAGTTTAAGGATAGTAGGGGTAGATCGACAAACATGAAAGATGATAAATCATTTGGATTGGATTATGCAAAAACCAACCCTTCACAATAGTCAAAAATTAGGGGTAATTGTTGGAAGTAAGAGCTATTTCAAGAATTAGGTGTAGGATTAAAAAGAAGGGGTGTTTTGAAGTTTTAAGAGAAGCAGGGGTAGTTTAAGCATAGTGGGGGTAAATCGACAAATATGAAAGATGATAAGTCATTTGGATTGGGTGCTACAAAAACCAACCCTGCAGAGTAGTTAAAAAATAGCGGTAAATGTTGGAAGTAAGGGCTATTTAGAGAATTAGGGATAGAATTAAAAATAAGGACTGTTTTGAAGTATTAAGAGAAGTATGGGTAGTTTAAGCATAGTAGGAATATAACAACAAATATGAAAGATAATGAATCATTTCGTTTGGGTGCTGCAAAATCCAACCCTTCGCAGTAGTTAAAAAATAGGCGTAATTGTTGGAAGTAAGGGTTATTCATAGAAGTAGGGGTAGGAATAAGAAGAAGGATAGTTTTGAAGTATTAAGAGAAGTAGGGGTAGATTAAGCATAGTAGGGGTAGATCGACAAATATTAAAGATGATTAATCATTTAGATTGGGTGCTACATAAACCAACCCTTCATAGTAGTTAAAAAATATGGGTAATTGTCGGAAGTAAGGGCTATTTAGAGAATTAGGGGTAGGATTAAAAAGAAGGGTTGTTTTGAACTATTAAGAGAAGTAGGGGTAGATCGACAAACTGAAATATGATGAATCGTTTGGATTGGGTGCTACAAGAACCAACCCTTCACATTAGTCAAAAATAGGCTAATTATTAGAAGTAAGGGATATTTTAAGCATTAGGGGTAGGATTAAAAATATGGGGTGTTTTGAAGTATTAAGAGAAGTAGGGGTAGTTTCAGCATAGTAGGGGTAGATCGACAAATATGAAAGATGATGAATCGTTTGGGTTTGGTGCTGCAAAAAAAAAAAAAAAAAAAAAAAAAAAAAAAAAAAAAAAAAACCCTTCACATTACTTAAAAAATAAGGGTAAATGTTGGAAGTAAGGGCTATTTAGAGATTAAGGGATAGGATTAAAAATAAGGACTGATTTGAAGTTTTAAGATATGTATGGTTAGTTTAAGCAGATTACGGGTAGATCGACAAATATGAAAGATGATGAATCATTTCGAGTGGGTGCTACAAAAACCAACCCTTCGCGATAGTTAAAAAAATAGGCAGAAGTATTGGAAGTAAGGGCCATTTATAGAATTAGGGTTGGATTAAATAGAAGGACTGTTTGAATTATTATGAGAAGTTGGGTAGTTTAAGCATTGTAGGGGTAGTTCGACAAAAATGAAAGATAATGAATGGTTTAGATTGGGTGCTGCAAAAACCAATCTGTCACAGTAGTTAAAAAACAGGGGTAGTTGTTGGAAGTAAGGGCTATTTAGAGGATTGGGGGTAGGATTTAAAATAATGGTTGTTTTGAAGTATTAAGAGAAGTAGGTGTAGTTTAAGCATAGTAGGGGTAGATCAACAAAAATGAAAGATTATGAATCTTTTGGATTGGGTGATGCAAAAACCAACCCTTCACATCTGTAAAAAGATAGGCGTAATTGTTGCAAGTAAGGGCTATTTAGAGAATTAGGGGTTGGATTAACAAGAAGGACTATTTTGAAGAATTAAATGAAGCAGGGGTAGTTTAAGCATAGTAGGAGTAGATCGACAAATATGAAAAATTGTGAATCATTTGGATTGGGGGCTGCAAAAACCAACCCTTCACAGAAGTAAGAAAATAGGGGTAATTATTGAAATTCAGGGCTATTTAACGAATTAGGGGTACGGTTAAAAAGAAGGACTTTTTTTAACTATTAAGGGAAGTACGGGTAGATTAAGAATAGTAGGGGTAGATCGACAAATATGAAAGATGGTGAATCATTTGGATTGGGTGCTATAAAAACCAACCCTTCACAGTAGTTAAAAAATAGGGGTAATTTTTGAAAGGGCTATTTACAGAATTAGGGTTAGTATTAAAAATAATAGCTATTTGGAAGTATAAAGAGAAGTAGGGGTAGTTTAAGCATAGTAGGGGTAAATCGACGAAAATGAAAGATGATGAATCATTTAGACTGCGTGCTGCAAAAACCAACCCTTCACAGAAGTTAAAAAATTGGGGTAATTGTTGGAAGTAAGGGTTATTTAGAGAATTAGGGGCAGGATTAAAAAGGGCTATTTTGAAGTATTAAGAGAAGTAGGGGTAGTTTGAGCATAGTTGGGTAGATGGACATATATGAAAGATTATTCATCGTTTGGATTGGGCGCTGGAAAAACCAACCCTTCATGGTAGTAAAAAGATAGGCTTAATTGTTGGAAGTTAGGGCTGATTGACAAATATGAAAGATGATGAATCATTTGGATTGGGTGCGGCAAAAACCAATCCTTCACAATAGTTAAAAAATAGGGGTAATTGTTGGAAGGAAGGGCTATTTAGAGAATTAAGGGTAGGATTAAAAAGAAGGACTATTTTGTAATTTTAAGAGAAGTTAGGGTAGTTTAAGCATAGTAGGGGTAGATAGACAAATGTTAAAGCTGATGAATCGTTTGGGTTAGGTGCTGCAAAAACCAACCCTTCACAGTAGTTAAAAAATAAGGTTAAATGTTGGAAGTAAGGGCTATTTATAGAATAAGGTACAGGTTTAAAAATAAGGACTGTTTTGAAGTATTAAGAGAAGTATGGGTAGTTTAAGCATAGTAGGAATAGAACGACAAATATGAAAGATGTTGAATCATTTCGACTGGGTCCTGCAAAAACCAACCCTTCACAGTAGTTAAAAAATAGGCAAAGGGGTAGGATTAAGAAGAAGGACTGTTTTGAAGTAATAAGACAAGTTGGGGTAGTTTAAGCATAGTAGGCGTAGATCGACAAATATTAAAGATGATGAATTATTTAGATTGGGTGCTGCAAAATCCAACCCTTCATAGTAGTTAAAAAATAGGGATAATTGTTTGAAGTAAGGGATATTTAGAGAATTATGGTTAGTATTAAAAAAATGGCTGTTTTGAAGTATTAAGAGAAGTAGGGGTTGATCGACAATCTTGAAAGACAATGAATCATTTGGACTGGGTGCTTCAAAACCCAACATTTCATAGTAGTTAAAAAATAGGGATAATTGTTGGAAGTAAGGGCTATTTCGAGAATTAGGGTAGAATTTAAAAGAAGTGGTGTTTTGAAATAACAAGTGAAGTAGGGTTAGTATAAGCATAGTAGGGGTAGATCGATAAATATGAAAGATGATGAATATTTTGGATTATGTGCTGAAAAAAAAACCTTCATAGTATTTAAAAAAATAGGGGTAAATGTTGGAAGCAAGGGCTGTTTAGAGAATTAGGGATAGGATTAAAAATAAGGACTGTTTTGAAGTATTAAGAGAAGTATGAATCGTAGGTATAGATCGATAAATACGAAAGATGATGAATCATTTCGATTGGGTGCTGCAAAAACTAACCCTTTACAGTAGTTAAAAAATAGGCGTAATTGTTGGAAGTAAGGACTATTTATAGAATTAGGGGTAGGATTAAGAAGAAGGATTTTTTTGAAGTATTATGAGAAGTACGTGTAGTTTAAGCATAGTCGACGTAGTTCGACAAATATGAAAGATGATGAATCATTTAGATTGGGTGTTGCAAAAACCAACCCATAACAGTAGTTAAAAAATAAGGGTAATTGTTGGAAGTTAGGTCTATTAGAGAATTGGGGGTAAGATTAAAAAGAAGGGCTGTTTTGAAGTATTAAGAGAAGTAGGGGTAATTTAAGCATAGTAGGGGTAGATCGACAAAAATGAAATACTATGAATCGTTTGGATTGGGTGCTGCAAAAACCAACCCTTCACATTAGTAAAAATATAGGCGTAATTGTTGGAAGTAAGGGCTATTTAGAAAATTAGGGGTAGGTGTAACAACCCGTATTTTTCGATAACGTGTTAAGACGAGAATCAAGGCAGAATTTAATTTTAAATTCTGAATCAAGTAAAATGGGCTACGCCATTGCGTTCGTCTCGGAAAAATACGCGAAATAGAGTCTAAGTTTTCGAGAATCGGAGTCCGTATGACCAAGATATGGCCTCGCGAAGTTTCACGAAAAATTCCCAAATTAAAGTATACTTAATTAAGTGAAATGGGTTGCGCAGAGAAATATATATATATTGATATATATATATATATAATTGAAAATTAAATAAATAAATATGCAAAAATGTTCAAAACAGCGAATTGGGAGAGGGGAATAACCGAACCGGACCATTTTTGAGGTCGACCCGAGCCCGCTGGGTCGACTAGGAGTTAATCCAGGGTGTTTGGCTGTCAACCCGTGGGCCGATTCGCTCAAATGCAGATTTTGCATTTGGATGGTTCTCATGGTTCATCTTTAATCTAAAGGCCCTAAATGGTTCCTACACTTGACTTCTTCCCCAAGACATGCTTTGATGGCTTGGATTGAATCTAGGTTTAATCTAAGGGCCTAAAACTATCCTAATCTCTATAAAAAGACCCTAAACCTACCCCTAAACCCTCATTATTCACTCATGTAACTAAACTATGGCCAAATTTCTACTCTCATGGCCTCCATCTCAAATCCCTAGAGCCTATGCATCCAAATCAAGTTCAAATCAAAAGGTGCAAGCTTGCTACACCAAATCAAGGCCAAATCAACATTGCTATGCGAGTTTCATGAAGGTTCTTCAACAAAGGAGGCACCTTTCTTAGCCAAGATGATTCATGCTCCTTTCCCTAGGCCTAACTATGTAAGTTCTAGCTACTTTTGGATCAAAACGGTATTTTTAATGTTGACATGGGATAAAATGAGGCTAAACATGATTATGCGAACCTATATGAATCTTACCTTGCCTCTTGTGTTCATGTTTATGATTTTAGGCCATGTGAGTGACTTAATCATGCCTCTCATGCTATGCATAACCTAGTTTATCTTGCAAGTTTGGATCTTTATGCATGAAATGCTAGCATGAACCTTTAGGAACCACTTTACTTGTGAAACATTGGCTAAGACAAGATTTTGGGGCTTATGCATGTTTATGAACCCAAACCCCTTATGCTAACATGCAAGTTTGTGGCCAAATCCTTTATGAGATTATGCATGATCGTGGCCAATCCACTCTTTTAAGTTGTGCATGTTTATGGCCAAACCCTTTTTGATAATATGCATGTTTGTGGCCAAATTACCTTATGACACTATGCATGTTTATGGCCAATCCCTTTATGATGTTATGCATGTGGAAGCCAAGCCCTTTTTGGCATCATGCATGTTTTGAGACCAATATGTGACATAGTATCCTTACTATGTTGACTCGCTTTGCTTGCGTTGGGAAAACACGATTTGGGTAGTTAGATAAACATGAACATGTCGCAAAATCTTAACTTGAATATGACATGTGTTTATACTTGAAAATATGACTTGAAAGATAACATGGAAGTTGGCATGTAAGTATGCATAAAAACATGAGCTTGGGAATTTACCTATTAAGTTAGGTCTACCCTTTGGGAATTTACCTATTGAGTTAGGTCTACCCAAATGCTTGAAAACTTGTAACATGTTTTGGAAACATGATGAACTTAGATAATATGAGTATGGCCAACTCGAGGTTGGGTTGAGTTTGCAACGTAAAACTACCCGGAACCGACCGGCCTAACTAGTAGTTGCAAACAATAGGACCCAATGTGAGAAGTTGGTCATGTCGCGCTTAAGACCCGAGGTTAGACTAGGTTGTGGTGTAAATCTACCCGGACCCGCCCGGCTTAACTAGTAACCACAACAAGGTCTAATGTGAGAGGTTGTGGGTGCATTAATTAAATTAATGCCACATAATAGGGTTAAGTTAATTTGATTAATGAGGCTTAACCAAATATGATATGGACAAATGGGTTAAGTAATTTGATTAAGCTAATGATATTTAACAAAACATGATAAGCTTGGGTAGGTTAAGTAACTTGATTTGCCTAATGACACTTGACCATTTTTATACGACTAGTGGACGGGATTAAGTTAACCAACACTTAATCAATCCAACACGATAACGTGATAAGGTTAAGTGAATTTTCTTAATGACACTTAACCGTATAATACAGTTAATGGATGGGGTTAAGATTAGGCTTAACTAATCTAAACATGGTAATCGGATGGGGTTAAGTTAGCCTAGACTTAATTAATCCAACTTGGTAATTTAATGGGGTTAAGTTAAACACTTAACTAATTTAATACGATGATTTGATGAGGTTAAGTGACCTATACTTAGCCAACCTAACTCGTGAATTTATGGGGGGGTTAAGTTAACCCATACTTAACCAATCTAACGTGAAAACATGATAAGGCTAAGTCACGAATCGATTCGAATACGCTTGACCGATTTGACTCGGTAATTTGATAGGGTCAAATTAATGTATACTTAACCAATCTAAAATGATAATTAGACAAGGTTAAGTCATGGATTGCTTGATATACTTAACCAACTTGACACATGGTTTGTAGGGTTAAGTCTTGGACTTGGATACTTAGCCAATTTTGACATGGTTTGTAGACGGGCTAAGTTATGAACTTAAGTGACACTTAACCCATTAGATAAACCCTAATTCGGAGGATTAGGTAAATAACCATAGTTAACAAGGATTATGGAAATAAGGTTAAGTGGTAAACCTTAGTTAAGGGAAACTAAGTAATAATTCTTAGTCAAGGAGATTTGGACCATTTCTTAGATAGATTAGTAACCCAATACGTTAGGTCAACGTTTAAGTATGCGTGTAGGAGCAGGCTATCTGATTTAGATAAAGGCTCCAACGAACTGGGTAACGAAGCAGCGGCTTCGGGGAACGTGAGGATATTCTTGGGATCCCTCTGTGAGCTGCCAGGTCATTATACTAGGCTCACGAGAGGTTGAGGTCTGCGGTAGAAGAACCAAGAATATGCCTTGGTTGCTATGCGAGCGACCTAAAGACTGGGGTGGATAGCAGTGAGTCGACGAATACATAAGGTGCCCGAGATAGCAAGTTCGTCGATCATCTACCATCTTGAGTCAAGCGTGTACGTACGGAAAGGCAGGGAACACCCAACAGACCATGATTTGCTATCTAATTATGGGTGAGGTAGGCCGTAGGATGTGGGCTGGCCGGAGTGTAGTTCTCATGCAAGATTTTCTCTTGTGTTGCCTTTCACTAGTTGAGGGAGGGGTCTCGTGGGACCATAGCCACGTGTAGAAAAGCAGACCTTAGTATCTGCATCGGCAGATAAATCTAAAGCTCCCGACCGAGTCCTGTATTTCTTGGTTTGCCCTGTGACAGGACTCGGATGGCACGATGTGATACATGTGCATCCAGTTATAGAAAAACGATTCACGATGAATGCGTGGGAAAAAGGGCGCGGTTGAGGGTTAGCGTAATCCCTAGTGGCCTAGGTGGTTTAACCCAAACCGAAATACGAAAGCGTGCAATAGGTAAGCGTAATCCCTAGTGGTGCTAGGTGGCGTAAGTCCTAGTAGTTCAAACGATGATTCATACTGAAGAGCCTAGCTAGAACAAGGGTGACAGTCCAAACGATTCCAAGGATAATACGACATGAGGAAGCCCGTACGAGGTACGGCAAAGGACTGAACTTATATACATGGAAAGAAACGTATGATTTGAGTAACCTATATATGCGATATTAGGTTGACATGGACCATTACACGACTTTGAGCACGGGACATTCATGGTTAACACATGACGCGGGTAGGGAAACTAGTACGAGAGGTGCAGACCAAATATACATGTTAGAACTAGGAAGAATATACATAATAGATACCGTGGGATGTTAGACGGGGTAGATACCTTGGGATAATGTACTCGATAGAAATCTGACGATGTGATACCTTGACACCGTAGTTTATCATGATACCTTAGTTTACCTTGCCGCAGTAGTTCAACCGGCTACCCTGGTTTATCTATCTTGTAGTTATCCTTATGTTTACTTTCAGTTTATGCATGTCATGTTACCTTTACCTGTTTTTATACTGGAAGTAGATAGGACTTACTCAGTCTGTTTGACTGACCCGTTTTGTTTCGCCTCTTTTCTTCCGTTTCCCCCCTCCCCCCCAGGTTTCAGGGAGGAAACAATGCTGTTTAGTTCGGACTTCTTCTGCTTGAAGGTCATCATGGATGGCTTGGACTTCTCTTGGCTATGGCTACTTTACGGTTTTACTTGGGGAATAATTTATTAAAAAGTCTTTATGCTTCTTTACTATTGCAAGACAGGTTTTGATGTACTCTGATGTAAAAGGCTTTAAACCTTATGTATTCATGTTTATGAAAGTTTGATTTTACTTCCGCTATTTATATATATATATGTTCTGTCTTGTGATATTTCTGTGCATGTTTACCAATAATGCCCCTCTAAAGCTAGTGCATTCCTTTGCGAGTGACCCTAGCGGAGGCGGGGTGTTACATTTGGTATCAGAGCAGAAGGTTACCAGATTGGGAAAAAGTTTTTAAAGACCTTCTGAAAACTATTTGAAAATCGTTTATAAAGAAGCATTTTTCAAGAAAGTTTTCTTTTAAAAAGAAAAGGCTATTCCCCAAAGGCCATTAGCATTATCCTTGTTTCCTTAATTAAATCTCTTTTCCTTTCTTTCCTCCATTTGTAGTCACAGTGGTTTTAACTGCGACTAGTCTTTTCTATCTACGAAAGTATTTTCCATGCGATGGAGGTGGTTTTCAAGAGACCAGTGGCCGCGTTATAAGAAAGGATAGTGAGAAAGAGGATAAAGGATACGAGCTTAAGGATGAGCAACTTGTTGGTATGGCTTAGTCCTCAAAGGAGGGAGAAAGATAAACAATGAAACCCATGATGAGAAAGTATCTTTGGTATGGTGAAACGAGACGGATAGTTAAGTATTGTGGGACAAGGACAAGATCATCGTTGTATACCCTCACTAGAGTACCTGAGTAGGGGGATAACATCCTTGTTGAAGATCTAGTTATTCTTTTCTATCATCCCGCCAAGACTTTGTTTTGATCCCCGCATCATTTAAGTCCGCTTCGGTAGTTGAGTCTCTGCACCTTAAGTACTAACGTAATAGAGAATCCCATTTTTGTCTCAAAGTCCTATTGGAAAATCAGTCCATCTATACATGACTTGTTTGGATTTGGGAATGTCTATGCCAAGTGTTGAGTTTGGAAATAATGCTTATAAGCTGTGGATGGATTCTAGGGATGAAGTGGTTATCCAGTAGGGGGTGCCACTCTCGGTTTTGATAAGAGGGTAGTTAGACCTTTTGACTAGCCTTGGTAATGCCCTCGAAGTATCGGGTAACCTTTTTTAGGTTCTGTCATGACTAGTTACTTAGAATCCCTTGATGCCTTTATTGGAAATTTGAAGCCCGATCGAGTGGTGTTAGCCAATAAGACGGATGGTTTACTTCATTTATGCATGGGTTATAGAGATCACCCTAGTAAGTGCGCATGATAACCTGATTGACATCTGTTTACTTTCAAGAGAAAGTTCTTCTACATGGAATGCCTTATAGTATATAAACGAGATCCAAGATTCACTAGTGAATTTTGGAAAGCTTGCATGAGATCATGAGTACGCAGTCATGTTTACGCCAAGTATTCTAGAAAAAGGATAAGTGCAAGTGGAACGAGAGGCGACGAAGAAATGAGTTTCAGCTCATGTTATGGAAGCAGGAAATAAGAAGCTACGAAATCGCGAAGTTAAAGGGCGGTCAAGGCACAATGGAAGTAAGCCCGAGGAAATACGACTTTGATGGTCAAAGACTAGATACGCGCATGATATCTCTTTTTGGGAGTATATCCTTGATCCCTGTTTCTGTAAAGCTTACTTGTAGGTTATCTTTTGTGGACATCCTCTCGGTCCTACTTTCTGTTACAAACCCCGTAAGGAGTTTGTCTTGTTTATCTTCTCGGCCCTGTTTCAGGGAATTCTAGGTAGAACCCTATGGATGTAAACATGTATTTGAAACATGTTATGATTGATATGGTTGCAAGTGGTTGCAAGTGGTTGCTCATGGATGCGCGAATACACATTAGATACTAGCTCGACTCGGTCACATTTCATATTGCATATGCACGAGTATTTATACTTGTTTATGGATGAAATCAAATGTATTATCATGCGGTTGTTGCATATGAATGAATGATTGTGCACGCATATAGTATCTATATGACTAGGACTATTTGCATACATGTTGGATTCATGGCACTATACATATTTTGCATTAGAAAGATTATTCAGGCCTGATCATTAGCATTAGCTAAGGAACATGTACACACACGTTTTGCATATATTCATACAGCATTAGAAATCATCTAAGGACAATGGTTGCTTGTGGATGATGTTTTGAGTAGATGGATGATGGATGGTAGGATATGTTCTTCCTAACTTGGAGATTTCGGGGACGAAATCCTAAAAGGTGGGGAGAATGTAACAACCCGTATTTTTCGATAACGTGTTAAGACGAGAATCAAGGCAGAATTTAATTTTAAATTCTGAATCAAGTAAAACGGGCTATGCCATTGCGTTCGTCTCGGAAAAATACGCGAAATAGAGTCTGAGTTTTCGAGAATCGGAGTCCGTATGACCAAGATATGGCCTCGCGAAGTTTCACGAAAAATTCCCAAATTAAAGTATACTTAATTAAGTGAAATGGGTTGCGCAAAGAAATATATATATATTGATATATATATATATATATATATAATTGAAAATTAAATAAATAAATATGCAAAAATGTTCAAAACAGCGAATTGGGAGAGGGGAATAACCGAACCGGCCCATTTTTGAGGTCGACCCGAGCCCGCTGGGTCGACTAGGAGTTAATCCAGGGTGTTTGGCTGTCAACCCGTGGGCCGATTCGCTCAAATGCAGATTTTGCATTTGGATGGTTCTCATGGTTCATCTTTAATCTAAAGGCCCTAAATGGTTCCTACACTTGACTTCTTCCCCAAGACATGCTTTGATGGCTTGGATTGAATCTAGGTTTAATCTAAGGGCCTAAAACTATCCTAATCTCTATAAAAAGACCCTAAACCTACCCCTAAACCCTCATTATTCACTCATGTAACTAAACTATGGCCAAATTTCTACTCTCATGGCCTCCATCTCAAATCCCTAGAGCCTATGCATCCAAATCAAGTTCAAATCAAAAGGTGCAAGCTTGCTACACCAAATCAAGGCCAAATCAACATTGCTATGCAAGTTTCATGAAGGTTCTTCAACAAAGGAGGCACCTTTCTTAGCCAAGATGATTCATGCTCCTTTCCCTAGGCCTAACTATGTAAGTTCTAGCTACTTTTGGATTAAACGGTATTTTTAATGTTGACATGGGATAAAATGAGGCTAAACATGATTATGCGAACCTATATGAATCTTACCTTGCCTCTTTTGTTCATGTTTATGATTTTAGGCCATGTGAGTGACTTAATCATGCCTCTCATGCTATGCATAACCTAGTTTATCTTGCAAGTTTGGATCTTTATGCATGAAATGCTAGCATGAACCTTTAGGAACCACTTTACTTGTGAAACATTGGCTAAGACAAGATTTTGGGGCTTATGCATGTTTATGAACCCAAACCCCTTATGCTAACATGCAAGTTTGTGGCCAAATCCTTTATGAGATTATGCATGATCGTGGCCAATCCCCTCTTTTAAGTTGTGCATGTTTATGGCCAAACCCTTTTTGATAATATGCATGTTTGTGGCCAAATTACCTTATGACACTATGCATGTTTATGGCCAATCCCTTTATGATGTTATGCATGTGGAAGCCAAGCCCTTTTTGGCATCATGCATGTTTTGAGACCAATATGTGACATAGTATCCTTACTATGTTGACTCGCTTTGCTTGCGTTGGGAAAACACGATTTGGGTAGTTAGATAAACATGAACATGTCGCAAAATCTTAACTTGAATATGACATGTGTTTATACTTGAAAATATGACTTGAAAGATAACATGGAAGTTGGCATGTAAGTATGCATAAAAACATGAGCTTGGGAATTTACCTATTAAGTTAGGTCTACCCTTTGGGAATTTACCTATTGAGTTAGGTCTACCCAAATGCTTGAAAACTTGTAACATGTTTTGGAAACATGATGAACTTAGATAATATGAGTATGGCCAACTCGAGGTTGGGTTGAGTTTGCAACGTAAAACTACCCGGAACCGACCGTCCTAACTAGTAGTTGCAAACAATAGGACCCAATGTGAGAAGTTGGTCATGTCGCGCTTAAGACCCGAGGTTAGACTAGGTTGTGGTGTAAATCTACCCGGACCCGCCCGGCTTAACTAGTAACCACAACAAGGTCTAATGTGAGAGGTTGTGGGTGCATTAATTAAATTAATGCCACATAATAGGGTTAAGTTAATTTGATTAATGAGGCTTAACCAAATATGATATGGACAAATGGGTTAAGTAATTTGATTAAGCTAATGATATTTAACAAAACATGATAAGCTTGGGTAGGTTAAGTAACTTGATTTGCCTAATGACACTTGACCATTTTTATACGACTAGTGGACGGGATTAAGTTAACCAACACTTAATCAATCCAACACGATAACGTGATAAGGTTAAGTGAATTTTCTTAATGACACTTAACCGTTTAATACAGTTAATGGATGGGGTTAAGATTAGGCTTAACTAATCTAAACATGGTAATCGGATGGGGTTAAGTTAGCCTAGACTTAATTAATCCAACTTGGTAATTTAATGGGGTTAAGTTAAACACTTAACTAATTTAATACGATGATTTGATGAGGTTAAGTGACCTATACTTAGCCAACCTAACTCGTGAATTTATGGGGGGGTTAAGTTAACCCATACTTAACCAATCTAACGTGAAAACATGATAAGGCTAAGTCACGAATCGATTCGAATACGCTTGACCGATTTGACTCGGTAATTTGATAGGGTCAAATTAATGTATACTTAACCAATCTAAAATGATAATTAGACAAGGTTAAGTCATGGATTGCTTGATATACTTAACCAACTTGACACATGGTTTGTAGGGTTAAGTCTTGGACTTGGATACTTAGCCAATTTTGACATGGTTTGTAGACGGGCTAAGTTATGAACTTAAGTGACACTTAACCCATTAGATAAACCCTAATTCGGAGGATTAGGTAAATAACCATAGTTAACAAGGATTATGGAAATAAGGTTAAGTGGTAAACCTTAGTTAAGGGAAACTAAGTAATAATTCTTAGTCAAGGAGATTTGGACCATTTCTTAGATAGATTAGTAACCCAATACGTTAGGTCAACGTTTAAGTATGCGTGTAGGAGCAGGCTATCTGATTTAGATAAAGGCTCCAACGAACTGGGTAACGAAGCAGCGGCTTCGGGGAACGTGAGGATATTCTTGGGATCCCTCTGTGAGCTGCCAGGTCATTATACTAGGCTCACGAGAGGTTGAGGTCTGCGGTAGAAGAACCAAGAATATGCCTTGGTTGCTATGCGAGCGACCTAAAGACTGGGGTGGATAGCAGTGAGTCGACGAATACATAAGGTGCCCGAGATAGCAAGTTCGTCGATCATCTACCATCTTGAGTCAAGCGTGTACGTACGGAAAGGCAGGGAACACCCAACAGACCATGATTTGCTATCTAATTATGGGTGAGGTAGGCCGTAGGATGTGGGCTGGCCGGAGTGTAGTTCTCATGCAAGATTTTCTCTTGTGTTGCCTTTCACTAGTTGAGGGAGGGGTCTCGTGGGACCATAGCCACGTGTAGAAAAGCAGACCTTAGTATCTGCATCGGCAGATAAATCTAAAGCTCCCGACCGAGTCCTGTATTTCTTGGTTTGCCCTGTGACAGGACTCGGATGGCACGATGTGATACATGTGCATCCAGTTATAGAAAAACGATTCACGATGAATGCGTGGGAAAAAGGGCGCGGTTGAGGGTTAGCGTAATCCCTAGTGGCCTAGGTGGTTTAACCCAAACCGAAATACGAAAGCGTGGAATAGGTAAGCGTAATCCCTAGTGGTGCTAGGTGGCGTAAGTCCTAGTAGTTCAAACGATGATTCATACTGAAGAGCCTAGCTAGAACAAGGGTGACAGTCCAAACGATTCCAAGGATAATACGACATGAGGAAGCCCGTACGAGGTACGGCAAAGGACTGAACTTATATACATGGAAAGAAACGTATGATTTGAGTAACCTATATATGCGATATTAGGTTGACATGGACCATTACACGACTTTGAGCACGGGACATTCATGGTTAACACATGACGCGGGTAGGGAAACTAGTACGAGAGGTGCAGACCAAATATACATGTTAGAACTAGGAAGAATATACATAATAGATACCGTGGGATGTTAGACGGGGTAGATACCTTGGGATAATGTACTCGATAGAAATCTGACGATGTGATACCTTGACACCGTAGTTTATCATGATACCTTAGTTTACCTTGCCGCAGTAGTTCAACCGGCTACCCTGGTTTATCTATCTTGTAGTTATCCTTATGTTTACTTTCAGTTTATGCATGTCATGTTACCTTTACCTGTTTTTATACTGGAAGTAGATAGGACTTACTCAGTCTGTTTGACTGACCCGTTTTGTTTCGCCTCTTTTCTTCCGTTTCCCCCCTCCCCCCCAGGTTTCAGGGAGGAAACAATGCTGTTTAGTTCGGACTTCTTCTGCTTGAAGGTCATCATGGATGGCTTGGACTTCTCTTGGCTATGGCTACTTTACGGTTTTACTTGGGGAATAATTTATTAAAAAGTCTTTATGCTTCTTTACTATTGCAAGACAGGTTTTGATGTACTCTGATGTAAAAGGCTTTAAACCTTATGTATTCATGTTTATGAAAGTTTGATTTTACTTCCGCTATTTATATATATATATGTTCTGTCTTGTGATATTTCTGTGCATGTTTACCAATAATGCCCCTCTAAAGCTAGTGCATTCCTTTGCGAGTGACCCTAGCGGAGGCGGGGTGTTACATTTGGTATCAGAGCAGAAGGTTACCAGATTGGGAAAAAGTTTTTAAAGACCTTCTGAAAACTATTTGAAAATCGTTTATAAAGAAGCATTTTTCAAGAAAGTTTTCTTTTAAAAAGAAAAGGCTATTCCCCAAAGGCCATTAGCATTATCCTTGTTTCCTTAATTAAATCTCTTTTCCTTTCTTTCCTCCATTTGTAGTCACAGTGGTTTTAACTGCGACTAGTCTTTTCTATCTACGAAAGTATTTTCCATGCGATGGAGGTGGTTTTCAAGAGACCAGTGGCCGCGTTATAAGAAAGGATAGTGAGAAAGAGGATAAAGGATACGAGCTTAAGGATGAGCAACTTGTTGGTATGGCTTAGTCCTCAAAGGAGGGAGAAAGATAAACAATGAAACCCATGATGAGAAAGTATCTTTGGTATGGTGAAACGAGACGGATAGTTAAGTATTGTGGGACAAGGACAAGATCATCGTTGTATACCCTCACTAGAGTACCTGAGTAGGGGGATAACATCCTTGTTGAAGATCTAGTTATTCTTTTCTATCATCCCGCCAAGACTTTGTTTTGATCCCCGCATCATTTAAGTCCGCTTCGGTAGTTGAGTCTCTGCACCTTAAGTACTAACGTAATAGAGAATCCCATTTTTGTCTCAAAGTCCTATTGGAAAATCAGTCCATCTATACATGACTTGTTTGGATTTGGGAATGTCTATGCCAAGTGTTGAGTTTGGAAATAATGCTTATAAGCTGTGGATGGATTCTAGGGATGAAGTGGTTATCCAGTAGGGGGTGCCACTCTCGGTTTTGATAGGAGGGTAGTTAGACCTTTTGACTAGCCTTGGTAATGCCCTCGAAGTATCGGGTAACCTTTTTTAGGTTCTGTCATGACTAGTTACTTAGAATCCCTTGATGCCTTTATTGGAAATTTGAAGCCCGATCGAGTGGTGTTCGCCAATAAGACGGATGGTTTACTTCATTTATGCATGGGTTATAGAGATCACCCTAGTAAGTGCGCATGATAACCTGATTGACATCTGTTTACTTTCAAGAGAAAGTTCTTCTACATGGAATGCCTTATAGTATATAAACGAGATCCAAGATTCACTAGTGAATTTTGGAAAGCTTGCATGAGATCATGAGTACGCAGTCATGTTTACGCCAAGTATTCTAGAAAAAGGATAAGTGCAAGTGGAACGAGAGGCGACGAAGAAATGAGTTTCAGCTCATGTTATGGAAGCAGGAAATAAGAAGCTACGAAATCGCGAAGTTAAAGGGCGGTCAAGGCACAATGGAAGTAAGCCCGAGGAAATACGACTTTGATGGTCAAAGACTAGATACGCGCATGATATCTCTTTTTGGGAGTATATCCTTGATCCCTGTTTCTGTAAAGCTTACTTGTAGGTTATCTTTTGTGGACATCCTCTCGGTCCTACTTTCTGTTACAAACCCCGTAAGGAGTTTGTCTTGTTTATCTTCTCGGCCCTGTTTCAGGGAATTCTAGGTAGAACCCTATGGATGTAAACATGTATTTGAAACATGTTATGATTGATATGGTTGCAAGTGGTTGCAAGTGGTTGCTCATGGATGCGCGAATACACATTAGATACTAGCTCGACTCGGTCACATTTCATATTGCATATGCACGAGTATTTATACTTGTTTATGGATGAAATCAAATGTATTATCATGCGGTTGTTGCATATGAATGAATGATTGTGCACGCATATAGTATCTATATGACTAGGACTATTTGCATACATGTTGGATTCATGGCACTATACATATTTTGCATTAGAAAGATTATTCAGGCCTGATCATTAGCATTAGCTAAGGAACATGTACACACACGTTTTGCATATATTCATACAGCATTAGAAATCATCTAAGGACAATGGTTGCTTGTGGATGATGTTTTGAGTAGATGGATGATGGATGGTAGGATATGTTCTTCCTAACTTGGAGATTTCGGGGACGAAATCCTAAAAGGTGGGGAGAATGTAACAACCCGTATTTTTCGATAACGTGTTAAGACGAGAATCAAGGCAGAATTTAATTTTAAATTCTGAATCAAGTAAAACGGGCTACGCCATTGCGTTCGTCTCGGAAAAATACGCGAAATAGAGTCTGAATTTTCGAGAATCGGAGTCCGTATGACAAAGATATGGCCTCGCGAAGTTTCACGAAAAATTCCCAAATTAAAGTATACTTAATTAAGTGAAATGGGTTGCGCAAAGAAATATATATATATTGATATATATATATATATATATATATATAATTGAAAATTAAATAAATAAATATGCAAAAATGTTCAAAACAGCGAATTGGGAGAGGGGAATAACCGAACCGGCCCATTTTTGAGGTCGACCCGAGCCCGCTGGGTCGACTAGGAGTTAATCCAGGGTGTTTGGCTGTCAACCCGTGGGCCGATTCGCTCAAATGCAGATTTTGCATTTGGATGGTTCTCATGGTTCATCTTTAATCTAAAGGCCCTAAATGGTTCCTACACTTGACTTCTTCCCCAAGACATGCTTTGATGGCTTGGATTGAATCTAGGTTTAATCTAAGGGCCTAAAACTATCCTAATCTCTATAAAAAGACCCTAAACCTACCCCTAAACCCTCATTATTCACTCATGTAACTAAACTATGGCCAAATTTCTACTCTCATGGACTCCATCTCAAATCCCTAGAGCCTATGCATCCAAATCAAGTTCAAATCAAAAGGTGCAAGCTTGCTACACCAAATCAAGGCCAAATCAACATTGCTATGCGAGTTTCATGAAGGTTCTTCAACAAAGGAGGCACCTTTCTTAGCCAAGATGATTCATGCTCCTTTCCCTAGGCCTAACTATGTAAGTTCTAGCTACTTTTGGATCAAAACGGTATTTTTAATGTTGACATGGGATAAAATGAGGCTAAACATGATTATGCGAATCTATATGAATCTTACCTTGCCTCTTGTGTTCATGTTTATGATTTTAGGCCATGTGAGTGACTTAATCATGCCTCTCATGCTATGCATAACCTAGTTTATCTTGCAAGTTTGGATCTTTATGCATGAAATGCTAGCATGAACCTTTAGGAACCACTTTACTTGTGAAACATTGGCTAAGACAAGATTTTGGGGCTTATGCATGTTTATGAACCCAAACCCCTTATGCTAACATGCAAGTTTGTGGCCAAATCCTTTATGAGATTATGCATGATCGTGGCCAATCCCCTCTTTTAAGTTGTGCATGTTTATGGCCAAACCCTTTTTGATAATATGCATGTTTGTGGCCAAATTACCTTATGACACTATGCATGTTTATGGCCAATCCCTTTATGATGTTATGCATGTGGAAGCCAAGCCCTTTTTGGCATCATGCATGTTTTGAGACCAATATGTGACATAGTATCCTTACTATGTTGACTCGCTTTGCTTGCGTTGGGAAAACACGATTTGGGTAGTTAGATAAACATGAACATGTCGCAAAATCTTAACTTGAATATGACATGTGTTTATACTTGAAAATATGACTTGAAAGATAACATGGAAGTTGGCATGTAAGTATGCATAAAAACATGAGCTTGGGAATTTACCTATTAAGTTAGGTCTACCCTTTGGGAATTTACCTATTGAGTTAGGTCTACCCAAATGCTTGAAAACTTGTAACATGTTTTGGAAACATGATGAACTTAGATAATATGAGTATGGCCAACTCGAGGTTGGGTTGAGTTTGCAACGTAAAACTACCCGGAACCGACCGTCCTAACTAGTAGTTGCAAACAATAGGACCCAATGTGAGAAGTTGGTCATGTCGCGCTTAAGACCCGAGGTTAGACTAGGTTGTGGTGTAAATCTACCCGGACCCGCCCGGCTTAACTAGTAACCACAACAAGGTCTAATGTGAGAGGTTGTGGGTGCATTAATTAAATTAATGCCACATAATAGGGTTAAGTTAATTTGATTAATGAGGCTTAACCAAATATGATATGGACAAATGGGTTAAGTAATTTGATTAAGCTAATGATATTTAACAAAACATGATAAGCTTGGGTAGGTTAAGTAACTTGATTTGCCTAATGACACTTGACCATTTTTATACGACTAGTGGACGGGATTAAGTTAACCAACACTTAATCAATCCAACACGATAACGTGATAAGGTTAAGTGAATTTTCTTAATGACACTTAACCGTATAATACAGTTAATGGATGGGGTTAAGATTAGGCTTAACTAATCTAAACATGGTAATCGGATGGGGTTAAGTTAGCCTAGACTTAATTAATCCAACTTGGTAATTTAATGGGGTTAAGTTAAACACTTAACTAATTTAATACGATGATTTGATGAGGTTAAGTGACCTATACTTAGCCAACCTAACTCGTGAATTTATGGGGGGGTTAAGTTAACCCATACTTAACCAATCTAACGTGAAAACATGATAAGGCTAAGTCACGAATCGATTCGAATACGCTTGACCGATTTGACTCGGTAATTTGATAGGGTCAAATTAATGTATACTTAACCAATCTAAAATGATAATTAGACAAGGTTAAGTCATGGATTGCTTGATATACTTAACCAACTTGACACATGGTTTGTAGGGTTAAGTCTTGGACTTGGATACTTAGCCAATTTTGACATGGTTTGTAGACGGGCTAAGTTATGAACTTAAGTGACACTTAACCCATTAGATAAACCCTAATTCGGAGGATTAGGTAAATAACCATAGTTAACAAGGATTATGGAAATAAGGTTAAGTGGTAAACCTTAGTTAAGGGAAACTAAGTAATAATTCTTAGTCAAGGAGATTTGGACCATTTCTTAGATAGATTAGTAACCCAATACGTTAGGTCAACGTTTAAGTATGCGTGTAGGAGCAGGCTATCTGATTTAGATAAAGGCTCCAACGAACTGGGTAACGAAGCAGCGGCTTCGGGGAACGTGAGGATATTCTTGGGATCCCTCTGTGAGCTGCCAGGTCATTATACTAGGCTCACGAGAGGTTGAGGTCTGCGGTAGAAGAACCAAGAATATGCCTTGGTTGCTATGCGAGCGACCTAAAGACTGGGGTGGATAGCAGTGAGTCGACGAATACATAAGGTGCCCGAGATAGCAAGTTCGTCGATCATCTACCATCTTGAGTCAAGCGTGTACGTACGGAAAGGCAGGGAACACCCAACAGACCATGATTTGCTATCTAATTATGGGTGAGGTAGGCCGTAGGATGTGGGCTGGCCGGAGTGTAGTTCTCATGCAAGATTTTCTCTTGTGTTGCCTTTCACTAGTTGAGGGAGGGGTCTCGTGGGACCATAGCCACGTGTAGAAAAGCAGACCTTAGTATCTGCATCGGCAGATAAATCTAAAGCTCCCGACCGAGTCCTGTATTTCTTGGTTTGCCCTGTGACAGGACTCGGATGGCACGATGTGATACATGTGCATCCAGTTATAGAAAAACGATTCACGATGAATGCGTGGGAAAAAGGGAGCGGTTGAGGGTTAGCGTAATCCCTAGTGGCCTAGGTGGTTTAACCCAAACCGAAATACGAAAGCGTGCAATAGGTAAGCGTAATCCCTAGTGGTGCTAGGTGGCGTAAGACCTAGTAGTTCAAACGATGATTCATACTGAAGAGCCTAGCTAGAACAAGGGTGACAGTCCAAACGATTCCAAGGATAATACGACATGAGGAAGCCCGTACGAGGTACGGCAAAGGACTGAACTTATATACATGGAAAGAAACGTATGATTTGAGTAACCTATATATGCGATATTAGGTTGACATGGACCATTACACGACTTTGAGCACGGGACATTCATGGTTAACACATGACGCGGGTAGGGAAACTAGTACGAGAGGTGCAGACCAAATATACATGTTAGAACTAGGAAGAATATACATAATAGATACCGTGGGATGTTAGACGGGGTAGATACCTTGGGATAATGTACTCGATAGAAATCTGACGATGTGATACCTTGACACCGTAGTTTATCATGATACCTTAGTTTACCTTGCCGCAGTAGTTCAACCGGCTACCCTGGTTTATCTATCTTGTAGTTATCCTTATGTTTACTTTCAGTTTATGCATGTCATGTTACCTTTACCTGTTTTTATACTGGAAGTAGATAGGACTTACTCAGTCTGTTTGACTGACCCGTTTTGTTTCGCCTCTTTTCTTCCGTTTCCCCCCTCCCCCCCCAGGTTTCAGGGAGGAAACAATGCTGTTTAGTTCGGACTTCTTCTGCTTGAAGGTCATCATGGATGGCTTGGACTTCTCTTGGCTATGGCTACTTTACGGTTTTACTTGGGGAATAATTTATTAAAAAGTCTTTATGCTTCTTTACTATTGCAAGACAGGTTTTGATGTACTCTGATGTAAAAGGCTTTAAACCTTATGTATTCATGTTTATGAAAGTTTGATTTTACTTCCGCTATTTATATATATATATGTTCTGTCTTGTGATATTTCTGTGCATGTTTACCAATAATGCCCCTCTAAAGCTAGTGCATTCCTTTGCGAGTGACCCTAGCGGAGGCGGGGTGTTACATTTGGTATCAGAGCAGAAGGTTACCAGATTGGGAAAAAGTTTTTAAAGACCTTCTGAAAACTATTTGAAAATCGTTTATAAAGAAGCATTTTTCAAGAAAGTTTTCTTTTAAAAAGAAAAGGCTATTCCCCAAAGGCCATTAGCATTATCCTTGTTTCCTTAATTAAATCTCTTTTCCTTTCTTTCCTCCATTTGTAGTCACAGTGGTTTTAACTGCGACTAGTCTTTTCTATCTACGAAAGTATTTTCCATGCGATGGAGGTGGTTTTCAAGAGACCAGTGGCCGCGTTATAAGAAAGGATAGTGAGAAAGAGGATAAAGGATACGAGCTTAAGGATGAGCAACTTGTTGGTATGGCTTAGTCCTCAAAGGAGGGAGAAAGATAAACAATGAAACCCATGATGAGAAAGTATCTTTGGTATGGTGAAACGAGACGGATAGTTAAGTATTGTGGGACAAGGACAAGATCATCGTTGTATACCCTCACTAGAGTACCTGAGTAGGGGGATAACATCCTTGTTGAAGATCTAGTTATTCTTTTCTATCATCCCGCCAAGACTTTGTTTTGATCCCCGCATCATTTAAGTCCGCTTCGGTAGTTGAGTCTCTGCACCTTAAGTACTAACGTAATAGAGAATCCCATTTTTGTCTCAAAGTCCTATTGGAAAATCAGTCCATCTATACATGACTTGTTTGGATTTGGGAATGTCTATGCCAAGTGTTGAGTTTGGAAATAATGCTTATAAGCTGTGGATGGATTCTAGGGATGAAGTGGTTATCCAGTAGGGGGTGCCACTCTCGGTTTTGATAGGAGGGTAGTTAGACCTTTTGACTAGCCTTGGTAATGCCCTCGAAGTATCGGGTAACCTTTTTTAGGTTCTGTCATGACTAGTTACTTAGAATCCCTTGATGCCTTTATTGGAAATTTGAAGCCCGATCGAGTGGTGTTCGCCAATAAGACGGATGGTTTACTTCATTTATGCATGGGTTATAGAGATCACCCTAGTAAGTGCGCATGATAACCTGATTGACATCTGTTTACTTTCAAGAGAAAGTTCTTCTACATGGAATGCCTTATAGTATATAAACGAGATCCAAGATTCACTAGTGAATTTTGGAAAGCTTGCATGAGATCATGAGTACGCAGTCATGTTTACGCCAAGTATTCTAGAAAAAGGATAAGTGCAAGTGGAACGAGAGGCGACGAAGAAATGAGTTTCAGCTCATGTTATGGAAGCAGGAAATAAGAAGCTACGAAATCGCGAAGTTAAAGGGCGGTCAAGGCACAATGGAAGTAAGCCCGAGGAAATACGACTTTGATGGTCAAAGACTAGATACGCGCATGATATCTCTTTTTGGGAGTATATCCTTGATCCCTGTTTCTGTAAAGCTTACTTGTAGGTTATCTTTTGTGGACATCCTCTCGGTCCTACTTTCTGTTACAAACCCCGTAAGGAGTTTGTCTTGTTTATCTTCTCGGCCCTGTTTCAGGGAATTCTAGGTAGAACCCTATGGATGTAAACATGTATTTGAAACATGTTATGATTGATATGGTTGCAAGTGGTTGCAAGTGGTTGCTCATGGATGCGCGAATACACATTAGATACTAGCTCGACTCGGTCACATTTCATATTGCATATGCACGAGTATTTATACTTGTTTATGGATGAAATCAAATGTATTATCATGCGGTTGTTGCATATGAATGAATGATTGTGCACGCATATAGTATCTATATGACTAGGACTATTTGCATACATGTTGGATTCATGGCACTATACATATTTTGCATTAGAAAGATTATTCAGGCCTGATCATTAGCATTAGCTAAGGAACATGTACACACACGTTTTGCATATATTCATACAGCATTAGAAATCATCTAAGGACAATGGTTGCTTGTGGATGATGTTTTGAGTAGATGGATGATGGATGGTAGGATATGTTCTTCCTAACTTGGAGATTTCGGGGACGAAATCCTAAAAGGTGGGGAGAATGTAACAACCCGTATTTTTCGATAACGTGTTAAGACGAGAATCAAGGCAGAATTTAATTTTAAATTCTGAATCAAGTAAAACGGGCTACGCCATTGCGTTCGTCTCGGAAAAATACGCGAAATAGAGTCTGAGTTTTCGAGAATCGGAGTCCGTATGACCAAGATATGGCCTCGCGAAGTTTCACGAAAAATTCCCAAATTAAAGTGTACTTAATTAAGTGAAATGGGTTGCGCAAAGAAATATATATATATTGATATATATATATATATAATTGAAAATTAAATAAATAAATATGCAAAAATGTTCAAAACAGCGAATTGGGAGAGGGGAATAACCGAACCGGCCCATTTTTGAGGTCGACCCGAGCCCGCTGGGTCGACTAGGAGTTAATCCAGGGTGTTTGGCTGTCAACCCGTGGGCCGATTCGCTCAAATGCAGATTTTGCATTTGGATGGTTCTCATGGTTCATCTTTAATCTAAAGGCCCTAAATGGTTCCTACACTTGACTTCTTCCCCAAGACATGCTTTGATGGCTTGGATTGAATCTAGGTTTAATCTAAGGGCCTAAAACTATCCTAATCTCTATAAAAAGACCCTAAACCTACCCCTAAACCCTCATTATTCACTCATGTAACTAAACTATGGCCAAATTTCTACTCTCATGGCCTCCATCTCAAATCCCTAGAGCCTATGCATCCAAATCAAGTTCAAATCAAAAGGTGCAAGCTTGCTACACCAAATCAAGGCCAAATCAACATTGCTATGCGAGTTTCATGAAGGTTCTTCAACAAAGGAGGCACCTTTCTTAGCCAAGATGATTCATGCTCCTTTCCCTAGGCCTAACTATGTAAGTTCTAGCTACTTTTGGATCAAAACGGTATTTTTAATGTTGACATGGGATAAAATGAGGCTAAACATGATTATGCGAATCTATATGAATCTTACCTTGCCTCTTGTGTTCATGTTTATGATTTTAGGCCATGTGAGTGACTTAATCATGCCTCTCATGCTATGCATAACCTAGTTTATCTTGCAAGTTTGGATCTTTATGCATGAAATGCTAGCATGAACCTTTAGGAACCACTTTACTTGTGAAACATTGGCTAAGACAAGATTTTGGGGCTTATGCATGTTTATGAACCCAAACCCCTTATGCTAACATGCAAGTTTGTGGCCAAATCCTTTATGAGATTATGCATGATCGTGGCCAATCCCCTCTTTTAAGTTGTGCATGTTTATGGCCAAACCCTTTTTGATAATATGCATGTTTGTGGCCAAATTACCTTATGACACTATGCATGTTTATGGCCAATCCCTTTATGATGTTATGCATGTGGAAGCCAAGCCCTTTTTGGCATCATGCATGTTTTGAGACCAATATGTGACATAGTATCCTTACTATGTTGACTCGCTTTGCTTGCGTTGGGAAAACACGATTTGGGTAGTTAGATAAACATGAGCATGTCGCAAAATCTTAACTTGAATATGACATGTGTTTATACTTGATATGACTTGAAAGATAACATGGAAGTTGGCATGTAAGTATGCATAAAAACATGAGCTTGGGAATTTACCTATTAAGTTAGGTCTACCCTTTGGGAATTTACCTATTGAGTTAGGTCTACCCAAATGCTTGAAAACTTGTAACATGTTTTGGAAACATGATGAACTTAGATAATATGAGTATGGCCAACTCGAGGTTGGGTTGAGTTTGCAACGTAAAACTACCCGGAACCGACCGTCCTAACTAGTAGTTGCAAACAATAGGACCCAATGTGAGAAGTTGGTCATGTCGCGCTTAAGACCCGAGGTTAGACTAGGTTGTGGTGTAAATCTACCCGGACCCGCCCGGCTTAACTAGTAACCACAACAAGGTCTAATGTGAGAGGTTGTGGGTGCATTAATTAAATTAATGCCACATAATAGGGTTAAGTTAATTTGATTAATGAGGCTTAACCAAATATGATATGGACAAATGGGTTAAGTAATTTGATTAAGCTAATGATATTTAACAAAACATGATAAGCTTGGGTAGGTTAAGTAACTTGATTTGCCTAATGACACTTGACCATTTTTATACGACTAGTGGACGGGATTAAGTTAACCAACACTTAATCAATCCAACACGATAACGTGATAAGGTTAAGTGAATTTTCTTAATGACACTTAACCGTATAATACAGTTAATGGATGGGGTTAAGATTAGGCTTAACTAATCTAAACATGGTAATCGGATGGGGTTAAGTTAGCCTAGACTTAATTAATCCAACTTGGTAATTTAATGGGGTTAAGTTAAACACTTAACTAATTTAATACGATGATTTGATGAGGTTAAGTGACCTATACTTAGCCAACCTAACTCGTGAATTTATGGGGGGGTTAAGTTAACCCATACTTAACCAATCTAACGTGAAAACATGATAAGGCTAAGTCACGAATCGATTCGAATACGCTTGACCGATTTGACTCGGTAATTTGATAGGGTCAAATTAATGTATACTTAACCAATCTAAAATGATAATTAGACAAGGTTAAGTCATGGATTGCTTGATATACTTAACCAACTTGACACATGGTTTGTAGGGTTAAGTCTTGGACTTGGATACTTAGCCAATTTTGACATGGTTTGTAGACGGGCTAAGTTATGAACTTAAGTGACACTTAACCCATTAGATAAACCCTAATTCGGAGGATTAGGTAAATAACCATAGTTAACAAGGATTATGGAAATAAGGTTAAGTGGTAAACCTTAGTTAAGGGAAACTAAGTAATAATTCTTAGTCAAGGAGATTTGGACCATTTCTTAGATAGATTAGTAACCCAATACGTTAGGTCAACGTTTAAGTATGCGTGTAGGAGCAGGCTATCTGATTTAGATAAAGGCTCCAACGAACTGGGTAACGAAGCAGCGGCTTCGGGGAACGTGAGGATATTCTTGGGATCCCTCTGTGAGCTGCCAGGTCATTATACTAGGCTCACGAGAGGTTGAGGTCTGCGGTAGAAGAACCAAGAATATGCCTTGGTTGCTATGCGAGCGACCTAAAGACTGGGGTGGATAGCAGTGAGTCGACGAATACATAAGGTGCCCGAGATAGCAAGTTCGTCGATCATCTACCATCTTGAGTCAAGCGTGTACGTACGGAAAGGCAGGGAACACCCAACAGACCATGATTTGCTATCTAATTATGGGTGAGGTAGGCCGTAGGATGTGGGCTGGCCGGAGTGTAGTTCTCATGCAAGATTTTCTCTTGTGTTGCCTTTCACTAGTTGAGGGAGGGGTCTCGTGGGACCATAGCCACGTGTAGAAAAGCAGACCTTAGTATCTGCATCGGCAGATAAATCTAAAGCTCCCGACCGAGTCCTGTATTTCTTGGTTTGCCCTGTGACAGGACTCGGATGGCACAATGTGATACATGTGCATCCAGTTATAGAAAAACGATTCACGATGAATGCGTGGGAAAAAGGGCGCGGTTGAGGGTTAGCGTAATCCCTAGTGGCCTAGGTGGTTTAACCCAAACCGAAATACGAAAGCGTGCAATAGGTAAGCGTAATCCCTAGTGGTGCTAGGTGGCGTAAGTCCTAGTAGTTCAAACGATGATTCATACGGAAGAGCCTAGCTAGAACAAGGGTGACAGTCCAAACGATTCCAAGGATAATACGACATGAGGAAGCCCGTACGAGGTACGGCAAAGGACTGAACTTATATACATGGAAAGAAACGTATGATTTGAGTAACCTATATATGCGATATTAGGTTGACATGGACCATTACACGACTTTGAGCACGGGACATTCATGGTTAACACATGACGCGGGTAGGGAAACTAGTACGAGAGGTGCAGAGCAAATATACATGTTAGAACTAGGAAGAATATACATAATAGATACCGTGGGATGTTAGACGGGGTAGATACCTTGGGATAATGTACTCGATAGAAATCTGACGATGTGATACCTTGACACCGTAGTTTATCATGATACCTTAGTTTACCTTGCCGCAGTAGTTCAACCGGCTACCCTGGTTTATCTATCTTGTAGTTATCCTTATGTTTACTTTTAGTTTATGCATGTCATGTTACCTTTACCTGTTTTTATACTGGAAGTAGATAGGACTTACTCAGTCTGTTTGACTGACCCGTTTTGTTTCGCCTCTTTTCTTCCGTTCCCCCCCCCCCCCAGGTTTCAGGGAGGAAACAATGCTGTTTAGTTCGGACTTCTTCTGCTTGAAGGTCATCATGGATGGCTTGGACTTCTCTTGGCTATGGCTACTTTACGGTTTTACTTGGGGAATAATTTATTAAAAAGTCTTTATGCTTCTTTACTATTGCAAGACAGGTTTTGATGTACTCTGATGTAAAAGGCTTTAAACCTTATGTATTCATGTTTATGAAAGTTTGATTTTACTTCCGCTATTTATATATATATGTTCTGTCTTGTGATATTTCTGTGCATGTTTACCAATAATGCCCCTCTAAAGCTAGTGCATTCCTTTGCGAGTGACCCTAGCGGAGGCGGGGTGTTACAGTAGGATTAAAAAGAAGGACCGTTTTGAAGTATTGAAGGAAGTAGGGGTAGTTTAAGCAAAGTAGGGTTAGATCAAAAATATGAAAGATTATGAATCGTTTGGATTGGGTGCTGCAAAAACCAACCCTTCACAGAAGTAAAAAAAATAGGGGTAATTGTTGGAATTCAGGGCTATTTAAAGAATTAGGGGTACGATTAAAAAGGACTGTTATGAACTATTAAGATATGTATGGGTAGTTTAAGAATAGTAGGGGTTGATCGACAAATATGAAAGATGGTGAATCATTTCGATTGGATGCTGTAAAAACCAACCCTTCACAATAGTTAAAAAATAGGGGTAATTTTTAAAAGGAAGGGCTATTTAGAGAATTAGGGGTAGGATTAAAAAGAAGAGCTATTTTGAAGTATTAAGAGAAATAGGGGTAGTTTAAGTATAGTAGGGGTAAATCGACAAAAATGAAAGATGATGAATCATTTAAACTGGGTGCTGCAAAAGCCAACCCTTCATAGAAGTTAAAAAATAGGGAAAATTGTTGGAAGTAAGGGATATTTAGATAATTAGGGGTAGGATTAAAAATAAGGGCTGTTTTGAAGTATTGAGAGAATTTGGGGTAGTTTAAGCATAGTAGGGGTTGATCGACAAATATGAAAGATTATGAAGCTTTTGGATTGGGTGCTGCAAAAACCAACCCTTCATAGAAATAAAAAGATAGGCGTAATTGTTGGAAGTATTACTTCAAAACAGGTATTTTTTTAATCCTACCCTAATTCTCTAAATAACCCTTACTTCCAACAATTACCCATATTTTTTAACTAATGCGAAGTGTTGGGTTTTGCAGCACCCAATCCAAATGATTCATCAACTTTCATATTTGTCAATCTACCCCTACTATGCTTAAACAACCCATACTTCACTCAATACTTCAAAATAGTTATTCTTTTTAATCCTACCCATAATTTTCTAAATATCCCTCACTTCCAACATTTACCCCTACTTTTTAACTTCTGTGAAGGATTGGTTTTTTAGCACACAATAGAAATGATTCATCATCTTTCATATTTTTCGATCAACCCCTACTATGCTTAAACCACCCCTTCTTCTCTTAATACTTAAAAACAGTCCTTTTTTTAATTCTACCATTAATTCTCTAACTAGCCCATACTTCCAACAATTACACCTATTTTTTAACTACTGTGAAGGGTTGGTTTTTGCAACACCCAATCCAAATGATTCATCATCTTTCATATTTGTCGATCTACCCTACTATGCTTAAACAACCACTACTTCTCTTAATACTTCAAAACAACCCTTCTTTCTAATCTTACCCCTATTTCTCTAAATAGCCCTTACTTCAAAAAATAACCCTTATTTTTTAACTTCTATAAAGGTTTGGTTTTTGCAGCACCCAATCCAAATGATTCATCATCTTTCTTATTTGTCGATCCAATCCAAATAATTCATCATCTTTCATATTTTTCTTTATACCCCTACTATGCTTAAAATACCCATAATTCTCTTAATACTACAGAATAGTCCTTCTTTTTAATTCTACACCTAATTCTCTAAATAGCGCTTCCATCCAACAATTAGCCCTATTTTTCAACTATTGTGAAGGATTGACTTTCGCAGCACCCAATCTAAACGATTAATCATCTTTCATATTTGTACATCTACCCCTAGTATGCTTAAATTACACCTACTTCTCTTAATACTTAAAAAAACCCTTCTTTTTAATCCCACCCCTAATTCTCTAAATAGCCCTTACTTCCAACAATTATCCCTATTTATTAACTTCTGTGAAGAGTTGGTTTTTGCAGCACCAAATCTAAATAATTCATCAACTTTCATATTTGTCGATCTACCCCTGTTATGCATAAACTACCCATACTTCTCTTAATACTTCAAAATATTAATTCTTTTTAATCCTACCCCTGTTTCTCTAAATAGCCCTTACTTCCAACAATTACCCCTATTATTTAACTTCTGTGAAAGGTTGGTTTTTATAACACTCAATCCAAATGATTCATTATCTTTCATATTTGTCGATCTACCCCTACTATGCTTAAACTACCCATACTTCTCTTAATACTTCAAAACAACCCTTCTTTTTAATCCCACCCCTAATTCTCTAAATAGCCTTTACTTCCAACAATTACCCCTATTTTTTAACTATTGTGAAGGGTTGGTTTTTACAGCGCCCAATCCAAATGATTCATCATCTTTTATATTTGTCGATCTACCCCTACTATGCTTAAACAACCCATACTTCTCTTAATACTTGAAAACAACCCTTATTTTTAATCCTACCCCTAATTCTCTAAATAGCTCTTCAAAAAATTACCCCTTTTTTTTAACTTTTGTGAAGGATTGGTTTTTGCAGCACCCAATGCAAATTTATTCATCATGTTTCACATTTGTCGATGTACGCTACTTCTCTTAATACTTCAAAACAACCTTTCTTTTTTAATACTACCCCTGATTCTCTAAATAGCTATTACTTCCATATATTACCCCTATTTTTTAACTTCTTTGAAGGGTTGATTTTTGCAACACCCTATCCATATGTTTCGTCATCTCTACTATGCTTAAACTATCCCTACTTCTCTTAATACTTCAATACAGTCCTTCATTTTAATCCTACCCCACTATGCATGTAACACGCCACATCTATTAATGTAACTCACTAAGGGAATTCATTAACTTTCATTGAGCAATATAAGTAAACAGAACATAATATTACAAGACAGATACATAAACCAGTACTTAAAATTTTTTATAACTTTATTGCAGCAGAAACATAAATAAGTTTTGTTACATCTTTGAAAACCACAATACCAAAACTCAAGTACATAAATATTAGTCTTGCAAAAAAGCCTTCTGACTGCATGATTTTAAAGCCATAATTCCCAACAGAAAATGCCATAAATTGGTAGAATCAAAGCCAAGCAATACTTCAAGCACTTCTAGCACTTCAAGCAGAGAGAAATCTGAATCAAGCTCCTACGTTCCCAACCTGAGCACCTGGGGGGGGAGGGGAAGGAAAGAAGAGAGGCCAAAACAAAACAGGGTCAAACATAAAGTCTGGCGAGTCCAGTGACTTTCAGCATATAAACAGATAATAGTATCATGACATGTAAATAAAACTGGATGAGAGATAACCGTAATAGGAGTAGCAGGTTAACAGAAGAAACATAATTATATAGGCTAAGCTAAGCTTCTTACTTGATTTTCACTTCTCTGCACTAATACTAGCATAACAGGATTAGATGTTACCCTAATGTATAAACTGAAACAGAAACGGAAATAGAATGATCTCTACAGATACAGAATGCTAGTAATGGGCCTTTACCACCACAACAGAGATAGACGGTACAGAAGCAGAAGCAGGAACAGAATCAGAGATGGAAACAAAAAAATCCCTACGGAGACAGAACGTTAGAATTACGTGTACATTAGTGACGGGCCTTTACCACCCCACCAGACGGTACCACGCAGAAACAGACAGGTGTTACCCCTCCAACAGAAACAGACGGTAACCCAACAGAAACAGATAGAATTATGTGTACCCTAAATTCTACCCAAGCGATCGGCTCCCTAATACATAAATACCCTGTGCCAGCCCCATAGAAGGGTGTATCATTCACTTAAGTGGCAACCTATAGAAAGACACAGATCTATTTACAGATGTCCTGGCGTTTTACATCCTCAAAGCAGACCGGATCCATGCACGCACATGACCCGGTTGGAATGCACCATCAACACCCCTCGCCATTATCAGAATGAACCTCTTATAATTAGTTTAGTAAGCGTGCCCTGGACCCCTACATAGTGTTGGGTCATAGTTTTGGTACCAGAAAGGGTTACTGACTAATATGGGTCCCACACAACAGATGACACAAGTAATTTCCCATCCTAACCATGTGCCCCCAGACTAACAGATTTCAGATTTCAGATTAACAGGTTTTCTGATCAGACATACAGATTAATATGTTTCACTTAAACTTGCGTTAAGCCTACAGATTTACGAAACGGGTTCATCAGATTCATCCGCCCAGTTGACTTAACCCTATCTACTTATCAAGTATTATTGGTTAAGCTTGCCTTATTCCTATCCACTTGTTCATGAAATATTATTTAAGTTGTCATCTTACTCAGGTTAACTTAACCCCACCCACCTAACATGATTTCGGTATCATATTCATCTTTGATCAGCATTAATTAGTTATTAATGCATAGACCTCTCACATTAAGTCAATAGCTTATGGCCGCTGGATGTGCCAGGCGGTTCCGAGCAGACTTCTTCCACAAGCCAAACTTAACCTCATGTCGAAGCATATTTTAGTTATTCCTACGACCTCCCACATTAGACTGATAGTTTGCGGTTACTGGTTAGGCCGGTTGTGTAACACCCTGAATTTTGAAATGATCGAATTAACAAAATTTAAGAACACTTAATTTTTAAAAGAGAAATGAAGGGAAATGGGTTGCACCATTGCGTTCGTCTCGGAATTTTGCATGAAATAGAGTCCAAGTTTTTGAAAAACGGAGTCCGGAAGAAGGAGATATGACCGTCGGAATATTACAAGAAAAAAAATAAAAAAAATATATGTGAGCAGGCCGACCAGGGAGGTCGACCTCCCAAGGGGGAGGTCGACCATGTTGTCGACCTGTGTACTCCCAGGTCGACCTGGGGGTCGACCTCCCCCTTTGGGAGGTCGAATCTGGTTCGGCCAGTTTTGTTGCGTGGTGCGATTTTTGGGCCTGAGACGATTTTTGATGGTCCCGGTCAGTTTTAGGGTTAATCCTAAGGCCTAAATAACTTCCTACACCTATATATACACCCTAAGACCTAACCCTAATTCATAAATAATTTCTAATACACCATTATGCTGTCAAAATCTCTCTTAAACCCTAGGTGCCACCTCTAAATCAAATCTCAAGTGTTCATACACAATTCAAATCAAAGATTAGTGCTTCTACAACAATTAAAGAAGATCAATCAACAACACCGCAACGTTTCTACACCAATTTCAGTGCATAATTCTATTCTTTAACCACGAAAGGTGAGTACGATGATTTTTACAATATAATGGGATAGAAAGTAACATGATGAAGTTGTAAAGAGGATTCATATGTATGTATGCAATTTAAATCTCATCCAAGTTTTCACCTTATGATCCATGTCATCATATGCCTATGTTTCTATGTAAATTTCATAACTTTTATCAGTTTATTCATGTTGAATCTTTTATTATGCCTCTATGCCAGTCTATATGCCTCTTTATTTCATGATGATGTTTTATTCCAATTTTCTATGAATTGATTCTCTCTTCTTACCCCTATTCCTTTTATTTGTGGATCTAGGATACCTTCGAGCCTATATTAAAAATACACGCGAATGCGAATACGTGGGAACGATGGGGAATATTGGGAATATGGGAAATTTGGAAAATTGGATATTATTGGATAATATGTGAAATTGGCATATTTCGGTATGAATTGCATGGAATTGATGAACTTGCCTATAATTGGAAATTTGTAATTGAGGCTAATTAATGTGTAATTAGTGACAATTTGGAATAGGCATATTATAGACTTTATTATATGTTTAATTGGATATATATGACATGAAAATTAGGTATGGGTGAAATACGATGTTGATGAACCTTTGACACGAGGTTAGGCGCAATTGTGACGTAAGACTGCCCGGAACCACCCGGTAAATCCAGCAGTCACAATTGGACGTCTAATGTGAGAGGTCAAAGGAATGGATTGCATGCGTAAAGGTTAATGACACGAGGTTAGACCCGGTTTGTGGCATAAGACTGCCCGGAACCGCCCGGCAAATCCAGCGGCCACAAAGTGTTCGGTCTAATGTGAGAGGTCATGCAGCGTTCGTCATAAGGAATGAATTAAGGAATACTAACCATAATAAGATATGGGTATGGTTAGAGGGTTAAGTGTGGGTGACATGTAGATTATGACATGTGAATATGGACTTAACCGGAATAAGATAAGGCATGTAAATTAAGACATGTAAGTATGGACTTAACAATAGCATGTGTAAGACATGGACATTTAAATTAAAATGGTTAAGTGGGGGGGGGGGAAACTAGTAGGGGCCAAGCATAGGAGGGAGGCTTGTGTCGGATGGGGACCCATTTCAACCAGTAACCCGTTTGAGTATCTAATTGGGCCCGGTACTAGGCCAGGGTTTGGGCAAGCTTACTAGGCTTGAATATAAGAGGTCAAAACGTGAATAGGAGTGGCAACGCAAGTCCAACGGGTTCATGTGCGTGCATGGGTCCGGGCTGGTAGGTAAGACGTTGTTGCATCGTGTAGGTATGGTCGTGCATTTCATGTTGGTATCGGGGTTGCCACTTTGGGGAGTGATACACCCCACTATGGGGCTAGCACGGTTGCCTACGGGGCTTAGGGAGCCGATCGAATGGGTAGAGTAAGGGTACCTTAGCGGTGGTAGGAGCAAGCCGGCACCTACGATAGCAGCTAGGTACAAGTAACTTCCATGTTTGTTATGTGGGTACAGTTAGTGGGAAGGGATCAACCTTGAGTAAAAGAGACTAGTAGATGTGCGGTGTAATTAAGTAATGTGGTGTAACTTAGCAAAAGTGCAGTGTAACGAAATACATGTTGGTTGAGTTGGATAGTTCTTTGGGGGCTAATCTGATGTTGACTTTGGTCTTCGGTGTTAGTACTTGGAGGGTTGTTCGCTTAGCCAAAGTGTAGGTTTGTCTTAGTAGTTAGGAACGAAATCATCTTGTCCATCATTCTTATCTACCTTATCTATGTTACGGCCATATCATGATGCCTATTTATGTCTTGAACATTTACCTTACCTATTATTTGTTAAAATTACTGGACTCGCCAGACTTTATTTATGACCCGTTTGTTTCCACCTCTTTTCTTTCCTTCCCCCACATCAGGTTTGCAAGGAGGGAATACTGCAGCTTAGTGCTGATTTCTTTCAGTTGCTTGAAAGAGAGTAGATGTATTGTTGTGGACTCTCTCATTTTATGGCTTTGCTTATGCACCATGGGGATTTATGCATTTGTGTTATTTAAGTATTTTCTTCTTTATATACTTTGAAGTTTTTGGAAAAGACTATTGATCCTATTGTAATGGTTTTGGAAACTACTTATGTAAGTTTGTTTTGAGTTATGATGCTATGAAATAAGTTTTATCTCCCGCCATGTTGTTTTATTTATTTATTCTTGTAATTTATCTGTTCTATACAACAATAACGCTTCATGGACATTGATGCATTCCCTTTGTGAGTGACATTAATGGACATGGGGTGTTACAGGTTGGTTCTGGGAAGGTTTCTACTGCAAAAGAAGTCTAACCTCGTGTCTCGGCGTGCTTACTTTTGCCAATTTATTCATTTACAGATTATGCCAATTTCTGACTAACTATATCAATTTAAAAGATTAAACTTCTTTACAATTTATAGCAGATTACTCAATGTTCCATTATCATTTTCTGCTCAATCTTAGATTGAGCCTACGGATTTACATACCCACTTTACAGTATTCAGTTTCAATAGATTTAGCAGATTAGGCAATCTAACAGATTAAACATCTCTTAAGGTTCCATAAGCATATCTCACTTATTCATACATTAAGCCTATAAATTTACATGCCCAAATCACTGTCATAATTAACAATATAACATATGCCCCAAGTTTTAGCTAAATTGCACCGTACAGAATATTCTCCAAAAACCCCAATCGTGATTCACAATATAAACTATGCCAAATAATAGCCTTTGATTACAGTGTATGCTAATTACCCAGAATCCCAAATTAGGTGCGTTCACATTTAACAGTTATCCCTATCACAATATAGGTTTTCATACCTAAGTTATATATCGTTATACACAATAATCCTCTTCTTCCAAGTCATAAATCATCATATATAATATGCTTCAAATTTATGTTTTAAATTACAACATGTGTTGTGTCCTCAAATAACTTGCAAATCAGTTATGCCTCATTGTACATTAGTCAATATTTCCCCAAATTTAGTGTTCGTACGTTCATCTCTTATGAGATTTGTCTCAGGCTCGTGGTAGCGTGGCTATAAACACAGAAAGGGGAGAAGGAAGGAAGAAACAGAGAATAGGCAAAATAAAATAGATCTAATAAATCTAATAAGCATAAAAGGACAGATCTGATAAACAAAAATAGGCATAATCTCAGATTCAGATTTATTATCATGTCAGGATCACAATTAAATTTCATTTCTGAAAATAACATGAACTCACCTTGGATGGGTCTAAAGGAAATAGGTGTTGTAGTTGTAGATCTATTCTCTTCTAATCTTATTCTGACTTGAAGAAGAAGAAGCACTAGTTTTATTTTAGGTTTCAGCAGCATATAGATGCCACTGATTTGTGTGTAGAAAACAATAGGCTTGGGGGTGTTTATATAGGAGTACTGGGAGAATTTATGCCTTTAGATTAACCTAGAAACCATCAGAACCATACAGCTAAAAGACACGTCACCCAACAAATCAGAGAAGGACATGTTATCCGAACTCTCCAAAATCCTGTGTAGGTTTGTGGCTCGGCATGGACACACTTCCCATGTGTGCAAGTGAAATTTTGTTCTGGCACACTTCCCAAGTGCGCCAGTGCATTCTGACCCATTTTCTGATCGTTCTGCCAACTACTATCATCCGTAACTTCTTCATACGTTATTCGTTTTACGCAAACTCAGACTCTATCTCAAGTAGATTTTCGAGAGGAATGCAATGGCATAACCAATTTCACCTAATTTTTCTTTTACAAATAAATTATTCTTTAATTTTTTTTAATTTAATATTCTCAGAGAATACGAGGTGCTACATTCTCCCATCCTTAAAGGATTTCGTCCCCGAAATCTCTAAGTTAAGAAGAATGTATCCTACCATCCATCATCCATCTACTCATCCATCATCCACAAGCATTCATTGCATTTAAAAGTTTTCTAATGCCATATGAATGTATGCAAAAGTGTGTGTAAATGTCCCCTATCAATTGCAAAAGATCAGGTGGTCTACTATTTCAGTTGACCTCCTTAATGCGAATTATGTAAGTGCCATGAGTCCAATCATGTATGCAAATAGTCCTATTTGATACATATCATTTCTATATGAATGCACAACCATTCATCCAAATGCAACATCCATGTGGTGAGTCAACCATTTCGCATCCATAAAAATTGAAAATGTACACACATCCATATGCAGTATGAGAGTGTTTTTGAGCCGATCTAGTGCCTAGTGTGTGTATATGCATCCACGAGCAACCACTAGCAGCCACTTGCATCCACTTGCAACTATCAAACATAACATGTCTCAAACACATGTTTACACCCATTAGTTTCCACCTAAAGGTCGAAAACTCGATCAATAGGATATAGTCGAGTAATAGAAGCAAGTACAAATAAAAGAAATTTTTTGTTCCCATGAGGAAATGTCAAAACTGGAAATGACTGTGAACAGTTGGGTATGACAGAACAAACAAGGAAATAAGATGAACCAAGTTATTCATTAAAGGCACCCCTAATCACTATAGGATAATTACTATACTGCACCACCACTAGTCACCCTAACGGTTGATCCCACCTATAGAACTTAATAATGATAATGGTAGTTTAGTGTACCCCTAGCTACCTTCATAGGTGTCGTCTGCCCCTATCTCCACTAGGTGTACCCACTACCCTCCCCATTCTAATTACAATATTTATTCATAATATGGTGGTTATACTCCTAGTTGTCTTCATTGGTGTCGTCTTCTCCTATCTCCACTAGGCTTATCCACTACCCTCCCCATTCGATCGGCTCCCTAACTCGTAGATACCCGTGTTGGCCCCATAGTGGGGTGTATCACTCCCCAAAGTGGCAACCCGATACCACCAACAATGAACGTCTTATACCTACACGATGCAACAACGTCTTACCTACCAGCCCGGGCCCACACACACATATGAACCCGTTGGACTTGCGTTGCCACCGCTAACCCGTCTTGGCCTCTTACAGTCAAGCCCAGTATGCATGTACCGTCCTCGACTTGGGTCGAGCCCATAAAGATACGTATGGGTTACTGGTTGAAATGGGCCCCCATTACTTGACACAAGCTATCCACCTAAGCTTGGTCCCCTCTAGTACATCCCACTTAACTCTTTCATTATTCATGTTCACTTGCATGTTTTCAAATTTTGGTTAAGTGTTTCTAATCGTATTTCAAATGCCACGCAAGGCGCCCACTTAATTCCATATGCCACCCAAGGCACCCACTTTACCCCCTCATGTCCCACAACGTGTTTATCTGGTTAAGTGTTTTTTAATTCATTAAGACCGTAACCTTATAAAGACCTCTCAAATTAGACTGGCATTTGTGGCAACTGGATTTTCCGGGTGGGTCCGGGCAGTCTTACACCACAAACGAGCCTAACCTCGTGTCTTTACAATTGTTACGCATTTAATTTATGCCTAAGACCTCCCACATTATACTGGCATTTGTGGCAGCTGGATTTGCCAGGCGGGTTCGGGCAGTCTTACACCACAAAAGAGCCTAACCACGTGTCTTAGACGATTAATTACACAAAATTAATTATCCCCCAATATGAATTATTTTCCCTATTCAAATTATCAATCAATTCCAAATTTAACTATGGCCATAATTGACTCAATTATGTCCATCTATTTATGGTATGCAAAATCATACCAATTATCTTCACATATTTATTTTATACCATTTATGCCATTTCTGCCAATTCTCAATATTAAATCTTTTAATATTATCCCATTACCCCACGTTGTACGTTTGTTCGTTTAACGTAAAATATACGTTAGACTCGAATAGTCTAACTCATGGAATAAAGAGAAAACATCACAACATACATATAGATAAAATTAGATCTAAACATAGGGGTGTACTTGCATGTTTGAATGAGGTTCTACATCTAAAACTTGCTTAGGCCAAAGTTACAACTTGCATAAAACTACCTATGTCGTAGATCCAAATCTAAAGGTGTACACTTGTTTAGTTAGTAGTCACAAACTTGCGTAAATCATGTATGTCATAGATCTACATCTAAAGGTGTAAACTTGCATAGTCATTAACCACAAACTTGCATAACATGATTCATATTCCAAACTCATATTTTTATATAAACTTGCATATGTGATTTATGCAACATAACAATGGAGTAAACTTACATCTAAACATGTAAACTAGCATGTAGAATTACACATGTAATAGCTTAACTTTAGATCTAAAATAGATGTCATGAAACATGTAAGGATATACATAATCTTTACTAACCTGCTGATGATCCACATCTAAATCAACACCTAAACTTGCATGCATACATATGATTTATCATATGAATCAACATAACCAAACTAGCATATGAAACATTATCATGAATTGATCAATTATAGAATTACAACATAGATAATAACATCACAACTTTACAACATAGATGATAACATCATAGAATTTACAACATAAATGATAACATCACAATTTTACAAAATAGATGATAACATGCGGTCAATAATTCACAACATAGCCCCATAATCTGCATCATAACTCAATCCAATTAAACTGCTAATTATTTTATTAAAGAAATCGAACTCACAACTCAAAGAAGGTCTTGAGTTCTGAATTCTGAGTTCTGAAGTTGAATTAGCTTTCCCTTGAACTAGATTCGTTGTTAGAGTTGAATAGAATTGAAGTTGATTAGCTTTTCTTCCTCTCTAATTGGCGGCGGCTATTCTAGGTTGTTAGGTGACGGCATGGAGGCCGTGAATCTAATTTTAATTTGATTTTAGGGTTTGAGTCTGCATGTCTTTTTATAGAGTTTAGGATTAATTTAAGTCGTCCGATCAACCCAGAATTAACCCCAGCCATTCAGAGTAGATCAGAAACCCTAATGAGTTAGCATACAGTCATAAATCAAATCTGCTTGGTGGGGCAGGTCGACCCCCAGGTCGACCCTACGGTCGACCCCCAGGTCGACCCTACGGTCGACCCCCAGGTCGACCCTACGGTCGACCTGGTGAAGGTAGGTCAACCCCCAGGTCAACCCTATGGTCAACCTGGCCCTGGCGGGAAATTTCCCGCTTAGCCCATTCTGACTCTGAAATTTGAATTTTCGAAATCTGTTTTGAATTTTCTGAAATTTCCGATCGCCGTAACTTCTTCATACGAAGTCCAATTCACGCAAACTCGGACTCCATCTCAACCAAAATTCTGAGACGTACACAATGGCGCAACCCGTTTCACTTAATTCTCATATATGAGATTAGTTATTCTTTAATTTGTGAATATTAATATTAACAGAAACACGGTGTGTTACAGTATATCTCTCAGCGCAAGGATAAAATATAATCGAACATATACAGTAGGTAGTAGTAGCGAAGCACAATTACTTATAACTTCAAACTTTCATATCATCAAAAGGATATCCATGGTACCACTGGAATACATCATCATATTTTGTACAAAAAGCTTCCATATAATCACTCGGAGTATCATAACAACCATTAGAGCGGAAACATATACTAATATGCAGGAAATAATATGACGGCCTCCTTCTCGTCACTGCTCTGCGGCATCATCCTCGTCATGGTCTACTACCTGCTACCTGCTACCTGCTACTCAGTCTGCCCGTCCAAAACATGGATGAACAACCCAAGGTAATAAAAGGGAAACTTAAAACCTAGAGTCAGACAATAGTCTTAATGAACGATAAAACAACTATCTAACATCATCAATAAAGTATATGAGAAATTGGTAGATCAATCGACTAATTTACCAACTCAACAAAAGAGAAAAACATTATGCCTTAGCCTAGTTATTTTGGGAATTATATTGTTAAAGTTATCGCACTTGGCAGACTTTATGTCTGACCCCCTTTTCTTTCCACCTGTTGTCTTCCTCCCCCCCCCCCCCCAAGGTGCTCAGGTTGGAACTAGCACCAGTGGAGCTTGATTTTGGACAACTGTAACGCTTGCTTTTAGAAGTTGCTTGGATCGCTGAAGTAAAAGTTCAGCCTATCTTATTTATGGCTATTTTGTACAGGGGTTATGTCTTTCAATTTATGTACTCTGATTTAGTCAAGATGGATTTTATGTACTTTGACTTTGGTTTTTGATGATGTAATCAAACCTATGTGTTTACCGCTGCAACGAATAAAGTTTTTAATTTTTAAGTATTGTTTATATTTGTCTTGATGTTAAGTTTCTGTTCTATACTGACTTAAAATTCTCCATAGAAGTTAATGCATTCCCTTTGTGAATGACATTAATGGACGTAGGGTGTTACAAGTGGTATCAGAGCTGAAGGTTACCAGAACATATTCGAATTTTGAAAAGCTGTTTTTCAAAACCACTTTTATAAAGAAGTACCTTCAAAAGTATGTTTTTAGGAAAGTATTGTCTAGAGAAAAGCCTATTTTAGAAAGCATAACCCCAAGAGCCATATATCTTCCCTTCTATTCATTTGTATTGAATATTTCCTTTTTCGTTTCAGGATGTCTGGAGCAACTGAGATACCAGAGGGTGTTCATGTACCCGGTTGGTTTCGTCAATATCTCGAGGCTAGGGCCGCTACCGTGGGTCCGACCAACGTTCCTCCTCCTCCTCCTCCAGCTCCAGTCATTCCTCCGCGTGGAGATACTTTCTCCAAGATATGTAAAGACTTTCGTTCGATGGGTGGAAAATCTTTTTGTGGGACTGAAACATTCATTGAAGCAAGAAATTTGTTGAAAGAATTGGAGGATCTATTTGGCATTTTCGATTTGGAAGATTGTAAGAAGTTCCAATTGGTTGTTTGGTTGATGAAGGACGAAGTTTCGTTTTGGTGAGGAGTCACTAATGGGGAGCGTCCAGTTAATACATGGCAAGATTTCAGGCATAGCTTTGAGGCAAAGTTTCTCTCACGGGCTGAGGAGAATCTATACATGGAAAGGTTTTTGGCGTTGAACAAGGGAATCTGTTTGTAAAAGAATACATCAACAAGTTCAATCAGTTGACGAGATTTTGCTTGGACTTGGTGAATACACCCGAAAAGAAGGCCCTGAGATTTGTTAAGGATTTGAATGAGCCACTACATGGGTTAGCTATGACCCACATCCCTATGGGGGCCACCTTTGAGAGGCTAGTTGATATGGCACTTATGCATGAAGAGGAGAGAGGCGCCAATGCTAATAAAGCACCCGAGAATAAAGGGGATCAAAAATTGCAATAGCAACAGTAGAACAAGAAGGGTGGTAAAGACAACAATGGCAAGGGAAAGAAGAAGTGCTTTAATTGTGGGACACCAGGCCATCTGAGTAAAGACTATAGGAAAACAAAGAAGACTGACTATTTTAAACGTGGAGAGGCAGGTCATCTAGTTAAGGACTTCCCAAGGAAACAGGGACAAGGGTTTACCTCGGGAGGGCAGCTTCAGGCTGTCATGGCACCAGGGCAGGTAGGAGGGCAGGTCCAGGCTCTCGTGGCCCCACCGCTGCAAGAACGAGATAGAACAATTTCCGCTGAAAATTTAGTTTTTCTGTTTGATCATCCTGTTCGTACGTTGATTGACTCTGGCTTATCACACTCGTTTATATCTGCTTCGTTAGTTGAAATGCTGCACCTAAATACTAGTATAGTTTCGGATCCCATAGTAGTCTCAAATCCTATTGGTGGTTCGGCTCGTCTTTCCATGATTTGTCGGGATTTGTGAGTGTCTATCTTGGGCATTGGGTTTGGATGCAACGCCTTTGTTCTTGGTTTCATGGGCTACGTCTTGATTCTAGGTATGGATTGACTAACTAGATACGGTGCCATCCTAGATTGTGAGAGAAGGGTAGTTAGATTTTTGACTCATTATGGAAAGACCCTTGATATTTCTTGTGACCCTAGAGGTCCAGTAATGCTTAGTTACCTAGAATCTCTTGACGTATCCAATGATGATCTGAAATCTGTTCGCGAGGTCCATGAAAATAGTAATGTCTTCAAAGAGGTTCGAGGTTTACCCCTGAGGCGTGAGAGAGACTTTCGTATTTATCTTGTAGACAATGCAAAACCGGTATCTCTGCCAGTACGCCACATGGTTCCTCGTGAGAGAAGGGAGATCAATAAGCAAGTAGGGGAGCTGCTTGAGAAGGGGTTCATAAGACATAGTATATCAGGGTGGGGTGCTCGATTGTTTGGTTACTTTGCTAGTATCATCTCACGTAGATTGTCCGAATTCGGAGGAGATATTCCTTGGGTGCTTGTCTGATATTGGTTTAGGCCTTTGGGGCTTGTGCTTGGGGAATGTCGAGTTCGACTAGGATGGTTTGTGTGAGATAAATAGTTGTGGCGACTTTCATTGCATGATATCTTGGTTTTCTCGAGAAGTGATGTGCAGTTGTGACATGATAAGACTATTCGATGGTATGGGCAGCCCCAGGTTATATTCAATAGGGTTATGAGATGACTCGAGTGGGATGTGAAGTAATGGATTATTTAGAACCCTATGTTGATGCCATTTTTTTAGAGGAAGAAGGAAGGATTCTTAGGGCACGTGGTCTCTAAGGAAGGGGTAGCTATGGATCCGGCGAAGGTGGCGACAGTCCAAGAATTGAAGGTTCCAAGAAAAGCGACGGAAATAAGAAGTTTTCTAGGAGAAGATTGGACAGATGGCGTATAGAGTAGAGTTGCCCGAGAGACTCAATGGTGTGCACGACGTATTCCGTGTATCACAATTAAGGAAATGCTTGCATGAGATCGCGAAAGTGGTAGAGCCGAGCTTGCTTAGAGAGGTGGAGATAGAGCGTGATTCGACGAACTCATACATGCATTCTTGGGTCGGAGATTAAGAGGTTGAGGAATCGAGAGGTCAAGCTAGTCAAATTGCAATGGGGATATGATGAGAACGATGCTACTTGGAAGAGGGAAGAGAAGATGCATTCATTGTACCCATTTCTTTTCGAGGGCATGTCTTTTTGTTTCTCCTTTATCGCTTAGCTTGTACTTGCTTTATCTTTTGTGTGTCCTCTCGCTAGTATCTTTGACCTTTAGATAGGGAAGTCCTATGGTTGAAACATGTGTTTGAGACATGTTACGTATGATGGATGCATGTGGATGCAAGTGGTTGCTAGTGGTTGCTCGTGGATCCATATACACACACTTTAGGCACTAGATCGGCTCAGTCACTTCATATTGCATATTGCATATAAATGTGTGTGCATATTTAAGTAATGGATGTATAATGGTTGTACTATCATATGGATGTTGCATTTTGGTGAATGGTTGTGCACACATGTAGAAATAATATGTATCGATAGGATTCTTTCGCATACATAATGGACGGATGGCACTATCATGGTTTGCGTTAAGGAGGACAACTGAATCAGTAGACCACTTGATTTTGCGTTAGATAGAGAGCATATGCACACACTACTTGCATATGTTCATACAACATTAGTAATTTTATAAGGACAATGGATGCCTGCGTTTGATGGTTGAGTAGATGGTTGTTTGGATGTTAGGATATGCATTCTCCTTAACTTGGAGATTTCGGGGGCGAAACACTTTAAGGATGGGAGAATGTAACACCCCGTGTTTCTGTTAATATTAATATTCACAAATTAAAGAATAACCAATCTCAGATATGAGAATTAAGGGAAATGGTTGCGCCATTGTGTTCGTCTCAGAATTCTGGTTGAGATAGAGTCCGAGTTTGCGTGAATTGGACTTCGTATGAAGAAGTTGTGGCGATCGGAAGTTTCAGAAAATTCAAAACAGATTTCGAAAATTCAAATTTCAGAGTCAGAATGGGCTAGGCGGAAAATTTCCCGCCGGGGCCAGGTCGACCTGGGGGTCGACCTACCCCCCACCCTCCACCCGAGGCAGATTTGATTTATGATTGTATGCTGACTCATTAGGGTTTCTGTTCTGCTCTGAATCGCTGGGGTTAATTCTGGCTTGATCGTACAACTTAAATTCATCCTAAACTCAATAAAAAGACATGTAGACTCAAACCCTAAAATCAAATTAAAATTAGATTCATGGCCTCCATGCCGTCACCTACCAACCTAGAATAGCTGCCGCCAATTAGAGAGGAAGAAAAGTGTAATAACCCGGAAATCTGAGCCAATTTAAAATTTTTATTTTGGCAATTTTAGTGAATTTTGATTATTTAAAATGAATTATTTGAAATAAAAATGATGAGAAATTTATTTTGAATAGATTAAAATGTATATATTTATATACATCGTCGTCGGAATATAAATATTTATTTTTATATATAAAAGGAATTAAAAATGGCGTGGTAGTTCGATAATTCGATTTCAAAATTCAAATGAGTGTACTGGGTGCAAAATAAACCAGATTTTAGTGAAACCAAAAATATTAGAATCTATTTATGAATATGTTTCCAACGAATCCGAAAGATTGAAATTTCATAGCGGGAATAAAAAGATATGTCCAGTTAAAATTTCAGAATAGTTGCTATGGAATTTCGGCCCTTAAAAATGGGAATTTTGCAAACGACCTCGGTTTTTGACAAAACCACCTTTGTTGGATCCGTGATGTCAAGTTATTGCTAGGTTTCAAAATTCGTAATTTTTCGAATCAATATGTGAGCGTGGCGAAGGAAAACGCGTTTGACCAGTTTCAGTTGATTTTAATCGACTGGAAAATGGCCATTTTTCAAACATTCTCGGAATTTGACGAAATTAGTTTTGTTAGGACCGTATCGTCAATACGAAGCTAGAAAATATTTTTCGGGAATTTTTAGAGTCCGTATGTCGCCCCGGTAAATTGAAATGCGCGTTCAAATTCAATATATAGAGTTATATTTTGATTTTTACGAAAACTGATCGAAACGGTCGGATCAGCCTGCGATACATATCCCATTGTGTTTGGAATGGGGGTAATTAGCTACGAACGACAGGCGGTGGGTCTCGTTTCGAGGTCAAAATAAAAAGGTACCTTTTTGAAGAAGAAAATAATTAAATAAATTAAATTTATAACAAACCCCTCCCTCTTATAACACCTCCTCTCTCCCTCTCACTTCTAGAGCTGGAAATTTTTACCATATTACCACTTACCAGCCATTATCGACCGCTACCAATAAAAGTGGTACCGAAAAAGCGGTAACCAATTTGATTGGTACAGTATGCCAAACCATATGAAAATATGCGATACGGTAATGGTAATTGAGCATTGAAAATGGTAATTACCATACCTACCACTTATATGTTTATTACATAACGAAGAATTTTTAATATGTAATGATTTAATAAAATACCTAGAAAAACACTATTACGATACAAGATTGAATGCAATTTTTATTATATACCTTGGAAACGATATAATTTAAATGGTATTTTTGTTCACCCATAAAGTTTTCATGCATATTTGACTACATAAATAATATATATATAAATAGTAATATAATAACAAAAAAAATTAATATTTAATATTCAATGTTTTAACGTGAAATATTGTAAACAAAAAGATCTCATACTAGTCAACGGTAAAAACTTATTACCGACCTCTACCAACCATTACCAACCATAAACCGAACTATTGGAAACCGATTTTTTTTGCTGGTAGTGGTATGATTTTTCCTTTACCATATAAAGTCGGTATGGTAATGGTTTTGAGTACAAAGTTCCGATACCGAACCGATTCCACCCCTACTCACTTCATTTATAAAGAAATAGAAAAAAAAAAGAAAAAAATAAACACAATCGCGAGACCCTCTGGTCGCCATCACCCCTACCACGTGGCGCACCCCTCCGGCTAAAACCCCCTCCCTCCGTTCAAACGCCTCTCCTCCCCATGTCGAAGCCCACCAGTCCCGAGCGCTAGAGATCCAAACCGCATGCCCCCCTTCGCTCGAATCGAACACCGAACCATCACCTCCCCCGACCTTCTGACGAACCATCACCTCCCCCTTCCACAACCAAACCCGAAATTAAGGTATGTTTTATTTGTTTATTTACAGTTATTTTATTTTATTTATTTTCTATGGAATTTTTTTTAAAATCTGAATTGATATAAATGTATAGATTTTAAAATAAAACCATGACTTTTATACGTTTAACATATCGTTAAAGGTTAGATTTTTTTTGTACATAACAATATATGAACAAAATAAAGATGGCATTTTTATAGGGTATCCATATGATTGAAGATGGGATTTTTATAGTGTGTTCATATAAATAAATATACTATTTTTGTATATGATAAAAAAATTTATATAGTAGAGATTATAAAAATATGCTTTTTATACTATAGTGATAATAAAGATATGATTTTTATTGAAGGGTTTAAATAAAAATATGATTTTTAAAAAGTAGAAGTATTAAAAATATGATTTTTTATATAATAGAGGATATAAAAATATTATCTTTATATATGTAGCGAAATAAAAATCTGATTTTTCTTATATACATGTTGAAGTAAAATTGTGATTTTTATAGCGATGAAATAAAAATTCGATCTTTATCGATATGAAGTCGTTGTAGAAATATAATGATTATTATATATGCAGCATTATAAAAATGTGATTTTTATATAAATAGCAACAACATAAAAATGTGATTTTTATATATGTAGTGGCTACGGGCAATGAAAATGACGAAGGGAGAGCACGACGAAGACTTCTACATATGAAGAGTCGTGGCATTTGGATTAGCTAGTCGGTAAGAACTCCTCACCTTTAATTTAAATTTCTGGTTAAAAATATATACTAGGATGTAGACGGTGTTTAGTAGCACCCGACACCCGTCATCCACAGACCTTGGACGGCTTGTATGCTTGTTTGTTTGATTTTGATATGTAGTTGATTGTGTGGTGGTGTGAAATGAAATAAAATATTTATATAGTTAAAAGTATTTTATAGTTTAAAATAGAATTTTTAACGTGTATATAAAATAAATATTTATAAACAAATCGAAGATTTGTTTATATACACTGATTTGATTGATATTGATTGGGACGATAAATTTTACACATCGCCTAACTGCACAAATAAAATCTGTGTTTGATTGTTTGAAACCCCACACGGGTATTGGGATGATATTTGGCGTACACTAATCCCAATTATTTAGTTGTATGTCGATCGATTGGTCGACAGACTGTGTAAGCATTAATTATTTATATTTAATGCTTATGCAGTTGTGTGGTGCACTCTGGATGATGGTTGTTTTTTTATCGTTGTTATTTTATACATGTGTTGTAGAAAATACATATAGTTAACATTATATGGTAATTGATTGGGCCTCATTCCAGTTTTGAATAGAAATATTTGAATAGAAATATTTGAATAGAAATATTTGAAATAGAAATATTTGAATAGAAATATTGAAAAAGAAATATCTGAAATAGAATATTTGAAAATAGAAATATATGAAGCCGTGTTGATTAGATTGACACCATTTTGACGTGAACGATATTTATATTGATTTTATTCATTTTTCAATGAATATTGAAATAGATTTGAAATTCTAATTAATTTGAATAGAATTGAAATTCGAATTAAATTGAATAGAATTGAAATTCGAATTGAACTTGAATAGAAATGAATTCGAATTAAATTGAAATAGAATTGAATTCGAATTAAAATTGAAAAGAATTGAATTCGAATTAAATTGAATAGAATTGAAATTCGAATTGAACTTGAATAGAAACGAATTCGAATTAAATTGAAATAGAATGGAATTCGAATTAAAATTAAATAGAATTGAATTCGAATTGAAATCAAATTGAAATGAATTCGAATTGAATCGAAATTGAATAGAAATCGATTTGAAATAAATTCAAAATAGAATAGAAATTGAATCGAATTAAAAACGAACTGAAATTGAATTAAAAATCGAATTGAATTAAAATCAATTTGAAATGAATTTAAAAAGAATTAATGAGAAAAAAATAATAATTTTGATTTGAATTTGAAATGAAGTTGAAATCGTTTCGAAAACGAATTTAAAACGATTTATAAAATACGTTTTAAAAGGAAATCAAAGAAATATAATATATATATATATATATATATATATATTATATATAAATGGCCTGAATAGAACACGCCGCGCGCGGCAGTTCGCGAATTTCGACCATTGACTTCGAATGGATATTGCGGGAGATCCGACCGTCGGATTCTCCTAAAACCGGAACCGTTGGGTTCGCATCGAAAAGAGCTTTCTAATGAATGTTAGAGATTTGAAATCTAACAGCTGGATTTGGAATTATGTCCAAATCAAATTGGGAAAAGGTCGTTGTAAGTGTAGTTCGACGGTCGTTGATGGAAATCGACTGTACGGGCCTTGATAAAATTATTAAAAATATCAATAATTTGTGTAAAATCATAAGAAATGATTTTTGAAGAATTGGGATGAAGAACCCCATATTTGAAAAGATAAAAATAGATTTTTATCGAAATGAACTAGTTTTGAACTAAAATAATAATTTATTTATTTTTAAAATAAATAAATTGAATTTGAAATGGTTTTGAAAACAACCAGGATTTCCAAATAATTGATTTGGAATGGATTTGAATCGAAATCATCTTTGGAATATTTCGATGTTGGATTTCGTGATTATACATATATTTTTATGGAAATTTGAAAGATATATTTATATCATTATTTCCAATACGATATTTGCTGGTCGTAGAATTTGATATTGAATATAAGCCGATATATTTTCTATTCAGAGCCTTGTATTTAATATCAAATGTGATTTGGGTTTGTTGTGAATGGTCTCTTCATTAACACTGTTGTTAAGCCCAGTTGAGAAAAAGATTAAATCTTTTTATTTAGATTTAATGATGTGTACCAATTAAATGATATTTAATTGGAATTGAATTGGTATTGAGTTTTGGGTTTATCGTGAACAGTGTTTTAAATAACACTTGTTCCTTACCCCGATAATTAATGAAATTTAATTTTGGGTTGTCGTGAACGGTATCTTCAATAATACTGTTCTTAGACCCAAAGGAGTTAAGAAAATCAGAAACTAACTGGAGATTAGTTAAGTTGAATGGCTTCTAGGTATTGACCTGATGTTGGTTTCGGCCTTCGGGGTTAATACTTAGGGAATGCTCACTTGCTAATTTACGGTTAGGGATTGATTGAAATGGAATGTGATTTTGGGTTTATCGTGAACTGTGCTTTAGATGACACTGATTCTTTAACCCAGTAAAAGATCAAAACTATGTGGGGTTTTAATGAATCATTAATTAGATTGAAAAGATCGAGAATGGAGTATCACCAGTTTTTCTCTAGGCGATAGGTAAATCTTTAATTAGATTTAAACGTGAAATGGTAATTGAATTTACCGATAACACCGTGGTGTTAGATATGAAGTATGACCAGTTTTACTTCATGGGATGAATAGGTTGGGATTGGGAAATTAAAACAAATGATTACTTTGGTAAGGTTCATTAATCCCGACTAGTTTGAATTGATGTTCAAAGGATGATTAAAGAATAAATTTAAAAGAATTTATCTTTGATAAAATTATTGGGAACCTTTCCCTAAGAATGTGAAATTTAGAAACTAATTGTAGGTTAGCTAAGAAGAATGGTTTCCTGGGTATTGATCTGATGTAGGTTTCGGCCTTCGGGGTTAATGTTTGGGAATTATTCTCTTGTTAATTTACGGTTAGTCACTGATGAATTGGAATGAGGAGTATGTTGTGTTTGTGTAACACTTGTTTATTATATACGCGAGTTATTCGGAAATACTGGGTTTATCCCATTCTGAATAACTGATTCGACGATGAGTCGAAGATGAAGACGGTGGTTGAAGACCGGACCTCTTCACGTCGTTTGTATAATTACTAATGATCTTGATTGGGCCATACACCCAAGAGGAGGGAATCAGTTGGTGGTCGTCCAGACGTACTTGGAGATCGATGGATATGCGAGGTATTAGGTGCCTCCGGTTTCGCTTAGACCCAGAACGGACTTGTAAATGGACTGTGTGTCTGACACTGGATATCATTTTGTGTGATTGACGCATATCGATTGCATAGAGTGGTTTGCCTATGTGGCATGCTAAGATGAAAATGATCAAGGCTTTTGTTGAAAAGCAAGGTCTTGAGGTTGATGATCAAAGCACGGCCTTTGTGGCGTTGCTTTGTGTAGCGTTGATTCGCTAGCCTCACACCCCGGTAGTGGACCAGAAACGGGAGAGGACCTCAGGCACGACGTGCGTTTCTTTCTAGCTATAAGTGGCGTCAGTGGTTTTACATGCCCTGACGAGTCTGACTTACATGGTTGTTGGTTTGCGAGGCGCCTCGTATTTGTCGGTGACTATGTGAAGCCGATGGAGTCATTCGTTGGCTCATTTACGCCCCAAAGGGTGGGGAAACGAAGTGTTCAGGAATTTTAATCCACATCGGTGGACCGACCCTGTCGCTCCAAGGGCCCACCTAAGTCTGGGTCCTGAGGCTCGGGCTAGAGAGTCTCGAATCGGTGAGGACTATCTTTTGCCTCGGTTCGCAGATGGAAATCCAATTTCCAATACGTGACTTTGCGGTTTTGATTGTAACCCTATATATGGCGACATAGTTGGATGGGGCGCTCATGCCGCCTATGATTGATATTTATGATTGTATATAAAATCGGAAACTAACTAGGAACGAGCTAAGATGGGTGGTTTCCTGGGTATTCGTCTCATGTTGGTTTCAGCCTTCGGGGTTAATACTTAGGGAATCGTTCTCTTACTAATTTACGGTTGGAGTCTGATTAAGAATTAAAACATGAAATTTAGCGTATCAAGCATTCTTTGGCTATTATAAGTGTAGTAACCCGCATTTTTAGCTGTTGAATAATTAATGTATTAAATTATTAAATATCTATTTATCGATATCAAGAACGTGAATTAAATAATATTGAATATTTATTAAATAATTATAATATAATAATATATTATAATGTCGAAATAGTCGGAAGTATTGAAATTCACAATATCGTGGGGATTGAATAGCATACGAGATTTGGTGGAGTTTCGATTTCGAAATATAATAACGAATATATTCAATCGACGACAGTTTGAACGTATAATTATATTTTAATTAAAATCGAGCGCGTAACGACGCGGCAGTTCGCTATTTGGCGATTTGAACTTTAAATGAGTATACAGGATTCGTTTTAAATTGGATTTCCGTGAAACAAGAAACGTGTGGAGCTGGTGGAGTATATCTTTCTAGTGGAAGAGAAAAATCGGGATTTCGTCGTGTAGATTTTGATTCACGTCCAAATCAAATTTTAGAAAAGTCGCTATGGATTTCCTTTATAATTTGCGACGCTTTATAAATGTTATAAATTGATTTTTCGATACGAACTGAATATCGATCAAATCAGAATTTCTGGAAATCAAGTCATAAATTCTGGCAGGATATTCTGGAGCCGTACGACATCATCTGTGGATATATATGAGAATATTAATTTATTAATATTTAATTTAATAATATTTAAATATATTTATATATTTAAAAGGTCAGTTCAGCGCTTGGAAAATAGCCAGTTTTTCATACGACCTCGGAATCCGACGAAACTAATTTTGTTGGATCCGCAACATCAAATTATTGTTAGATTTCAAGTTTCGTGATTTTTAGAGTCACTGTGTGGCCGTACGGATTTTTAGAGTGAAAAACAGTCGATAAATTGACGGTTAAAACTACGTTGTGTGAGCAAACGGAGTCGGAATTCGACGAAACCATGTTCGTTGGGACCGTAATGTCGAACTGAAGGTACATGTACAGTTTGGTGATTTTTGGGTATCATGTGTGATCACAGGAATTTTTAGAACACATATACGAACAACGTTTGCTTAGAAAATCAATATAAATTTAATTCAAAAATATTAAACTCTTTCTATAAATACACTACATACTTCTTAACCTAATTCCAAGGTCAACAGACATCTTTCCAAGCTGCCACATTTTTTTTCTTTCTGCCTCAACCAAATATCGTGAGATTCATAAATCAATAGAAAATCCAAAGAAATTCTATAAATAAATCTATGGGTATATTTGGATCCTTGGAGTGCTGCTCTCCCTTTCTATATGATTATTATGGGGTTCGATTCATCCTTTTCGTCACTGGTTTCATACGGCGGATCTAGGGTTTTCTGATTGGGGAGGCTACAAGCAGTAGGAGGGAAAACTGAGGGTGGCGTTGGCTTTGTCGAGGTGAGGAGCTCCTTGTGGGTGATTTCAGTGGGGTTCGGTGTACAGATAAGCCGTTCAAATACTGTAGGGTGCGATAAGGCTGGAGCGGTTGAGCATGTCGAGTTGGGTTGTATTGGTATTGGGAGATAGAGATTCGGATGAGGCGAAGGTTGGTGGAATCGGTTTGGAAGTCGGTGGAATAATGGTGGAGCGATCGGTGGATGAATATGCGTGAATGGCAACGGTGAAAGCCTGGAGTTCGTTGTTTCATTTTGGGGAAGAAGGCCGTATAATGGGTACGGGTAGTAGAATTTGGATGTGGGCCGGTGTGTGGTGAGGCCCAAATGCATTTGAAATTCAAGTTATATTTAATTTAGATAATAGTATACTAACTTATAAATTAAATATCTCGGTCATACGAAATAAGATTGACGAACCGTAAGTTCCGTTGGGATTGTATGGACGGGAGCTACAAAATGAGACTGACCGCGAGTCGATTGGAGTCCGTCACAATTTATGGAAAAATAAATTGTCTGAATCAAGCGATGGTTATCGTCATTGACGATGATCGTCAAAATGTGAGTAAATCTCACCAACTCTAAACAGTTTATAATTTCATGTTGTATCTTTAGAACTGTTAGAAATTGTCTGATTTACTGTGTGTTGATTGTTTGATTGAACTGCTAGTCAGTTAGTTAAATTTCTATATTGATTCTGTTTAACAGAATATATCATATGGAACTGAAAGTGATGTTATCTATATTGTCTAACATCTGTGATGTAGGGAAACAGGTTGGAGGAATCCGACTGGATTCCTCAACAGTCATTTTATTGTTTTTCATATATTGGTATATGATGTGATATATAATCTGTTGGCGATTTTATGTGTTTGGACGATATTGAACATCGTGATTTGATATGATTGAATACCATAACATACGAAATGTTGATAAGGAGATTTTCGAAGTGATATTGAAAACAGAATATTTATAAATTGGAATATTTATAAATAAGAGATATTTATAAATTTAAATATTTATAAATAAGGAATATTTATAAATTGGGATATTTATAAATAGGAGATATTTTAAAAAAGGAAATAAATTCAAAACATTTTCTTTTTGAATGGAAAGGCATGTGTGGCGAGTTTGGGGATTTTCCCGTTGCTTCCGTTACAAAGGAGGTTATGGCGAATTTTTCAGAGAATTTAAGGAGTTTGAATATTTCAAGAGTAAATTTGAAAAGGAAATATTTGTAAACCATTTACAAATAGAATTGAAAGGAAACGTCATAAAAAGGAAATCATTTTTTTAAAGTGTAGAACCGTTATTTAAAAGTAAATCTTTTCAAATGAATAAAAAGTTGTTAAAAAGGAAATCTTTATAAAGTGAATAAAGTAATCGAATATGGTATTCGAAGTTAGTTAATCGAATATAGACATTCGAAAGGAGTTAATTGAATATGGTATTCGAAGTTAGTTAATCGAATATGGTATTCGAAAGTTAGTTAATCTAATATGTTATTCGAAAGGGGTTAGTCAAGTCGAGTTAACCAGTTAGAGTTAATCAATAGATTTAACCAGTCAGAGTTAGTCAGTTAGAGTTAACCAGTTGGAGTAAATTAGTTAGAGTAAATCGATTAGAGTTAAAACGAACTAGAGTAAATCAAATATAGTTATTTGAGGCAGAGTTAATCAAACATAGTTATTCAGGATAAGTTTCCATCTCGTACGACTGCTAGCATAATTCGTAGGGCTGTAAATAGCCTACGGCGGTTGGATGTTTCCTTAGGGAATCAGGCGTAACCATTGTGATCGCTGCGATCTAGAGTCAAGCAAATGGAGTTAAATAGAGTTAATCGAATATAGTTTATTCGAATATAGTAAAGGAGTTAATCGAATATAGTTTATTCGAATATAGTTAGAGGAGTTATCGAATATATTTATTCGACAGGAGTTAAGTGAATTAGTTAAGTTAAACTAAGTGAATTAGTTAAGTGAATTGGTTAAGTTAACCAAAGTGAATTAGTCGAGTTAATCAAAGTGATTAGTTCAGTTAATCGAGATAAGTAAATCAAGTTAGGTTAATCGAGTTGAATTAGTCAGTCGAGTTAATAAATTGAGTTAGTCAAACCAAGTAAAACGAGTTAAAGTTAAATAAGTTGAGTTGATCGGGTGGTTCGACCAAGTTAGTCGAGCCTAGTTAATCGAATCGAATTGGTCAAACCAAGTAAGTCGAGTTAAGTTAGTCAAGTTAGTCGAGCCTAGTTAATCGAATCGAATTGGTCGAACCAAGTAAGTCGAGTTAGTCGAGTCAAGTTAAGTTAGTCGAGTTAAGTTCGTCGAGTTAAATAAATCGATGTTAGTTTCGTCGAAAGGAGTTATCGATGTTAGTTTCATCGAAAGGAGTTATCGATGTTAGTTTCATCAAAGGGAGTTATCGATTTTAGTTTAATCGAAGTGAGATTTTCAAATATGAGATATTTGAAAAGGAAGAGTTATCGGATATTAGTTATTCGAAGAGAGATTATCGAATATCGTTTACTTGAGAAGGAGTAAATCGAATATAGGTTATTCGAAGAAGAGTTAATCAAATAGAGATTTCTCGAAGAGAGTTAATCGGCGAATTCGATTATATCAAATTCGGGAAAGTATTTATACTTTCCAGTGTTTAAATAGAAATTTATTTATTTATAAATAAATAAGTGTTAGGTTAATTATTCACTAATAAGAATAGAAGTTATAATTAAAGTTAGATAATTCGAAAGGAGGGATTATGACGTTATCGTTATAACCAATGTTTTAAATATAGAAGTGGACTAGTAAAATTGAATCCGAGAAAGGCGTAAATAAGTTGTTAAAGATTAAAAGATAAACTTTGACCATTTTGAAGTTATAACGTTGTTCAGTTAAGGTCTGAGAGGTAATTATACCCCAACTTGAGTGACTTCTTTCTTAACTAAGAAATGGTAAGGTCTGAATCGTAAAGGAGTTTTGGAAATGTTTTCCAAACGAGAATCAGAAATGTTTTCTGATAAAAGAAAATAAGAATTTAGAATATATGGAAACAGAAGATAAGTAAATTAATGAACTAAATGAGATAAGAGTTAAATGATGTTTGATTGGTATTATTTCCACCTGGAAATAATATCGTTGTTTGCACACTTGTTTTTCTTTGATAGTTAACTCATCGACTATCGAAGTTTAGACCATTTTAATGTTGTTAATATGGAGAGACCGGTTGGATTATTATCCATAGAACCACTCTGTATTGGCATAAGCGTCGCGAATCATATATGCCAAAGATAATTGAAGACGGAGTAAAATGCAAGGGCTATCCTGTTTACAGAATAGTGCCTTCGGTTTGTCCAGTCCCAGGACAACTTGTATGGACGAAGGTCTGACAGAGTATATCCAATGGATCGCGTAAGTTGATCTGTTCAAACATATTCACGTTTGGTGGCGGAGGAATTCGTTTCTCTTAGCTATATACCCGTGTTATTTTTGAATAAGTCAATTTGTGATTTGGCGGTATGACGATGTGACATTTCTAAGTGAATGAAGATGGATGTCTGACATAGTATTTCCAGACGGTCATGTACATTGATTTCTTCAACTGTACCAAGAGTGGAAGCGGAGAAGGAAACTTCTTTTAGCTGACACGTAATGTATGGTTGTAGACGTCAATTAGTGATTTCGATGGATTTGACAATGTAGCATTCGAAGAAAATCTGATGTGATGATAAAGCGTAGCTTCTAGCCTCATCAACCGGTAAATGACAGAAATCGGGCAGGCAGCATGGCTAAGTCGGTCGCACCGAAGTAGGGTGTATAATCACCTATCTGGTGAATATTCATTTGTTTCTTAAATCTATCAATGTTGTCCCATACATATATACGGGAACGGTTGCTGATCCCAACCGTTGGTGATGTACATTCGATACACTCAAGCGAAATGAGTGGTCGGTCATGTGTGGCTGAGTTGCAAGATGTTCTTGTTGAACTCCAGTGTATCGTTCCTAGAGTACACTGATCGGAATGTGGTTCCATACCTTGTCATAGTTGGAAATCCAATCATCCAATACGTGCTTGCGATTTTGATTGTATACTATATATGTAGTAACGTGAGATGCAAGCGTTCCTGCTAGGTTGATATTTATTTGTACTTAGACATTATCATAATATCAGAATGATATTGCTTTGAAAAGTTATATGGATTCTCATAAGGGAAAAACCCGTTCCGTATTCACGGCGTGGTCTTATGAGATATCATATACCTGTTTAAATGATTTGAGTTTATTCACACCAGTCACATGACTGACCCGGAGTTTATTTAGTTTTCCCTAAACTCTTGGGTGCCTAAATTTGTACGGGCAGTCAAGTAGTCAGGATTTTTTTGACGATCCCAAAATCCGAGGGGCGGTATTAAGGATAATCATTAGGAAATAACACATTAATCATCATAGCAGAGTACAGATAATAGCAGAAACAATAAATAAAATAATTTTACATGGATATGACAGCGGAATCACAACATGTAGGAATATCATAATAGCATAACGTGGGATATACTTAGTAAAAAGAAAGGGAAGTGATCAGTCATCATCGCCAGAGGCGGAATACATACATGCAGTGACATAATAAGAGTATCAGTCTACATCGCCGAAGGCGGAATACATATACATATAGTGAGAAATACGGAAAGTAAATCAGTCTGCATCGCCAGTGGCGGAATCATAACATAAATACAGTAATGCCGGAAAATATCTAACTCATCTCTATGAAGTCAGCCTCGCCAAGAGCCAAAAGTGCATGCTATGCAGCAGTGCAGAACCAAAAACCACCTGTCACATGTGTACTAGGCTGCCCGTGTGAAAATAAGGGCACCCGCGTTTGCAAAGTGAAACAAACAACGAGTCAGTCATGGGGACTGGTATGAGGAATCTATTTACCAGTTAAACAACAGTAATAGCAAATCATAGGACCACGCCACTTTCGCGGAACGGGTTTACTCCAGTGATTGCTAGTGCATTTAAATTAAAGTAAATTCTTTTAAACCAATCGCAATGCTTTTAGAAAGAATGAAGCCAGTATAAGACTCAGGTCCCATCATGCAATGCAACGCAAGCCGGAGGATAGAGTTTTCCTTATAAGGGCCAAATATGCTTGATACGTATAAAGCAAAGTCATTTGATATTATTACTAGTGCATATATGTTTCAGAAAACGAATAGCATCATAAATATCAATCATAGGCGGCATAGGTACCATCTACTATGTCTCCATACTAGTTCTACAATCAAATCCGTTATCTCGTATTGCAAATTGGATTTCCGTCATGAGTCGAGGCAAGGGCAAGCTCCTCTCTGCATCGAGACACTCTAGCAAATGCCTCAGGACTACGCACACTGGGTATCCTGGATCTTCAGGGCCGGTCCTCACTTACGTTAGAGGATTAATTATGCCTGAACACACGTTTCCCGGTCCTTACAGACCTATAATCGAGGCGCCTCGCATTCCAACAACCACAAAGGTGAAAAGTAGATATATATGTCAGGGCTGGTAAGTCACTGACACCACCATAGCTAGAAAGAAACGTCGTGCTCTCCCTGTAGTCCGTATCCCGTTTTTAACTCATACCGGGGTGTGAGGCTCGCGAATCTATGAAATACACAAAGCTAGGCCACGTAAGCCTTGCTTCGATCATCATAAACAAGACTTTGCTTTTCAACAGAAGCCTTGATCACAGCATCTTGGCATGCCACATAGGCAGTCCACTCCATACGATTGATTTCCATCGATATATAACCTCTGAGCTCGTATGTCTCATAGAAGGGCGTTAAGCAAAAGAATAAATTCTCCGCCGCCAAACAGATATATATTTAACAGAGATCAATCAGTGTAGAACAAAATCCAATGTCAGACACACAGTCCATTTACAAGTCCGTCCTGGGTCTGAACGAAACCGGAGGCGTCAAATTCCTCGTATATCCGTCCAATCAACTTATACGTTCAGACGGCTACTACTTCCGTCCCCTTCCGGTAGCTACTCCGGTTAGGAACCTCAGTATCGCCCATCCAACCGATACGAAGATCGTCAGTCTTGAATCGTCTTTGCATTTCTTAATTCGAATCGCTCGATGAATTATTTGAAATGAGGGTTAGCTCGGCCTTTTCAAATAATTCACGTCATTAGAATTTAAAACGATTCTTTATATGGTTATATTATTCGACATCCATCTTTCAGTTATTTAGTGTTATTTTCATGTCATACACATACAACCATCAAATATCAAACAATTCAAGCCCAATAGGTCTATTTGCAACCTATGTTGCTTATAATATTTTATAACGATTTTTCGCCATTTTTATTTGTTTAAAAATGGCCATATTCAATTAAACGACGTTTCAGATCGTGCCGTGGCACTGGCGCTATTTTTCCCTTAATTTGTTTTACACATATCGGAAAATCTAACCGTTGGATTTCTACAAAATCTATATCAGTGGGAAGATATTCCCAAAGCGAACCCAACGGTTCCAGTTTCGTGAGAATCCGACGGTCGGATCTTCCACACTAGTCGTTCGAAGTTACGGTTTCAAAATTCGAACTGCAGCGTCGTTATTCGATTTAATTTAATTATATTTATATTTATATATAAATATAAACGATTCTGGCGCTGTTTTTCTTCAGATTTGAATTAGACATTCCGGACAATCCAACCGTTGGATTTTAACAAGGTTGGTGCCGTTGGAAAGGTATTTCCAAGGCGAACCCGGCGGTTGCAGTTTCAGGAAAATCCGATGGTCGGATTTCTCGTACTAATCGTTTCAAATTACGATTCCGAAACGCGAACTGCACGGCCTCTATTCCTTTTAATTATATTTATATTTATATATATAAATATAGTTCAATCTATAGTTTCAACTATAATTTATTTTATATTTTCAACTTCGTTTTCACTTCAAATATTTCACTAACGCCTTAATATTTCGAAAAATTTCGCCATAACCTCCTTTGTACGGGGAGGGGTTTGGAAATTTATTGGGCCGTATTAGGTACCCAATAAATCCTAAAAAGCATTCACATATTTTTAGTGATATATTCTGGTGTTTACGGGGGAGCATGTACTGATAATCACTCCAGAGAATAAATTCCCGTCACCCCGTTTCCGTGTGGAAATAAATAGTCCATGTGCCGTATCTAATAACTAGAGCGACGTGATTATTGTCAACTCTAGACCCGTGTGGGGTTTTTATTAATCTGGCATTTTATCATTATAATTTATATAGTCCATATCAGTCATCAGTTCAACCTGTAGTACATAGTCATCGCCATACAAGCCTCTTGCTTATATGGTAAATGTTCCACCTCGTCACACAAGCTCCAATTGCTTATGTGGAATATGATGAAGTATGCCTATCGTCAAGAAGTATGCCATGTAGTGTAGTTCAAAATTAATTGTTACTATCCTGTGGCGTTGTTTATTATTTCACACAGAAAAACCAGCACTCCGCATCCAATGGCATTCACAGGAGTTGATATATAAATAAAATTGCGCAGCCAACTCATCAAGGTTTACCTATTTGTCGGGCACGCAATTAATTTCTTTACTCAACAGCTAATCCATTTTCCCTGTTCAACACATGTACATATATGCAGAACAAAGCTAAAAATAATATTCCTAGCAAACTATTATTTATTTTAACACGTGTGTATTTTTAACTAAGCGTATACATGATAAAAGGAATATTTTTATCATCAAAAATATTTATTCGACACATGTGTATTTTTAACTAAGCGTATACATGATAAAAGGAATATTTTTATCATCAAAAATATTTATTCGACAAATGTGTATTTTTAACACTTCATATTTACTATAAAAATATAGTTTTCAATATCGATTCATTTTATTTTTAAAAGATGATAACATTCAACACATGAACTTCAATTCAACGAATGAATTGCCACTCAACACATGAATATTCGATATCGTTTGTATATATATAAAAATATGATTTTTATTGCTAAAGCCATTTGTTTAAATTCGAATAATATTCAACACATGAATTTCAACTCAACGAATGAATTGCAACTCAACACACGAATATTCGATATCGTTTGTATATATATAAAAATATGATTTTTATTGCTAAAGCCATTTGTTTAAATTCGAATAATATTCAACACATGAATTTCAACTCAACGAATGAATTACAACTCAACACATGAATATTCGATATCGTTTGTATATATATAAAAATATGATTTTTATTGCTAAAGCCATTTGTTTAAATTCGAATAATATTCAACACATGAATTTCAACTCAACGAATGAATTGCAACTCAACACATGAATATTCGATATCGTTTGTATATATATAAAAATATGATTTTTATTGCTAAAGCCATTTGTTTAAATTCGAATAATATTCAACACATGAATTTCAACTCAACGAATGAATTGCAACTCAACACATGAATATTCGATATCATTTGTATATATATAAAAATATGATTTTTATTGCTAAAGCCATTTGTTTAAATTCGAATAATATTCAACACATGAATTTCAACTCAACGAATGAATTGCAACTCAACACATGAATATTCGATTTCGTTTGTATATATATAAAAATATGATTTTTATTGCTAAAGCCATTTGTTTAAATTCGAATAATATTCAACACATGAATTTCAACTCAACGAATGAATTGCAACTCAACACATGAATATTCGATATTACATATGTAAATAATTTCAATGAAGGAAAATTATTCTAACACATAAATATTTCAGAAAATTTCGGCAGCATAACGGCAGGGTAGTTAAAACCGGGACCGTCCCTAGTACGGCTCCTCGCTCTACCTTAAAACCTCGCGGTTTTTGACAATGGGGATCATGCATCTAGTTCGCACGCAGGCGGCATGTTTTATTTTCAATTCCACAATCCTATTCTATTTTGTTTCAACCACAAAGGTATTTTTTCAACCACAAAGGTATTTTTCAACCACAATATCAACCACAAACAATTATTTCCAACCATTCGTCATACCATATAATATCACGTCAAACACAAGCAATAAATATCGTCCATGGTTTGTGGACGAGGGGAGTATATATATATATATATAATATAATAATTCACTTGCATTTCATCACAATTCAAAGCATATATGTTTCAAACAACGCTTGTATAATGTATACATCGCTAATATAACTTATACAACACATGTACATGAGGTATACAATGCGTATATAATTTACACTTCGCTTATATAATTTATACAACGTGATTTCATTCACACAAATAGTTTAGATTCCTCACATTGGTTCTTGCGGTGCTAAAAATCGTAGGAAGGTCAGAAAAATCCGTGGCTTCTTCTAGAATGTAGAGAGCCTCCTTGCGGTCACGGTGTCTCCTGTTTCATCGAATTTCGTTGAAGAACGAAAAAGATATTATTTTTCAAAGTTTTGCAACGCTTTAAAGTGTTAAAACAGTTTTAAAATTAAGTAAGCCGTTAATTTAAAAACCTGTTCAAATCTAGGTTTGAATCTTTCTCTTGATCCGTAGCCCTAGGGGATGATCGGACTGTTGGTCGTCGTCGAGGGAGGAAAGAGCTTCCTATCGGTGGTTGTCTGAGACGATGCGGTGGCGAATCCAGGCGGCGGAGGCTCCAGGATGGCGGCTACTTTGAGGAGCTCGAACTCGTCGACGGTGGCTTTATTGGGGGTGAGGCTAGGTCGGATGTGGAGAGGAGGCGTAGGGCGGTTGACTGACGGTGGTGGCGCGGCCTAGCGTCGCCTGTGGCGATCGGAAAAGAGGGGGAAAGCGACGAGCGACGTGGATCGTTCGTTTCGACTGGCGGCTAGGGTTTTTAGGTTTTTATTTTTTTTTTATAAAGAAAATTTCTCATTGGCCGATACTTATAGGAAATTTTTAAATAGTGTTTTTGCAAACAGACTCCTTTTTAAACCCAACGACTGTCGCCCTTAGCTAAATACCCCCATTCCGGACACAATGGGATATGTTTCATTGGCCATTTCGACTGTTACAGTTAGTTATTTTTCAATTTAAAATATAAAACAATCGATATTTAATTTAAACGTACATTTCAATTTGCCAGGGCCACAAACTGAATCGAAAAATTCCAGAAAAATGGATCTAGCTTTGTTTTGACGATACGGTCCTTACAAAACCAGTTTCATCGAATTTTGAGCTCATTTGAAAAACGAACATTTTTAGGTCGACCCATTTTAATAGAATTTGACCAAACACGTTATCTTTTGCCCCGCTCACATACTAGCTTCAAAAATTACGAAATTTGAAACTTAGCAATAATTTGACATCCCGGACCCAACAAAAGTGGTTTCATCGAATTCCGAGGTCCTATGCAAAATCTCAAATTTCAAGGGCTATATATACTATATAGCGACCTTTCTGAAAATTCATTTGGCCATAACTTTTGATTTTCGTTATGAAATTTCGATTTTTCAGATTCGTTAGAAAGGTATAGATAAACAGATTTAAATATTTTCAGTTTCGTTAAAATCTGTTATATTTCCCACCCGGTATAGTTAGACTTAGTTTCTATTCAAAATTTCAAACGGCCATATTATACACAATTCTATATTTTATGGAAATAGGCTATTTTAATCATTCAAATTTCTTGTTAATAACCTAATTTAAAAATTTTAAACTGGTTCACATTTTCCGGGTTATTACAATTTTACAGATACACTTGGAGAGCTTGGAGCAGGAGGCTTCAGGATTCTATAGCTATTATTATTTCCGTTGTTGTTGTAAGTGTTGTACTGTGATAAGTGTTATTGTATACATATACTGATGTTATTTCAAAGATATGTTATATTTTATTCGTTCCGCTGTGAGATTCGTGTTTACTCTGATGATGATGTTCTTCTTCTTCTTCTATTCTATAAGTTCTATCTTATCTATTCTCACCCTCTAATTTCTTTCATTAATTACCGGGATTTTTCAATGGTTTGGTTATCGACGTCGAGCTTACGTCGATAACCAAAGCCGCCGAAAATCCGGGTCACTACAATAAGGTAAAAACCCTATCCTTTGGCTTGCGTTGCATTGTGTGATGGGAACTGGGTCTTATTATAGCTTCATTTTTCTTTATTTAGCATTGCGCTATCGTTTTATGCACTGGTGTTCTTGGGAGGAAACCCGTTCCATGTTATACGGCGTGGTCCCTTGATTTACCCAAATTTAAAATAAAGATTAATAACTGTTTTTGTTCTCACACCAGTCCCATGACTGACCTGCAGTTTATTGTTTTAACCTAAACTCTGGTTGCCCTTATTTTCGAAAATGGCAGCTAGTAGTTTTGGTTTTGAAGATTTATATTCACAGGATCCTGATTTACAGCTGGAACGATACTCAGAAAGCTCTGTATCCGTGTATTACTTCTAGTTGTGTATAGTATTATTTTTCCGCTGCGATGTATTTAAATGTAATTTAAATCTCTGATATTTATCGAATGTATTTTATTCATTTATACTCTGTATATTCTTGTAATATGATGGAATTGTTGTAATATACAATGAAATGTTCTTCTGTCTGCGTTTTGATGTGGCTTGTTCTCAACTCAATCCGCGATTTCCCGTAAGGGGGGATTTCGGGTCATTTCATTTTGGTATCGGAGCTTTGGTTTACAAAGCTCAGAGAACAAGACAAGTTAGAACCATATGAAAGAATTCATCAGAGATTGGATTAGTATTATCCAATGAGAATGACTCGTTAGAGATGGGATCAGTAGCTTCCTAGAACGAGTGTGAAGAGTATATTTTTAAATTGAAAACAATTTTTGTTTTGAAAATTTAAATTGAATTATTTATATTTGAATAATTATTTATATTGATTTGGACTATCCAGTATATAAAGATTTTGCGTATACGTCTGATTCGCGTGTATTCGAAGTTTTAATATACTGGATAGATATAGAATCACACTCTAGCCGCCCAGAGAGGATTCTGATGATTGATACATCGTCATCAGAGTTGATATTCGAGTGCCAAAAGTGTGATATATATATATATATATATTTCCATTAGACTGGTGTGAGAACCAAAATTAGATAGGGCTTATTGTTGTGATTTGGCATCAAAATCTGATTTTTTGACTATATATCAAAGTTATGAATTTCAAAAGCTAATCAACTAATTGACTGCTGGTTGTGTTGTTTGATTATAGTTTGATTAATTAAATGTTGAATCTTTATCCAATTTATATCAAATAGTGAATTTTATTGAAAATTAGTCGCATTTGCATGCATAGTACATGTATATCTATTGAACAGGTCATAGCAAGGAGGCTAGAGCAGAAGAATAAAAATGTTTGCCCGCCAAATAGGTACATGTTTACCATAACTTACTGTTTTGTTTGGGTGATCATGATTTTATGAGCAGATTGGCTTTTTCATTTTCTTTTGGATTGAAGAAGGCCATGGGAGGCTATATGAAATATCCCGATGTCCCCGGTGCAGGGGAGGTTATGGCGAATTTTTTTGAAAATTTAGGGTGTTAGCCAAATTTTTGAAAAATTTGAAAAATTCTTAGAAATTGAAAAGTTGAAGAACTTAAGCCGTAAAGAAAACAATGAAAGTTGAGTTGATTAGTAAAACGACTTTCGGCTTCGTTCCTTTTCGGGGATGAAAAGTTTTAAGTGGGGGAGATTGTAATAACCCGGAAATCCGAGCCAATTTAAAATTTTTATTTTGGCAATTTTAGTGAATTTTGATTATTTAAAATGAATTATTTTAAATTAAAACAATGAGAAATTTATTTTGAATATATTGGAACGTATATATTTATATACGTCGTCATTAGAATATAAATATTTATTTATATATATAAAAGGAATTGAAAATGGCGCGGTAGTTCGATAATTTGATTTCAAAATTCAAATGAATGTATTGGGTGCAAAATAAACCGGATTTTAGTGAAACCAAAAATATTAGAATCTATTTGTGAATATCTTTTCAACACAGCCAAAAGATTGAAATTTGAGAGCGGGAATCAAAAGATATGTCCAGTTAAAATTTCAGAATAGTCGCTATGGAATTTTAGCCCTTAAAAATGGGAATTTTGCAAATGACCTCGGTTTTCGAAGAAACCACTTTTGTTGGATCCGTGATGTCAAGTTATTGCTACGTTTAAAAATTCATAATTTTTTGAATCAATATGTGAGAGTGGCAAAGGAAAACGCGTTTGACCAGTTTTAGTTGATTTTAATTGACTGAAAAATGGCCATTTTTCAAACGGTCTCGGAATTTGACGAAATTAGTTTTGTTAGGACCGTATCGTCAATACGAAGCTAGAAAATATTTTTCGGGAATTTTTAGAGCCGTATGTGGCACCGGTAAATTGAAATGCATGTTCAAATTCAATATATAAAGTTTTATTTTGATTTTGACGAAAACTGATCGAAACAGTCGGATCAGCCTGCGATACATATCCCATTGTATTCGGAATGGGGGTAATTACCTATGGATGACAGGCAGTAGGTCTCGTTTCGAGGTCAAAATAAAAAGGTACCTTTTTGAAGAAGAAAATAATTAAATAAATTAAATTTATAACAAACCCCTCCCTCTTATAACACCTCCTCTCTCCCTCTCACTTCAGTTATAGAGAAATAGAAAAAAAAAGAAAAAAAAAAAGAAAACCCAATCACGAGACCCTCTGGCCGCCATAACCCCCACCTCGTGGCGCACACCTCCGGCCAAAACCCCCTCCCTCCGATCAACCGCCTCTCCTCCCCACGTCAAAGCCCCCCAGTCCTGAGCGCCACAGATCCAAACCGCACGCCCCCCTTCGCTCGAATCGAACACCGAACCATCACCTCCCCCGACCCTCTAATGAACCATCACTCCCCCTTCCACAAGCAAAACCAAAATTAAGGTATGTTTTTATTTATTTATTTACAATTATTTTATTTATTTTCTATGGAATTTGTTTTAAAATCTGAATCGATATAAATGTATAGATTTGAAAATAAAACCGTGACTTTTATGCGTTTAACATATCGTTAAAGGTTGGATTTTTTTTATACATAACAATATATGAACAAAATAAAGATGGGATTTTTATAGTGTATCCATATGATATAAGATGGGATTTTTATAGTGTGTTCATATAAATAAAGATACCATTTTTGTTTATGATAAAAAATATATATAATTTTTATATAGTAGAGATTATAAAAATATGATTTTTATACTATAGTGATAATAAAGATATGATTTTTATTGAAGGCTTTAAATAAAAATATGATTTTTACAAATTAGAAGTATTAAAAATATGATTTTTATATAATAGAGGATATAAAAATATTAACTTTATATATGTAGCGAAATAAAAATCTGATTTTTCTTATATATATGTTGAAGTAAAAATGTGATTTTTATAGCGATGAAATAAAAATTCGATCTTTATTGATATGAAGTCGTTGTAGAAATATAATGATTATTATATATGCAGCGTTATAAAAATGTGATTTTTATATAAATAGCAACAACATAAAAATGTAATTTTTTATATGTAGTGGCTACGGGCAACGAAATTGATGAAGGGCGAGCACGACGAAGACTTCTACATATGAAGAGTCGTGGCGTTTGGATTAGCTAGTCGGTGAGAACTCCTCACCTTTAATTTAAATTTCTAGTTAAAAATATATACTGGGATGCAGACGGTGTTTAGTAGCACCCGACACCCGTCGTCCATAGACCATGGACGACTTGTATGCTTTGTTGTTTGATTTTGATGTGTAGTTGATTGTGTGGTGGTGTGAAATAAAATAAAATATGTATATAGTTAAAAATATTTTATAGCTCAAAATAGAATTTTTAACGTGTACATAAAATAAATATTTATGAACCAATCGGAGATTTGTTTATATACACTGATTTGATTGATATTGATTGGGACAATAAATTTTACACATCGCCCAACTGCACAAACAAAATCTGTGTTTGATTGTTTGAAACCCCACACGGGTATTGGGATGATATTTAGCGTACACTAATCCCAATTATTTAGGTGTATGTCGATCGATTGGTCGATAGACTGTGTAAGCATTAATTATTTATATTTAATGCTTATGCAGTTGTGTGGTGCACTCTGGATGATGGTGGATTATTTATTGTTGTTATTTTATACATGTGTTGTAGAAAATCTATATAATCAACATTATATGGTAATTGATTGGGCCTCATTCCAGTTTTGAATAGAAATATTTGAATAGAAATATTTAAATAGAAATATTTGAAATAGAATAGAAATATTGGAAAAGAAATACTTGAAATAGAATATTTGAAATAGAATATTTGAAAATAGAAATATATGAAGCCGTGTTGATTAGATTGACGCCATTTTGACGTGAATGATATTTATATCGATTTTATTCATTTTTCAATGAATATTGAAATAGATTTGAAATTCAAATTAAATTGAATAGAACTGAAATTCGAATTAAAATTAATAGAATTGAAATTCGAATTGAACTTGAATAGAAATGAATTCGAATTAAGTTGAAATAGAATTGAAATTCGAATTAAAACTGAATAGAATTGAATTCGAATTAAATTGAATAGAATTGAAATTCGAATTGAACTTGAACAGAAATGAATTCAAATTAAATTGAAATAGAATTGAATTCGAATTAAAATTAAATAGAATTGAATTCGAATTGAAATCAAATTGAAATGAATTCGAATTGAAATCAAATTGAAATGAATTTGAATTGAATTGAAACTGAATAAAAATCGATTTGAAACAAATTCAAAATCGAATAGAAATTGAATCAAATAGAAAATGAACTGAAATTGAATTAAAAATCGATTTGAATTAAAATCAATTTGAAATGAATTTAAAACGAATTTATGAGAAAAAATTTTAATTTTGATTTGAATTTGAAATGAAGTTGAAATCGTTTCGAAAACGAATTTAAAACGATTTATAAAATACGTTTTAAAAGGAAATCGATGAAATATAATATATATATATATTATATACATAAATGGCCTGAATAGAACGCGCCGCGCCGCGGCAGTTCGCGAATTTCGACCATTGACTTCGAATGGATATTGCGTGAGATCCGACCGTCGGATTCTCCTAAAATCGGAACCGTTGGGTTCGTACTGAAAAGAGCTTTCTAACGAATATTAGAGATTTGAAATCTAACGGTTGGATTTGGAATTATGTCGAAATCAAATTTGGAAAAGGTCGTTGTAAGTGCAGTTCGACGGCCGTTGATGGAAATCGACTGTACGGACTTGATAAAATTATAAAAAACATCAATAATTTGTGTAAAATCATAAGAAATGATTTGTGAAGAATTGGGATGAAAAACTCCATATTCGAAAAGATAAAAATAGATTTTTATCGAAATGAACTAGTTTTGAACTAAAATAATAATTTATTTATTTTTAAAATAAATAAATTGAATTTGAAATGGTTTTGAAAATAACCAAAATTTCCCAATAATTGAATTGGAATGGATTTGAATCAAAATCATCTTTGGAATATTTCGATGTTGGATTTCGTGATTATACAGATATTGTTATGGAAATTTGAAAGATATATTTATATCGTTATTTCCAATACGATATTTGCTGGTCGTGGAATTTGATATTGAATATAAGCCGATATATTTTCTATTCAGAGCCTTGTATTTAATATCAAATGTGATTTGGGTTTTGTCGTGAATGGTGTCTTCATTAACACTGTTCTTAAGCCTAGTTGAGAAAAAGATTAAATCTTTCTATTTAGATTTAATGAAGTGTACCAATTAAATAATATTTAATTGGAATTGAATTGGTATTGATTTTTGGGTTTATCGTGAACAGTGTTTTAAATAACACTTGTTCTTTAACCCGATAATTAATGAAATGTGATTTTGGGTTGTCGTGAATGGTATCTTCAATAATACTGTTCTTAGACACAAAGAAGTTAAGAAAATCAAAAACTAACTGGAGATTAGTCAAGTTGAATGGTTTCTGGGGTATTGATCTGATGTTGGTTTCGGCCTTCGGGGTTAATACTTAGGGAATTGCTCACTTGCTAATTTACGGTTAGGGACTGATTGAAATGGAATGTGATTTTGGGTTTATCGTGAACCGTATTCTAAATGAAACTGATTCTTTAAACCAGTTAAAGATTAAAACTAAGTGGGGTTTTAATGAATCTTTAATTAGATTGAAAAGATCGAGAATGGAGTATCACCAGTTTTGCTCCAGGCGATAGGTAAATCTTTAATTAGATTTAAACGTGAAAGGTAATTGAATTTACTGATAACACCGTGGTTTTAGATATGAAGTATGACCAATTTTACTTCATGGGATAAATAGGTTGGGATTGGGAAATTAAAACAAATGATTGCTTCGGTAAGGTTCGTTAATCCCGACTAGTTTGAATTGATATTCAAAGGAAGATTAAAGAATAAATTAAAAAGAATTTATCTTTGATAAAATTAATGGGAAACTTTCCCTAAGAATGTGAAATTTAGAAACTAACTGTAGGTTAGCTAAGAAGAATGGTTTCCTGGGTATTTATCTGATGTTGGTTTCGGCCTTCGGGGTTAATGTTTGGGAAATTATTCTCTTGTTAATTTACGGTTAGCGACTAATGAATTGGAATGAGGCGTATGTTGTGTTTGTGTAACACTTGTTTATTATATACGCGAGTTATTCGGAAAGACCGGGTTTATCCCATTCTGAATTACTGATTCGACGATGAGTCGAAGATGAAGACGGTGGTTGAAGACCGGAGGTCTTCACGTCATTTGGATAATTACTTATGATCTTGATTGAGCCGTACACCCAAGAGGAGGGAATCAGTTGGTGGTCGTCCAGACGTACTTGGAGATCGATGGATATGCGAGGTACTAGGTGCCTCCGGTTTCGTTCAGACCCCGAACGGACTTGTAAATGGACTGTGTGTCTGATATTGGATATCATTCTGTGTGATTGGTTGATATCGGTTGCATAGAGTGGTTTGCCTGTGTGGCATGCTAAGATGAAAATGATCAAGGCTTTTGTTGAAAAGCAAGGTCTTGTGGTTGATGATCAAAGCACGGCCTTTGTGGCATAGCTTTGTGTAGCATTGATTCGCGAGCCTCACACCCCGGTAGTGGACCAGAAATGGAAGAGGACCTCAGGGAGGACATGCGTTTCTTTCTAGCTAGAAGTGAAGTCAGTGGTTTTACACGCCCTAACGAGTTTGACTTATGTGGTTGTTGGTTTGCGAGGCGCCTCGGATTTGTCGGTGACTATGTGAAGCCGATGGAGTCATTCGTTGGCTCATTTACGCCCCATACGGTGGGGAAACGCAGTTTTAGGAATTTTAATCCACATCAGTGGTCCGGCCCTGTCGCTCCAAGGGCCCACCTGAGTCTGGGTCCTGAGGCTTAGGCTAGAGAGTCTCGAATCGGTGAGGACTATCTTTTGCCTCTGTTCGCAGATGGAAGTCCAATTTCCAATACGTGACTTTTCGGTTTTGATTGTAATCCTATATATGGCGACATAGTGGGATGTGGCTCTCATGCCGCCTATGATTGATATTTATGATCGTATACAAAATCAGAAACTAACTGGAAATGAGCTAAGATGGGTGGTTTCCTGGGTATTAGTTTGATGTTGGTTTCGACCTTCGGGGTAAATACTTAGGGAATCGTTCTCTTTCTAATTTACGGTTAGATTCTGATTAAGAATTAAAACATGAAATTTAGCGTATCAAGCATTCTTCGGCTATTATAAGGTAAAAACCCTATCCTCCGTCTTACGTTGCATTGTGTGATGGAACTGGGTCTTATAATAGCTTCATTTTTCTTTATTTAGCATTGCGCTGTTGTTTTATGCATTGGTGTTCTTTGGAGGAAACCCGTTCCGTGTTATACGGCATGGTCCTTTGATTTACCCTACTTTAAAATAAAGATTAATAACTGTTTTTGTTCTCACACTAGTCCCATAACTGACCTGGAGTTTATTGTTTTAACCTAAACTCCGGGTGCTCTTATTTTCGACACGGGCAGCTAGTAGTTTTGGTTTTGCAGATTTATATTCACAGGATCCTGATTTACAGCTGGAACGGTACTCGGAAAGCTTTGTATCCGTGTATTACTTCTAGTTGTGTATAGTATTATTTTTCAGCTGCGATGTATTTAAATGTAATTTAAATCCCTGTTATTTATCGAATGTATTTTATTCATTTATACTCTGTGTAATCTTGTAATCTGATGGAACTGTTGTAATATACAATGAAATGTTCTTCTGTCTGCGCTCTGATGTGGCTTGTTCTCAACTCAATCAGCGATTTCCCGTAAGTGGGATTTCGGGTTGTTTCAAAAAGCTAATCAAATTCAATTCTACTCAAATCTAAAAACGAATCTACTTCAAGGGAAAGCTAATTCAACATCAGAACTCAGAATTCAGAACTCAAGACCTTCTTTGAGTTGTGAGTTCGATTTCTTTAATAAAATAATTAGCAATTTAATTGGATTGAGTTATGATGCGAATTATAGGGCTATATTGTGAATTATTGACCGCATGTTATCATGTTTGTTGTAAAATTGTGATGTTATCATTTATGTTGTAAATTCAATGATGTTGTCATCTATGTTGTAAAGTTGTGATGTTATTATCTATGTTGTAATTCTATAATTGATCAATTCATGATAATGTTTCATATGCTAGTTTGGTTATGTTGATTCATATGATAAATCATATGTATGCATGCAAGTTAGGTGTTGATTTAGATGTGGATCATATGCAAGTTAGTAAAGATTATGTATAACCTTACATGTTTCATGACATCTATTTTAGATCTAAAGTTAGGCTATGACATGTGTAATTCTACATGCTAGTTTACATGTTTAGATGTAAGTTTACACCATTGTTATGTTGCATAAATTAAATATGCAAGTTTATATAAATATATGAGTTTGGAATATGAATCATGTTATGCAAGTTTGTGGTTATTGCCTATGCAAGTTTACACCTTTAGATGTAGAACTATGACATACATGATTTATGCAAGTTTGTGACTACTACCTAAACAAGTTTACACCTTTAGATTTGGATCTATAACATATGTAGTTTTATGCAACTTGTAACTTTGGCCTATGCAAGTTTTAGATGTAGAACCTCATTCACACATGTAAGTCCACCCCTATGTTTAGATCTAGTTTTATCTATATGTATGTTGTGATGTTTTCTCTTTATTCCATGAGTTAGACTATTCGAGTCTAACGTATATTTTATGTTAAACGAACAAACGTACAACGTGGGGTAATGGGATAATATTAAAAGATTTAATATTGAGAATTGGCATAAATGCCTTAAATGGTATAAAATAAATATGTGAAGATAATTGGTATGATTTTGCATACCATAAATAGACGGACATAATTGAGTAAATTATGGCCGTAGTTAAATTTTGAATTGATTGATAATTTGAATAGGGAAAGTAATTCAAATTGGGGGATAATTAATTTTTTGTAATTAATTGTCTAAGACACGAGGTTAAGCTCTTTTGTGGTGTAAGACAGCCCGGACCCGCCCGGCAAATCCAGCTGCCACAAATGCCAGTCTAATGTGGGAAGTCTTAGGCATAAATTAAATGCGTAACAATTGTAAAGACACGAGCTTAGGCTCGTTTGTGGTGTAAGACTGCCAGGACCCGCCCGGCAAATCCAGCTGCCACAAATGCTAGTCTAATGTGAGAGGTCTTTATAAGGTTACGGTCTTAATGAATTAATAAACACTTAACCAGATAAACACGTAGTGGGACATGAGGGGCTTAAGTAGGTTCCTTGGGTGGCATGTGGAATGAAGTGGGTGCCTTGGGTGGCATTTGAAATACGATTAGAATCACTTAACCAAAATTTGAAAACATGCAAGTGAACATGAATAAGGAAAGGGTTAAGTGGGATGTACTAGAGGGGACCAAGCTTAGGAGGATAGCTTGTGTCAAGTAATGGGGGCCCATTTCAACCAGTAACCCATACGTATCTTTGTGGGCTCAACCCAAGTCGAGGATGGTTCACGCATACTGGGCTTGACTGTAAGAGGCCAAAACGGGTTAGCGGTGGAAACACAAGTCCAACGGGTTCATATGAGTGTGTGGGCCCGGGCTGGTAAGTAAGGCGTTGTTGCATTGTGTAGGTATAAGCCATGCATTGTTGGTGGTATCGGGTTGCCACTTTGGGGAGTGATACACCCCACTGTGGGGCCAACATGGGTATCTACGAGTCAGGGAGCCGATCGAATGGGGAGGGTAATGGATACGCCAAGTGGAGATAGGAGTAGGCGGCACCTATGAAGACAGCTAAGAGTAAAACTACCATATTATGAATAAATATTATAATTAGAATGTGGAGGGTAGTGTGTGCACCTAGTGGAGATAGGGGCAGACGGCACATATGAAGGTAGCTAGGGATACACTAAACTACCATTATCATTATTAAGTTCTGTAGGCGGGATCAACCGTTAGGGTGACTAGTGGTGGTGCAGTATAGTAATTATCCTATAGTGATTAGGGGTGCCTTTAACGAATAACTTGGTTCATCTTATTTCCTTGTTTGTTCGGTCATACCCAATTGTTCACATTCATTTCCTTATTTTCCAACTTATGCCTTAGCCTAGTTATTTTGGGAATTATATTGTTAAAGTTATCGCAGTCGCCAGACTTTATGTCTGACACCCTTTTCTTTCCACCTCTTGTCTTCCTGTCCCCCCCCCCCCCCAGGTGCTCAGGTTGGAACTAGCACCAGTGGAGCTTGATTTTAGACAGCTGTATCGCTTGCTTTTAGAAGTTGCTTGGATCGCTGAAGTAAAAGTTCAGCCTATCTTATTCATGGCTATTTTGTACTGGGGTTATGTCTTTCAATTTATGTACTCTGATTTCGTCCAGATGGATATTATGTACTTTGACTTTGGTTTTTGATGATGTAATCAAACCTATGTGTTTACCGCTGTAATGAATAAAGTTTTTAATTTTTAAGTACTGTTTATATCTGTCTTGTTGTTAAGTTTATGTTCTATACTCACTTAAAACACTCCATAGAAGTTAATGCATTCCGTTAGTGAATGACATTAATGGACGTGGGGTATTACATATACGACAAGTTCCGCTTGTGTTATTCTACTTTGATGAGTGTCCAAAGCTGTCTGGCATGTCTTTCAGCGCATTAATCCTCTTGTTAATTGCGGAAGTTATGGGCGCTCGTCACATACCACCAATCTATGCTATGTAATATTTTAATCTAAAATTTTCCTATATTTACACACCTTGCCCCACTAAACCAATTCATATATCACTCGAACCAAAAATCAAGGGAAACTGAAGGGAGAGACGTTAGGCGGAGCATAAGAACAAAGAACAAAGAGCATGATAGGTGAGTAACACTTCATTGTTTACCTTTTTAAACCCATACAATTGTCATATATTGAACATTAATGCCTATATACATGCCTGCCCCTATCTATGAACATGTGAACCCATTTCTAAACCAAACAATCGATGGTGCATTGGATTGAAAACCCTTAGACTTCCTTTTTGCTTAACTGCGTAACTGTTAGCTTTTCACCCTGTTGGTAAAAAAATTCAATAAATGGAATTCAACAAGTCATAGGGTTTGGTTTCTATATAATAGTTGTCGATATACATCTATAGTATATAGTAAAAATATTTTCAAAGTATATAAATGTATATATTCTAAGATATATACCCTTTCTAGTAACTAATTTCTAAAACATAGATTTTCGACCATCACGAGGTCGGGTTTTAGGCATAAAAATGTATTAGTATATGAAAATCATGAATTTTACTAGTAATTTTAAGATTTTTAACGAAGTAGTGGTCGAGATATTTGAACTAAACAAAAAACTTTGTTTGAGCGATCTCTGTTGATCCCAACGATCAAGTGCTAGGGAGTGAAGCCGGGAGTGGTGTGAGGTTTCAGTATTCAAGGGAAAATGCAAAATCATTTTTTTTATAGAGGGCATTATGTAAACAAGGTGGAATATGGGTTTCCTCTTGTAACCCACGTGCAACGTCGAACTGCATAGTCACGATGGAGATATGAGGTTGCACACCAGGGGGAATCAGTGACGTAGGTCGTCATCAAGACGTGGCCAGAGTCTGGGGTGCTCCGGTGGTCTGAGGTGGTAGTTGGAAGAAATTTGGTGGATCTGTGTCTATTGATGGAGCTCGGGTATAACAGTGAAATCACTATTCTAGTGAATGGAGGCAATTTCGAGTTTGGAAACGGGGCCAGTGAGTGATGAGCGACATATGGAGGTGATCGAGACAATGTAGTGACTGGTGGAGTGTTGATGCACATGCACAAATATACTATGTGTGCACTAAAGTGTTTTAGTGAATATATGAAGAAGAAGAAGAAGAAGAAGAAGGCAACAGCAGGAACTACCAAGGGAGTGAGGCATCTTGTGTTCTTGGGTTCGATCTTGTTTTCTAATATAGCCCTGTAGTATTAACTTTAACAAAAGAAAAGAAAGCCAAAAGAGAAGAAGCGGGGGTTAGCAACAAGAATCAAAGGAAGAGAAGTAGGAGAGCAGCAATATTAACCAAAATAAATGGAAAGAAGAAAGTACCAGATTGAAGAAAAGGCAAATAAAATAGAAGTGCATGGGAACCCAAAGGGGTATGGGCCGAAGCATGATTGGCTTAGAAACTTGGCCAATGAACTATGTAGGGTAAAAGAATAAATAAAGAAAGAAAGAAAGAGAAGGCAAAGCAGTAGAAAGAAAAGTGAGGGAAGGCAGCAGCGTTATTAAGGTAAGAAAGAGTGGCCGGGGAGAAGAAGTGGGCTAGAGCACTTGGGCTTTGATAAGTTGCACCAACAATTTGATAAGAGAATATATATGTACGTATGTATGTATGCATGTACAAAATATAAAATATAAAAGAAGAAGGTGCAGTAGTAAAAATGCAAAAGAAAGGGAAAGTGTAGCAACAAAAATGAAAGAAAAGGAAGGAAAGAGGCTAAGGATTTTGCGCCAAGAATATGGGAATTGGATCGGCAAAGTAAAAATAGTAAAGAAAACTAAAAAAGAAAGGGATTTTAAATTAAAAAATATTTTAAACAAAATAAATGTACATATATAATATGAATATTTTTATAAATAAAAATAATAGTCTATGACTCGACTATGGACCAATACGGAAAGAAACAACTCTGTTTGTCGAATTTTATTATTATAAATAATGGTTAAACAAATAATTAAATAATATATATATAGTTTGTTTAATTATATATATATATGAAATAATAAAATGACTGAATTGTGTTGAATATTAATGGACGATGCAACCATTGCAATGTGATCGATCATTCGTGATGATTCATTTACAGTAAGTCAAATGTTTTGAAATGAACATTGAATGTTATTGGAATTTAATCGACTTTGGTCGATAATTGTTTTCATGATCAAGAAATGATTTCAAATCAAATTAATGACAAATAAATATAATTGTTGAATAATCTAATTGAATACAATAATCTGTTCTTTTAAGTATCATTTGACCCTAAAAGATATTAACGTTACCGTTTTGAAGAGTCCGGAATTTATATTCCACTTCGTCTCGATCCATGCACGTCAGAGATTGTTGAAGATAATAGAAGACGGAGTTATGCAAGGAATGTTTTGTTAATCCTAGTTAGAAATTGCCTAAGATTAATTTACAGGATAGTGCCTTCGGTTTGTAGAGTCACATGACAATTTGTATGGACGAATGTCTGACAGAGTATGCCTAAACAATCAAGTACGTTGATCTCTCCAAACATGGTTAGGTTTAGTGGCAGAGAAATTTGTTTCTCTTAGATTTATACCCTTAATATTTTTTTGGGGAAATCAATTAGTGGTTGGCGAATTTGGACGAAGTGGCATTCAAAGTAAATGAAGATATGATATGCCTAAAGATAAGTATAACCACAAGCTTCACAACCGGGAAATGAAAAAAATTGGGCAGGCAGCATGACTTTGTGGGTCGCTCCCATTAGGGTGTACTGTCACCTATCTAGAGAAATTTCACTTGCTTCTTTATTCTATCGCTGTTGTATGCTTCGCAAACTGTGGTTTGAGCTCAACCATTTTTGACAATATATTCAGTACACTCAAACGAAATGAGTGGCCGGTTAAGTGTAGCTGGGTTGCAAGATGTTCTTGTTGAACCTAGTGCATTCGTCTCTAGGGACAAACTATCGGAAGGTGGATTCATACCATGTCATAGTTGGAAACCCATTATCCGAAATCGCCTTGTGGTTTTGTTTGTAAACTATGCTGTGAAATGTGAGATGCAAGCATTTGATTAGATTTTTCATTATTTTGAAAACCTTAGACACAATCATAATAACTGATTTTGATATACAAAGCATTTTGATTCTCATAAGGTAAAAACCCTGTCCATACTTATGGCGTGGTCCTATAAGATACCATTTATTTCTTAACTTGTTTTAAAATAGTTTACTCATATCAGTCCCCTGACGGACCCGAAGTTTATTTTTATGTGTTTTCCTAAACTATTTGGTACTCATAACAATTGTTATGAGTGGACAAGTGAACCAAGTGGTAGATTTTTTTTTTTTTTTTTTTTTTTTGGATTGTTGAATGGGAAGATACTACAAGATGGTCTATCTATTATATTCATGTATAACCATGATGTCTACAAGTTGGTTTATCAATAATGTCTATGTAACAATTTAGAAGTCTGTAATTTGTGACGGGCATGTAACCATATGTATGATGTACTCTGATATGCTGTGTTTCTGATGTATAATGTTATATGATATAATATTTCGTTAAAATTCCACTGTGAGATTATGATGTTTTCTTTAGTTCTATCTTCTATCTATTTCTTATTCTTAAATAACGACACGAATTCTGAGGTGTTCGAAAGTCGGGTTGTTATAGTTAGTATCAGAGCTTACGTTACTGAGTACCTAGACTTTGGATGAGTATTGAGGGAGCGTATTTGTAATTTTATATAATTATTATATATAAATATATATACTTATGAGGGATCCACTTGAATTATCTATTTAAAGTCTATTTTACCTTTCGATCTAGTTTTGACTATCAACCTGTTATATTATGGAGATTAAGTATGAGTAGCCGAGGAACAAAAGGTCAGACTAGTGGAACCACCATTACCAATGGTCATACTACTAACTAGAATCCAGTAGAAACTATGGAAGAAGTTACACTAGTTCAACTAGATCAAATTTTGTGATTATCTGTAAGGATCATACTACTCTAGAAGGAAAACTGTTAAAGGGAACCGAATCTTTTATATAAGTTCAAGCATGGTTGAGGTCTTTTGAGAGAATCTTTAAGGGGATGAAATTAAATGATGAGAAAATGTGTCTCTTAGCTTCATGACAACTACAAGAAGCTGCGACAACAAGGTGTGATGCACAGACTGCAAATGTTTCCGAAGAGCAGTTTTCTTGGGAGAAATTCATAGAGTAATTTGAGGCACATTTTCTTCGTCCCACAGGCATGACCAGAATGTATAGGAATTTTATAGACCTCAAACATAGGAGCATGACAGTAGCTGTGTATGAGAATAAGTTTAATGCACTTTCCTGTTTTCGATCGGAGTTGATCAACACATCGCTCAATAAGAACGAGATGTTTATAGCAGACTGAAGGACAGTTTTCAAGTTAAGATTTTTGGACATCTGAAGTTTCCATTTGTTGACTTAGTGGATATGGCACTCCGATATGAAGCCTTAGAAGCAAAGAAGCCAGTGGAAAAGGAGCAAACTAGAGAAACCAGTGGCGAATATCCCATTAAAAGAAAATTTAATCCAAACTGGAAAAACAAAGTAAAGGGAAAATTTGGACAAGAGAAGTCTCAAGATCATTACAAGAACGTGGAATGCCACAACTATTAACAGAAAGTACATATCGCTAGTTTTTGAAAGAATCCAGAAGTTAAGGAGCCACAACAAACACAGGGATCGGGTAATGCTATAGTCCAGTAGATTTCATGCTATAATTGTAATCAGCTCGGGCATATTGTTAAAGATTGTCCGCTTATGGAAACAGGAACGCAACCAAGGGTCTTTTCCATAATGGATAAGCCAGCAACCTCTGAGGATGTGAATGGAATAAGTTTTGGACGATACCTTACTGTTAAATAAAAGGAGTCAAACAAACTAGGATCATACTAAGGATAAATTGAATAGAAATTAATTAGATTAGAATGATATCAAATCGTATTAATATTGGAAATGAAGTTAGAATTATAAATTGAATAAAATTTCGATTTCCACAGACTTACTTTATTAACTGGTTATGAACTCCTAAAAATTAAATACATTGATTCCTTTTTTTTTAAATAAAATCTGATTTTTGAGTTCCAGATTGAAGATAACTAATTTCAAAATTAATTAATTAATGGAGAATGTGGATAGGACTTAACATAGTTATGTGAATTGGATGGGTGAGTTGAATATGGATTGGAGTTTAAAAAGAGAATTTGAAGTAGATAAATATGTTTGAATTGGGTTGATTCAAATGAATGAAGTGGATAAGATTTGGAATTTATTTTCCAAATGTTATCAAGGATATTTTTAAATGGAAAATGGGGTAATGTGCGTTAATAAAGAATTATGATATGGAGTTAAGAAATTGCAACCTAACAGAAGATTGGTTGAGTAAAATGATTTTTGAGTATTGATCTGATGTTGATTTTGGTCTTTCGAGTTAATACTTTGAGGATTATTCTCTTACCAACTTATAGTCAGGCACTGACGAATGTTAAAGAACGGTAATAAATAAGAAATGAATATGTTTTCCAACATCAGTAACAAATATTTCTAGTTATGGAAATGACTGTGATAAATAACAAAGTTCTGTTGTGTGTTGGTTATTTATGTATAAAAGTCAGTGAATTTAATTATAACTTAAATCTCCTCGTTAATCCTTCATTTCGGGGATGAAATTCTTTTAAAGAGGGTAGATTGTAACGTCTTGGGTTTTTAACTAACATTGTTAAACAATAAATTATTGACTATATAAATGATTAATTAAATTAAATAGAATTGGATTTAATACTTAAAGAAATTAAATTAATCTATTATTTAAAATTTTATGTATATATATATTAATTTGTTGTAAAAATCTTTTATATATGTATATATGTAAAATAAGAAACTAAGCGACGATATATCTTTTGTTTTACATTTTTAATTGGATTTTTAACTTATGTAAAAATATATAACTTATGTAAAATATCTCATTGCTTCATATATAAGAAACAAAAGGACATATTTAACTCCCCACCTCTATGCTCGTGTTAGCCAAGGCCATTGCAAGAAATGGTGTCAACTAACCTGAAGAATAAGGTTATTGACGAGCGACCATCTGTATATTAGCTTTGAACGAGTGTTAAAAATATCGGATAACGTGGTCTTACATTTTAAATTTCATGAGGAAATCCGACACATCTAAATCAAGTTCAAGTCTACTACATGGTGGCTATATATAATTCGGAATCAATATTAAATACATAGCAATAAAATCAGCTCAGACACAGATATTCAAATCACTAAGGCGGAAATAGATATGAATATAAAACATTAGCATCAATACAAAAATAGCGGTCAAAGTCGGTCCACTATACAATAAAAGAATAGGTACAAGCTCCAGCCAAAAGAATAAGTATACATGAAAAAACTATAATACATGTATAATCAAGAACTACAACTCTAATGTAGATACCGAAAAGCCAAAAGGTGATCCCTGCTAGAAGCCCTGCATAAGCATCTGTAATACTCGGTCTGACCCGAGTATTATTTATTAGAATAAACAATAAACGGATTAGTCTAGATGTACTCATCATAATAAACTGAGACAGAAATGGAGATATAAACAGAAAATGATATATATAAAGTAAAAACAATGTTCAGATGTAAAATGCAAAGACTCGATATCCCCAGAAGATATGCCAAAGAAATCTTTACATTATAACGATATCTCAATAACAAAGAAACTGTGATTAATAAATTAATATCAATACGAGATTGACAACACATTTGCCAATAAGAATAAGATTGGTAAATTAATATCACTACAAGATTGATAGCACATATGTCAATAAGAAAAACAAGATCAAAGAAATCAATAAATTAGAAATTTTGAAGGTCCCAAAAAATGGGGAGACCTAAGTCAAGACGGGAGTACGAAGGCTCATCAAAATAAATATGGGAGTCCAAAGACTAAACCAAATATGGGAGTCCGAAGACTCAACCAACTCAATATCGAAGGAGAGACGCGATCTCAAGGCATAAGCCATAGTGTTGAGCAGATGCTCCTATGATGGTCCGAAATCCATAGGTCGTGAACCCGCCAAGATTGTCCGAAGATCATCGATATAAGGGAATGAACAGAATTTCCTCGAAATGATCCGACGAACATCAGGATGATCCAAAGTTCGGAATGATCCGAAGACCCACCAGAACTGAAGTTCCTATGATAAGATGGAACTGAAGTTCCTCAATTAGTCTGAAGACTCCCAAGTTGAACCGAAGTTCCTCAGGATGATCAGAAGATCATCAATGTGGCTCGAAGGTCGAATTGATCCGAAGATCAAATATAATGTAACTACGCCAAGCTAGTAAATATAAGAGTTAAGCTCATGTCCCATAACCACTTGCTATACTCGAATATTTATGAACAAGTAGTATATTCCACTAAAATACAAAATGATCATTGCTACGGTGTTCAATCGGACGAGTCAAAGAATTAACCGTCAAAGCAAACACAAGGGGTCATAGTCCTTGTTTTTACTAAGGCGTTTAATTAGATTTCTCATACGAACGAGAAAAATGTTTATGAAATCGTATAGTAGTAGATAGCAAAACAATTTGGAAAATAACATCATATAATGAAGTAGAATTAAAAACCATTTAGTAAAAGATTTGGTATCTACTAATAATTTTGAAACCCTTTTATATAGTTTCGAAAGTGGCAATTCTCGTGAAATAGCGATCGAAATGACGATCGAACAAAGAATTCACGTTTTAATAATGTAAATTAAAGCTCATGACTATCGATTATAAATTCGTTCACCACGAATCAATTTAAAGTCGGTGGACATCGAGCTGTAGAAATCTATGCTGCAAGGAAATTGAAAAGTCATAAAAAAGGTAGAAATGGGCCAAAACTCGGCCAAGAATGAGCTCAAATGGCCCTATGCAGTAGACCATGGTTTCCACCGATCTATTGCAGAAAAAACACGACCAGTCAACTGGTCCTTTTTCACCAGTCGACTAGTTATTTTTTCCAGCGGACATAAATTTTAGTACAAGGTACCAGTCGACTGGTCCATTTTGACCAGTTGACTGGTGACTGTCAAACAACCCAATCTGGCTATTTCTTTAGCCAAATAGTATAAGAATCGTTTCCGGTGAACTACGGAGGCAATGCACTTCATCTAGATGATAACGAGGCCTCATAAGCTTGTCAAAACAACTCAAGAACCCAAACAAACATGTGAAAACTTATATACATGAGATTGCAATGATTTTGATTATAAGTTAAAAGGTGAACTAAATTCCAAACCAAAGCATGCAAAAGTGATTCAAGCGACATGTGAATACTAAGGACTTTATCGTTGTGACAATCGGGTTTCACAAGATCACCAATTCAACTTGTAGCATATGATTTCGATTGTGTGCACAATATAAATGAGAAATTCCAATTTAATGAACCTAAAATTCATGAACCGGAAATTGTATTCTTATCTAACCAATTCGAATGCATATACACAAGTAAAAATGAAGCTAAATTACACTTTACAAGCTTCTAGGCTTGTGGCCTAGATGTGAATTCATTAAAGAACTCCCCTTTGGCTATTGTAAGTGAAGAGATAAATGAAGAGTTTGCCAAATCAACCTCTCTTCAAATATAACACACCATTATTCATTCTACACATGGATATACAATATTTTCTAAGATTTAGGTTTTCGAAATCATAAGAGTTGAAGAGGAATCAAGTTGGAGAAGATAGAGACTCAGCTTACCTCTCTTTCTCTATGGATTTCGACTTGATTTCAACATGAATTGGATTCCTAAGAAAAAGCTCTGGATTAGGGAATTTTAATTTCCCTCTCCCCATTTCTAATTTTATGGAGTATGAGGAAATGAATGAAGGAAGAGGGGGTTATGGGAGCTTTAAGGATGATTTTGACATGCTCGAACTATATCGAAACTTATAGTCAAAAAGGTTGTAAACGATGATCCAGACTCAATGGAAGTGGTTTCGAGTCCAAATTAATCCATATGCAAAAAATGACTTTTCGGACATACACTCGATTAACGATTAACAACTAACGACGTTTAACAGACTTCCCCTCTTAAAGAAATTATGTCCCTGCAATTACTTAAGAAAAATCCCAATATAGATAAAAACACAACATTTACCATGAATTGGTATACAAAATTATAATAAACTAAGAAATTCACTTTTGAATTATTACACAAATTTTAAACTCTGAGTTATAAACCACTATATAACTTATGTTTATACACATATAATGTTCAAATAAAAGTCATGAACGTATAGAGAAACTAAATTATTTTCCCATTAGTGTCTTCAAAAAATTAGAATTTTCTTTCTCAAACTATATATATTCTAAGCCTCAATTTCAATAATTATTTAAATTTTATTCACGAACTGTCTTACCGCGATTTTTCTAAAAACTTGGTTTAGACGTATCTCAAAATCTACAAGATGAAATTCAAATATTTTTCTTTTATTACAAAATAATAATCCAATAGATCCGGATAATTCTTGTTACAAAGAATTCCGACCCGTATTGGATCTTATACACCCATTTGAAATTAAAACTGAAAATTACGAACTACCGTCCCGTGGCAAGCTCGTTTTAATAAAATTCAATTAAATCGCTTAACGTTCAATAAGTTCATAAACTACAAACTCATACTCTTACGTTCTCAATTTGAACAAATTAAACATTTTAAATTCGACGAGGAAATATTGACTATCCAAAATCATCGAATGTTCCCTATCACATTTTAGCTAGAATTTTTTTTTCACATAAAAGTTTCCCATTATTCTAGCTTACAAAGTTTTATTAAATTGAAAAGGATAAGCGATCTCATTGGGGAAACAATATCATGAAATAAAATCCAGGTTATATATACCCAATAGGAAATATTAGCACGTTCTCTAATATTTCATGAACAATTAAATTTGAACTTTTAAGTTTCCAATAAACCCCAAAAATTTCAAACTTAAAATATTAGCACGTCCTCTAATATTTTACGAACAACTTCTAAATCATGTAAACATGATAAATGGTAGGATTTAGAATAATTTCATAGAACTCGAAAACTTTTGGTTTTCAAATTCATGAGCATATCAACAACAAGAACGAGGTCAAACCAATCGGGTAATGATCTCGAAAACTTTGGTTCATTAAAGTTAACAAAACAAACCGGAATATTTATTAACCCATTTTCCTTGATGCCATTCCCATTATTATGAGAATTTTAGAAACAGAAGGAAGTTAACGAATCAAATTTAAACTCGTTAAGAAGGACAGGAAATTGCATCACCGATAAGGGATGCCGAATATAGATGATTCCTTTGGAATAAAAAACATACACTTTTAAGAGATTAGGCAAATTCGTTCCAAGAAATCACCGTAAACTCCAAACAAACAAGACATGCAAACAAGATTGTAGAGAATGTTCTCTCCTCAAGTAAAGATTTTGAACATCCATAAACATGGAAGTAGCCAAACCGAGAAAGGCCTATTCCAAATCGAAAGTCAACAAGTGATTAGTTTTAAACTTGGTGAAGGGATAAGCAACTTCTTTCACCACAAAGTTACAAATCAACAAATGGAACTTTTTGTCTTTCGACAAAGTGATCCGACACCGCAAAGAATTCTAACGACGCCTTCCGTCTTACCGACGTGGTGGCTTCATACCGCAATATGTGATTTCTCATCAGTGTATATAAAGCTATACAACACATCAGACATTTCAAGTTAGCTAACCTACAACGATCCAGAGATCGGATCCAATGACCAAAGTGATCCGAAAATATGGTTCAATGACCAAAACGACCTGGAGATAAGGTCAAATGACCAAAACGAACCGAGAATGCGACCCAATGACCAAAAGATCAGAAGATCAAAAAGATACGGTCCAATGACTAAATCGATCCAAAGATCAACAAGATATGGTCCAATGTCCAAAACGATCATAAGATCAACAATGATACAGTCGAATGACCAAAACAATCCGATGATCAAAAAGATACATCGAATGACCAAAATGATCCGAAGATAAAAAACGTGCGGTCCAATGACCAAAACAATTCGAAGATCAAAAAGATACGGTCCAATGACCAAAACAATCTGAAGATCAAGAACGATCCGAAGATCAACAATAATACGATCCAATGACCAAAATGATCCGAAGATCAAAAAGATGTTGTCCATTGACCGAAACGATCCGAAGATCTGCAACGATACGGTCCAATGACCAAAACAATCCGAAGATCAAAAAGATACGGTCCAGTGTCCAAAACGAAGATGATCATTGATGAACCTGTGAACACATCAAATGAATTCTCAATAAAGGGACGTCGATGAGCCTACAAAAACATCAAACGAACTGCTGGAATAGGTAAGTCGGTGAGTCTATGAACACGTCAGACGAATCATAAAGTTTGAACCTGGACAAATTGGCAATGCACCTATAGATACACCTCTAAACCAAGTCCAACTTGAATGTTCCTAAAAGGCCAGTAAGAACAATATATTTCCACTTCGTTAAAATGAGCTAGATAATTCAAGAAGTGAAAAACCATTGCTTAGCTAAGACTTAAGTGACAAACTAGGATACGAAAATTTTCAATCGTCTAAGTATAGAAATTAACCGCCAAAATAAACACAAGAGTGTTGACCCCCTTGTTTTTACCAAAACGTTTAATTAAAGTCCTTATTCATCCGAAAAAGCAAAATTACTTGTTTAAAACAAGTAATACTTAAAAAGCAGAAGAGAAAACAAAATCATTACCCCAAGAAAACAAAAGTCACCTTGATAGCAAAATAAATGGGTAACGAAAATTCTAGGCAGATGTAAGGATTTTTCAAAACATAAGTTCAAAATAAGAAATCTCAAAATTCATAGTTAACAAAAATTTCAAACTATGAAAGGTGCGAACAATATATATGATGGCTTTATGTATCCTATTCTCAAATCATTATATTATTAAAATCCCTACGGTTGCAATTTAACAAACAATACTAATGATTTTCCTCGCCACTTATTTAAACAAAGTTTCTAATGCTACGGTTCAAGGGCGATGCAGATCATTAATATTTAATATAAGTGTTGTGTCAGAATTATCTCATCGAAGTGTTTAGAAACTCCTATCGATATCGCGGCGTCCCACTTCACGATTAGAATTGCTAACATACTCAATGGGTAACACAACAGAACAAAACAAATTACGTCCAAATATGGGCGCAAATTTGCAAATAAATAACCAAAAGTATAACCATATATTTATGAACAAAATTTGAAATCACAAAAAAAAACATTTTACCGTGCTAAGGAGAAATAATTTATTCGTTTTTTCCTCGCAAAGCTAATCTCAAACGGATTAGTATTTTACTTGATGAAAATTATTTTATTAAACCGTTTTGTAAAATAATTTAGAAATCTTCAAAACTAAGTCCCAAAAGTTATTTCAAAACAAATGAAAACAATTTGAATTCCTACACAAGGAAAGGAACGGGACTCTTGGTTTGTCAAGGCCAATATGTCACAAAGATGAACTCAAATAGATTTGATTGGTCAAAAAAGGATCAGGATATAAGATAAGGTATGACGGGTCGTAAGACTCGAATAAAATCCTAAATATGATTTCGTAAGAAATTTAGGACCATGATCCTCACCATAATATCTTATATTGTTCCGAACTTCGCTCTGATACCAAGTGTAACACCCCACGTCCATGCTCGCGTTAGCCAAGGCTATTGCAAGCAATGGTGTCAACTAACCCGAAGAATAAGGCTTTGAGGTGTGACCTTCCGTATATTAGCTTTGAACGAGTGCTAAACATATCGGTTAATGTGGTCTTACTTTTTAAATCTCATTAGGAAATCCGAAATATCTAAATCAAGTTCAAATCTACTACAAAGTGGCTATATATAATTCGGAATCAATATAAAATACATAAAAATAAAATCCAGGTCAAAAACAGATATTCACATCACTAAGGAAGAAATAGATACGAGTATAACAAATGAGTATAAATACAAAAATAGCGGTCATAGTCGGTCCACTATACAATAAAAGAATAGGTACAAGCTCTAACCAAAAGAATAGGTATACATGAATATCTATTATACATGTAATCAAGAACTACAACTCTTATGTATATTCCAAAAAGACAAAAGGTAGTCCCTGTTAGAAGCCCTGTATAAGCACCTGCAATACTCAGTCTGACCCGAGTATTATTTATAAGAATAAACAATAAAAGGATCAGTCTAGCTGTACTCATCATGATAAACCAAGATAGAAATAGAGATATAAATAGAAAATTACATATATAAAGTAACATCAATGTTCACATGTAAAATTTGAAGACTCGATATGTCCATAATATTTGACAAAAATATCTTGACACTATATAAGGATATCACAATAACAAAGAAACTAAGATTGATAAATTAATATCAATACGAGATTGACAACACATATGTCAAATTAAATAAGATTGGTAAATTAATATCACTATGAGATTGACAACACACATGTCAATAAAAAAAAGATCGAAGGAATAAATAAATTTGAAATCCCGAAGATCCAAAGAAGGTTAAGACCTAAGTCAAGACGGAGGTCCAAAGTATCATCAAAATCAATATGGGAATCCAAAGACTCAACCAAGTAAACATGGGAGTCCGAAGACTCGACCAACTAAATATGGTAGTCCGAAGACTCAACCAACTCAATATCGAAGGTGAGACTCGATCTAAAGGCATAAGCCATTGTACTGAGCCGAAGTTCCTACGATGGTCCAAAGATCGTGGGTCATGACCCCGCCATGATGGTCCGAAGATCATTGATATAACGGAATGAACCGAAGCTCCTCGAAATTATCTGAAAAACAACAGGATGCCCGAAGGTCGGAATGGTCTGACGATCCACCGGAACTGAAGTTCTTACGATAAGATGGAACCGAAGTTCCTCAGTTAGTCTGAATACTCTCAAGATGAAACGAAAATCCTTAGGATGATCAGAAGACCATCAATGTGACCCAAAGGTCGGATTGATATGAAGATCAAATATAGTGTAACTACGCTAAGCTAGTAAATATAAGAGTTAATCTCATGTCCCAAAACCGCTTGCTCTACTCAAATATTTACGAACAAGTAGTACATTCCACAAAAATACGAAACGATCATTGCCACGGTGTTCAATCGGACGAGTCCAACAATTAACCGTCAAAGCAAACAAAAGGGGTCATAGTCCTTTTTTTTACTAAGGCGTTTAATTAGATTTCTTATACGAACGAGGAAAAAGTTTTTGAAATCATATACTAGTAGATAGTAAAACAATTTGGAAAATAATCTCATATAACGAAGTAGAATTAAAAACCATTTAGTAAAAGATTTGGTATCTACTAATAATTTAGAAACCCTTTTATATAGTTTCGAAAGTGATAATTCTCATGAAATAGCAATCGAAATGACGATCGAACAAAGAATTCAAATTTTAATAATGTAAATTAAATCTCATGACTATCATTATTAATTCGTTCGTGACAAGTCAATTGAAAGTCCATAGAAATTGAGCTGTAGAAATCTATGCTGTAGGGAAACTGAAAAGTTACAAAGAAGGTCGAAATGGGCCGAAACTCCGCTGGGAATGAGCCCAAGTGGCCCTATATGGTAGACCATGGTCTCCACCGGTCTACTGCTGAAAAACAGCAGAACCAGGCTACTGGACCTTTTTTCACTAGTCGATTGGTTATATTTTCCAGCAGACATAAATTTCAATATAGGGTACCATTCGACTGGTTCATTTTGACTAGTCGACTGGTGATTGTCAAATTGCCCAATTTGGCTATTTTTTTAGCCAAATCTTATATGAATCATTTCCGGTGAACAGTGGAGGCAATGCACTTATCTAGATGATAATAAGGCCTCATAACCTCGTTGAAACAACTAAAGTACACAAACAAACATGCATAAACTTATATACATGAGATTGCAATGATTTTGGTTATAAGTTCAATGGTGAACTAAATTCCCAACGAAAGCATGAAAAGGTTATTCAAGCGACTTGTGAATACTTAGGACTTTGTCGTGGCAACAACGGGCTTCATAAAATCACCAATTCAACTTGTAGCATGTGAATTTGATTGTGTGCACAATCTAAACGAGATATTCCAATTTAATGAAACTAAAAGTTATGAACCGAAATGTGTATACTTATCTAACCAATTCATATGCATATACACAAATCAAATTGAAGCTAAATTACACTTTACAAGCCTCTAGGCTTGTTGCATAGATGTGAGTTCATTAAAGAACTCACCTTTGGCTATTACAAGTGAAGAGATGAATGAAGACTTTGCCAAATCAACCACTCTTCGAATATAACACGCAATTCATTTATCCACACATGGATATACAATATTTCCTAAGAATTTGTTTTAGGAAATCATAAGATTTGAAGAGGAATTGAGTTGGATAAGATAGAGATTGAGCTTACCACTCTTTCTCTATGGATTTCCACTTGATGTGAACACGAACTGGATTCCTAAGACAAAGCTAGGGCTTAGGGAATTTTAATTTCCCTTTCCCCATTTCTAATTATTTGGAGTATGAGGAAATGAATGAAGGAGGAGGAGGTTGTGGGAGCTTTAAGGGTGAGCTAGGTTGGCTAACCCAAACCCAAGTCCAAATTAAAAATTTTGACATACTCGAAATATATCGAAGTTTATAGTCAAAAAGGTTGTAAACTATGATTCAGACTCAACGGAAGTGGTTTCGAGTCCAAATTCATCCTATGCAAAATGCGACTTTTCAGACACACACTCCAATAACGACTAACGACGTTATATTTAAATAAAATATTTAAATATGTTATCGTTAAATATGCGGGTTGTTACACGTATGAAGACTTAAACCTTTTTAACTTAATACCATAAATCATTGAATGATATCATTTGTTGTGTGTACAAATGTGTCGTTTAAATTAATGAAGTAACTGGATAATATAGCTAAGGAAACTTGAAAACTTAGTTTGCCTTTAAAAGTAAAGCTTGTACAAGGCCTGGTACAATTTGTACTTCATTTTAGCCTAACTATATATCAATAGCCATGTACTAAAATATCTAGAAAACAATCAGAACAACCAGCATCTAGCAAGATAGAAAAGGTGACAACCTATGCATTTCAAATCAAAATATACATTGTTAGTTTGCTTATGAACAAAGCATCACTTTCTAAACTATTGCATGCATGTAATAAGTACAATTTATATGTACCTTAAGTTGATGGTCGTAGCTTCTCTTACATGAAGCATGTTTGCACAACGAAGCTATAGGAAAATTCTTGCACAACTAAACTATAAGCCATTTCTTTTCAACCAACTACATAGCTAGAATACTAGTCATTTAAGGGCTAAACCACTAAGTTCAAATGCAAATAATGTGTATTTCAAACAACCAGGCTATATACCACCTGAAATTGGAAATTAAACATGGCAAAAGCCTTCATACAACATTCCTTTCAATCACACTTTTTGCTCAATCGAAGGTAGGGCATCAACCTACATAATAATCCGTAAAGAGCTATTTAGAGTATAGATTGCTTAGATAGTTGGTTTTTAAACTATTTAATACTAGGGTATGTGTGTGTACATATATATATATATATATAATATATATATAATATATATATATAATGTATTGATTAAAGAAAATTTGAACAGCTGAATAACCTAGCTATTTCTCTCAATCAACTATAGAACCACTTCTTTTCAATCAAATGAAAAGGCTACTATATACTACCCTACCATCAATCTATGCTATGCAATATTTTAATCTAAAATTATCCTATATATACATACATAGCCTCTCAAACCGATTCATATATCAGACGAACCAAACATCAAGGAATGCTGAAGAGAGAGACCTTAGGAAGAGCATAAGAACAAAGATCAAAGAGCGTAGACGGTGAGTAACACTTCACTGTTTACCCTGTTAAACCCATGCCATAATCATATACTAAACATTGATGCTTGTATACATGCCTGCACCTACGTATGAACATGTGAAACAATCTGAACCAAAAAATCAATGGTGTGTTGGATTGAAAACCCCGAGACTTCCTTTTTGCTTAACTGTGTACCTATTAACATTTACACCCTATTGGTAAAAAAATCCAGAACTTGAATTCAACAAGTTATAGGGTTTGGTTTCTACATAAAAGTTGTTGATATACATCTATAATTTATAGTAAAAATAGATTGGGTGCGGCAAAAACAAACCCTTCACAGTAGTTTAAAAATAGGGAAATTGTTGGAAGTAAGGGCTATTCAGAGTATTAGAGGTAGGATTAAAATGAAGGGTTGTTTTGAAGTACAAAGAGAGGTAAGGATAGTTTAAGCATAGTTGGGGTAGATCGAAAAATATGAAAGATTATGAATCGTTTGGATTGGGTGCTGCAAAAACCAACCCTTCATAGTAGTAAAAAGATAGGCGTATTTTTTGGAAGTAAGAGCTATTTAGAGAATTAGGGGTAGGATTAAAAAGAAGGTTTGTTTTGAAGTACTAACAGAAGTAGGGGTAGTTTAAGCATAGTAGGGGTAGATCAACAAATATGAAAGATGATGAATCTTTTGGATTGGGTGCTACAAAAACCAACCCTTCGCATAAGTTAAAAAATAGGGGTAATTATTGGAAGTAAGGGATATTTATAGAATTAGGGTAGGATTAAAAAGAAGAGCTGTTTTGAAGTACTAAGAGAAGTAGGGGTAGTTTAAGCATAGTAGGGGTAGATCGACGAATATGAGACATGATGAATCATTTGATTGGGTGTTGCAAAAACCAACCCTTCATAATAATTAAAAAATAGGGGTAATTTGTGGAAGTAAGGGCTATTTAGATAATTAGGGGTAGGATTAAAAAGAAGGGTTGTTTGGAAGTATTCAGAGAAGCAGGGGTAGTGAACAACCTGGAAATTTGAGCCAATTTAAATTTTTATTTTTGCAATTTTAATGAGTTTTGAATATTTAAAATGAATTATTTTAAATAATAACGACGAGATATTTATTTGAATATAAATAAATGTATATATTTATATTGATCATCGATAGAATATAAATATTTATTTTTAATTATAAATGGAATCGAAAATGGCACGGTAGTTCGAAAATTCGATTTCAAATTTCAAGTGAATGTACAGGATTCAAAATAAACTGGATTTTAGCGAGACCAAAAATATTAGAATCTATTTGAGAATATCTTTCGAATGAATCTGAAAAATCAAAATTTCACAGCGGGGATAAAAAGTTATACCCAGTTTAAATTTCAGAATAGTGCTATGGAAAATAAAGCCCTTAAAAATGGAAATTTTGCAAACGACCTTCGTTTTCTACGAAACCACTTTTTTGGATCCGTGATGTCAAGTTATTGCTAGGTTTCAAAATTTGTAATTTTCTGAATCAATATGTGAGCGTCGCAAAGGAAAACGCGTTTGGCCAGTTTTAGTTGATTTTAATCGACTGGTGGCCATTTTTCAAACGTTCTCAAAATTTGACGAAATTAGTTTTGTTAGGACCGTATCGTCAATATGAAGCTAGAAAATATTTTTCTAGAATTTTTAGAATTAGTATGTGGCCCCGGTAAATTAAAATATATGTTCAAATTCAATATATACTGAGTTATATTTTAATTTTGATGAAAACCGATCATAACAGTCGAATTGGCTTAAGATACATATCCCGCTGTGTTCGGAATGGAGGTTGTTAGCTAGGGACGACAGTCGGTGGGTTCGATTAAGAGTATGAAATAAAAAGTTGCTATATGGAATTTAAAATTTAAAATAAATAATAAATTAATAATAACTTCTCTTCCCCCTTATACTCTCTGTCCCCCAAATCAAAAGTCAAACCCGACAGATCAAATAAAAAAAGAGAGAGAGAGAGACGCCATCGCGCCCTCGCGCGATAGACCCACCGCCGCCCCGTTCAGCGCGCGCCCCCGCGCTGTTGACGCCGCCGCCCATTCTTCCACCACCTCCTCCCTCCGCAACCTCTCTCTCTCCTTCGTGGACCCCAAACCGTTCCTCCCCAAATCGCAGATGGCCCTTAACCCGAGAAGCCTTGTAACGGCTCGGAATTTGCCCGGACCAAATCAATCGCAAAATCGACTAGGACCGTTCAAAACACGAATACGTTAACTTTTGGAATAAAACAACGTCAGAACAACAACATACTTTTATAAAACATCATAATAATGTTACATCAGAGTACAGAACATATCAGAGTACATTGAATTAAATTATAGCGAAAGATAAATTTCAATAAATTAAATACAATAAACAGCAGAAGACTTCTACGCTTTGGACACAGCTTCAGGCTTCGATCCAGAATCCTGCTCAAGAGAAAAATATCTGCAAAAAGCTACATGACTGCCCTTGTGGAAAAGAGGTCACCCGAGTTTGCAAAGTGAAACAAACTACGAGTCAGTCATGGGACTGGTGTGAGAATTCTTAACTAATATAACTAATAGCAATAAAGCATATCCAAGGACCAAGCCGCTAATGCGGAACGGGTTTTATTCCAATGGATTTCCGGTGCATAAATTAAAGTAAATCGTTAAACAACGCAATGCTTTTTAGAAAAATTAAACCATTATAAGACTCAAGTTCCATCACAAAATGCAACGCAAACCGGAGGATAGAGTTTTACCTTATAATGGTCAAAAGATGCTTGATACGATAAAACAGATTTGATATTATTATTAGTATATATATGTTTCAAGAACATTTCAATCATAATGTATCAATCATAGACGGCATAGTACCCCATCCTACTATGTCGCCATACTAGTTCTACAATCAAAACCGCATGAGGTCATATTGGAAATTGGGTTTCCATCATGAGTCAAGGCTAGGGAGTAGCTCCTTACCGATTCGAGACACTCTAGCTAATGTCTCAGGATTCCCCACAGTTAACCCTTGGATCCTACAGGGCCGGTCCGCACATGCGATTTTTTAGATAAGTTATTCCTGAACACACGTTTTCCGGTCCTATAGGACCTAACATCCGAGGCGCCTCATTCCATCATCCACATAAGTAAAATGTCGGGCCGTGTAAAACCCAAACACCACTTCTAGCTAGAAAGAAACGTGTTGCTCTCCCAGCGTTCCCTTCTCCCGTTTTAGACTCCAACCGGGGTGTAAGGCTCGCGAAGCTACGTTATACACAAAGCTACGCCTAAACAGGCCATGCTTTGATCATCAACCACAAGGCCTGCTTTTCAACAAAAGACTTGATCATTTCCATCTTAGCATGCCACAATGTCAATCCATACCATACCATTGATACCTACCAATATATAACCTCTAAGCTCGTACGTCTTACAGAAGGGTGTTAAACACCAAACAGATATATATTAAGCAGAGATCATCGAATACCATATAAAGGAATACAATGTCAGACATACAATCCATTTTCAAGTCCGTTCTGGGTCTGAATGAAACCGGAGGCACCTTATACCTCGCATATCCGAACAACCAACAAGTAGTCTGGCCGGCCACCATTGTAGCCCCTTCAAGGTAGCTACTCCAATCATGGGCGTCAATGGTAAGTCACCCATTCGACGTGAAGATCGTTGGTCTTCAATCACCGTCTTCAACTCTTCGACTTAGATTGACGAATAATCATTTGAAATGAGATTGAACTCGGACTTTTCAAATGACCCTCGTATATATATAATTTAAAATCATTTCTTATCGCTAATATTGATTTATAGTGATTAATCTCTATTTTTATTTACATAAAAATAATTGAATTTTATTTAACAACACTTCATGTCCATAGGCGACCTTGGCACTGTTTTCACCCAAATTTGTTTTACACATTTCTCTAAATCTAACCATTGGATTTTAACACAATTCATATCGTTGGAAAGATCTTCCTAAGACGAACCTAATGGTTTCAGTTTTGGGAAAATCTGACGGTCAAATCTCGCAGTATAATAATTTAAAAACACGATTCCAAAATGCGAACTACCACGCTCAATTCATTTACTTTTAATTTATATATAAATTTAATTCGTTTGATGATTTCAATCAATCTATTTATTTCACGCATATTTTGCCCACTCATTTTCATGTCAAGAATTTATAATTCAACATATGATTCTTTTTATCCTAACAAACATGCGAATAAAAAATGATATTTTTATTTCTTAACTTTTCACTAGAATCAACTTCCATTAAAATGAAATCTTTAAATGTTTAATCCTTTCCAATGAAAATGATACTAAAATCATATCTCATTTTAATATATGAACATGACACCGCAAACATGTTTCATTTTTAATATATGAACATGACCCTAAAAATATATTTATTTCTAATGTAACAACATAACACTAAAATATGTTTAAATTTCATATAACAAAATGACATTAAAGATATATTTATTTTTGATATTTTCAACATAACACTAAAATATGATTATGTTTCATATGTATTAACGCTACAGTAAAATATGATTTTGTTTCATATGCATTAACACTACTATAAAATATGATTATGTTTCATATGCATTAACACTACAATGAAATATGATTATGTTTCATATGCATTAACACTACAATAAAATATAATTATGTTTCATATGCATTAACACTACAATAAAATATGATTATGTTTCATATGCATTAGTACCACACTGAAACATGATTATGTTTCATATGCATTAGCACAACAATAAAATATGATTATGTTTCATATGCATTAACACTACAATAAAATATGATTATGTTTCATATGCATTAGTGCCACACTAAAACATGATTATGTTTCATATGCATTAGTGCCACACTAAAACATGATTATGTTTCATATGCATTAACATGAATTTAAAATATGAATATATTTCATATGCATTGACATGAATCTAAAATATGTTAATATTTCATATTTCTATACTTACGCTAAAAATATATTTACATTCCCTGTTTTCCACTAATGCTAAAAATATATACATATATATAATAATCTAACTTTTGTTTCAACTAACATGACAAATTTATAATACATGAAATAGTCTAACTTTTATGTTAATCTTTTCTTTACAAACAAAACGAAAATTTTGAGTGTTAACCTATTTATATAAAAATGTAAATTTCTATCTTTATTCTTTTTAATGAAAATGTAAATATTCTCTTTAAATCTTTTAGCATAGAAATGTAAATTTATCCTTTAAATCTCTTTTATATGAAAATGTAAATTTATCCTTAAATCTCTTTTACATGAAAATGTAAATTTTCTTACTTTTAATCTTTATTACATGAAAATGTAAACTTCATAATTTTAATCTAATTACATTAAAATGTAACTCTCCTTTTATACCAATTGACATTAAAATGTACTTTTAATCCAATAAACATTTCTGAACAAAAAGGGAAATTTTTATTCTAATGTGACATTTTCAACTAAAATCTTATTTTTAATTTAATGCAACATTTTCAACTAAAAATGTTATTTCTTACCTATGTAACATTTTAAACTAAAAATGTCATTTCTTTATGATGTAACATTTTTATGGAAATGTTATCTCTTTTTCTAATGCAACATTTTATATGGAAATGTAATTTCCAATCTAATGTAACATTTTACATAACAATGTAATTTCTTAATCTAATATAATATTTTACATACAAATGTAATTCCTATTGTCTTTTCTCTTTTCTAATAATTTATATTTCAACAAAATATAATATTTATTGTCTTCACTTTTCTAATGTTTTATATTACAATAAAAATGAAATTTTTATTGTTCATCCTTTTTTTCACTTTTAAAATAAACATGATATTCTATTTTCTAATTATCTTAACAAACATGGGACATTTATTTTAATTCTATTATCACATAAAGTAATATTTTATATGTAAACCTTTCTTAATAAATGGCATTTTCTATATAACATTACATTTCTTAAATAATGTCATTTACTATATAACATTTCATTCCTTAAATAAATGGCATTTATTATATAACATTAAATTTCTTAAATAAATTGCGTTTTCTGTTCAAGGTGGTATTAACGTGACAATTTCCACAAGATGATATTAACAAGACAATTTTCAACAAGGTGATATTAACATGACAATTTCCAACAAGGTGATATTAACATGACAATTTCCAACAAGGTGATATTAACATGACAATTTCCTATTCAACAAATTAAGCAATTTTGTTTTTCATCAGAATAATCCATTCAATCAACATATAGACATAATAAAATTCATCATCACAAATCCAATCACGAATAACAACACATAGCAATTAAAAGTGGAGGGAAAATATCACTGTAATAATTACTTTATTGTAATTATTAAAAAGAAACATAATTCTCACCTCGTTACAGATTCAGATCTAAAATTCAAAAGGTACAGAATCAGTTCTAGGCGGTTCCATAATGTTGATATTTATGTCATGAGCGCAACGCATTTCGTTTCGTTGAATTCTGATAAGATTTGAAAGAGATATCATTGTTTATACGTTAATTACAAATTTAAAATAATTAATACCACTAATCCCCAATTAGAAATTATCCCTCTCCTATCTTCTTCGTATCAGCTGATAAAAGAAAACCCATTGCTCCATGAAGAACACCGCCTGCACACCACCTATGCCGCTACTGTTCCTCGATCTGAGATGCTCACTAAATTTCGTGGCCTAACTCCTTACGGTTTGGGAGATATAAATTATTTAATTTTGAGGGTCTTTCCTTTAGATTTTCGAGAGAGAGAGGGAGAGAGAGAGAGAAAGAGGGCTGCTGTTAATTCTTTTGAGGAAGAAGAGAAAATGAGGATTTGTGAAGAGGGAAAGATATAATATATGGAGAGTTTTAATTCCTTCCCATTTTTTTGATTTTTTTCATGACATGTCCATTTTATTTATATATATGAAAAGTCACTGATGTATAAATATATAGGAAGAAAACAAAAAAAACTGACATAGTCTATATTAAATTCCCTTAGGACCACACTTATCTCTTTATTCAAATTTCAAAAGTAATTGATTGAGGAAACGAGATAATATGAATATAGACTAAAAATAATGGCAGGTTATAAATGGTAAGGGAAAACAACAATATAAGATGTTAGGTAAAATTTAGAAATTAATGGTAGGTGGAAATTTTAAAAGGAACGATACATGAAATTGGAACAAAAGATAGATGTAAAGCAAAAGAGGGACCCACCATCAATATTTTTGACTACTATGTAACGGCTACGGATTTCGCCCGACCCAATCGATCGCAAAATCGACTAAGACCGTTCAAAATCCGCACACGTTAACTTTGGAATACAACAACATCAAAACAATAACAACAGACTTTTATAAACATTACAACAATGTTACATCAGAGTACAGAACATATCAGAGTACATTGAATAAAATTACAGCGGAAGATAAATTTCAATAAATTTAGTACAATAAACAGCGGAAGACTTCTATGCTCTGGACACAGCTTTAGGCTTTGATCCAGAATCCTGTTCAAGAGATAAATATCTACAAAAAGCTACTCGACTGCCCGTGTGGAAAAGAGGGCACCCGAGTTTGCAAAGTGAAACAAACTACGAGTCAGTCATGGGACTAGTGTGAGAATTCTTAACTAATATAACTAATAGCAATAAGGCAAATCCAAGGACCACGCCGCTAATGCGGAACAGGTTTTATTCAAATGGATTGTCGGTGCATAAATTAAAGTAAATCGTTAAACAACGCAATGCTTTTTAGAAAAATGAAACCATTATAAGACTCAAGTCCCATCACACAATGCAACACAAACTGGAGGATAGAGTTTTACCTTATAATGGTCAAAAGATGCTTGATACGATAAAACAGATTTGATATTATTATTAGTGTATATATGTTTCAAAAAAAATTCAATCATAATGTATCAATCATAGACGGTATAGTACCCCATCCTACTATGTTGCCATACAAGTTCTACAACCAAAACCGCATGAGGTCGTATTGGAAATTGGGTTTCCATCATGAGTCAAGGCTAGGGAGGAGCTCCTTACCAATTCGAGACACTCTAGCAAATGTCCCAGGATACCCCGCAATTAACGCTTGGATCCTGCAGGGCCGGTCCGCACATACGATTTTGCGGATTAGTTATTACTGAGCACACGTTTCCCAGTCCTATAGGACCTAACATCCGAGGCGCCTCATTCCATCATCCACATAAGTCAAATGCCGGGCCTTGTAAAACCCAAACACCACTTCTAGGTAGAAAGAAACGTGCTGCTCTCCCTGCGTTCCCTTCTCCCGTTTTAGACTCCAACCGGGGTGTGAGGCTCGCGAACCTATGTTATACACAAAGCTACGCCTAAATAGGCCGTGCGTTGATCATCAACCACAAGGCCTTCTTTTCAATAAAAGCCTTGATCATTTGCATCTTAGCATGCCACATTGTCAATCCATACCATACCATTGATTCCTACCAATATATAATCTCTAAGCTCGTACGTCTTAGAGAAGGGTGTTAAACACCAAACAGATATATATTAAGCAGAGATCAACGGATACCATATAAAGGAATACAACGTCAGACATACAATCCATTTTCAAGTCCATTCTGGGTATAAACGAAACCCGAGGCACCTTATACCTCGCATATCCGAACAACCAACAAGTAGTCTGGCCATCCACCATTGTAGCCCCTTCAAGGTAGCTATTCCAATCATGGGCGTCAATGGTAACTCATCCATTTGACGTAAAGATCGTCGGCCTTCAATCACCGTCTTCAACTCTTTGACTTAGATCGACGAATAATCATTTGAAATGAGATTGAACTCGGACTTTTCAACTGATCCTCATATATATAAATTAAATTCATTTCTTATCGTTAATATTGATTTATATAGATTAATCTCTATTTTTATTTATATAAAAATAATTGAATTTTATTCAACAACACTTCATGTCCATAAGCGACCTTGGCACTGCTTTCACCCAAATTTGTTTTACACATTTCTCTAAATCTAACAGTTGGATTTTAACACAATTCTTATCGTTGGAAAGATCTTCCCAAGGAAAACCTAACGTTTTCAGTTTAGGGAAAATCCGATGGTCGGATCTTTCGGTATAATAATTTAAAGACATGATTCCAAAATGCGAACTACGACGCTCGATTCATTTACTTTTAATTTATATATATATATATATATATAATTATATATAAATATAATTCCTTCGATGATTTCAATCAATCTATTTATTTCATGCATATTTTGCCCACTCATTTTCATATCAAGAATTTATAATTCAACATATGATTCTTGTTATCCTAAAAACATGCGAATAAAAAATGATATTTTTATTTCATATCTTGTCACTAGAATCAACTTCATTAAAATGAATTCTTTAAATGTTTAATCCTTTCCAATGAAAATGATACTAAAATCATATCTCATTTTAACATATGAACATGACACCACAAACATGTTTCATTTTTAATATATGAACATGACCCTAAAAATATATTTATTTTTAATGTAATAACATAACACTAAAATATGTTTATATTTCATATAACAAAATGACATTAAAGATATATTTATTTTTGAGATTTTCAACATAACACTAAAATATGATTATGTTTCTTATGTATTAATGCTACAGTAAAATATGATTATGTTTCATATGCATTAACACTACGACAAAATATGATTATGTTTCATATGTATTAATACTACAATAATATGATTATGTTCCATATGCATTAACACTATAATAAAATATGATTATGTTTCATATGCATTAACACTACAATAAAATAAGATTATGTTTCATATGCATTAACACTACAATAAAATATGATTATGTTTCATATGCATTAACACTACGAAAAAATATGATTATGTTTCATATGCATTAGTGCCACACTAAAACATGATTATGTTTCATATGCATTAGTGCCACAATAAAACATGATTATGTTTCATATGCATTAACATGAATTTAAAATATGAATAAATTTCATATGCTTTAACACGAATCTAAAATATGTTAATATTTCATATTTCTATACTTACGCTAAAAATATATTTATATTCCCTGTTTTCCACTAACGCTAAAAATATATGCATATATATAATAATCTAGCTTTTTTTTCAACTAACATGACAAATTTATATTACATGAAATAGTCTAACTTTTATGTTAATCTTTTCTTTACAAACAAAAAGAAAATTTTGTGTGTTAATCTATTTATATAAGAATGTAAATTTCTATCTTTATTCTTTTTAATGAAAATGTAAATTTTCTCTTTAAATCTTTTAACATGGAAATGTAAATTTATCCTTTAAATCGCTTTTATATGAAATTGTAAATTTATCCATAAATCTCTTTTACATGAAAATATAAATTTTATTACTTTTTGTCTTTATTACATGAAAATGTAAACTTCATAATTTTAATCTAATTACATTAAAATGTAACTCTCCTTTTATACCAATTGACATTAAAATGTACTTTTAATCAAATAAACTGTAAGAACCCGTAACTTCCCCGTGAAGGAAAGCACGAATACTTTGAGAACAACACACAAAAGGACGCAGACGGAAGAACATTTCATTGTTATTACAACAATTCCATCAGATACAAGAATATACAGAGTATAAATGAATAAATTACATTCGATAAATATCAGAGATTACAATAAATTACATAGCAGCGGAAAAATATACAAAAGCACAACTGAAAGTGATACACGGATACAGAGCTTTCCGAACATCGTTCCAGCTGTTAATCAGGACCCTGTGAATATAAATCTGCAAAACCCAAAACTACTAGCTGCCCGTGTCGAAAATAGGGGCACCCAAAGTTTAGGTTAAAACAATAAACTCCAGGTCAGTCATGAGACTGGTGTGAGAACTAAAGCAGTTATTAATCTTTATTTTAAAGTTTGGTAAATCTAGGGACCACGCCGTATAACACGGAACGGGTTTCCTCCCAAGAATACCAGTGCATAGAACAAACAGCGCAATGCTAAATAAAGAAAAATGAAGCTGTTATAAGACCCAGGTCCCATCACACAATGCAACGCAAGCCGGAGGATAGGGTTTTCCCTTATAACAGCCAAAGCATGCTTGATACGTTTAAAACACATTATTTGATACTATTATAGTGTATAGTGTCAAAACAATTTCAATCATAAGTATCAATCATAGGCGGCATGGGTACCATCTATCATGTCGCCATACTAGTTCTACAATTAAAACCGCAATACACGTATTGGAAATTGGATTTCCGTCATGAGTCGAGGCAAGGGGCAAGCTCCTCTCCGCGTTCGAGACACTCTAGCAAATGCCTCAGGACCCCACTTTGATCCTTGGAATCGGCTGGGCCGGTCCTCTCTTACTTTTGAGGATTAGTTATTCCTGAACACACGTTTCCCGGTCCTTACAGACCTATATCCGAGGCGCCTCGCATTCCAACAACCACACAGGTGAAAAGTATATAAATGTCAGGGCTGGCAGGTCACTGACACCACCCTAGCTAGAAAGAAACGTCGTGCTCTCCCAGCGGTCCGTCTCCCGTTTTTGACTCATACCGAGGTGTGAGGCTCGCGAATTCACGTTATACACAAAGCTACGCCACACAGGCCGTGCTTTGATCATCAACCACAAGACTTTGCTTTTCAACAGAAGCCTTGATCAATTGCCACTTATGCATGCCACACTGGCAATTCACTCCATGCGACTGATGTCCATCGATATACAACCTCTGAGCTTGTACGTCTCAGAGAAGGGCGTTAAGCAAGAGAATAAATTCTCCGCCGCCAAACAGATGTATATTTAATAGAGATCACTCAACACAGAATAAAATCCAATGTCAGACACACAATCCATTTACAAGTTCGTTCTGGGTCTGAACGAAACCGGAGGCACTTTCCTCGCATATCCATCCATCTCCAAGTATGTCTGGACGATCACCAACTGATTCCCTCATCCTGGGTGTACAGCCCAATCAAGATCATCAGTAATCACCCAAACGATGTGAAGACTTCCGGTCTTCAACCACCGTCTTCATCTTCGACATCTCGTCGAATCGGTTATTCAGAATGGGTATAACCCGGCCTTTCTGAATAACCCACGTATATAATAAACAAATGTTACACAAACACAACAAACGCCTCATTCCAATTCAGAATATTCTTTTATTCACAAAATCACATTCTTAGGGAAATGTTCCCATTAATTTTATCCAAGATAAATTCTTCTAAATTTATTCTTTAATCCTCCTTTGGATATCATTTCAAACTAGTCGGGATTAACGAACCACACCGAAGTAATTATTTATTTTATTTCCCAATCCCAACCTATATATCCCATGGAGAAAACTGGTAATACTCCACATCTAACACCACGGTGTTATCGGTAAAATTAATTACCATTTCACGTTCAAATCTAATTAAAGATTTAACTATCGCTTTGGAGCAAAACTGGTGGTACTCCACTCTCGATCACTTTTCAAATTTGATAATTAAAATTATCAATTCACATTTTTAATCTAATTAAAGATTCATTAAAACTCCACTTAGTTTTAATCTTCTCAAAAATCAATATTCTGTCTTTAACTGGGTTAAAGAACCAATGTCTTCTAAAACACGATTCACGATAAACCCAAATCACATTTGATATTAAATACAAGGCTCTGAATAGAAAATATATCGGCTTATATTCAATATCAAATTCTGAAACCAACAAATATCGTATTGGAAATAACGATATAAAATATATCTTTCAAATTCCCATAACAATATCTGTATAGTCACGAAATCCAACATCGAAATATTCCGAAGATAATTTCGATTCAACTCCAGTCCAATCCACGTATTGGGAATATGGATTATTTTTAAAATCACTTTCAAATTCAATTTATTTATTTCACAAATAAATTGATTTTAATTCTAGTTCAAAACTAGTTCATTTCGACAAAAATCTATTTTTATCTTTTCAAATGTGGAGTTTTTCACCCCAGTTCTTTCTAAATCATTTCTTATGATTTTACTCAATTTATCATTATTTTTAATAATTTTATCAAGGCCCGTACAGTCGATTTCCATCAATGGCCATCGAACTGCACTTACAGCGACCTTTTTCAAATTTGATTTGGACGTATCTCCAAATCCAACCGTTAGATTTCAAATTTCTAATATTCGTTAGAAAGCTCTTTTCGATACGAACCCAACGGTTCCGGTTTTAGGAGAATCCGACGGTCGGATCTCCCGTAATGTCCGTTTGAAATAAATGGTCGAAATTCGCGAACTGCCGCGGCGCGGCGCGTTCTATTCAGGCCATTATATTATATATACAATATATAATATATATTTCGTCGATTTCTATTTAAAACGAATTTTATAAATAGTTCTACATTCGTTTCAAAACAATTTCAACTTCATCGCCAATTTCAAATCGATTTGATATCAATTCAATTCGAGTTCATTTCAATTCAATTCAATTCGAGTTCATTTCAATTCAATTCAAATTCAAATTCGTTTCAATTCAATTCAAATTCAAATTCGTTTCAATTCAAATTGATTTCAATTTAATTTCGATTCGAATTCCATTAAATTTCAGTTCGTTTTCAATTTCAATTTCAACTTAAATCAATTTGAATTTATTTCTATTTTATTCGAATTCAAATTCGCTTCCTATTCAATTCGAATTTTAGTCTAATTCAATTTGAATTTCATTTCAAAATATTAAATTTTGAAATCACTTTTCAATATTCATTATACAACGAATAAAATCGATATAAATATCGTTTGCGTCTAAATAACGCATCTCTACTCAACACGGCTTTATATTTTTCAAAAACTTCTTTATTCTATTCCACAAATGAATATTTATCCCATTCAACACATGAATCTATATTTCTTTCAACACACGAATAATCTCAACACATGAGTACTGTCAACACATCACTATTGTTGTTATGTAAAATATTTTATAAAACTATGGTATCTATCGTTTGATTTTAATCAGACTCCTACTGAGAAGTAGCTCTAATTTTAAATATGATAAAGATGTAATTTTTATTATTTAAAATATTTTACTCAACACACGAATATTTTCAACACATGAACATCGTCAACACATGACTATTTTTATATTCAACACATGAATTTCCTTTCTAATATTCATTATTTTCCCGATTGGAATGAGGCCCAATCAATTACCATATAACGTTAATTATATGGATTCCATACAACACATGTATATAATAGCATTAATAAACAATCAACCATCAACCAAAGTGCACTACACTGTATAAGCATCAAATATAGATATCTGACGCTTATAACAGTCTGTCAATCGACCGATCGACATATTTAATCAATTAGGATGAGTGAACATCAAATTTCATCCCAACACCCGTGTGGGGTTTCAAACAATCAAATACAGATTTTATTTGTGCAGTTGGGCGATGTGTAAAATTTATCGACCCAATCAATGTCAGTCAAATCAGTGTACATAAACAAACCGTCCGGTTTGTAAATGAATATTTTATTTATTCACTTTCACGTTAAAAATTATATTTTTAACGATAAAATATTCTATTTCAACACATGAGTTTCTATTCATTTCATTTACACAATAAAAGTGATATTTTTATTTTTCTAACATATTTTAGAAAATTTCGGCGGCATAACGGCACGATACTAGAAACGGGACGAGGCCTAGCCTTATCCCCGGTCTAGTGAAGACCCACGCCATTCACACATCAATCAAATCAATTTCAATTCACCAAACAATTCAATTCAAACCCAACAAACTAACCAACTACTCAACCAAACAATTTAACAAACAAGCCATCCATGGTCTGTGGATGACGGGTGTCGGGTGCTACTAAGCACCGTCTGCATCCTAGTATATATATAACTAGAAAAAGAGAATTTGAGTGAGAAGTTCTCACCGAAAGCTATCCAATACCACGACTCTTCATTAATAGAAATCTTCTTCGTTATCCCATCTTCGTCATCTTCGTTGCCCGTAGTCACTATATATATATAAAAATCATACATTTTTATATTTCGATGACTTTAAAATAAAAATCACATTTTTATTTTGCTATTCAATATATAAAAATCGAATTTTTACTCCGCTATTCCATATATAAAAATCATATTTTTATTTCGAAGTTCAATGTATAAAAATCATATTTTTATTTCGAAGTTCAATATATAAAAATCATATTTTTATTTCGAAGTTATATAGATAAAATTTGTATTTTTATTTCGAAGCTATATAGATAAAATTTGTATTTTTATTTCGAAGCTATATATATAAAATTTATATTTTTATCATGCTATTTTTCACATAAAGGTTTCGCCTTTTTAAAAATAAATTTTTTGCCTTTTCAAATATGAAGTTTTCATTTTATTTCACTACATATATAAAGGTGATAATTTTTCTTATCTTACCGATATAAAAATTATATTTTTATACTTCCTATGATGTAAAAATTATATTTTTACTTTAAAAATATAAAAATCATATCTTACATCTCTTATTAAATAAAAATTTCGTCTTTTCCATTTTAAAGATCACTTCTTTTCTTTTATAAAGTTTAAATCTTTTCCTTCATAAAGTTTAAATCTTTTCAAAAAAATCAGTTTTTTAAACAAACAACAAAAAAACAGTTTTTAAACTTAAAATCGAAATTAGTTTTAAACTTTAAAATAAAAATAGTATTTAATCTTTTTTTTCAGTTTAAATAAAACAAAAATAAAATAATAAATAAAAAGAAAGAAAAAAAAGACTTACAGGGGGGGTTGTCGTCGTGCTGCGTGGTCGGGAGGGGGGGTCTCGTCGTCGTCGAAGTGGGAGAGGGGGAGGTCGGCCTCCTGCGGCGGCTTTTGGGTGACCTAGGGGGGAATCGGGCTCGATTTGGTGAGAAGGGGGGGGGGGGGGGGCGTGTCGATTGCGGCGCCGCCGCTTGAGGGGGGGCGTCCTCGCGATGGTCGGCGTCGGCTTGGAGGGGCGCAGTGGCGAGCTCTGCCTCTGGCGGCGGTCGAGGCAACGGGGGAGGGGGGGGGGAGACGATCGCGATTTTCTTTTTTTTATTATTATTTTTATTTTATTTTTATTTCTGATATGAACTAACGGGGGGGTATATGAAAAAGGTTTTATATATTTAATTTAATTTTAATTTATTTTATCCCAAGGAGTTGACTTTTTATTCGACTTCGAAACGAGGCCCACCGCCTGTCGCCCATAGCGTTTCACCCCCATTCCGAACACAATGAGATATGTATCGTAAGCTGATTCGGCTGTTACAATCAGTTTTCGTTAAATTTACGTTTAAATCACTATATTGAATTTTAAACGTACATTTCAAATTACCGGGGTCGCATACGAACTTTAAAAATTCCAGAAAAATATTTTCTAGCTTCGTATTGACGATATGGTCCTAACAAAACTAGTTTCGTCGAATTCTGAGACCGTTAGAAAAATGGCCAATTTCCAGTCGATTAAAATCAACTGAAATGGTCAAAACACGTTTTCCTATGCCACACTCACATATTGATTCGAAAAATTATGAAATTTGGAATCTAGCAATAATTCAACATCACGGACCCAACAAAACTGGTTTCGTCGAAATCCGAGGTCATTTGCAAAATGTCCATTTTTAAGGGCCTGAATTCCATAGCGACTATTCAGAATTTTCAACTGGACATATCTTTTGATTCTCGCTACGAAATTTTGATCTTTCGGATTCGTTGGAAAGATATCCACAATTAGATTCCATTATTTTTGGTTTCACTAAAATCCGGATTGTTTTGCACCCGGTGCATTCAATTGAAGTTTGAAATCGAATTATCGAACTACCGCGCCATTTTCAATTCTATTTATAATTATAAATAAATATTTATATTCTAACGACGACGTATATAAATATATACGTCGAATTCTATTCAAAATAAATTTCTCTTCGATATTATTTAAAATAATCTATTTTAAATATTCAAAATTCGCTAAAATTGCCAAAATAAAAATTTTAAACTGGCCCAGATTTTCGGGTTATTACAATCTCTCCCACTTAAAACTTTTCGTCCCCGAAAAGGAACAAAGTCGAAAGTGGTTTGATTAATCAACTCTACGTTCGATCTGGCTTCCATTCTCCAACTTTTCAATTTCTGAGAATTTTCAAAAATTTCAAAAATTTGGCTAACACCCTAAATTTTCGAAAAATTTCGCCATAACCTCCCCTGCACCGGGAGCATCGGGGAATTTTAAATAGCTTCCCCGGTCCTTCAGATCTCAAAAAGAAAAAGAAAAAGCCAAGCGGCTAGCCAATAGGCTCACAAAATCATCATCACCCAAACAAAACAGGAAATTATGTAGTAAACATGTACCTATTTGTCGGGCAAACAAATTTTATTCTTCGGCTCTAGCCTCCTTGCTATGACCTGTTCAATGTAAGTACATGTATATGCTAGCAAATGCGACCAATTTTCAATACAATTCAATATTTGATTCAATTAGGCTAAATGGTTAAAAATTATCAAAGAAATAAACAAACAACACAAACATCAATCAATTAGTGAATCAGAGTTTCAAATTCATAAATTTTGATACATATACAGAAAATCATGTTTTGATGCCAATTCACCACAATGTGTTCTAACTATACTAGTTTTGGTTCTCACACCAGTCTAATGGAAATATATAGAAATCACACCTTCGAAACACGAACATAAATACTGATGATGTGGCCACATCATCAGAATTATCCCCGGATATGTAGAATGTGATTCTATATCTACCCAGTATATTAAAACTTCGAATATACGTTCATGACGCGTATACGCGAAATCTATATATACTCGATTGTCCATATTCAAAATAAATAAATATTCAAATACGTATAAAACGATTTAAATTTCAAAACAAAATTGTTTTCAATTGGAAAATATACTCTTCACACTCGTTCTAGGATACTACTGATCATATCTCTAACGAGTTATTCTAATTGGATATTACTAATCCAATATCTGATGAATTCTTTCGTATGGTTCTAATGTGTCTTGTTCTCGAGCTCTGTAAACCAAAGCTCTGATACCAACTGTAAGAACCCGTAACTTCCCCGTGAAGGAAAGCACGAATACTTTGAGAACAACACACAAAAGGACGCAGACGGAAGAACATTTCATTGTTATTACAACAATTCCATCAGATACAAGAATATACAGAGTATAAATGAATAAATTACATTCGATAAATATCAGAGATTACAATAAATTACATAGCAGCGGAAAAATATACAAAAGCACAACTGAAAGTGATACACAGATACAGAGCTTTCCGAACATCGTTCCAGCTGTTAATCAGGACCCTGTGAATATAAATCTGCAAAACCCAAAACTACTAGCTGCCCGTGTCGAAAATAGGGGCACCCAAAGTTTAGGTTAAAACAATAAACTCCAGGTCAGTCATGAGACTGGTGTGAGAACTAAAGCAGTTATTAATCTTTATTTTAAAGTTTGGTAAATCTAGGGACCACGCCGTATAACACGGAACGGGTTTCCTCCCAAGAATACCAGTGCATAGAACAAACAGCGCAATGCTAAATAAAGAAAAATGAAGCTGTTATAAGACCCAGGTCCCATCACACAATGCAACGCAAGCCGGAGGATAGGGTTTTCCCTTATAACAGCCAAAGCATGCTTGATACGTTTAAAACACATTATTTGATACTATTATAGTGTATAGTGTCAAAACAATTTCAATCATAAGTATCAATCATAGGCGGCATGGGTACCATCTATCATGTCGCCATACTAGTTCTACAATTAAAACCGCAATACACGTATTGGAAATTGGATTTCCGTCATGAGTCGAGGCAAGGGGCAAGCTCCTCTCCGCGTTCGAGACACTCTAGCAAATGCCTCAGGACCCCACTTTGATCCTTGGAATCGGCTGGGCCGGTCCTCTCTTACTTTTGAGGATTAGTTATTCCTGAACACACGTTTCCCGGTCCTTACAGACCTATATCCGAGGCGCCTCGCATTCCAACAACCACACAGGTGAAAAGTATATAAATGTCAGGGCTGGTAGGTCACTGACACCACCCTAGCTAGAAAGAAACGTCGTGCTCTCCCAGCGGTCCGTCTCCCGTTTTTGACTCATACCGAGGTGTGAGGCTCGCGAATTCACGTTATACACAAAGCTACGCCACACAGGCCGTGCTTTGATCATCAACCACAAGACTTTTCTTTTCAACAGAAGCCTTGATCAATTGCCACTTACGCATGCCACACTGGCAATTCACTCCATGCGACTGATGTCCATCGATATACAACCTCTGAGCTCGTACGTCTCAGAGAAGGGCGTTAAGCAAGAGAATAAATTCTCCGCCGCCAAACAGATGTATATTTAATAGAGATCACTCAACACAGAATAAAATCCAATGTCAGGCACACAATCCATTTACAAGTTCATTCTGGGTCTGAACGAAACCGGAGGCACTTTCCTCGCATATCCATCCATCTCCAAGTACGTCTGGACGATCACCAACTGATTCCCTCATCCTGGGTGTACAGCCCAATCAAGATCATCAGTAATCACCCAAACGATGTGAAGACTTCCGGTCTTCAACCATCGTCTTCATCTTCGACATCTCGTCGAATCGGTTATTCAGAATGGGTATAACCCGGCCTTTCTGAATAACCCACGTATATAATAAACAAATGTTACACAAACACAACAAACGCCTCATTCCAATTCAGAATATTCTTTTATTCACAAAATCACATTCTTAGGGAAATGTTCCCATTAATTTTATCCAAGATAAATTCTTCTAAATTTATTCTTTAATCCTCCTTTGGATATCATTTCAAACTAGTCGGGATTAACGAACCACACCGAAGTAATTATTTATTTTATTTCCCAATCCCAACCTATATATCCCATGGAGAAAACTGGTAATACTCCACATCTAACACCACGGTGTTATCGGTAAAATTAATTACCATTTCACGTTCAAATCTAATTAAAGATTTAACTATCGCTTTGGAGCAAAACTGGTGGTACTCCACTCTCGATCACTTTTCAAATTTGATAATTAAAATTATCAATTCACATTTTTAATCTAATTAAAGATTCATTAAAACTCCACTTAGTTTTAATCTTCTCAAAAATCAATATTCTGTCTTTAACTGGGTTAAAGAACCAATGTCTTCTAAAACACGATTCATGATAAACCCAAATCACATTTGATATTAAATACAAGGCTCTGAATAGAAAATATATCGGCTTATATTCAATATCAAATTCTGAAACCAACAAATATCGTATTGGAAATAACGATATAAAATATATCTTTCAAATTCCCATAACAATATTTGTATAGTCACGAAATCCAACATCGAAATATTCCGAAGATAATTTCGATTCAACTCCAGTCCAATCCACGTATTGGGAATATGGATTATTTTTAAAATCACTTTCAAATTCAATTTATTTATTTCACAAATAAATTGATTTTAATTCTAGTTCAAAACTAGTTCATTTCGACAAAAATCTATTTTTATCTTTTCAAATGTGGAGTTTTTCACCCCAGTTCTTTCTAAATCATTTCTTATGATTTTACTCAATTTATCATTATTTTTAATAATTTTATCAAGGCCCGTACAGTCGATTTCCATCAATGGCCATCGAACTGCACTTACAGCGACCTTTTTCAAATTTGATTTGGACGTATCTCCAAATCCAACCGTTAGATTTCAAATTTCTAATATTCGTTAGAAAGCTCTTTTCGATACGAACCCAACGGTTCCGGTTTTAGGAGAATCCGACGGTCGGATCTCCCGTAATGTCCGTTTGAAATAAATGGTCGAAATTCGCGAACTGCCGCGGCGCGGCGCGTTCTATTCAGGCCATTATATTATATATACAATATATATATTATATATTTCGTCGATTTCTATTTAAAACGAATTTTATAAATAGTTCTACATTCGTTTCAAAACAATTTCAACTTCATCGCCAATTTCAAATCGATTTGATTTCAATTCAATTCGAGTTCATTTCAATTCAATTCAAATTCAAATTCGTTTCAATTCAATTCAAATTCAAATTCGTTTCAATTCAATTCAAATTCAAATTCGTTTCAATTCAAATTGATTTCAATTTAATTTCGATTCGAATTCCATTAAATTTCAGTTCGTTTTCAATTTCAATTTCAACTTAAATCAATTTGAATTTATTTCTATTTTATTCGAATTCAAATTCGCTTCCTATTCAATTCGAATTTTAGTCTAATTCAATTTGAATTTCATTTCAAAATATTAAATTTTGAAATCACTTTTCAATATTCATTATACAACGAATAAAATCGATATAAATATCGTTCGCGTCTAAATAACGCATCTCTACTCAACACGGCTTTATATTTTTCAAAAACTTCTTTATTCTATTCCACAAATGAATATTTATCCCATTCAACACATGAATCTATATTTCTTTCAACACACGAATAATCTCAACACATGAGTACTGTCAACACATCACTATTGTTGTTATGTAAAATATTTTATAAAACTATGGTATCTATCGTTTGATTTTAATCAGACTCCTACTGAGAAGTAGTTCTAATTTTAAATATGATAAAGATGTAATTTTTATTATTTAAAATATTTTACTCAACACACGAATATTTTCAACACATGAACATCGTCAACACATGACTATTTTTATATTCAACACATGAATTTCCTTTCTAATATTCATTATTTTCCCGATTGGAATGAGGCCCAATCAATCACCATATAACGTTAATTATATGGATTCCATACAACACATGTATATAATAGCATTAATAAACAATCAACCATCAACCAAAGTGCACTACACTGTATAAGCATCAAATATAGATATCTGACGCTTATAACAGTCTGTCAATCGACCGATCGACATATTTAATCAATCAGGATGAGTGAACATCAAATTTCATCCCAACACCCATGTGGGGTTTCAAACAATCAAATACAGATTTTATTTGTGCAGTTGGGCGATGTGTAAAATTTATCGACCCAATCAATGTCAGTCAAATCAGTGTACATAAACAAACCGTCCGGTTTGTAAATGAATATTTTATTTATTCACTTTCACGTTAAAAATTATATTTTTAACGATAAAATATTCTATTTCAACACATGAGTTTCTATTCATTTCATTTACACAATAAAAGTGATATTTTTATTTTTCTAACATATTTTTGAAAATTTCGGCGGCATAACGGCACGATACTAGAAACGGGACGAGGCTAGCCTTATCCCCGGTCTAGTGAAGACCCACGCCATTCACACATCAATCAAATCAATTTCAATTCACCAAACAATTCAATTCAAACCCAACAAACTAACCAACTACTCAACCAAACAATTTAACAAACAAGCCATCCATGGTCTGTGGATGACGGGTGTCTGGTGCTACTAAGCACCGTCTGCATCCTAGTATATATATAACTAGAAAAAGAGAATTTGAGTGAGAAGTTCTCACCGAAAGCTATCCAATACCACGACTCTTCATTAATAGAAATCTTCTTCGTTATCCCATCTTCGTCATCTTCGTTGCCCGTAGTCACTATATATATATATATAAATCACACATTTTTATATTTCGATGACTTTAAAATAAAAATCACATTTTTATTTCGCTATTCAATATATAAAAATCGAATTTTTACTCCGCTATTCCATATATAAAAATCATATTTTTATTTTGAAGTTCAATATATAAAAATCATATTTTTATTTCGAAGTTCAATATATAAAAATCATATTTTTATTTCGAAGTTATATAGATAAAATTTGTATTTTTATTTCGAAGCTATATAGATAAAATTTGTATTTTTATTTCGAAGCTATATAGATAAAATTTATATTTTTATCATGCTATTTTTCACATAAAGGTTTCGCCTTTTTAAAAATAATTTTTTCGCCTTTTCAAATATGAAGTTTTCATTTTATTTCACTACATATATAAAGGTGATAATTTTTCCTATCTTACCTATATAAAAATTATATTTTTATACTTCCTATGATGTAAAAATTATTTTTTTACTTTAAAAATATAAAAATCATATCTTACATCTGTTATTAAATAAAAATTTCGTCTTTTCCATTTTAAAGATCACTTCTTTTCTTTTATAAAGTTTAAATCTTTTCCTTCATAAAGTTTAAATCTTTTCAAAAAAATCAGTTTTTTTAAACAAACAACAAAAAAAACAGTTTTTAAACTTAAAATCGAAATTAGTTTTAAACTTTAAAATAAAAACAGTATTTAATCTTTTTTTTCAGTTTAAATAAAACAAAAATAAAATAATAAATAAAAAGAAAGAAAAAAAAGACTTACAGGGGGGGTTGTCGTCGTGCTGCGTGGTCGGGAGGGGGGGTCTCGTCGTCGTCGAAGTGGGAGAGGGGGAGGTCGGCCTCCTGCGGCGGCTTTTGGGTGACCTAGGGGGGAATCGGGCTCGATTTGGTGAGAAGGGGGGGGGGGGCGTGTCGATTGCGGCGCCGCCGCTTGAGGGGGGGGGGGCGTCCTCGCGATGGTCGGCGTCGGCTTGGAGGGGCGCAGTGGCGAGCTCCGCCTCTGGCGGCGGTCGAGGCAACGGGGGAGGGGGGGAGACGATCGTGATTTTCTTTTTTTTATTATTATTTTTATTTTATTTTTATTTCTGATATGAACTAACGGGGGGGTATATGAAAAAGGTTTTATATATTTAATTTAATTTTAATTTATTTTATCCCAAGGAGTTGACTTTTTATTCGACTTCGAAACGAGGCCCACCGCCTGTCGCCCATAGCGTTTCACCCCCATTCCGAACACAATGGGATATGTATCGTAAGCTGATTCGGCTGTTACAATCAGTTTTCGTTAAATTTACGTTTAAATCACTATATTGAATTTTAAACGTACATTTCAAATTACCGGGGTCGCATACGAACTTTAAAAATTCCAGAAAAATATTTTCTAGCTTCGTATTGAAGATACGGTCCTAACAAAACTAGTTTCGTCGAATTCTGAGACCGTTAGAAAAATGGCCAATTTCCAGTCGATTAAAATCAACTGAAATGGTCAAAACACGTTTTCCTATGCCACGCTCACATATTGATTCGAAAAATTATGAAATTTGGAATCTAGCAATAATTCAACATCACGGACCCAACAAAACTGGTTTCGTCGAAATCCGAGGTCATTTGCAAAATGTCCATTTTTAAGGGCCTGAATTCCATAGCGACTATTCAGAATTTTCAACTGGACATATCTTTTGATTCTCGCTACGAAATTTTGATCTTTCGGATTCGTTGGAAAGATATCCACAATTAGATTCCATTATTTTTGGTTTCACTAAAATCCGGATTGTTTTGCACCCGGTACATTCAATTGAAGTTTGAAATCGAATTATCGAACTACCGCGCCATTTTCAATTCTATTTATAATTATAAATAAATATTTATATTCTAACGACGACGTATATAAATATATACGTCGAATTCTATTCAAAATAAATTTCTCTTCGATATTATTTAAAATAATCTATTTTAAATATTCAAAATTCGCTAAAATTGCCAAAATAAAAATTTTAAACTGGCCCAGATTTTCGGGTTATTACATAAACATTTCTGAACAAAAAAGGCAATTTTTATTCTAATGTGACATTTTCAACTAAAATCTTTTTTTTAATTTAATGCAACATTTTCAACTAAAAATGTTATTTCTTACCTATGTAACATTTTAAACTAGAAATGTAATTTCTTTCTAATGTAACATTTTTATGGAAATGTTATCTCTTTTTCTAATGCAACATTTTATATGAAAATGTAATTTCCAATCTAATGTAACATTTTACATAAAAATGTAATTTCTTATTCTAATATAACATTTTACGTACAAATGCAATTCCTATTGTCTTTTCTCTTTTCTAATGATCTATATTACAACAAAATGTAATATTTATTGTCTTCACTTTTCTAATGTTTTATATTACAATAAAAATGAAATTTTTATTGTTCATCCTTTTTTTTAACTTTTAAAATAAACATGATATTCTATTTTCTAATTATCCTAACAAACATGGGATATTTATTTTAATTCTAGTATCACATAAAGTAATATTTTATATGTAAACCTTTCTTAATAAATGGCATTTTCTATATAACATTACATTTTTTTTAAATAATGTCATTTACTATATAACATTTCATTCCTTAAATAAATGGCATTTATTATATAACATTACATTTCTTAAATAAATGGCATTTTCTATTCAAGGTGGTATTAACGTGACAATTTTCACAACAAGTTATTGATAAGACAATTTTCAACAAGGTGATATTAACATGACAATTTCCAACAAGGTGATATTAACATGACAATTTCCAACAAGGTGATATTAACATGACAATTTCCTATTCAACAAATTAAGTAATTTTGTTTTTCATCAGAATAATCCATTTAATCAATATATCAACATAATAAAATTCATCATCACAAATCCAATCACGAATAACAACACATAGCAATTAACAGTGGAGGGAAAATATCACTATCATAATTACTTTATTGTAATTATTAAAAAGAAACAGAATTCTCACCTCGTTTCAGATTCAGATCTAAAATTCAAATGGTACAGAATCAGTTCTAGGCGGTTCCATAATGTAGATTTTTCTGTCATGAGAGCAACGCATTTCGATTAGTTGAATTCTGATAAGATTTGAAAGAGATATCATTGTTTATACGTTAATTACAAATTTAAAATAATTAATAGCACTAATCCCCAATTAGAATTAATCCCTCTCCTATCTTCTTCGTATCAGCTGATAAAAGAAAACCCATTGCTCCATGAAGAACACCGCCTGCGCACCACCTATGCCGCCATTGTTCCTCGATCTAAGATGCTAACTAAATTTCATGGTTTTACTCCTTACGGTTTGGGAGATATAAATTATTTAATTTTGAGGGGCTTTCCTTTAGATTTTCGAGAGAGAGAGAGAGGGAGAGAGAGAAAGAGGGCTGCTGTTGATTCTTTTGAGGAAGATGAGAAAATGAGGATTGGTGAAGAGGGAAAGATATAATATATGGAGGGTTTTAATTCCTTCCCATTTTTTTTTGATTTTTTTCATGACATGTCCATTTTATTTATATATATGAAAAGCTGTTGATGTATAAATATATAGGAAGAAAACAAAAAAAACAGACATAGTCTATATTAAATTCCCTTAGGACCACACTTATCTTTTTATTCAAATTTCGAAAGTAATTGATTGAGGAAACGAGATAATTGGAATATAGACTAAATATAATGGCAGGTTATAAATGGTAAGGGAAAACAACAATATAAGATGTTAGGTAAAATTTAGAAATTAGTGGTAGGGGGAAATTTTAAAAGGAACGATACATGAAATAGTAACAAAAGATAGATATAAATCAAAGGAGGGACCCACCCTCATTATCTTTAACTACTATGTACAATTTTTGAACTCATTTGTACATATGGTTCTCTTTCTAAAACCATTTATTACACAATTTTTTTATTATTCAAGAATTCCAATTCATCTAAACATTAAATTCTAAATTACAATTTCTAGGAAGAAAATAAAAGGTTGTCGTCTAACTATACCAATTCATATTATTATACCACGATATATAAACAATAGGTATGTATTTTCAATTAAATAAATATTTCATTATTACTGCAACCAACATTGCTAAGATACACATATATATTACTTTTCATTTTTCAAAATATATAATATTAACGTTTCAGTATTTAATGAACCTGTTACACCCCACGTCCGTTAGTGTCACTCACAAAGGGAATGCACTAAGTTCTGTGGAGCATTTTGGGTAAAAGATGCAGATAAATTACAAGACAGACAAATATTAAACAGCAGAAAATAGAACTTTGCTTTATTGATAAAATAGTCTGTACAAGATTCTTTTACAATATCAGAGTATCATCTGTCTTTACAAAATAAAGAAGCGTAAAACAACATTTTATATTCCCCAATGTAGCAAGAGCCAGCCATTGCATCTGAAAGAGAATCCAAGGACGACTTCGTCAATTCTTCAAGCTGGGGAAAGAGCAACGGTCCAATCTAATCCTGAGTTATACTATTCCCTCCTCAACTACCTGGGGGGGGAGGGGGGAACGGAAGAAAAGAAGCGAAAGAAAAACAGAGTCACACATAAAGCCTGAGTAAGTCAGTAACTTCTAGCATGTGAACAGGGAAAAATTAAACGACATGAATTAACTGAATACAAGACAATACCATGATGATAGGGTCAACAGGGTAAGATAAGATTACCACAAGATATACTAAGGCAAGATAAACTGGATATACTTTAATACTTTCTCTGCTTCGCTATTACCTTATTATTCTAGTTTCTATATCTCTGCACCGCCTAACTAGCGTCCCTACTAGTAACGATAACGTGATCCCAATCCCTGTATTTTCCACCGCCTTCAGGCATCCATTTATTTATTTGTTACCTAGATTTAATCTAGGGTTTCCTACCAAGTATTTTCTAGATTCCTCTAAAGTTTACTCTTTCTGCTGAATGCTTCTCGGATTCAGGATTTATGCCACCTAGTTCAACTAGGAATTATGCTACCTGTCGAACGATGCCCCCAAGTCTAGGACACACTACCTAGAGTGGAATATGTTCCTATAATTCCCCACGCATGAATCGCGAATCATTATCGCTTGTCTAGATGCACATGTCCCATAATGTGCGGTCCGAGTCCTGTGTCAGGGCAAATCAAGGAATACAGAACTCGGTCGGGAGCTTTCAGATATATGCCGATGCAGATGCTATGGTCTGTTTTCATTCCAGTTGCTATGGTCCCACTTGACCCCTCCCTCAACTAATGGAAGGCCACCCCTTGTAAAATGAGAACTGTACGAAGGCCCCTATCTGCCCCACTAATTCTATGGCCAACAACACCCCGCAACCATAACAAGATAGCAAGTATGTGGTCCGTATGAGTCCTCCAGCCTTCCCGCTTCACGTGTCTCGCTTGACTGAAGATGGATGGTAAACAACAAGTTGTTACCACAGGGCTTCCGATTTCTCGCCGAATCACGCTGGTCCATCCGAGTCTTTAGGTTGCCATATATATATATATATATATATATATATATATATATATATATTGCAACCAAGGCATACCTTGGCTCTTCTAACGCAGACCTTAACCTCTGTGCGCCCAGGCGGATCATCTGCAGCCTCACAGAGGGATACCAAGAGTACCCTCACGTCCCCTCGAAGCCTCGGGCTTCGTAACCTAATTCGTTGGAGCCTTCTTAAAACCATATGGATGTCCGCTCCTTCGTGTTATACTAAGAATTATTACTTAGTTCTGCTAACTAAGGTTTACCAATTAGTTACCAATTTCCTCGTTTTCTTAACAAAGTTTTACTACTTAGTCCCCTTTTCAACTGAGGTTTACTACTTAGTTTTCTTTCTCGTCAGGTTGGATTGGTTAAGTGTCTTTAGTCGATTCAAGCTATCTTAACCCTCTTCCCTTATCCTGTTAAACTGGTTAAGTGTTATCCGTTTATGCTTTTTACTTAACCCTATTCATTTATCATATTCTGATGGTTAAGCGTTCAAGTTTACTTAACCCTATGGTCTAGTCTAGCTAACATATTAAATTGGCTAAGTGTATTACTTAACCCCAACCTCTAGTCTAACTAACATGTTAAATTGGCTAAGTGTATTAACTTTACTTAACCCCACCTTCTAGTCTAGTCAACATGTTAATTTGGCTAAGTATTCCCATGGACTTAACCCTCCCATTCTACCTTTAATTGTGCTAAGTTGGTTAAGTGTTCCTTAAACTTCCCATTCTAGCTTAACTGTGTTAAGTTGGTTAAGCGTTCCAATGGACTTAACCCACACATTCTTGCTTAACAGTGTTAAATTGGTTAAGTGTTTCTATGTACTTAACTCTCCCATTCTTGTTCTAGCTTTAATTAATAAATTAAAGCCGCAACCTCTCACATTAGACAGATATTGCTACGGTCACCGGATGTGCCGGTTGGTTCCGGGCAGGTTTACACCGCAACTCAGTCTAACCTCGGGTTAGGCATATTCATGTTTTCTAAATTCAAAGGGTTTTTGATTAATTTCCAAATCTGGTTTTGAAAACAACCATCCTGTCCTTCGGATCAGTTAGGGATAGCCAGGGAGGGCAGGAAACTTGTATTTTCCAAACCCAAGCCTAGACACTATCCTCTCTATCACCCTAGAACTTTCAGGTGAATGTGTTATTCAAAGAGAAAACCTTTCTTTTGTCCATAAATAAATTGTCAACAATTTATCTTCAAAGTCCATTTTCCCTTTTTAAATAAACTTGGCCTATACCATTTTCATTTTGTCCTGCCCACTAGTATACTTATATTCTAGGCCCAAGTCCTAACCCAACTTGCAGTTCAGGCCATTTCCTATTTCATTGCCAAAACTAGATTAAATATCCTAGTTTATAATTTATGGCCAAAACTTTACCTACATGCTAGTTACTTATTTAGTGGTAAATGAACAATTTATCATTTATAACAAATTCTATAAGTAAAATTTCTTCTAATTTACTTATTTCATTATTACACTTTTAATGTACATTGTCACATTTATTATTATGGCCCGTTCCCTCTAATTTATCATATTTATAGTTTTTGGTATGTAAATTATACCAAATTAAGTGTCACTAACCATAATTTATTCTAAACATGACAATTTCTCACAATTATGGCTAAATTCAAAATTGTGCTAATATACTTATTCCAAATCTTTAATTAATACAATTTTGATTTAACATTCCTAATTCACTGTTTATGGTAAAACTAGAATTATTATTCTAGTTTACATTTCATGCCTAAAATTTAGCTTACTTGCTAATACTAAATTTAATATGTCAAACTTATCCAATTTGCATTCCTATGAACATGCCATAGTACATATTCCCAATTTATGCCAATTTCCAAGCTTATAACTACATTTATGTTCATTTTCATATTTTCCCCAAATTGCATTCCCACCGTTCGTATAATCGTGATTTAACCTAGATTGTAAATAAATCTAGATTCGTAGAAAATAGGGAATGAACCAAAGATGCTATGAAAACGTATAATAACTGGCATAAAAGGTTTGGATAATGACGTAGGTTCCAGAATATGGGTAGACCTAACTTAATAGGTAAATTCCCACGGTCTAAAACCAATAGATAGAATAGGTTCAAGAACATGGGTAGACCTAACTGAATAGGTAAATTCCCACAGTCTAAAACCGAAGAAAACAAGGAAAAGATAAAATAGATAATCGGGTTTAGACCCAATTTCATAACCACAAAACTTAAGCAACAATTTTTGTAACACCCCACCTCCGCTAGGGTCACTCACAAAGGGAATGCACTAGGTTTGGTGAAGCATTATCGAGGTAAACATGCACAGAAATATTACAGGACGGAACATATATAAAACAGCGAAAGTAAAACAAATTTCATTACCTTATAAAATATGGTCTAAAGCCTTTTACATTAGAATACATCAAAACCTGTCTTGCAATAGTAAAGAAGCATAAAACCATTTCATAAATTATTCCCCAAGTAAAACAGTAAAGTAGCCATAGCCAAGAAAATTCCAAGCCATGCGTGATGATCTTCAGGCACAAGAAGTCCGAACTAGATAACAGTGTTTCCTCCCTGAAACCTGGGGGGGGGGGGGGAAACGGAAGACAAAGAGGCGAAACAAAACGGGTCAGTCATAAAGACTGGTAAGTCCTATCTACTTCCAGTATAAAAACAGGTAAAGGGAACATGACATGCATAAAACGAAAGTAAACATAAGGATGACGACAAGATAGATAAACTAAACCAAGGTAACAAGCTGAACTACTGTAGCTAGGTAAACTAAGATATCATGATAAACTACGGTGTAATGATAAATCAAGGTATCACATCGTCAGGTTTCTATCAAGTATACTATCCCAAGGTATTTATCCTGTATAACATCCCACGGTATTTATCATGTATATTTCTCATGGGTCTAACATGTATATTTGCTCTGCACCTCTCGTACTAGTATCCCAACCCGCGTCATGTGTTAACTATGAATGTCCCTTGCCCAATGTCATGTAATGGTCCATGTCAACCTAATATATATATAGCATATGTAGGTTTTCCCAACTCGTATGTTTCTTTCCATGTATCAGTTCAGTCCTTCCCTGTAGGCCATACGGGCTTTCCCATGTAAACGTTTTATCCATGAGGTTATTTTGGACTGCTACTCTTGATCTAGTTATGTTTCCTTACCATGAACTATCGCGCGTTCACTTAGGATTTATGCTACCTAGGACCACTAGGGATTATGCTACCTAATGAACGTATTCATAACTTGGTTTGGGTTCAAGCCACCTAGGGCCACTAGGGATTATGCCACCCATCAACCGCGCCCTTTTATCCCACGTATGTATCGTGAACCGTTTTCCATGTCTAGACGCACATTTATCCCAATGTGCCATCCGAGTTCCGTGCCAGGACAAATCGAGATATACGGAACTCGGTCGGGAGCTTTAAGTCCTCTGCTGATGCAGATATCAAGGTCTGTTTTTGTATCCGTGGCTATGGTCCCACGTGACCCCTCCCTCAACTACTTAAAGGCAATCCAAGAAAAGTCATGTATGAGAACTACATCCCGGCCCCACTATAGCCCCACTTTCCTATGGGCCAACCTCACCCATGACTCGATAGCAAGAACATGGTCTGTTGGGAGTTCTATGCCTTTCCGTTCGTACACGATTGACTAAAGATGGTAGGTAGTCGGCGATGTGCTATCCAGGGCAAAATCAAGTATCGTCGACTCCACGCTAATCCCAGTCTTTAGGTCGCTTGCATAGCAACCAAGGCATACTCTTGGCTCTTCTACCGCAGACCTTAACCTCTGTGAGGCCGGGTTTCATGGACCACCTTCCACCTCACAGAGGGATACCAAGAGTACCCTCATGTCCCCCGAAGCTACCGCTTCGTCACCCAGTTCGTTGGAGCCTTTATCCAAGTCGGATAATTTGCTCCTCCTCGTGTGTTTAAGCGATGACCTACCATATCGGGTTACTCATCCATTCATGAACTAGTCCCATGTCCTTGGCTAAGAATTATTACTTAGTTATACTTAACTAAGGTTTACCACTTAGCTTCTTTTCCCCGTAACCCTTGATTAACCACGATTTTCTACCTAGCTCCTCTCACTAGGGTTTTGTCTAGTGGGTTAAGTGTTGTTATTCAGGTTCATGACTTAGCCCGCCTACGAATCATGTCAAGATTGGCTAAGTATTTAAGTTCAAGGTTTAGCCCTACAAGTTGGTTAAGTATACCAAGAAGCTCATGACTTAACCCTATCAAGTCAAATTGGTTAAGTATATATTTGTCTTAACCCTACCAGATTATCATGCTAGATTGATTAAGCATAGATTATCTTAATCCCATCAGATTTATTGGGTCGGATTGGTTAAGTATAGGTTAACTTAACCCCATCCCCTAATCCTATTATAATGGTTAAGCCTAATTTAAAAGGTCTTGTGACTTAACCCTACCAGGTCCCCATATTAGATTGGTTAAGTATAGGTTACTTAACCTCATCAAATCCTCATGTATAATTGGTTAAGTATATGTGAGGACCCGTTTCTTCCCCGTTAAGGAAAGAGAGGATACTTTGAGAACAACACACAATAGAACGCAGACGGAAGAACATTTCATTGCTATTACAACAATTCCATCAGATACAAGAATATACAGAGTATACATGAATAAATATACATTCGATAAATATCAGAGATTATAATAAATTACATAGCAGCGGAAAATAATACAAAGCACAACTGAAGGTGATATACAGATACAGAGCTTTCCGGATATCATTCCAGCTGTAAACTAGGATCCTGTGAATATAAATCTGCAAAACCAAAACTACTAGCTGCCCGTGCGGAAAATAAGGGCACCCAGAGTTTAGGTTAAAACAATAAACTCTAGGTCAGTCATGTGACTGGTGTGAGAACTAAAACGGTTATTTGAAACTTTACTTTAAAAGAGAGTAATTCAAGGGACCACGCCGTATAACACAGAACGGGTTTTCTCCCAAGAATACCAGTGCATAGAATAAACAACGCAATGCTTTTTCGAAAAATGAAGCCATTATAAGACCCAGGTCCCATCACACAATGCAACGCAAGCCGGAGGATAGGGTTTTACCTTATAACAGCCAAACATGCTTGATACATTTAAAACAAATCATTTGATACTATAATAAGTGTATAGTGTCAAAACAATTTCAATCATAAATATAAATCATAGACGGCATAGCATCCCATGCTACTATGTCGCCATACTAGGCTCTACAACTAAAGCCGAAATACACGTATTGGAAATTGGATTTCCGTCATGAGTCGAGGCAAGGGGCAAGCTCCTCTCCGCTTCGAGACACTCTAGCAAATGCCTCGGGACTACACACTCTGGGCAACCCCTGGATGCGGCTGAGCCGGTCCTCACTTACGTTAGAGGATTAATTATGCCTGAACACACGTTTCCCGGTCATTACGGACCTATAATCGAGGCGCCTCATTCCAACAACCACAAAGGTGAAAAGTATATCAATATCAGGGCTGGTAAGTCACTGACACCACCAAGGCTAGAAAGAAACGTCGTGCTCTCCCAGTGGTCCGTATCCAGTTTTTAACTCATACCGAGGTGTGAGGCTCGCGAATTCACGCTATACAAAAAGCTACGCCACAAAGGCCTTGCTTTGATCATCAACCACAAGACTTTGCTTTTCAACAGAAGCCTTGATCATTGCATCTCAGTGTGCCACACAGGCAGTTCATGCCATGCGATTGATATCTATCGATACATAACCTCTAAGCTCGTACGTCTCAAGGAAGGGCGTTAAGCAAAAGAATAAATTCTCCGCCGCCAAACAGATATATATTTAGCAGAAATCAATCAACACAGAATAAAATCCAATGTCAGACACACAATCCATTTACAAGTCCGTTCTGGGTCTGAACGAAACCGGAGGCACTTTCCTCGCATATCCATCGATCTCCAAGTACGTCTGGACGACCACCAACTGTTTCCATCCTCTTGGGTGTACAGCCCAATTAGGATCATCAGTAATTATCCAAACGATGTGAAGACTTCCAGTCTTCGACCACCGTCTTCATCTTCGACTTATCGTCGAATCGGTTATTCAGAATGGGTGTAAACCCGGCCTTTCCGAACAACCCGCGTATATTAAAAACAAATGTTACACAAACACAACATACGCCTCATTCCAATTCAGGATATTCTTTTATTCACAAAATCACATTTTTAGGGAAAGGTTCCCATTAATTTTATCCAAGATAAATTCTTTAAAATTTATCCTTTATTCTTCCTTTGGATGTCGTTTCAAACCAAATTATGGTTTTCTAAACTAGTCGAGATTTGCGAACCACACCGAAGTAATTATTTATTTTATTTTCCAATCCCAACCTATTCATCCCATGAAGCAAAACTGGTATTACTCCATATCTAATACTATGGTGTTATCGGTAAAATCAATTACCATTTCACGTTCAAATCTAATTAAAGATTTAACTATCGCTTTGGAGCAAAACTGGCGATACTACATTCTCGCTCATTTCTAAATTTGATAATTTATATTATCAATTCACATTTCAATCTAGTTGCAGATTCATTAAAACTCCTTTTACTGGGCTAAAGAACTAATGTCATTTAAAACACAGTTCACGACAAACCCAAATCACATTCTATTTATTATCGGGTTAAAGAACTAGTGTTATTTAAAACACCATTCACGATAAACCCATTTTCAAATCCAATCAAATATATTAGAAACTCCAATTATTTAAAACCCCTTTTTAAATCTAATTTATTTATTTAAAAATAAAAAATCGGGTTTTAAATTGAGTTCAAACTAGTTCATTTCGATAAAAATCTATTTTTATCTTTTCAAATATGGAGTTTTCCATCCAAAATTTTCCCAAATCATTTCTTCTGATTTTACACAAACTATAGATATTTTTAATAACTTTATCAAGGCCCGCACAGTCGATTTCCATCAACGGCCATCGAACTGCACTTACAGCGACCTTTTCCAAATTTGATTTGGACGTATCTCCAAATCCAACCATTAGATTTCAAATTTCTAATATTTGTTAGAAAGCTCTTTTTGATACGAACCCAACGGTTCTGGTTTTACGAGAATCCGAAGGTCGGATCTCCCGTAATGTCCGTTTGAAATAAATGGTCGAAATTCACGAACTGCCGCGGCGCGGCGCGTTCTATTCAGGCCATTATATTATATATATAGTATATATAATATATATATTTCATCGATTACTATTTAAAACTAATTTTATAAATCGTTTTAATTTCGTTTCAAAAACAATTTCAATTCCATTTCAATTCCATTTCAATTCAAATCAAAATTGAATTTTTTTTCCTTATAAATTCGTTTTAAAATTCATTTCTATTCAATTCAAATTCAATTCAATTTGAATTCATTTCACTTCGTTTTAAATTCAATTCGAATTCGTTTTCAATTCGATTCAATTCAAATTGGTTTTCTATTTGATTCAAATCAAAGTGGTTTTCTATTCGATTCAATTCAAATTGGTTTTCTATTCGATTCAATTCAAATTGGTTTTCTATTCGATTCTATTCAAAGTGGTTTTCTATTCGATTCAATTCAAAGTGGTTTTCTATTCGATTCAAATTCGTTATATATTCAATTCATTTCGAAATCGTTTTCAATTCAATTCATTTCGAAATCGTTTTATATTCAATTCAAAATGAATAAAATCGATATAAATATCGTTCACGTCAAAATGGCGTCAATCTAATCGACACAGCTTCATATATTCCTTTATTCTATTCAACAAATGAATATTTATTTTTGTCAACACACGACTAATCTCAACGAATGTGTACTGTCCACGTGTGACTATTTTTGTTAAATTATTTCGTTCAACACATGACTAATCTCAACGGATGAGTACAGTCAACACATGAACCTTTATTTTATAGTGATAAAGATATAAAATTTATTGTTAAAATATTACGTTCAACACATGACTAATCTCAACGGATGAGTACAGTCAACACATGAACATTTACTTTATAATATTCTTTATCTTCTAAATTGGAATGAGGCCCAATCAATCACCATATAGCGTTAACTATATGGATTTCCATACAACACATGTATATAATAGCATTGAAAAACAATCAACCATCAACCAAAGTGCACTACACTGTATAAGCATCAAATATAGATATCTAACGCTTATAACAGCCTGTCAATCAATCGATCGACATATTTAATCAATCAGGATGAGTGAACTTCAAATTTCATCCCAACACCCGTGTGGGGTTTCAAACAATCAAACACAGATTTTATTTGTGCAGTTGGGCGATGTGTAAAATTTACCAACCCAATCAATATCAGTCAAAACAGTGTATGTAAACAAATCGGCCGATTTGTTTATAAATATCTATTTATTCACTTTCACGTTAAAAATTATATTTTTAACGATAAAACATTTTATTTTAACACATGAATTTTTATTCAGTTCATTTATTCAATAAAATTGATATTTTTATTTTTCTAACATATTTTAGAAAATTTCGGCGGCATAAAGGCACGATACTAGAAACGGGACGAGGCCTAGCCTTATCCCCGGTCTAGTGAAGGCCCACGCCATTCACACATCAATCAAATTCACCAAACAACCAAAATCAAATCAAATCATCTAACTAATTTATGCAACCAAACAAACAAGTCCATGGTCTGTGGATGATTGTGTCGGGTGCTACTAAACACCGTCTGCATCCTAGTATATATATAACTAGAAAATGAAATTGAAAGGTGAGAAATTCTCACCAATTGCTATCCAATCATCTAGACTCTTCTTTTGATAGAAATCTTCATCGTTATCGCATTTTTGTCATCTTCGTTGCCCGTGGCCACTACATATGTAAAAATCGAATTTTTTACTTCGCTATTCAATATATAAAAATCGAATTTTTACTTCGCTATTCAATATATAAAAATCGAATTTTTATTATGCTATTCAATATATAAAAATGGAATTTTTATTATTCCTTTCAATATATAAAAATGGAATTTTTCTTTGCAGCCATGTACATAAAAATCCTATTTTTATAACCACGCTATATGGATAAAAATTCTATTTTTACATTGCTATTCTCTATATGAAGATCTCGTCTTTTCACATTTAAAGATTTCCCCTTTTCAAATATATAAATTTGCCTTTCTATAATATAAAAATTATATTTTCACAACGATGTTATATAGATAAAAATTATATTTTTATCACGCTATTTTTCATATAAAGATTTCGCCTTTTTACATATAAAGATCTCGCCTTTTTATATATAAAGATCTCGCCTTTTTACATATAAAGATCTCGCCTTTTAAAAATCTAAGCTTTTCATAATGAAAATACAACCTTTTCATTATTAAAAATATAATCTTTTCGTAAGGAAAAATCATATTTTTATACCACCTTTCAATACTAAAAATCGTATAATTACCGGAATAAAAATCGCATTTCCTTTACGAAGTTATATATATGAAGAGCAAGCTATTTACTTCAATAAAAATCAAATTTTTAAATGAATTAAGCTGAACAATTAAAGTAAAACTTACATTGGGCGTTGACGAGGCGAAGTGGTGGTCCGGGATGGTCGGAGGGTGGTCGTAGGGGGGGCGGGGGTGCTCTGACGTGGCGGATGAAGGGGCGAGGGGGTTCGGTGCTCAATTTCTGAGGGGGGTGCTTCGGTTTTGATTTAGGGCAGAGGGGGGGGGGGCTCGAGGTCGCAGGCGAAGAGAGGGGGGTTCGGAGGTGGCGCGCCGCCACATGGGGCACGGCGGTGGGCGGCGCTGCCCTGGGGGGGCGGGGGGCGCGATGCTCGTCTCCGCGTTCTTCTTCTTCTTTTTTTTCCTTTTCTTTTTCTGATTGAATCGAACGGGGGGGGGGGGGGGGGCAGAGATACAGGAGAGAAAGGTATAATTTTTTTTATTATTTAATTAATTTATTTTTCGCCAAAAAGCAACTTTTATTTTTGATCTCAAAACGAGGCCCACCGTCTGTCGTCCATAGCGTTTTACCCCCATTCCGAACACAATGGGATAGGTATCGTAAACTGATTCGATCGTTTCGACCAGTTTCCATTAAATTTACATTTAAATCATTATATTAAATTTTAAACGTACATTTCAATTTACCGGGGTCACATACGAACTCTAAAAATTCCTGAAAAATATTTTCTGGCTTCGTATTGACGATACGGTCCTACCAAAACAAGTTTCGTCGAATTCTGAGACCGTTAGAAGAATGGCCATTTTCCAGTCGATTAAAATCAACTAAAACTGGTCAAACGCGTTTTCCTTTGCCACGCTCACATATTGATTCGAAAAATTATGAAATTTGGAATCTAGCAATAATTTGATATGACGGACCCAACAAAACTGGTTTCGTCGAAATCCGAGGTCGTTTGCAAAATTCCCATTTTCAAGGGCCTGAATTCCATAACGACTATTCAGAATTTTCAACTGGACATATCTTTTGATTCCCGCTATGAAATTTTGATTTTTGGGATTCGTTGGAAAGATATTCCCAATTAGATCCTAATGTTTTTGGTTTCGCTAGAATCCGGATTGTTTTGCATCCGGTACATTCAATTGAAGTTTGAAATTGAATTATCGAACTACCGCGCCATTTTCAATTCTATTTAAAATCATATATAATTATTTATATTCTAACGACGGCATATATAATATATACGTTCTAATTATATTCAAAATAATTTTTCTGGTCGTTTTTATTTAAAATAATCTATTTTAAATAATCAAAATTCGCTAAAATTGCCAGAATAAAAAATTTAAACTGGCCCAGATTTTCCGGGTTATTACAATCTCCCCCACTTAAAACATTTCATCCTCGAAAAGGAACAAAGTCGAAAGTGGTTTGATTAATCAGTTCCACGTTCGATCTGGCTTTCATTCTCCAACTTTTCAGTTTCTGAGAAATTTCAAATTTTCAAAAATTTGGCTAACACCCTAAATTTTCGAAAAATTTCGCCATAACCTCCCTTGCACCGGGAGCCACGAGAAAATGCTGAAATTGCCATATAGGCCTTCTGATCTCAAAAAGAAAAAGAAAAAGCCAAGCGGATAGCCAATAGGCTCATAAAATCATCATCACCCAGACAAAACAGTAAATTATATAGTAAACATGTACCTATTTGTCGGGCAAACAAATTTTATTCTCTGGCTCTAGCCTCCATGCTATGACCTGTTCAATGTAAGTATAGGTATATGCAAGCAAATGCGACTAATTTTCAATACAATTCAATATTTGATTCAATTAGGCTAAATGGTTCAAAATCATCAAACAAAAAAAAACAATCAACACAAACATCAATCAATTAGTGAATTAGCGTTTCAAATTCATAATTTTGATATATATACTGAAAATCATGTTTTTGATGCCAAATCACAACAATAAATCTAGCTATATAAGTTTTGGTTCCCACACCAGTCTAATGGAAATATATAGAAATCATACCTTCGAAACACGAAAATAGACCACTGATGCCGTACGTCATCAGTGGAATCATCCCCGGGCTACTAGAGTGCGATTCTATATCTATCTAATATATTAAAACTTCGAATATACGTTCATGACGCGTATATGCAAAACCTTTATATACTAGATTGTCCAAATTCCAAATAAATAAATAATCAAATACGTTTAAAATGGTTTAAATTTCAAAACAAAATTGTTTTCTTTTGAAAAATACTCTTCACACTCGTTCTAGGATACTACTGATCCTATCTCTAACGAGTCATTCTAATTGGATATTACTAATCCAATATCTGATGAATTCTTTCATATGGTTCTAATGGGTCTTGTTCTTGAGCTCTGTAAACCAAAGCTCTGATACCAAATGTGAGGACCCGTTTCTTCCCCGTTAAGGAAAGAGCGCATACTTTGAGAACAACACACAATAGAACGCAGACGGAAGAACATTTCATTGCTATTACAACAATTCCATCAGATACAAGAATATACAGAGTATAAATGAATAAATATACATTCGATAAATATCAGAGATTACAATAAATTACATAGCAGCGGAAAATAATACAAAGCACAACTGAAGGTGATATACGGATACAGAGCTTTCCGGATATCATTCCAGCTGTAAACCAGGATCCTGTGAATATAAATCTGCAAAACCAAAACTACTAGCTGCCCGTGCGGAAAATAGGGGCACCCAGATTTTAGGTTAAAACAATAAACTCCAGGTCAGTCATGTGACTGGTGTGAGAACTAAAACAGTTATTTGAAACTTTACTTTAAAAGAGAGTAATTCAAGGGCCCACGCCGTATAACTTGGAACGGGTTTTCTCCCAAGAATACCAGTGCATAGAATAAACAACGCAATGCTTTTTCGAAAAATGACGCTATTATAAGACCCAGGTCCCATCACACAATGCAATGCAAGCCGGAGGATAGGGTTTTACCTTATAACAGCCAAACATGCTTGATACGTTTAAAACAAATCATTTGATAATATAATAAGAGTGTCAAAACAATTTCAATCATAAATATAAATCATAGACAGCATAGCATCCCATGCTACTATGTCGCCATACTAGGCTCCACAACTAAAGCCGAAATACACGTATTGGAAATTGGATTTCCGTCATGAGTCGAGGCAAGGGGCAAGCTCCTCTCCACTTCGAGACACTCTAGCAAATGCCTCGGGACTACACACTTTGGGCAACCCCTGGATGCGGCTGGGCTGGTCCTCACTTACGTTAGAGGATTAATTATGCCTGAACACACGTTTCCCGGTCCTTACAGACCTATAATCGAGGCGCCTCATTCCAACAACCACAAAGGTGAAAAGTATATCAATGTCAGGGCTGGTAAGTCACTGACACCACCAAAGCTAGAAAGAAACGTCGTGCTCTCCAAACGGTCCGTATCCCGTTTTTAACTCATACCGAGGTGTGAGGCTCGCGAATTCACGCTGTACACAAAGCTACGCCTCAAAGGCCTTGCTTTGATCATCAACCACAAGACTTTGCTTTTCAACAGAAGCCTTGATCATTGCATCTCAGTGTGCCACACAGGCAATTCTTGCCATGCGATTGATATCTATCGATATATAACCTCTAAGCTCGTACGTCTCAGAGAAGGGTGTTAAGCAAAAGAATAAATTCTCCGCCGCCAAACAGATATATATTTAACAGAAATCAATCAACACAGAATAAAATCCAATGTCAGACATACAATCCATTTACAAGTCCATTCTGGGTCTGAACGAAACCGGAGGCACTTTCCTCGCATATCCATCGATCTCCAAGTACGTCTGGACGACCACCAACTATTTCCATCCTCTTGGGTGTACAGCCCAATCAGGATCATCAATAATTATCCAAACGATGTGAAGACTTCCGGTCTTCGACCACCGTCTTCGTCTTCGACTTATCGTCGAATCGGTTATCCAGAATGGGTGTAAACCCGACCTTTCCGAACAACCCGCGTATATTAAAAACAAATGTTACACAAACACAACATAAGCCTCATTCCAATTCAGGATATTCTTTTATTCACAAAATCACATTTTTAGGGAAAGGTTCCCATTAATTTTATCCAAGATAAATTCTTTAAAATTTATCCTTTAATCTTCCTATGGATGTCGTTTCAAACCAAATTATGGTTTTCTAAACTAGTCGAGATTAGCGAACCACACCGAAGTAATTATTTATTTTATTTCCCAATCCTAACCTATTCATCCCATGAAGCAAAACTGGTAATACTCCATATCAAATACTATGGTGTTATCGGTAAAATCAATTACCATTTCACGTTCAAATCTAATTAAAGATTTAACTATCGCTTTGGAGCAAAACTGGCGATACTCCATTCTCGCTCATTTCTAAATTTGATAATTTAGATTATCAATTCACATTTTAATCTAGTTGCAGATTCATTAAAATTCCTTTTACTGGGTTAAAGAACTAATGTCATTTAAAACACAGTTCATGACAAACCCAAATCACATTCTATTTATTATCGGGTTAAAGAACTAGTGTTATTTAAAACACCGTTCACGATAAACCCATTTTCAAATCCAATCAAATATATTAGAAATTCCGATTATTTAAAACCCCTTTTTAAATCTAATTTATTTATTTAAAAATAAAAAATCGGGTTTTAAATTGAGTTCAAACTAGTTCATTTCGATAAAAATCAATTTTTATCTTTTCAAATATGGAGTTTTCCATCCCAAATTTTCCCAAATCATTTTTCTGATTTTACACAAACTATTGATATTTTTAAAAACTTTATCAAGGCCCGCACAGTCGATTTCCATCAACGGCCATCGAACTGCACTTACAACGACCTTTTCCAAATTTGATTTGGACGTATCTCCAAATCCAACCATTAGATTTCAAATTTCTAATATTCGTTAGAAAGCCCTTTTCGATACGAACCCAACGGTTCCGGTTTTAGGAGAATCCGACGGTCGGATCTCCCGTAATGTCCGTTTGAAATAAATGGTCGAAATTCACGAACTGCCGCGGCGCGGCGCGTTCTATTCAGGCCATTATATTATATATATAATATATATAATATATATTTCGTCGATTACAATTTAAAACGAATTTTATAAATCGTTTTAATTTCGTTTCAAAAACAATTTCAACTTCCATTTCAGTTCAAATCAAAATTGAATTTTTTCCTTATAAATTCGTTTTAAAATTCATTTCTATTCAATTCAAATTCAATTCAATTTGAATTCATTTCACTTCGTTTTAAATTCAATTCGAATTCGTTTTCAATTCGATTCAATTCAAATTGGTTTTCTATTTGATTCAAATCAAAGTGGTTTTCTATTCAATTAAATTCAAATTGGTTTTCCATTCGATTTAATTCAAATTGGTTTTCTATTCGATTCAATTCAAAGTGGTTTTCTATTCGATTCAATTCAAAGTTGTTTTCTATTCGATTCAAATTCGTTATATATTCAATTCATTTCAAAATCGTTTTCAATTCATTTCATTTCGAAATCGTTTTATATTCAATTCAAAATGAATAAAATCGATATAAATATCGTTCACGTCAAAATGGCGTCAATCTAATCAACACGGCTTCATATATTCCATTATTCTATTCAACAAATGAATATTTATTTTTGTCAACACACGACTAATCTCAACGAATGAATACTATCCACGTGTGACTATTTTTGTTAAATTATTTCGTTCAACACATGACTAATCTCGACGGGTGAGTACAGTCAACACATGAACCTTTATTTTATAGTGATAAAGATATAAAATTTATTGTTAAAATATTACGTTCAACACATGACTAATCTCAACGGATGAGTAGAGTCAACACATGAAAATTTACTTTATAATATTCTTTATCTTCTAAATTGGAATGAGGCCCAATCAATCACCATATAGCGTTAACTATATGGATTTCCATACAACACATGTATATAATAGCATTGAAAAACAATCAACCATCAACCAAAGTGCACTACACTGTATAAGCATCAAATATAGATATCTAACGCTTATAACAGCCTGTCAATCAATCGATCAACATATTTAATCAATCAGGATGAGTGAACTTCAAATTTCATCCCAACACCCGTGTGGGGTTTCAAACAATCAAACACAGATTTTATTTGTGCAGTTGGGCGATGTGTAAAATTTACCAACCCAATCAATATCAGTCAAAACAGTGTATATAAACAAATCGGCCGATTTGTTTATAAATATCAATTTATTCACTTTCACGTTAAAAATTATATTTTTAACGATAAAACATTTTATTTTAACACATGAAATTTTATTCAGTTCATTTATTCAATAAAATTGATATTTTTATTTTTCTAACATATTTTAGAAAATTTCGGCGGCATAACGGCACGATACTAGAAACGGGATGAGGCCAAGCCTTATCCCCGGTCTAGTGAAGGTCCACGCCATTCACACATCAATCAAATTCACCAAACAACCAAAATCAAATCAAATCATCTAACTAATTTATGCAACCAAACAAACAAGTCCATGGTCTGTGGATGATTGTGTCGGGTGCTACTAAACACCGTCTGCATCCTAGTATATATATAACTAGAAAATGAAATTGAAAGGTGAGAAATTCTCACCAATAGCTATCCAATCATCTAGACTCTTCTTTTGATAGAAATCTTCATCGTTATCGCATTTTTGTCATCTTCGTTGCCCGTGGCCACTACATATGTAAAAATCGAATTTTTTACTTCGCTATTCAATATATAAAAATCGAATTTTTACTTCGCTATTCAATATATAAAAATCGAATTTTTATTATGCTATTCAATATATAAAAATGGAATTTTTATTATGCTATTCAATGTATAAAAATGGAATTTTTCTTTGCTGCCATGTACATAAAAATCCTATTTTTATAACCATGCTATATGGATAAAAATTCTATTTTTACATTGCTATTCTCTATATGAAGATCTCGTCTTTTCACATTTAAAGATTTCCCCTTTTCAAATATATAAATTTGCCTTTCTATAATATAAAAATTATATTTTCACAACGATGTTATATAGATAAAAACTATATTTTATCACGCTATTTTTCATATAAAGATTTCGCCTTTTTACATATAAAGATCTCGCCTTTTTACATATAAAGATCTCGCCTTTTAAAAATCTAAGCTTTTCATAATGAAAATACAACCTTTTCATTATTAAAAATATAATCTTTTCATAAGGAAAAATCATATTTCTATACCACCTTTCAATACGAAAAATCGTATAATTACCGGAATAAAAATCGCATTTCCTTTACGAAGTTATATATATGAAGAGCAAGCTACTTACTTCAATAAAAATCAAATTTTTAAATGAATTAAGCTGAACAATTAAAGTAAAACTTACATTGGGCGTTGACGAGGCGAAGTGGTGGTCCGGGATGGTCGGAGGGTGCTCGCGGGGGGGTGCTCTGACGTGGCGGATGAGGGGGGGAGGGGGTTCGGTGCTCGAATTCCGAGGGGAGGTGCTGCGGTTTTGATTTAGGGCAGAGGGGGGGGGGGGGGCTCGAGGTCGCAGGCGAAGGGAGGGGGGTTCGGAGGTGGCACGCCGCCACCTAGGGCACGGCGGTGGGCGGCGCTACCCTAGGGGGGCGCGATGCTCGTCTCCGCGTTCTTCTTCTTCTTTTTTTCCTTTTCTTTTTCTAATTGAATCGAACGGGGGGGGGGGGGGGGCAGAGATATAGGAGAGAAAGGTATATTTTTTTTTAATTAATTTATTTTTTGCCAAAAAGCAAATTTTATTTTTGATCTCAAAACGAGGCCCACCGCCTGTCGTCCATAGCGTTTTACCCCCATTCCGAACACAATGGGATAGGTATCGTAAGCTGATTCGATCGTTTCGACCAGTTTCCATTAAATTTACATATAAATCATTATATTAAATTTTAAACGTACATTTCAATTTACCGGGGTCACATACGAACTCTAAAAATTCCTGAAAAATATTTTCTGGCTTCGTATTGACGATACGGTCCTACCAAAACTAGTTTCGTCGAATTCTAAGACCGTTAGAAGAATGGCCATTTTCCAGTCGATTAAAATCAACTGAAACTGGTCAAATGCGTTTTCCTTTGCCACGCTCACATATTGATTCGAAAAATTATGAAATTTGGAATCTAGCAATAATTTGACATGACGAACCCAATAAAACTGGTTTCGTCGAAATCCGAGGTCGTTTGCAAAATTCCCATTTTAAAGGGCCTGAATTCCATAGCGACTATTCAGAATTTTCAACTGGACATATCTTTTGATTCCTTCTATGAAATTTTGATTTTCCGGATTCGTTGGAAAGATATTCCCAATTAGATCCTAATGTTTTTGGTTTCGCTAAAATCCGGATTGTTTTGCACCCGGTACATTCAATTGAAGTTTGAAATTGAATTATCGAACTACCGCGCCATTTTCAATTCTATTTATAATTATATATAATTATTTATATTCTAACGACGGCGTATATAATATATACGTTCTAATTATATTCAAAATAAATTTTCTGGTCGTTTTTATTTAAAATAATCTATTTTAAATAATCAAAATTCGCTAAAATTGCAGAATAAAAAATTTAAATTGGCCCAGATTTTCCGGGTTATTACAATCTCCCCCACTTAAAACTTTTCGTCCCCGAATAGGAACAAAGTTGAAAGTGGTTTGATTAATCAGTTCCACGTTCGATCTGGCTTTCATTCTCCAACTTTTCAGTTTCTGAGAAATTTCAAATTTTCAAAAATTTGGCTAACACCCTAAATTTTCGAAAAATTTCGCCATAACCTACCCTGCACCGGGAGCCACGGGAAAATCCCGAAATTGCCATATAGGCCTTCTGATCTCAAAAAGAAAAAGAAAAAGCCAAGCGGCTAGACAATAGGCTCAGAAAATCATCATCACCCAGACAAAACAGTAAATTATATTGTAAACATGTACCTATTTGTCGGGAAAACAAATTTTATTCTCCGGCTCCAGCCTCCTTGCTATGACCTGTTCAATGTAAGTATAGGTATATGCAAGCAAATGCGACTAATTTTCAATACAATTCAATATTTGATTCAATTAGGCTAAATGGTTCAAAATCATCAAACAAAAAAAAACAATCAACACAAACATCAATCAATTAGTGAATTAGAGTTTCAAATTCATAATTTTGATATATATACTGAAAATCATGTTTTTGATGCCAAATCACAACAATAAATCTAACTATATAAGTTTTGGTTCCCACACCAGTCTAATGGAAATATATAGAAATCATACCTTCGAAACACGATAATAGACCACTGATGCCGTATGTCATCAGTGGAATCATCCCCGGGCTACTATAGTGCGATTCTATATCTATCTAATATATTAAAACTTCGAATATACGTTCATGACGCGTATATGCAAAACCTTTATATACTAGATTGTCCAAATTCCAAATAAATAAATAATCAAATACGTTTTAAATGGTTTAAATTTCAAAACAAAATTGTTTTCTTTCGAAAAATATACTCTTCACACTCGTTCTAGGATACTACTGATCCTATCTCTAACGAGTCATTCTAATTGGATATTACTAATCCAATATCTGATGAATTCTTTCGTATGGTTCTAATGGGTCTTGTTCTCGAGCTCTGTAAACCAAAGCTCTGATACCAAATGTGAGGACCCGTTTCTTCCCCGTTAAGGAAAGAGCGGATACTTTGAGAACAACACACAATAGAACGCAGACGGAAGAACATTTCATTGCTATTAGAACAATTCCATCAGATACAAGAATATACAGAGTATAAATGAATAAATATACATTCGATAAATATCAGAGATTACAATAAATTACATAGCAGCGGAAAATAATACAAAGCACAACTGAAGGTGATATACGGATACAGAGCTTTACGGATATCATTCCAGCTGTAAACTAGGATCCTGTGAATATAAATCTGCAAAACCAAAACTACTAGCTGCCCGTGCGGAAAATAGGGGCACCCAGAGTTTAGGTTAAAACAATAAACTCCAGGTCAGTCATGTGACTGGTGTGAGAACAAAAACAGTTATTTGAAACTTTACTTTAAAAGAGAGTAATTCAAGGGACCACGCCGTATAACACGGAATGGGTTTTCTCCCAAGAATACCAGTGCATAGAATAAACAACGCAATGCTTTTTCGGAAAATGAAGCCATTATAAGACCCAGGTCCCATCACACAATGCAACGCAAGCCGGAGGATAGGGTTTTACCTTATAACAGCCAAACATGCTTGATACGTTTAAAACAAATCATTTGATACCATAATAAGTGTATAGTGTCAAAACAATTTCAATTATAAATATAAATCATAGACGGCATAGCATCCCATGATACTATGTCGCCATACTAGGCTAAACAGCTAAAGCCGAAATACACGTATTGGAAATTGGATTTCCGTCATGAGTCGAGGCAAGGGGCAAGCTCCTCTCCGCTTCGAGACACTCTAGCAAATGCCTCGGGACTACACACTCTGGGCAACCCCTGGATGCGGCTTGGCTGGTCCTCACTTACGTTAGAGGACTAATTATGCCTGAACACACGTTTCCCGGTCCTTACAGACCTATAATCGAGGCGCGTCATTCCAACAACCACAAAGGTGAAAAGTATATCAATGTCAGGGCTGGTAAGTCACTGACACCACCAAAGCTAGAAAGAAACGTCGTGCTCTCCCAGCGGTCCGTATCCCGTTTTTAACTCATACCGAGGTGTGAGGCTCGCAAATTCATGCTATACACAAAGCTACGCCACAAAGGCCGTGCTTTGATCATCAACCACAAGACTTTGCTTTTCAACAGAAGCCTTGATCATTGCATCTCAGTGTGCCACACAGGCAGTTCATGCCATGCGATTGATATCTATCGATATATAACCTCTAAGCTCGTACGTCTCAGAGAAGGGCGTTATGAAAAAGAATAAATTCTCCACCGCCAAACAGATATATATTTAACAGAAATCAATCAACACAGAATAAAATCCAATGTCAGACACACAATCCATTTACAAGTCCGTTCTGGGTCTGAACGAAACCGGAGGCACTTTCCTCGCATATCCATCGATCTCCAAGTACATCTGGACGACCACCAACTGTTTCCATCCTCTTGGGTGTACATCCCAATTAGGATCATCAGTAATTATCCAAACGATGTGAAGACTTCCGGTCTTCAACCACCGTCTTCATCTTCGACTTATCGTCGAATCGGTTATTCAGAATGGGTGTAAACCCGGCCTTTCCGAACAACCCACGTATATTAAAAACAAATGTTACACAAACACAACATACGCCTGATTCCAATTCAGGATATTCTTTTATTCACAAAATCACATTTTTAGGGAAAGGTTCCCATTAATTTTATCGAAGATAAATTCTTTAAAATTTATCCTTTAATCTTCCTTTGGATGTCGTTTCAAACCAAATTATGGTTTTCTAAACTAGTCGAGATTAGTGAACCACACCGAAGTAATTATTTATTTTATTTCCCAATCCCAACCTATACATCCCATGAAGCAAAACTGGTAATACTCCATATCTAATACTACGGTGTTATCGGTAAAATCAATTACCATTTCACGTTCAAATCTAATTAAAGATTTAACTATCGCTTTGGAGCAAAACTGGCGATACTCCATTCTTGCTCATTTCTAAATTTGATAATTTAGATTATCAATTCACATTTCAATCTAGTTGCAGATTCATTAAAACTCCTTTTACTGGGTTAAAGAACTAATGTCATTTAAAACACAGTTCACGACAAACCCAAATCACATTCTATTTATTATCGGGTTAAAGAACTAGTGTTATTTAAAACACCGTTCACGATAAACCCATTTTCAAATCCAATCAAATATATTAGAAATTCCGATTATTTAAAACCCCTTTTTAAATCTCATTTATTTATTTAAAAATAAAAAATCGTGTTTTAAATTGAGTTCAAACTAGTTCATTTCGATAAAAATCTATTTTTATCTTTTCAAATATGGAGTTTTCCATCCCAAATTTTCCCAAATCATTTCTTCTGATTTTACACAAACTATTGATATTTTTAATAACTTTATCAAGGCCCGCACAGTCGATTTCCATCAACGGCCATCGAACTGCACTTACAGCGACCTTTTCCAAATTTGATTTGGACGTATCTCCAAATCCAACCATTAGATTTCAAATTTCTAATATTCATTAAAACTCATCTGTTAACACATGTTGGGGCTTGAGGGTGTTCGTTGGATTGACCAAACTTTTTGGGTTTAATAAGATACGGATTGGTCTTAGGAAGGGACTCCCTTGTGACCTAAAAGGAGTCCATCATGCTTGGTTTCCTAGAATCATATATGGTGGTTGGGTTGAGTAATTCTTTGGATGTCAGTCTGATGTTGATTTCGGTCTTCGGGGCTGATGCTTAGAGGGTTCTTCTCCTAATCAATATATATGTGGCATAGATTTCCAAATTTGACATTGCCTAATGGGCACAAAGTTTTTACTTGCTTCTATCATTCGACTATACCTTTAGGTAGAATCATTTCCTATCATTGAGAAAATTTGGAAAATGACCTATAGATTAGAGCTACCCGAGAAGTTGGCTGGAGTCCACAACGTTTTTCACGTTTCACATCTACGAAAATGTCTACATGAGTCCGCTGAAGTGGTAGAGCCAAATATACTTGAAGAGGCCGAAGTGGAACGCGAAGCAACCATAAGGAAGGTTCCAACCCGCATACTAGGAACGGAAGTGAAGAAGCTACGCAACCGCGAAGTCAAGCTCGTCAAAGTTCAGTGGAGCGACGCCGAGGGAGACGCGACTTGGGAAACTGAAGCTAGAATCCGTACAGCCTACCCTTTTCTGTTCGAGGGTACATCCTTGATCTTTCTTTTTCCTTAAGTTGCGCTTTTATCTATCTTTTTAGGTATATTCCCTCGACCTTATCTTTTAGGTAGAAACCCTTTTTAGATGAAAACATGTAATTGAAACATGTTATGTATGATGATTGCAAGTGGTTGCAAGTGATTGCTAGTGGTTGCTCATGGTTGCATATACACACACAATCTAGGTTTTAGATCGGCTCAGTCACTTCATATTGCATATGCATATATGTTTGCTTTCGTCTATGGTTGAATTTTTATGTGTTGTCATGTGGATGTTGCATCTGTATTGAATGATTGTGCACTCATGTAGAATCAAGAATAGGAAAATTTGCATACATAATGGATTCATGGCACTTACATAATTCGCATTAAGGAGGTCAACTGAATCAGTAGACCGCCTGATTTTGCATTAGATAGGTACATGTATACACACACACTTTGCATATGATCATGAAGCATTAGAAATCTTTATAGGACAATGGATGCTCGTGTTTGATGGATGAGTAGATGGATGATTGGATGTTAGGATATACATTCCTCCTAACTTGAAGATTTCGGGGGCGAAATCCTTTTAAGTGGGGGAGAATGTAACACCTCGTGAATTCTATAACTGTGCAATTCATAAATTAAAGTATAATTAATTTCAAATCAAAGAACTAAGGGAAACGGGATACGCCATTGCGTTCGTCTCGGAAAAATACGCGAAATAGAGTCCGAGTTTTCGAAAAACGGATATCGTATGAAGAAGTTATGGACGAACGAAGTTGGGCAAAAAAACCCGGAAAACGGGTCAGAATGCACTGGCGCACTTGGGAAGTGCGCCAGAACAAAAATGCACTGGCGCACCTGTGAAGTGCGCCAGTACATTTTTGACCTGGCGCACCTGCCAAGTGCGCCCAGGTCAAAAATAACCTGCTGGCCAGGTTTGGTCTAGCCCTGGCTGGCCAGGTCTGGGTTTGGCCGATTTTCAGAAGCTTGCTTTGTCATTAGGGCTAGGTGGCGGGTTCTAATTGGTCTCTCTATCTAATGAATGGCTACGATCTAACCTAGCAACATCAATGGCCCTAATCAATTCCTAACCTCTATATAAACAACCCTAGACTAAACCCTAATCTATTCATTCAAATTAAGACATAGCCGCCATGTTGCTGAGGAACGACTAGAGGTAGCCGCCAACTAGAGAAAGGATTAGGGAGGAAGTTCTAAAGCCTAAAACAATTCCAGCAACCTAAAGCTAATCAATTCAACAAAGGAATCATATCTCTTAATTAGAGAATTCGCCGCAACCATTGTAAGTAGAGTATTACTTTGGTATGAATAAACAATTGTGTTGGTTTGTATGCGTGAATTGTGGCGATAAAGTAATTCATATTTGTGCGTTCTTATCAATTTGAAATACTATGTACGTTTGGATATTTATGAATTATGTTATGTCATTCAATTATAAAGAACTACATGCGGTAGTTCTATGCAAGTATACGTTTGGAATATTGCGCAAATTATGTAATCTATGTTGAAGCTACATGTATGTAGTTGATTGAAATTCATGCAAGTTTGGGGCTTTGTTATTATGCCATCATGTATGTATTTGATTGAAATTTATGCAAGTTTGAGACTTTGTTATTATGCCATCATGATGTATATTCTTGTGCATGAATCATTTTGCAAGTAATTGAAACAAGTTTGGTTGTTATAGTTCATATGAAACTATGTTGGAATTTTGACACCATAATCCATGTATTAAGTCATGCTTTTGCAAAACTTGTGAATATGGCTAGGCTATGAATGATATTTGGCATAATTGAAATCCATGATTAAGTCTATCTTGTTTAAAAGAATTATATGATGACATATGTGAGACATGGCTAGGTTAGACTCAAAAATCCCTTTTTGCAGGTTTAAAAGCAAACACCATGATTAGGAATATTTATGCATAAGTATATTTATACCATCGTTATGTAATTAAACTTAAATCATGATTAAGTTGAACTATGCTTTTGTGTCAGCAACAAAGTATCCCCTTTGTAAACATGTAGAAACCTTATGAACAAATTTAACTATACTTATGCCATGCTTATGTTTGACATTATGCCATGTTTATGCTAGAAATATTTATGCCATGCTTATGTTTGACGTTATGCCATGTTTATGCTAGAAATATTTATGCCATGCTTATGTTTGACATTATGCCATGCTTATGCTAGAATTTATTTGTGCCATGCTTGACATTATGCATAAATAAGAATATAGGTTCATGTTGCAGTTAAACCTATGCAAGTTCACATGCTTTGATTCATGTCACCTATGCTTTATGACCAAAGTATATATATGCAAGTACACCAGTTTCTATTATGTATTTCCAACGTCATATGCAAGTTCATGCGCTCACCTTCCCCTCTTTGTGTATGTAATCACGCTTTAAGCCTCCCCTTTTCGCATGGCTAAATTGGGCTTTAAAAGGCTAAGCCCAATATATATAAACGGACGTGTAAAACGGGGGAAAATAACGTTGGGTTAAAATTAATTAATGAATGAAAATATAAAATAGAAGGGCCCAAATTCAAGTATGGGTTGGGCCCATGATTGGTGTAACCTTTACACCATTAACTTAATAATGGGCCGCAAATATTTACATATAAATAAAGAGGAATGACAAAATATGTAAATGTAGAACATACGATGTGTTTAACCCGAGGTTGGATTGAGTTGTGATGTAAACCTGCCCGGAACCGCCCGGCTGTCCAGTAGTCACAACAATACCTATCCAATGTGGGAGGTTAAACATGGAGCCCAGCAAGGACCCGAGGTTAGACTGAGTTGTGGCGTAAGACTGCCCGGAACCAACCGGCAACAGGCAGCCACAACAATACCTGTCTAATGTGAGAGGTCAGGGCCTTAATAAGACAATTAAGGCTGAGTCAGGATTGTTAGGATTAAGTGAACTAAAGACTTAATCAAAATGGAACATGCTAAACTAAACGGACTGGTGGGGGTTAGGTTAGAAAACACTTAACCAACTTAGCATGTTGGCTAGAGATAGAAAACCTAGTAGCGGAGGACCCTTTTCGCAGTAACCCTACAAAGGTATCATGATACCCTGAAACTAGGCAGGGTGGGGCACGATTACTGGGCTGATTGTAAGAGGTCAAATCGACGGCGGTGGTGTAGCAGTGTAGGTTCTAACGGGGTGCGGGCGTGCACACACTCCGGCGCAGAAAAATAAGGCACTGGACACCAGTAGCATACCTGTGCACTCTAAGGTTGTGTCGGGTTGCCACTATGGGACTTGATACACCCCATAGTGGGACCAGCATAGGTAACTACAGACATCGGGGGCCGTAAGACACATGTAACTATGCGAGTAGGAGCCGATCATCGTAGAATGGATCACATCACCCTGATTATGGGGTGCCAGTTGGGAACTAGTTTATATGGGTTCAGAGATTAATATGGGGAACGATAGTATATTCGACCCTAGACAACTTAACCAAGTTTATAGTGCTTGCCCACTTCTTGTTTATACTTATCATACCCAGTTCTTTATTCATAGGCAAAATAGTACTAGACTTACTCAGGCTTTATGTCTGACTCTACTTTTCTTTCGTCTTCTTTCTTCCGTTTCCCCCCCCCCCCCAGGTTCTCAGGGAGGGAACACAGCAGCTTGATCAACCTTAGCATCCAGCTTGAAGAAGAGAAATGTATTTCTTGGACTTTCCTGTTTTGAACTATGGCTTTGGACAATCCACTATGGGGATTTTGCAGTTTATCTATGTTTTATTTATGCTTCTTTAAATAATGTACTCAAGACAGATTATGAAAGTGTTATGTTATGTTTTTGGAAAGGATGTTGTTGTAACACGTATTTGACTTTATGAAATAAAAGTTTGTTGTTCTTCCGCTGTTTACAAATATGTGTTCTTATATCTGTCTTGTATATCTGTGACTTGTACTTATAAACCTCCACCAAAATTAGGGCATTCCCTTTGAGAGTGACCCTAACGTAGGTGGGGTGTTTCACTTGGTATCAGAGCATAGGTTTACCAGATAAGATAAAAAGTTTTGAAAATTATTTTCAAAAAGGAAATTTAAAGAAGCATTTTTTTTAAAAAAAAAAAAATTATTTTATTTTAAAAGGCAAAGTCCACTCCCCAAAGCCATAGGTACTCTCTTCTATCCTTCGTTTTGAATCTATCCTCTCTGTTTCAGCATGTCTGGAGACCTTACTCCCCAGCTGCTGACGCTTTCACTCCTCCTCCACGTGAACCAGCAAGTGGAAGAGTCCCAGAGTAGGAAGATGAATAATAGACAAACAAGAAAGGATCGTAACAGTAATAATAAGAAACGAGAAAAAAAAAGGAAATGCAATTTTTGTGGTACGGAGGGGCACATAGCCAAGGATTGTAGAAAAAGGAAAAGAAAGCAAGGAGAATGTTTTCATTGTGGGGAGACTGGACACATTAGCACAGACCGCCCTGAGAAGACAGACTTTGAGAAGGGCGGGAAAGACAACAAGTCCCGAGAGAAGAGGAAGTGTAAATTCTGTGGCAAAGTGGGGCACTTAGTGAAAGATTGCCGAAAAAAGAAGGCCAAGATGAATGGTGGGTGCTTTTCTTGCGATGAGGTAGGCCACAGGGCTAAGGACTGCGCAAAGAAACGAGGACAGGGGCAGGGGTCTGGATCCACTCCAGGGGCACAGGTGCATGTGCTGGAAGCGCCACCTTTGCAATAGCGAGGTACAAACACTTCGGTAGAAAGTGTAGTATGATCACCCCGTTCGCACTTTATTTGATTCTGGCGCATCACACTCCTTTATCTCGTCTGCTTTAGTAGAATCTCTGCACCTAAAAACTAGTATGGTAGAGGACCCCTTAATTGTTTCAAACCCAATTGGGGGGCCCAGCTCATTTGTCTATGATCTGTTTGGGATTAAAAATTTCTATTCTAAGTGTTGAATTTCAATGTAGTGCCTTTGTTTTGGGCTTTTCGGGGTATGGTTTGATTTTGGGTACGGATTGGCTATCCAGTAATGGGGCCATCCTTGATTGTGAGAAAAGGGTTGTTAGGCTCCTAACCCAGCTCGGTAATACTTTGGAAATTTCTTGTAATCCCTCGTATGCGGTTATGCTTAGTTATCTTGAATCGCTAGATGCCTCTGTTGAAAATTTGCAATCAGTTAGAGTGGTCCGGGAATATCCGGATGTCTTCGAAGAGGTGAAGGGCTTGCCTCCGAAGCGGGAAATAGACTTCCGCATATATCTTGTAGATAGTGCAAAGCCCGTTGCGTTGCCCGTTAGACATATGGCTCCACGGGAAAGGAAAGAGCTCAGTAAACAGATTAAAGAGCCTCTAGAAAAGGGGTTCATTAGGAGGAGCATTTCAGAATGGGGCGCTCCAGTGGTGTTCGCTACAAAGGCGGATGGTTCACTCCGTCTATGTGTTGACTATAGGGAGCTCAACAAGCTAACGAAAAAGAATAGGCACCCTATCCCTAGAATTGACGAATTATTTGACCAGCTTGTAGGAGCGTCTGTTTTGTCCCAACTCGATTTAGCAACCGGATTTCATCAGCTAAGGGTGGCTGAAGATAACATCGATAAAACGGCTTTCAGAACCCCAGACGGTTTCTTTGAATGGCTTGTCATGCCTTTCGGCTTGACAAATGCACCTGCTTACTTCGTGGACCTGATGAGTACGGTATTTAGAGATTTCCTCAACAAATTCGTAGTGGTCTTCGTAGACGATATCCTTATCTTCTCAAAGAGTGAAGAGGAACATGCTCAACACTTGAGGGCAATCATGGAAACTTTGCGAGTCCATCAACTAAAAGTCAAGTTCTCCAAATGCCACTTTTGGAGAGAAGAGGTGAGGTTCCTTGGGCACATAGTATCCAAACAAGGGTTTGCAGTGGACCCTGCTAAGGTAGTGGCGGTACAAGATTGGAAGACACCAAAGAATGCAACTGAGGTCCGAAGCTTTCTAGGACTAGCAGGTTTCTATCGAAAGTTTATAAGGGATTTTGCGAAAATCTCAGCTCCGCTCACGAAGTTGACAATTGTTTATTTTCAAGAGATAATTCATCTATGTGGGATACCTTCTAGTAAGTGAACAAGATCCAAGATTCACTAATGAATTTTGGAGAGCTTGAATGGGACCATGAGTACGCAGTTATGCTTGAGCCAAGTATACTAGAAGGAGAATAAGTGAAAAAGGAACGAGAGGCAAGGGTTCCAACTCATATTTTGGAAACAAGAATTAAGAAGCTACGAAATTGTGAAGTTAAAGACGAACAAAGCATAATGGAGTTAAGCTCAAGAAATGCGACTTAGAAGATCGAAGACTGGATTCGTGCATCGTATCTCTTCTTAAGAGTATATCCTCTCGGTCCCATTCTTAATCCAATTTCTGTTGTAAACCCCATAGGGAGTATGACTCATCTGTTAACACATGTTGGGGCTTGAGGGTGTTCGTTGGATTGACCAAACTTTTTGGGTTTAATAAGATACGGATTGGTCTTAGGAAGGGACTCCCTTGTGACCTAAAAGGAGTCCATCATGCTTAGTTTCCTAGAATCATATATGGTGGTTGGGTTGAGTAATTCTTTGGGTGTCAGTCTGATGTTGATTTCGGTCTTCGGGGCTGATGCTTAGAGAGTTCTTCTCCTAATCAATATATATGTGGCATAGATTTCCAAATTTGACATTGCCTAATGGGCACAAAGTTTTTACTTGCTTCTATCATTCGACTATACCTTTAGGTAGAATCATTTCATATCATTGAGAAAATTTGGAAAATGACCTATAGATTAGAGCTACCCGAGAAGTTGGCTGGAGTCCACAACGTTTTTCACGTTTCACATCTACGAAAATGTCTACATGAGTCCGCTGAAGTGGTAGAGCCAAATATACTTGAAGAGGCCGAAGTGGAACGCGAAGCAACCATAAGGAAGGTTCCAACCCGCATACTAGGAACGGAAGTGAAGAAGCTACGCAACCGGGAAGTCAAGCTCGTCAAAGTTCAGTGGAGCGACGCCGAGGGAGACGCGACTTGGGAAACTGAAGCTAGAATCCGTACAGCCTACCCTTTTCTGTTCGAGGGTACATCCTTGATCTTTCTTTTTCCTTAAGTTGCGCTTTTATCTATCTTTTTAGGTATATTCCCTCGACCTTATCTTTTAGGTAGAAACCCTTTTTAGATGAAAACATGTAATTGAAACATGTTATGTATGATGATTGCAAGTGGTTGCAAGTGATTGCTAGTGGTTGCTCGTGGTTGCATATACACACACAATCTAGGTTTTAGATCGGCTCAGTCACTTCATATTGCATATGCATATATGTTTGCTTTCGTCTATGGTTGAATTTTTATGTGTTGTCATGTGGATGTTGCATCTGTATTGAATGATTGTGCACTCATGTAGAATCAAGAATAGGAAAATTTGCATACATAATGGATTCATGGCACTTACATAATTCACATTAAGGAGGTCAACTGAATCAGTAGACCGCCTGATTTTGCATTAGATAAGTACATGTATACACACACACTTTGCATATGATCATGAAGCATTAGAAGTCTTTTAAGGACAATGGATGCTCGTGTTTGATGGATGAGTAGATGGATGATTGGATGTTAGGATATACATTCCTCCTAACTTGAAGATTTCGGGGACGAAATCCTTTTAAGTGGGGGAGAATGTAACACCCCGTGAATTCTATAACTGTGCAATTCATAAATTAAAGTATAATTAATTTCAAATCAAAGAACTAAGGGAAACGGGATACGCCATTGCGTTCGTCTCGGAAAAATACGCGAAATAGAGTCCGAGTTTTCGAAAAACGGATATCGTATGAAGAAGTTATGGACGAACGAAGTTGGGCGAAAAAAACCGGAAAACGGGTCAGAATGCACTGGCGCACTTGGGAAGTGCGCCAGAACAAAAATGCACTGGCGCACCTGTGAAGTGCGCCAGTACATTTTTGACCTGGCGCACCTGCCAAGTGCGCCCAGGTCAAAAATAACCTGCTGGCCAGGTTTGGTCTAGCCCTGGCTGGCCAGGTCTGGGTTTGGCCGATTTTCAGAAGCTTGCTTTGTCATTAGGGCTAGGTGGCGGGTTCTAATTGGTCTCTCTATCTATTGAATGGCTACGATCTAACCTAGCAACATCAATGGCCCTAATCAATTCCTAACCTCTATATAAACAACCCTAGACTAAACCCTAATCTATTCATTCAAATTAAGACATGGCCGCCATGTTGCTGAGGAACGACTAGAGGTAGCCGCCAACTAGAGAAAGGAATAGGGAGGAAGTTCTAAAGCCTAAAACAATTCAAGCAACCTAAAGCTAATCAATTCAACAAAGGAATCATATCTCTTAATTAGAGAATTCGCCGCAACCATTGTAAGTAGAGTATTACTTTGGTATGAATAAACAATTGTGTTGGTTTGTATGCGTGAATTGTGGCGATAAAGTAATTCATATTTGTGCGTTCTTATCAATTTGAAATACTATGTACGTTTGGATATTTATGAATTATGTTATGTCATTCAATTATAAAGAACTACATGCGGTAGTTCTATGCAAGTATACGTTTGGAATATTGCGCAAATTATGTAATCTATGTTGAAGCTACATGTATGTAGTTGATTGAAATTCATGCAAGTTTGGGGCTTTGTTATTATGCCATCATGTATGTAGTTGATTGAAATTTATGCAAGTTTGAGACTTTGTTATTATGCCATCATGATGTATATTCTTGTGCATGAATCATTTTGCAAGTAATTGAAACAAGTTTGGTTGTTATAGTTCATATGAAACTATGTTGGAATTTTGACACCATAATCCATGTATTAAGTCATGCTTTTGCAAAACTTGTGAATATGGCTAGGCTATGAATGATATTTGGCATAATTGAAATCCATGATTAAGTCTATCTTGTTTAAAAGAATTATATGATGACATATGTGAGACATGGCAAGGTTAGACTCAAAAATCCCTTTTTGCAGGTTTAAAAGCAAACACCATGATTAGGAATATTTATGCATAAGTATATTTATACCATCGTTATGTAATTAAACTTAAATCATGATTAAGTTGAACTATGCTTTTGTGTCAGCAACAAAGTATCCCCTTTGTAAACATGTAGAAACCTTATGAACAAATTTAACTATACTTATGCCATGCTTATGTTTGACATTATGCCATGTTTATGCTAGAAATATTTATGCCATGCTTATGTTTGACATTATGCCATGTTTATGCTAGAAATATTTATGCCATGCTTATGTTTGACATTATGCCATGCTTATGCTAGAATTTATTTGTGCCATGCTTGACATTATGCATAAATAAGAATATAGGTTCATGTTGCAGTTAAACCTATGCAAGTTCACATGCTTTGATTCATGTCACCTATGCTTTATGACCAAAGTATATATATGCAAGTACACCAGTTTCTATTATGTATTTCCAACGTCATATGCAAGTTCATGCGCTCACCTTCCCCTCTTTGTGTATGTAATCACGCTTTAAGCCTCCCCTTTTCGCATGGCTAAATTGGGCTTTAAAAGGCTAAGCCCAATATATATAAACGGACGTGTAAAACGGGGGAAAATAACGTTGGGTTAAAATTAATTAATGAATGAAAATATAAAATAGAAGGGCCCAAATTCAAGTATGGGTTGGGCCCATGATTGGTGTAACCTTTACACCATTAACTTAATAATGGGCCGCAAATATTTACATATAAATAAAGAGGAATGACAAAATATGTAAATGTAGAACATACGATGTGTTTAACCCGAGGTTGGATTGAGTTGTGATGTAAACCTGCCCGGAACCGCCCGGCTGTCCAGTAGTCACAACAATACCTATCCAATGTGGGAGGTTAAACATGGAGCCCAGCAAGGACCCGAGGTTAGACTGAGTTGTGGCGTAAGACTGCCCGGAACCAACCGGCAACAGGCAGCCACAACAATACCTGTCTAATGTGAGAGGTCAGGGCCTTAATAAGACAATTAAGGCTGAGTCAGGATTGTTAGGATTAAGTGAACTAAAGACTTAATCAAAATGGAACATGCTAAACTAAACGGACTGGTGGGGGTTAGGTTAGAAAACACTTAACCAACTTAGCATGTTGGCTAGAGATAGAAAACCTAGTAGCGGAGGACCCTTTTCGCAGTAACCCTACAAAGGTATCATGATACCCTGAAACTAGGCAGGGTGGGGCACGATTACTGGGCTGATTGTAAGAGGTCAAATCGACGGCGGTGGTGTAGCAGTGTAGGTTCTAACGGGGTGCGGGCGTGCACACACTCCGGCGCAGAAAAATAAGGCACTGGACACCAGTAGCATACCTGTGCACTCTAAGGTTGTGTCGGGTTGCCACTATGGGACTTGATACACCCCATAGTGGGACCAGCATAGGTAACTACAGACATCGGGGGCCGTAAGACACATGTAACTATGCGAGTAGGAGCCGATCATCGTAGAATGGATCACATCACCCTGATTATGGGGTGCCAGTTGGGAACTAGTTTATATGGGTTCAGAGATTAATATGGGGAACGATAGTATATTCGACCCTAGACAACTTAACCAAGTTTATAGTGCTTGCCCACTTCTTGTTTATACTTATCATACCCAGTTCTTTATTCATAGGCAAAATAGTACTAGACTTACTCAGGCTTTATGTCTGACTCTACTTTTCTTTCGTCTTCTTTCTTCCGTTTCCCCCCCCCCCCCAGGTTCTCAGGGAGGGAACACAGCAGCTTGATCAACCTTAGCATCCAGCTTGAAGAAGAGAAATGTATTGCTTGGACTTTCCTGTTTTGAACTATGGCTTTGGACAATCCACTATGGGGATTTTGCAGTTTATCTATGTTTTATTTATGCTTCTTTAAATAATGTACTCAAGACAGATTATGAAAGTGTTATGTTATGTTTTTGGAAAGGATGTTGTTGTAACACGTATTTGACTTTATGAAATAAAAGTTTGTTGTTCTTCCGCTGTTTACAAATATGTGTTCTTATATCTGTCTTGTATATCTGTGACTTGTACTTATAAACCTCCACCAAAATTAGGGCATTCCCTTTGAGAGTGACCCTAACGGAGGTGGGGTGTTTCAAAACACATGAACCTTTATTTTATAGTGATAAAGATATAAAATTTATTGTTAAAATATTACGTTCAACACATGACTAATCTCAACGGATGAGTACAGTCAACACATGTTATAATATTCTTTATCTTCTAAATTGGAATGAGGCCCAATCAATCACCATATAGCGTTAACTATATTGATTTCCATACAACACATGTATATAATAGCATTGAAAAATAATCAACCATCAACCAAAGTGCACTACACTGTATAAGCATCAAATATAGTTATCTAACGCTTATAACAGCCTGTCAATCAATCGATCGACATATTTAATCAATCAGGATGAGTGAACTTCAAATTTCATCCCAACCCCGTGTGGGGTTTCAAACAATCAAACACAGATTTTATATGTGCAGTTGGGCGATGTGTAAAATTTACCAACCCAATCAATATCAGTCAAAACAGTGTATAAAAACAAATCGGCCGATTTGTTTATAAATATCTATTTATTCACTTTCACGTTAAAAATTATATTTTTAACGATAAAACATTTTATTTTAACACATGAATTTTTATTCAGTTCATTTATTCAATAAAATTGATATTTTTATTTTTCTAACATATTTTAGAAAATTTCGGCGGCATAACGTCACGATACTAGAAACGGGACGAGGCCTTGCCTTATCCCCGGTCTAGTGAAGGCCCACGCCATTCACACATCAATCAAATTCACCAAACAATCAAAATCAAATCAAATTATCTGACTAATTTATGCAACCAAACAAAAAAGTCCATGGTCTGTGGACGATTGTGTCGGGTGCTACTAAACACCGTCTGCATCCTAGTATATATATAACTAGAAATGAAATTGAAAGGTGAGAAATTCTCACCAATAGCTATCCAATCATCTAGACTCTTCTTTTGATAGAAATCTTCATCGTTATCACATTTTTGTCATCTTCGTTGCCCGTGGCCACTACATATGTAAAAATCGAATTTTTTACTTCGTTATTCAATATATAAAAATCGAATTTTTACTTCGCAATTCAATATATATAAATCGAATTTTTATTATGCTATTCAATATATAAAAATGGAATTTTTATTATGCTATTCAATATATAAAAATGGAATTTTCCTTTGCTGCCATGTACATAAAAATCCTATTTTTATAACCATGCTATATGGATAAAAATTCTATTTTTACATTGTTATTCTCTATATGAAGATCTCATCTTTTCACATTTAAAGATTTTCCCTTTTCAAATATATAAATTTGCCTTTCTATAATATAAAAATTATATTTTCACTACGATGTTATATAGATAAAAATTATATTTTTATCACGCTATTTTTCATATAAAGATTTCGCCTTTTTACATATAAAGATCTCGCCTTTTTACTTATAAAGATCTCGCCTTTTAAAAATCTAAGCATTTCGTAATGAAAATACAACCTTTTCATTATTAAAAATATAATCTTTTCATAAGGAAAAATCATATTTTTATATCACCTTTCAATACTAAAAATCGTATAATTACCGGAATAAAAATCACATTTCCTTTACGAAGTTATATATATGAAGAGCAAGCTATTTACTTCAATAAAAATCAAATTTTTAAATGAATTAAGCTGAACAATTAAAGTAAAACTTACATTGGGCGTTGACGAGGCGAAGTGGTGGTCCGGGATGGTCGGAGGGTGCTCGCAGGGGGGGTGCTCTAACGTGGCGGATGAGGGGGGAGGGGGTTCGGTGCTCGATTTCCGAGGGGGGGTGCTGCGGTTTTTATTTAAGGCAGAGGGGGGGCTCGAGGTCGCAGGCGAAGGGAGGGGGGTTCGGAGGTGGCGCGCCAACACCTAGGGCACGGCGGTGGGCGGCGCTGCCCTAGGGGGGCGCGATGCTCGTCTCCGCGTTTTTTTTTTTTTTTTTTCCTTTTCTTTTTCTGATTGAATCGAACGGGGGGGGGGGGGGGGGTGGGGGCAGAGATATATGAGAGAAAGGCATATTTTTTTATTTTATTATTATTTAATTAATTTATTTTTCGCCAAAAAGCAACTTTTATTTTCGATCTCAAAACGAGGACCACCGCTTGTCGTCCATAGAGTTTTACCCCCATTCCGAACACAATGGGATAGGTATCGTAAGCTGATTCGATCGTTTCGACCAGTTTCCGTTAAATTTACATTTAAATCATTATATAAAATTTTAAATATACATTTCAATTTACCGGGGTCACATACGAAGTCTAAAAATTCCTGAAAAATATTTTCTGGCTTCGTATTGACGATACGGTCCTACCAAAACTAGTTTCGTCGAATTCTGAGACCGTTAGAAGAATGGCCATTTTCCAGTCGATTAAAATCAACTTAAACTGGTCAAACGCGTTTTCCTTTGCCACGATCACATATTGATTCGAAAAATTATGAAATTTGGAATCTAGCAATAATTTGACATGACGGACCCAACAAAACTGGTTTCGTCGAAATCCGAGGTCGTTTGCAAAATTCCCATTTTTAAGGGCCTGAATTCCATAACGACTATTCAGAATTTTCAACTGGACATATCTTTTGATTCCCGCTATGAAATTTTGATTTTCGGATTTGTTGGAAAGATATTCCCAATTAGATCCTAATGTTTTTGGTTTCGTTAAAATTCGGATTATTTTGCACCCGGTACATTCAATTGAAATTTGAAATTGAATTATCGAACTACCGCGCCATTTTCAATTCTATTTATAATTATATATAATTATTTATATTCTAACGACGGCGTATATAATATATACATTCTAATTATATTCAAAATAAATTTTCTGGTCGTTTTTATTTAAAATAATTTATTTTAAATAATGAAAATTCGCTAAAATTGCAGAATAAAAATTTTAAACTGACCCAGATTTTCCGGGTTATTACAGTATAAGTTACTTAACCCCATTAAATTATCATGTTAAATTAGTTAAGTATTGGTTACTTAACCTAATTGAATTACCAAGTTTAGATTGGTTAAGTGTTTAACTTAACCCAATCGAATTACCGTGTTTAGATTAGTTAAGTATAGGTTACTTAACCCCATCTAATTTCCGTGTTTAGATTAGTTAAGTCAAAATTACTTAACCCCATCTAATTACCAAGTCGGATTAGTTAAGTGTAAATTACTTAACCCCATCCCCTAATTGTCTTGTATGGTTAAGTGTCATTAAGAAATCAAGCCCGGTCCCACTTAACCTACCCATTCGTGTCATATCGGTTAAGTGTCATTAGTCAAATTTACTTAACCTTATCATATGGCATTAATTTAATTAATGCACTCTCAACCTCTCACATTAGACCTTGTTGTGGTTACTAGTTAAGCCGGGCGGGTCCGGGTAGTTTTACACCACAACCTAGTCTAACCTCGGGTCTTAAGTGCGACATGACCAACTTCTCACATTGGATCCTATTGTTTGTAGCCACTAGTTAAGCCGGGCGGGTCCGGGTAGATTTATGCTACAAACTCAACCCAACCTCGAGTTGGCCAGTTTCATGTTTGGTCTAGTGTCATATTACACTTACAACCCCCGTGTCTAGTTCAAGTACCATGTTTTCCCACGTGTCATGACCATGTTTGAAGGTATCATGAATGTCATGTTCTCATGTAAACCCCATGTCAAGTTTTCCATGTCATACCCACGTTTTTCCTAAGCTACCCAAACGTATTTCCAACCCAAGTGGAAGCGAGACACATAGTAGGGTATTATGCCAACATATTGGCCACAAACATGTATAGTATCATAAGGGAATTTGGCCACAAACATACATAGTATCATAAGGGAATTTGGCCACAAGCATGCATAGTTTCATAAGGGAATTTGGCCACAAACATACATATTATCATAACGGGATTTGGCCATAAACACGCATGATGTCATAACGGGATTTGGCCACACATAAACATGATATCATAAGAGGGTTGGTTTCATTTACATGCATAAGCCCCGAAGTCCAATTTACGCAACTATTTCACAAGTCAAAGCGGCTCTAAGTGTTCATGCTATCATACTACAAGTAAAGGTCCAATCTTGCGTGGCAAACTAAGTCCAATGCAACATGAATAGCATGGTTTAGTCGCTAAAACATAACCCAAAGTCATATGCTCATGATAAAGGAGCAAACTACGCTCGCATAGGTTATAGCATTCATGTTTAACCACATTTTATTCCATGCCATGATTAAACTACCGTTAACATCTCGAAGTAGCTAGAACTTACATAGCGTGGCTTAGCGAATTAGCATGAATCGTCTCGACGAAGAAAGGTGGCTCCTTTGAAGAAGAACCGTCATGAAACTTGCATAGCAACGTTGATTCACTACCTTGATTTGATGTAGCAAGCTAGCACCTTTGATTCGGATTCGATTTGAATGCATGAGCTCTTGGAGTTGGATATGGAGGCCATGATAAGTCAGCATTTGGGCAGCACTTCGTGGCATAAGTGATTTGGGAGGGTTTAGGGTAGGCTTAGGGGTTTTTTATAGAGTTTAGGAGCATTTTAGGCCATAGGATAAACCCTAGGATAGATCTGAATCGTCAAAATCCGTCACAAGCCTCCAAAACCGAGCCAACATGACAAGCAGGTGCACCAGGTCGGGGCTCTACAGGGGGTGGGGGTCGACCCAGGGGTCGACACCCATGTCGACCCCCTGGAGGGGTGGTCGACCCCAGGGTCGACACCTATGTCGACCCCCTGGAGGGGGGTCGACCCAGGGGTCGACACCCTGTGTGTGGCGGGTATTTTCCCGCCTTCTCTTTCTGGGCTGAATTTCAAATCTGTTTTCGGATTTGAATTTTCGTGAAACTTCGTTGGGCCTTAACTGGGTCATACGGACTCCGATTTACGAAATTTTGGACTCTATTTTGCGTATTTTTCCGAGACGAACGCAATGGCTCAACACGTTTATCCTGATTCAGATATTATAATTTAATTCTGCCTTGATTCTTGTCTTACCACGTTGTTAAAATTCGGGTTGTTACAATTTTCCTAATTATGAATCATAGGCAAAGTTCATAGCTATAGGAAATGTTCATAGTCCAAAAGGGAAAATAATTCCCATAGTCATAAGTCATTGTCATAGGCAATGTCATAGTCATATGTTGTATGTCCCAAATCAAGGTTCATGTTCGTAATTCAAAGGCAATAGGTTCATGGTCATAGTTCTCATAATCATGATCATAGGCATAGGCATATCCTCTTTGTTTAATAGTCATAGGCCATCAATCAAAGTCATAGTATGTTCCGGGCCATAGTCAAGAATTAGATCCAAAAACTTAAATAAACACAGATTCAAGTGAAGAGATTAGGCATTTTTCTTATATCCTTTTAATTTCATGTCACAAATAAAAATAAAACGTTCAAGTCTAGAAATAACCAACTTACAAATTAGATCTAGAATAGAAGAACGGCGATGCTAAGATTCGTATGTCGTTGCTCGAGGTTTGTTGATTTAGCCTTTGAATTCTTCACTTTGATTTGAATCTTATCTTAAACAGATTTGAGCAGCATCTCCATGTCTTGAATTTATATTTTATTTTAATTATTTAAGAAAATTTAGAGGAGGGGAAGAAGCCATGAATCTTAGCAGCATAAGGATAGAAGAGAATTTGTGTGGAGGAACCCTTGGGTGTAGGCATTCTTTTATAGGTGTAGAGAGTGTTTTAGGGCCCTTAGATCATCATAGAAGCCATCAAAATCGCATAGGTGGAATACACATCATCCAACCACTCAAAAGGAGACACGTCAGCATAGAACACTCCAGAATTCGGTGCTGGATTAGTATGGGCGCACTTGGCAGGTGCGCCAGTGTATTTTTGTACTGGCGCACTTCACAAGTGCGCCAGTGCATTCTGGTCTGTTTTCCGGTATTTCTGCCTAACTTCGTTCATCCATATCTTGGTCATACGGACTCCGATTTTCGAAATCTCAGACTCTATTTCGCGTATTTTTCCAAGACGAATGCAGCAGCGCAGCCCATTTCCCTTGATTTTGAATTTAATTTCTAATTCTGCCTTGATTTGTAAATCTTTGTGTTACAGAATTACGGGGTGTTACATTCTCCCCCACTTAAAAGGATTTCGTCCCCGAAATCTTCAAGTTAGGAAGAATGTGTCCTACCATCCAATCACCCATCTACTCAACCATTCAATCACAGACATTCATTGTCCTTAAAAGATTTCTAATGTTTTCATGTTCATATGCATAGTGTGTGTATATGTCTCTATCTAATGCAAAATCAGGTGGTCTACTAATTCAGTTGACCTCCTTAATGCAAATCATGTTAGTGCCATGCGTCCAATCATGCATGCAAACATCCCTAGTCATGTAAATACTACATGCGTGCACAACCATTCATCCATATGCAACGTCCATATGATATCATATCAAGTTCAAATTATAAACAAATGCATATATGTAAATGCAATATGAGAGCGTCCGAACTTGATCTAGTGCCTAACACGTATGCATATGCATCCATGAGCAACCATTTGCAACCACTTGCAACCATTCAACCATAACATGTTTCAAATACTTGTTTACATCCATTGGCTTCTACCTAAGGATCGCAGATACGACCTAGAGGATATACTTTGGAAAGAGAGAAACAACTACGCGTAAAGCTCCTAAACAGAGAAATCAAGGATGCACCCTTAAGGAAAAAGGGCATTTTGCTAGTATCTAGCCTTCTTGAGCTTTACTCCACTGTATCATAATAAATTTATCTTCACAATTGTGAAGTTCCTAACCTCCATTTCCAAAATAAATAGATGTCAATCACGGTACCAAGTGTATGATTAGAGGTCTCTCCCTTATCCACCATGCCATAACTATAAGGGTTGAAAGATCACTACGCGCTTTTTAGAGCGCCTGTCACAACTATTCATCTCTCACGCAAACCATCCTAGTCGAACTCGACATTCCTCAAGTACAAGCCCCAAAGGCCTAAACCAATATCAGACAAGCACCCAAGGAATATCTCCTTTGAATTTAAACGATCTACGTGAGATGATATAAGCAGACTTGATAATTATTCTCAAATCCCTACTAACCAAAAATAAACTGGTCGGACCACTAATTGGATTTGAGACTCTAGTGGGACCTTTCTACTATAAAAGTACTATGGTGTAGAGACTCAACTATGGAAGTGGATACGAACAAATGCGAAGCGATAAAACCAAAGGAAATAGTACGAATAGCAAAACTAGACTATTCCAAGAGAACTTTTACTACCTTTCTCCTGGGTACGCTTGGTGGCGAAAGTAGGTTCTTGCCCTTATGAAAATCTTGTTCTCGTTCTTTCCCTTGTCCTTAAGTATATGCCCTATCATACCCTAATAAAGATACTTCCTCTTGTCTTAGGTTTTATAATTCCTTCCTCCTTTGTGAGCTAAATCTGCATTCATGAATTCCTCATCCTAGGGTTGTGCTCCCTAGCCAAACTCCTCATCCCCTTCCGTGTGTAGTAATGTTGACAAATCTCTAGAAAATTGCTTCCATCGTCCGGATAACCCTATAAACTTCGAAAGAAAACTGCTCGTAGATGAAACAACTACGGCTATGGATGGAAGCCGGGCATTACTTTGCCCTTCGATGAGGTTACCTCCTAGAAAGCCAGGAGCCCCAGAGACTCAATAAAGAAGGGGACAAGAATTTAAACAGAGGAAGAGAAGACAATGCGTATGGCTTTGGGGAATATGCCTTTAAAACAAATCCTTTCTTTTTAAAAATGCTTCTTTAAAAACCGTTTGAAAATAATTTTTCAAATCTTTTATCTGATCCGGTAACCTTCAGTTCTGATACCACGTGTAACACCCCACGTCCGTTAGTGTCACTCACAAAGGGAATGCACTAAGTTCTGTGGAGCATTTTGGGTAAAAGATGCAAATAAATTACAAGACAGACAAATATTAAACAACGGAAAATAGAACTTTGCTTTATTGATAAAATAGTCTGTACAAGATTCTTTTACAATATCAGAGTATCATCTGTCTTTACAAAATAGAGAAGCGTAAAACAACATTTTATATTCCCCAATGTAGCAAGAGCCAGCCATAGCATCTGAAAGAGAATCCAAGGACGACTTCGTCAAATCTTCAAGCTGGGGAAAGAGCAACGGTCCAGTCTAATCCTGAGTTATACTATTCCCTCCTCAACTACCGGGGGGGAACGGATGAAAAGAAGCGAAAGAAAAACAGAGTCAGACATAAAGCCTGAGTAAGTCAGTAACTTCTAGCATGTGAACAGGGAAAAATGAAACGACATGAATTAACTGAATACAAGACAATACCATGATGATCGGGTCAACAGGATAAGATAAGATTACCACAAGATATACTAAGGCAAGATAAACTGGATATACATTAATACTTTCTCTGTTTCACTATTACCTTATTATTCTGGTTTCTATATCTCTGCACCGCCTAATTAGCGTCCCTACTAGTAACGATAACGTGATCCCAATCCCTGTATTTTCCACCGCCTTCAGGAATCCATTTATGTAACACCCCACACCCACTAAGGTCACTCACTAAGGGAATGCCTTAACTTCAGTGGAGTATTTTAAGTGAATATAGAACAGAAAAATTACGACAAGACAGATATAAATAATACTTGAAATCTAAAACATCATTTCATTGCAGCAAAAGATAAACGTGTTTGGTTACATATCAAAACCAACTAAAACAAGAGTCAAGTACTAAATATCCATCCTGATAAAACATAAGTACATAATCCAACTACATAACTAATAGCCATAATAGAAAAGATAAGCTGGGCTTTACATCACGGTCCAAGCTCCAAAAGATAGATAAAGCAACCTGATCAAAGCCCACTACTGCTAGGCCCACTCTGAGAACCTCAGGGTTGGGAAAAAGATAAAAACAATGGGGTCAGACATAAGTCTGAGTGAGTCCTATAACTTTAACAATACAATCATTAAAGTAATTAGGGTATGATATAAACTTGGTACGGTGATGACTGGGGATAAATGACTACACTAAGCAGCCAACTAGACATAGGATGAACTAAGATAACGGTAAAGACGCATCTACCCACCCAAGGGTAATTACTACAGTGCACCACACCTGTCATTCCTATTTAAAGGTTGATCCCACCCAAGGACTTAGAAAATATAACTAGTAGTTTCGTGTACCCCTAGCTGACCATATAGGTGCTGTCTGCCCCTATCTCCACTAGGTGTACCCACTACTCCCCAAGCGATTGGCTCCCTAACGTAGATACCCGTGCTGGCCCCATAGTGGGGTGTATCACTCCCCAAAGTGGCAACCCGATACAACCAACGGTGCATGGCTTATACCTACACGATGCAACAACGTCTAACTACCAGCCTGGGCCCACACACGCATATGAAACCCGTTGGACTTGCGTTGCCACCGTTAACCCGTTTTGGCCTCTTATAGTCAAGCCCAGTACGTGTGTCCCGTCCTCGACATGGGTCGAGCCCAATAAGATACATATGGGTTACTGGTTGAAATGGGCCCCCACAAGCTACCCACCTAAGCTTGTCCCTTTTTCTGGTGCATCCCACTTAACCCTTTAATCATGTTTAATTACATGTTTCCACTTGGTTAATTATTCTAATCATATTTTCTATTGCCACCCAAGGCAACCCACTAGATTTCACCATGCCACCCAAGGCACTTACTTGATTTCCACATGCCACCCAAGGCACCCACTTAACCCCTCATGCCCCACTACATGCTTATCTGGTTAAGTGTTTCTTAATTGATTAAGAACGTAACCTTTGTAAAGACCTCTCACATTAGACTGTCTTTTCTGGCAGCTGGATTTGCCGGTCGGTTCCGGGCAGCCTTACGCCATAATAGAGTCTAACCTCGTGTCTTTACACTTGTCACGTATTTAGTTTATGCCTAAGACCTCTCACATTGGGCCAATCATTTGTAGCCGCTGGATTTGCCGGTCGGTTCCGGGCACTCTTATGCTACAAAAGGGTCCAACCTCGTGCCTTAGTCGATTAATTACACCTAATTAACCACCCCCATAATTTGTATTAATTATCCCTAATTAATTACAAATTTAACGATGTACATAATTGACTCAATTATGTCCATCCACTTTATGGTATGCATAATCATACCAACTTCACACCATTTTATTAACATGAATATTAACCCCATCTTTCCCCACGTAATACGTTGACATGACATACTTAGAAGGGGAGATTCATCACAAGCACAATAGGGTTCAACTTGCATAACATTAGCATCAACATGGGTTTTAAAGGTGTCAACGTGCATATATGACCATAGCATCAAACCCAACTAGCATAAATAATCAACCCAAACTTGCATGAATCACATATGTCATAAAGAGGGTAACTTGCGAAAGTTACCTATGTCATACAAAGGGGTAAACTTGCATATGTATGTATGACATACAAAGGGGTTAACTTGCATATGTATGCATATCATACAAAGGTGTAAACTTGCACATGTTACTTGCATATAATCAAACACCAAACTTGCATAACATGTCATATATGAACTTGCATATAATCAAACACCAAACTTGCATAACATGTCATATATGAACTTGCATATAATCAAACACCAAACTTGCATAACACGTCATATATGAACTTGCATATAATCAAACACCAAACTTGCATAACATGGTGTCATAATGGATCAATGTTTATCTTAGTGATTTGCATAACTAGCATCATGAACACATAGCATAAAACTTGCATAACTAGCATCATGAACATATAGCATATGACTTGCATAACTTGCACAACATCATGAACACATAGCATATGACTTGCATAACTTGCATAACATCATGAACACATAGCATATGACTTGCACAACTTGCATAACATCATGAACACATAGCATATGATAACATAACTTGCATTGATCCACATACATAACCATAACCTCCTTATATCCTATCATAATTAGTTTAGCAATTGCTTGCTAAAGGCATAGAAACTCACAACTTGTTGATTAGCACTCCTATGAAGAAGATTAAGTTGCTAGAGTTGATTAGAAGTTGATTTCAGAAGCTACCTTCTTCTACAATTTGATGGAGGCTATTTCAAGTTGCATTTTGACGGCATAACGACGTTGTATCTATTTTTATTATGAATGAGGGTAGTCTTAGGGTGTATTTATAGAATTAGGATGTAGTTTAGGCCTTAGATTAACCCTAATTTAGTTTAGAGCCGTCAGATTTCGTCACAAGCCACCAAAACACAGCCCAAAGCTCAAATCAGTGCACCTAGGCCAAACTGACCGACAGGGGGGGTCGACCCCTGGGTCGACACATGGGTCGACCTCTGGGTCGACACATGGGTCGACCCCTTGGGGGGGTCGACACCCATGTCGACCCTAGTGTCGACACGCTCTGTCTGGCGGGAATTTTCCTGCCTCTTCTGAAATTTGAAATTTGAATATTTTAAATCTATTTTGAATTTTCTGAAACTTCGGATGGCCATAACTTCTTCATACGAAGTCCAAATCACGCAAACTCGGACTCTATCTCAACCAGAATTCCGAGACGAACACAATGGCACAACCTGTTTTCCTTAATTCTCATGTCTGAGATTAATTATTCTTTAATTACTAAACATTAATATTAAGTGAAATTCGGGGTGTTACATTCTCCCCTACTTAAAGGATTTCGTCCCCGAAATCTCCAAGTCAAGAAGAACGTATCCTACCAACCAAACAACCATCTACTCAAACCATCAAACACTGGCATCCATTGTCCTTAAAGTTTCTAATGCTGTATGAACATATGCAAAAAGTGTGTGTATATGTTTCCTGTCTAATGCAAAATCAGGCGGTCTACTGATTCAGTTGACCTCCTTAATGCAAACCATGATAGTGCCATGCATCCAATATGTATGCGAAAGAATCCTATCGACACATACTATTACTACATGTGTGCACAACCATACACCAAAATGCGTCATCCATATGACAACACAACCATTATACATCCATTAATATAGCTACCTACACACAATTATATGCAATATGCAATATGAAGTGACTGAGCCGATCTAGTGTCTAAAGTGTGTGTGTATGCATCCACGAGCAACCACTAGCAAACACTTGCATCCACACGCATGCATCAATCATAACATGTCTCAAACACATGTTTCAACCATAGGTTTACCCTATCTAAAGGTCAAAGGTACTAATGAGAGGACATACTAAAGATAAGATAAGTACTAGACAAACGATAAAGGAAAAGTTAAAAGACATACCCTCAAAAAGGAATGGTACAATGAACGCATCTTCGCTTCTGTCTCCCAAGTAGCATTGCTCTCATCCTCTCCCCACTGCAGTTTGACTAGTCGAATCTCTCTGTTTCTCAACTTCCTAATCTCTGACCCAAGGATGCGGGTAGGAGCTCGTTGAATAGTCGCATCACGCTCTACCTCCACTTCTCTAAGCAAGCTCGGCTCTACCACCTCTGTGGTCTCATGTAGGCACTTCCTCAAATGTGACACATGGAATTCGTCATGTACCCCACTAAGTCTCTCGGGTAAATCCGCTCTATATGCCATCCGTCCAATCCTTTACTTAATAGGAAACGGTCCTACAAACCTTGGTGCTAACTTCCCAACGGATCCAAAGCGAACTACATTCTGTAATGGAGACACCTTGATAAAGACCGTCCCCAACATCAAACTCAAGATCTGTCCTCCTCTTGTCCGTATAAGATTTTTTCCTGTCTTGTGCTGCATTCATCCTTCATCGAATCAAGTCAATCTTCTTCGAAGTATCTCTAACCATATCGGGCCCAAGCAAGATCTTATCCGTAGATTCCCACCAACATGTAGGTAATCGACAAGGCCTTCCATAAAGAGCTTCGAAAGGAGCCATACCAGTACTAGACTGAAAGCTGTTATTATATGCGAACTCCACCAATGGAAGATGCTCTTCCCATGTACCTCCAAAATCTAAGATACATAGCCTCAAAAGGTCTTCTAGAACACGATTCACCCTCTCGGTCTGGCCGTCCGTCTGAGGATGATATGCAGTGCTCAAACACAACTGAGTCCCTACTGCCTCTTGCAAACTCTTCCAAAACTCGCTAGTGAAGATAGGATCTCGATCACTCACTATGCTAGAAGGTACCCCATGCAATCGAACTATTTCTCGAAGGTAAACTGAAGCTAGCCATGGAGCAGTCCTCTTGCTCTTCACGGGTATGAAATGGGCGCTCTTAGTAAGTCTGTCTACCACAACCCAAATTCCCGTATTACCCTTCCTCGATCTCGGTAACCCATCAATAAAATCCATCGAGACGCTATCCCACTACCATTGTGGAACTTCCAATGGGTGAAGCAACCCACCAGGTTTCTTTTGCTCCGCTTTCACTTGTTGGCACACCAAGCATCTGGCGACATACTCGGCCACATCTTTCTTCATACCGGCCCAAAAGAAAACTCGCTTCATGTCTTGGTACATCTTGTCCCCACTGGGATGAATGGTCATCTTCGAACGATGCGCATCATCAAGTATAGCCTTCCTCAAACCCTCGTCTTGCGGTACACAAAGTCTACCGTCTCTACGCAACCAACCCCTATCGTCTAGGCTGTACCTACTCAAATGGCTGGACGACTCCCCCCTTATGAGCTTCTCTACTAACTCAACCAACTGTTGGTCATCCCGCTGTGCCTCGCCAATCCGTCAAAAAAGAGTAGGTCTGACCTCTAAGGATGCTAGCAAACCGGGTATAAAGTCAATGGAAGGTCTGAAATCAAACATCGAGATAAATTCCAAGCTTCGTCGTTCCACGAACAATGGACACAAGGAAAACCTTTTTCTGCTTAAGGCGTCTGCCACCATGTTACCCTTGCCAGGGGTATACGCTATCTCGAAATCATAGGATGCTAAGAACTCCATCCACCTTTGCTGTCTCAAGTTCAAATCCTTCTGAGAAAACAATTACTTCAACGATTTGTGGTCAGTGAACAATTCGAACCTCTCTCCAAGAAGATAATGGTGCCAAGTCTTAAGCACAAAAACAATAGCGGCCAACTCTAAATCACGGGTAGGGTAATTTTTCTCATGCTTTCTCAACTGCCTTCCCCCATAGGCTATTACCCTTCCCTCTTGCATTAAGACTGTGCCTAGTCCTATCCCACAAGCATCGGTATTAACAACAAATGGCTTACTCCCATCTGGCAACACTAAGACTGGAGCTGTGGTTAAAGCTCTCTTTAACCGTTGGAACGCATCATCACAGTCTACGACCCATGCGAAGACTAGATTCTTCTTTGTCAAGCGAGTTAATGGGGCTGATATCTTCGCGAAGTCCTTGATAAACTTCCTATAGTAGCCAGCCAACGCCAAGAAACTCCTCACCTCGGTAGCATTCTTCGGAACCTTCGAATCTTGGATGGATACTACCTTCGCGGGATCCACAGCTATCCCTTCCTTAGAGACCACGTGCCCTAAGAACCGCAGTTCCTTCCTCCAAAAGTGACATTTAGAGAATTTAGCCTTAACGCTATGCGCTCGAAGAGTCTCTAACACTTCCCTAAGATGTAGGGCATGCTCTTCTTCACTCTTAGAAAAGACTAAGATGTCATCCACAAAGAGCACCACGAACTTATTAAGGTACTCCCTGAACACCCTACTCATCAAATCAACAAAGTATGCAGGGGCGTTCGTCAAATCAATGGCATTACAAGCCACTCATAGAAACCATCCGGAGTCCAAAAGGCAGTCTTGTCTATGCTATCCTCAGCCACTCTCAACTGATGAAACCCCGTGGCCAAGTCCAACTGCGAAAACACCGAGGCGCCAACCAACTGATCAAAGAGATCATCAATCCTCGGCAGTGGGTGTCTATTCTTCTTTGTGAGCTTGTTGAGTTCTCTATAGTCTACACAAAGTCTGAGGGACCCATCCGCCTTCAAGGCAAAAACTACTGGAGCACCCCACTCCGATATACTTCGTCTTATGAACCCCTTCTCAAGCAACTCCCCTACTTGCTTATGGAGTTCCCTCCTCTCACGAGGAGCCATGTGGCGCACTGGCAAAGATACTGGTTTAGCATTGTCCACCAGATATATTCGGAAGTCTATCTCCCGCTTCGGAGGTAAGCCCTTCACCTCCTCAAACACATCCGAGTATTCCCGGACCACTCTAACAGATCGCAAACTCTCGACCGAAGCGTCAAGCGATTCAAGATAACTTAGCACAACAGAATCCATGGGATTACAAGAGATCTCGACAGTGTTACCCATGCGGGTCATGAGCCTAACAACTCTCCTTTCACAATCAAGAACGACACCATTACTGGATAACCAGTCCATGCCCAAAATCAACCCATAGCCCGTGAAGCCCAGAACAAAAGCATCACATCTAAACTCAACGCTAAGTATGGAAATCTTCAAACCCAAACATATCATGGACAAGTAAGTGGAGCCCCCAATTGGGTTTGAAACAACCAAGGGATCATCTACTAGACTGGTGTCTAAGTGCAGTGACTCAACTAATGATGATGAGATAAACGAATGCGATGCGCCAGAGTCAAACAAAGTATGGACAGGATGATCAAACAGAAAAACCAGACTTTCAACGGAAATAGTTCTATCTCTTTCCTGAATCGGTGGAACCACGAGAGCCTGAACTTGCCCTTTTGCCTGACCTGGTTCCATAAGAGCTTGTACCTGTCCCCCTGAGGTAGATCCCGTCCTCTGCCCCTTCTTAGGGCAGTCCTTCACTAGATGCCCTGCTTCGCCACAGTGGAAGCAGCCCGTCTTCTTCTTCTTCCGACAATATTTGCTTAGGTGGCCTGGTGTCCCGCAATTGAAGCACTTCTTCTTTCCCTTGCCACCATTGCCTTTCCCACCCTTGTTTTGCTGTTGCTGTTGAGGTCTCTTCTGATCTCCTTTCTTCTCGGGTGCCTTATTCGCATTGGGACCCATCTCTTCCTCATGCATGAGTGCAATGTCTACTAGCTTCTCAAAGGTGGCCCCCATAGGGATGTGAGTCATAGCCAATCCATGCATTGGTTCATTCAAGCCCTTAACGAACTTCAAAGCCTTCTTCTCCGGTGTATTCACCATGTCTATGCCAAATCTTGCTAGCTGATTAAACTTGTTGACATATTCCTTTACTGATAGGTTTCCTTGCTTTAGAGTCAAGAACCTTTCCATAAACAGATTTTCTTCCGCCCTTGAAAGAAACTTTGCAACAAACCTTTGCCTGAAATCCTCCCAACAGTCAACAGGGAGCTCTCCATTAGTGACCTCCCACCAGAACGAGGCCTCTCCCTTCATTAACCAAGCAGCTATCTTGACTTTCTTTCCTTCTTCCATCTCAAAGATATCTATCAACTCTTCTACCTCCTTAAGCCAATCTCTAGCTTCCACAAAAGTTTCTGATCCTTGAAAAGGTTTCCCTCCGATAGCCTTAAATTTCTTGCAAGTCTTAGCAAAAGTATCCGTGCGAGGAGGAGGAGGAGGAAGATCAGGTGCAACTGTTGGTGGAGGAACATTTGCTGGACCCGCAGCGGTGGCCCTAGCCTCCATCAATCTCCTATACCATACTGGTATCGTCACACCCTCCGGAAAGTTAAGATCCTCAGCCATGCTGAAACGAAAAAGGAAAGATTCAAAACGGAGAATTCGAAAGATAAAGATATGGCTATTGGGGATTATGCTTTTCTTTCAAAAACTTTTCTCTTAAAAGACATGTTTTTGAAAATACTTCTTCCAAAAATGTTTTTAGAAAAATAGTTTTCTAAAATTTTTACTAGTTCCGGTTACCTTCAGCTCTGATACCACGTGTAACACCCCACACCCGCTAAGGTCACTCACTAAGGGAATGCCTTAACTTCGGTGGAGTATTTTAAGTGAATATAGAACATGAAAATTACGACAAGACAGATATAAATAATACTTGAAATCTAAAACATCATTTCATTGCAGCAAAAGATAAACATGTTTGGTTACATATCAAAACCAACTAAAACAAGAGTCAAGTACTAAATATCCATCCTGATAAAACATAAGTACATAATCCCACTACATAACTAATAGCCATAATAAAAAAGATAAGCTGGTCTTTACATCACTTTCCAAGCTCCAAAAGATAGATAAAGCAACCTGATCAAAGCCCACTAGTGCTAGGCCCACTCTGAGAACCTGAGGGTTGGGAAAAATATAAAAACAACGGGGTCAGACATAAGTCTGAGTGAGCCCTATAACTTTAACAATACAATCATTAAAGTAATTAGTGTATGATATAAACTTGGTATGGTGATGACTGGGGATAAATGACTACACTAAGCAGCCAACTAGACATAGGATGAACTAAGATAACGGTAAAGACGCATCTACCCACCCAAGGGTAATTACTACACTGCACCACACCAGTCATTCCTATTTAAAGGTTGATCCCACCCAAGGACTTAGAAAATATAACTAGTAGTTTCGTGTACCCCTAGCTGATGACATAGGTGCCGTCTACCCCTATCTCCACTAGGTGTACCGACTACTCCCCAAGCGATCGGCTCCCAAACGTAGATACCTGTGCTGGCCCCACAGTGGGGTGTATCACTCCCCAAAGTGGCAACCCAATACAACTAACAGTGCACGGCTTGTACCTACACGATGCAACAACGTCTTACCTACCAGCCCGGGCCCACACACGCATATGAAACCCGTTGGACTTGCGTTGCCACCGTTAACCCGTTTTGGCCTCTTATAGTCAAGCCCAGTACGCGTGTCCCGTCCTCGACATGGGTCGAGCCCAATAAGATACATATGGGTTACTGGTTGAAATGGGCCCCCACAAGCTACCCACCTAAGCTTGTCCCTTTTTCTAGTGCATCCCACTTAACCCTTTAATCATGTTTAATTACATGTTTCCACCTGGTTAAGTATTCTTATTGTATTTTCTATTGCCACCCAAGGCAACCCACTAGAGTTCCCCATGCTACCCAAGGCACTTACTTGATTTCCACATGCCACCCAAGGCACCCACTTAACCCCTCATGCCCCACTACATGCTTATCTGGTTAAGTGTTTCTTAATTGATTAAGAACGTAACCTTTGTAAAGAACTCTCACATTAGACTGTCTTTTATGGCAGCTGGATTTGCCGGTCGGTTCCGGGCAGCCTTACGCCATAACAGAGTCTAACCTCGTGTCTTTACACTTGTCACGTATTTAGTTTATGCCTAAGACCTCTCACATTGGGCCAATCATTTGTAGCCGCTGGATTTGCCGGTCGGTTCCGGGCAGTCTTATGCTACAAAAGGGTCCAACCTCGTGCCTTAGTCGATTAATTACACCTAATTAATCGCCCCCATAATTTGTATTAATTATCCCTAATTAATTACAAATTTAACGATGTACATAATTGACTCAATTATGTCCATCCACTTTACGGTATGCATAATCATACCAACTTCACACCATTTTATTAACATGAATATTAACCCCATCGTTCCCCACGTAATACGTTGACATGACATACTTAGAAGGGGAGATTCATCACAAACACAATGGGTTCAACTTGCATAACATTAGCATCAACATGGGTTTAAAGCTGTCAACATGCATATATGACCATAGCATCAAACCCAACTAGCATAAATAATCAACCCAAACTTGCATGAATCACATATGTCATAAAGAGTGTAACTTGCAAAAGTTACTTATGTCATACAAAGGGGTAAACTTGCATATGTATGTATGACATACAAAGGGGTTAACTTGCATATGTATGCATATCATACAAAGGTGTAAACTTGCACATGTTACTTGCATATAATCAAACACCAAACTTGCATAACATGTCATATATGAACTTGCATATAATCAAACACCAAACTTGCATAACACGTCATATATGAACTTGCATATAATCAAACACCAAACTTGCATAACACGTCATATATGAACTTGCATATAATCAAACACCAAACTTGCATAACACGTCATATATGAACTTTCATATAATCAAACACCAAACTTGCATAACACGGTGTCATAATGGATCAATGTTTATCATAGTGATTTGCATAACTAGCATCATGAACACATAGCATAAAACTTGCATAACTAGCATCATGAACATATAGCATATGACTTGCATAACTTGCACAACATCATGAACACATAGCATATGACTTGCATAACTTGCATAACATCATGAACACATAGCATATGACTTGCACAACTTGCATAACATCATGAACACATAGCATATGATAACATAACTTGCATTGATCCACATACATAACCATAACCTCCTTATTTCCTATCATAATTAGTTTAGCAATTGCTTGCTAAAGGCATAGAAACTCACAACTTGTTGATTAGCACTCCTATGAAGAAGATTAAGTTGCTAGAGTTGATTAGAAGTTGATTTGAGAAGCTATCTTCTTCTACAATTTGATGGAGGCTCCTTCAAGTTGCATTTTAACGGCATAACGACGTTGTATCTATTTTTAGTATGAATTAGGGTAGTCTTAAGGTGTATTTATAGAATTAGGATGTAGTTTAGGCCCTTAGATTAACCCTAATTTAGTTTAGAGCCGTCAGATTTCGTCACAAGCCACCAAAACACAGCCCAAAGTTCAAATCAGTGCACCCAGGCCAAACTGACCGACAGGGGGGGTCGAACCCTGAGTCGACACATGGGTCGACCCCTGGGTCGACACATGGGTCGACCCCTTGGGGGGGAGTCGACACCCATGTCGACCCTAGTGTCGACACCCGTTGTCTGGCGGGAATTTTCCCACCTCTTCTGAAATTTGAAATTTGAATATTTTAAATCTATTTTGAATTTTCTGAAACTTCGGATGGCCATGACTTCTTCATACGAAGTCCAAATCACGCAAACTCGGACTCTATCTCAACCAGAATTCCGAGATGAACACAATGGCGCAACCCGTTTCCCTTAATTCTCACGTCTGAGATTAATTATTCTTTAATTACTAAACATTAATATTAAGTGAAATTCGGGGTGTTACAATTTATTTATTTGTTACCTAAATTTAATCTAGGGTTTCCTACCAAGTATTTTCTAGATTCCTCTAAAATTTACTCTATCTGCTGAATGCTTCTCGGATTCTGGATTTATACCACCTAGTTCAACTAGGAATTATGCTACCTGTCGAACGATGCCCCCAAGTCTAGGACACACTACCTAGAGTGGTATCTGTTCCTATACTTCCCCACGCATGAATCGCGAATCGTTATCGCTTGTCTAGATGCACATGTCCCATAATGTGCAGTCCGAGTCCTGTGTCAGGGCAAATAAAAGGAATACAGAACTCGGTCAGGAGCTTTCAGATATCTGCCGATGCAGATGCTAAGATCTATTTTCATTCCAGTGGCTATGGTCCCACTTGACCCCTCCCTCAACTAATGGAAGGCCACCCCTTGTAAAATGAGAACTGTACGAAGGCCCCTATCTACCCCACTAATTCTATGGCCAACAGCACCCCGCGACCAAAACTAGATAGCAAGTATGTGGTCCGTATGAGTCCTCCATCCTTCCTGCTTCACGTGTCTCGCTTGACAGAAGATGGATGGTAAACGACGAGTTGCTACCACAGGGCTTCCGATTTCTCGCCGAATCACGCTGGTCCATCCGAGTCTTTAGGTTGCCATATATATATATATATATATATATATATATATATATTACAACCAAGGCATACGTTTGGCTCTTCTAACGTAGACCTTAACCTCTATGCGCCCAGGCAGATCATCTGCAGCCTCACAGAGGGATGCCGAGAGTACCCTCACGTCCCCTCAAAGCCTCGGGCTTCGTAACCCAATTCGTTGGAGCCTTCTTAAAACCATATGGATGTCCGCTCCTTCGTGTTATACTAAGAATTACTACTTAATTCTACTAACTAAGGTTTACCACTTAGTTTCCAAATTCCTTGTTTTCTTAACAAAGTTTTACTACTTAGTCCCCTTTTCAACTGAGGTTTACTACTTAGTTTTCTTTCTCGCCACGTTGGATTGGTTAAGTGTCTTTAGTCGATTCAAGCTATCTTAACCCTCTTCCCTTATCCTGTTAAACTAGTTAAGTGTTATCCCTTTACGCTTTTTACTTAACCCTATTCATTTAACATATTCTGATGGTTAAGTGTTCAAGTTTACTTAACCCTATGGTCTAGTCTAGCTAACATATTAAATTGGCTAAGTGTATTACTTAACTCCAACCTCTAGTCTAATTAACATGTTAAATTGGCTAAGCGTATTAACTTTACTTAACCCCACCTTCTAGTCTAGTCAACATGTTAATTTGGCTAAGTATTCCCATGGACTTAACCCTCCCATTCTAGCTTTAACTGTGCTAAGTTGGTTAAGTGTTCCTTAACCTTCCCATTCTAGCTTAACTGTGTTAAGTTGGTTAAGTGTTCCTATGGACTTAACCCACCCATTCTTGCTTAACTATGTTAAATAGGTTAAGTGTTTCTATGGACTTAACTCTCCCATTCTTGTTCTAGCTTTAATTAATAAATTAAAGCCGCAACCTCTCACATTAGACAGATATTGCTGCGGTCACTGGATGTGCCGGTCGGTTCCGGGCAGGTTTACACCGTAACTCAGTCTAACCACAGGTTAGGCATATTCATGTTTTCTAAGTTCAAAGGGTTTTTGATTAATTTCCAAATCTGGTTTTGAAAACAACCATCCCGTCCTTCGGATTAGTTAGGGATAGCCAGGGAGGGCAGGAAACTTGTATTTTCCAAACCCAAGCCTAGACACTATCCTCTCTGTCACCCTAGAACTTTCAGGTGTATGTGTTATTCAAAGAGAAAACCTTTCTTTTGTCCATATATAAATTGTCAACAATTTATCTTCAAAGTCCATTTTACCTTTTTAAATAAACTTGGCCTATACCATTTTCATTTTGTCCTGCCCACTAGTATACTTATATTCTAGGCCCAAGTCCTAACCCAACTTGCAGTTCAGGCCATTTCCTATTTCATTGCCAAAACTAGATTAAATATCCTAGTTTATAATTTATGGCCAAAACTTTACCTACATGCAAGTTACATATTTTGTGGTAAATGAACAATTTATCATTTATGACAAATTCTATAAGTAAATTTACTCCTAATTTACTTATTTCATTATTACACTTTTAATGTACATTGTCACATTTATTATTATGGCCCGTTCCCTCTTATTTATCATATTTATACTTTTTGGTATGTAAATTATACCAAATTAAGTGTAACTAACCATAATTTATTCTAAACATGACAATTTCTCACAATTATGGCTAAATTCAAAATTGTGCTAATATACTTATTCCAAATCTTTAATTAACACAATTTTGATTTAACATTCCTAATTCACAGTTTATGGCAAGACTAGAATTATTATTCTAGTTTACATTTCATGCCTAAAATTTAGCTTACTTGCTAATACTAAATTTAATATGTCAAACTTATCCAATTTGCATTCCTATGAACATGCCATAATACATATTCCCAATTTATGCCAACTTCCAAGCTTATAACTACATTTATGTTCATTTTCATATTTTCCCCAAATTGCATTCCCACCGTTCGTATAATCGTGATTTAACCTAGATTGTAAATAAATCTAGATTCGTAGAAAATAGGGAATGAACCAAAGATGCTATGAAAAGGGATAATAACTGGCATAAAAGGTTTGGATAATGACGTAGGTTCCAGAATATGGGTAGACCTAACTTAATAGGTAAATTCCCACGGTCTAAAACCAATAGATAGAATAGGTTCAAGAACATGGGTAGACCTAACTGAATAGGTAAATTCCCACAGTCTAAAACCAAAGAAAACAAGGAACAGATAAAATAGATAGTCGGGTTTAGACCCAATTTCATAGCCACAAAACTTAAGCCACAATTTTCCTATTTATGAATCATAGGCAAAGTTCATAGCTATAGGCAATGTTCATAGTCTAAAAGGGAAAATAATTCCTATAGTCATAAGTCATTGTCATAGGCAATGTCATAGTCATATGTTGTATGTCCCAAATCAAGGTTCATGTTCGTAATTCAAAGGAAATAGGTTCATGGTCATAGTTCTCATAATCATGATCATAGGCATAGGCATATCCTCTTTGTTCAATAGTCATAGGTCGTCAATCAAAGTCATAGTATGTTCCGGGCCATAGTCAAGAATTAGATCCAAAAACATAAATAAACACAGATTCAAGTGAAGAGATTAGGCATTTTTCTTATATCCTTTTAATTTCATGTCACAAATAAAAATAAAACGTTCAAGTCTAGAAATAACCAACTTACAGAAATTAGATCTAGAATAGAAGAACGTCGATGCTAAGATACGTATGTCGTTGCTCGAGGTTTGTTGATTTAGCCTTTGAATTCTTCACTTTGATTTGAATCTTCTCTTGAACATATTTGAGCAGCATCTCCATGTCTTAAATTTATATTTTATTTTAATTATTTAAGAAAATTTAGAGGAGGGGAAGAAGCCATGAATCTTAGCAGCATAAGGATAGAAGAGAATTTGTGTGGAGGAACCCTTAGGTCTAGGCATTCTTTTATAGGTGTAGAGAGTGTTTTAGGGCCCTTAGATCATCATAGAAGCCATCAGAATCGCACAGGTCGAATACACATCATCCAACCACTCAAAAGGAGACACGTCAACACATAACACTCCAGAATTCGGTGCTGGATTAGTATGGGCGCACTTGGCAGGTGCGCCAGTGTATTTTTGTACTGGCGCACTTCACAAGTGCGCCAGTGCATTCTGGTCTGTTTTCCGGTTTTTCTGCCTAACTTCGTTCGTCCATATCTTGGTCATACAGACTCCGATTTTCGAAATCTCGGACTCTATTTCGCGTATTTTTCCGAGACGAACGCAACGGCAATGCCCGTTTCCCTTGATTTTGATTTCAATTTTTAATTCTGCCTTGATTTGTAAATCTTAGTGTTATAGAATTACGGGGTGTTGCAGAACCTATTCAAAAATTCAAAAGAAAAACATAGGAGAGAGAAAATGAGAATGTAATTAATGCTTGATCTATTGTTTAATGCCAATTGTTAAAAAGTATATAACTTCTTTTGCATGTACATGTTAATATTTAATAAATGTACATTTTCTACTGTTAAAACATTTTTATTACACAATGAATCTCTTTTACATTAAAAATGTATTTTTTTTAATGTAAACATATCTAATCAAACTTTAATCTTTTAATACCTTAAAAATATAATGTTTAATGTAAACATATTCCAATCAAAGTTTAATCTTTTTTTTATAAGCAACAAAACTGTGAATTTTCACGTTTGCATATTTTCATTTATAACCTACACATTATTTTCAATCAATAAAATAATAAATGTCATTAAAGTTCCTACGTGACGTTAAAAAGACTAATTTTTTTGTTGTTGTAAAACATTTCATGTTTCTACATGACATTAAAAAGTTAGACTTTTAGCATTAAACAAAATATGTTCATTCACATTAAAAAGAATAACTTTTTAATGTAAATCATTTTTATATTCTTACATTTAAATAAAGGCTAACTTTTATTTTAAAACATTTTTTTTGACATAACTTCAAACAAAATAAATTTTTATTTGAGATTATTTAAGATAAATAATTTTAAATATCAAAAACTCGTTGAAATAACTTAAATTAAATTTTTAAATTTACAGCAAAATTCAGGGTTGTCACAAGCCCCTTGCCGTGGACTTTCCCCAGCGCCAGCACTGTGCCCCACGCCAAACCCCCTCCCCTTCCGACCACCGCCAACATCCACGTGGACTCCCCGGCCTCCCTCCTTCGTATGACAATAAGTTTTTTTCTTTTAATTTAGTTTAAAAAACTGAGTTTAATTTATTTTAAAAACAGATTTTAATTTATTTTAAAAACTGATTTTAGTTTATTTTAAAAATTGATTTTAGTTTATTTGAAAAACTGATTTTGGTTAAGTTTAAAAACTGATTTTTTTTTGTTTAGTTCAAAACTGAAAACGATTTGATTTTTATCGCTTGAAAGTTGTGATTTTTATAAGGCAAACGATGGGATAAATTTATGACCTTTTTTTATCTATGTGAAGAAGCGATAAAAATGTGATTTTTATCATATGAGAAGTGAAATAAAAAAAATATGTTTTTTATATTATAGGGAGAATAAAAAATACGATTTTTATATTATAGGAATAATAAAAAGATGATTTTTATATTATATAGATGGTAAAAATCGGATCTTTATATATGTAGCGATCGGATAAAAATACGATTTTTATATATGAAGTAACAATATAAAAATGTGATTTTTATCATAAATGTAGCAAAGTAAAAATATATGAAGTAAGAAGAATAAAAATATGATTTTTATTTATTGGAATGAAGCAATAGAAATATAATTTTTATTATGAACAGCGTGGTAAGGATTGCATTGGAATTTCAAACAAATCCAAACAGTTCAGAAGTTCAGAAGTAAAACACGGCGGATGGAACAACCCGAAAATGCGAGCCAGTTTAAAAATTTTATTTTGGCAATTTTAGCGAATTTTGAATATTTAAAATAGTTTATTTTAAATAATAACGACGAGAAATTTATTTTGAATAGAATTAGGACGTATATATTATATATGTCGTTGTTAGAATATAAATAATTATATATAATTATAAATAGAATTGAAAATGGCGCGGAAGTTCGATAATTCGATTTCAAACTTCAATTGAACATACCAGGTGCAAAATAAACCGTATTTTAGCGAAACCAAAAGTATTAGAATCTAATTGAGAATATCTTTCCAACGAATCCAAAAAATTGAGATTTCATAGCGGGGATCAAAAGATATGTCCGGTTGAAAATTCTGAATAGTCGCTATGGAATTCAGGCCCTTAAAAATAGCCATTTTGCAAACGACCTCGGATTTAGACGAAACCACTTTTGTTGGGTCCATGATGTCAAATTATTGTTAGGATTCAAATTTCATAATTTTTTGAATCAGTATGTGAGCGTGGCAAAGGAAAATGCGTTTGACCAGTTTTAGTTGATTTTAATTGAGTGGAAAATGGCCATTTTTCCAACGGACTCAGAATTCGACGAAACTAGTTTTGTTAGGACCGTATTGTCAATACGAAGCTAGGAAATATTTTTTTGGAATTTTTCGAGTTAGTATGTGACCCCGGTAAATTGAAATGCGCGTTCAAAATCAATATATAGAGTTATATGCTGATTTTGAAGAAAACTGATTGTAACGATCAAATCAGCCTACGATACATATCCTATTGTGTTCGGAATGAGGGTAATACGCTATGGGCGTCAGGCGATGGGCCTCGTTTCGAGGTCGAAATAAAAGTCAACTTTTTTTGAAATAAAATAATATAAAAAATTAAAACTTCCTCTCTCTCTCACAATTATCACCCAGCCCCCCTCCCCCTATTCGAAATCATTTCAACAGATAAAAAAAGAAAAGAGGAAGCGCCTCCGACTGGAGGAGCTCGAAGCCGCCCCACCCCCCTGTTAGAGCCGCCGCCTCCACCTTCTTCTTCTCTCTCCCGGTCGCACGCCACTCCGCCAATCCCCTTCTACTTCCTCCGCCTTCTTTCCTCCTTCCTCCCACCACCTTTAAACCACCGCGCCACCCTCTCTTCTCCAATGGTCGACTGCTCCTCCCCCATCATGGCCAGACCCCGCCAGAAACCTACCTCTGTCCTCAGCTTCTCTCTCCTTCCCCCTTTCTTTAATCCACCGCCCCACCACTGACTGACCGCCGGTCATAGCAGCTCCGACGCCCCTCCCTTTTCCTAACTCGCACAGCCCCAAACCCCCTCCCCAAGCTGCTGTAAGTTTTTTTTATTTATTTACTTTGTTTTTATTTATTTTTATTTATGTGGTGTAGCTAAAATAATATTTTCAACTGAAATAACCTTGTCGTAAAGGTATTCGATCTATATGTATAAGCATTGAAGTTATTTTCAGTTTTAAAATTACAAAAATCGGATTTTTACTTAGGGGAAATATTAAAAATATTATCTTTATAAAGTAGCAATATAAAAATATAACCTTTATATGGTTATGACAATAAAAATTCAATCTTTATACTTGAAAAGGCGAAATCTTTATATTTGAAAAGGCGAAATCTTTATATGTGAAAAGACGAAATCTTTATACAGAGAGGAGCGTTATAAAAATATAATCTTTATTATGTGAACACCGGTGTAAAAAAAGAATTTTTATCTATATAGTAGAGGTGTAAAAATAGAATTTTAAACTATATAGTAACGATGTAAAAATAGAATTTTTATCTATATAGTAACGATGTAAAAATAGAATTTTTATCTATATAGTAACGATGTAAAAATAGAATTTTTATCTATATAGTAGCGATGTAAAATAGAGTTTTTATTCATATAGCGTGATTTTAAAAATGTGATTTTTATATACATAGCAACAATATAAAAATGTGATTTTTATGTATGTAGTGGCTACGGGCAACAAAAGTGACAAAAGGCGAGAACAGTGATGATTTCCTACAATAGAAGTGTCGTGGAGTTGGGTTAGCTTTGGTGAGAACTTCTCACTCTAAATTTCTTTTTCTAGTTATATATATACTAGGATGCAGACGGTGCTTACCAGCGCCCGACACCCGTCATCCACAGACCATGGATGGCTTGTTTGTTTGATTGATGTGTTGTGAAAATTGTTTGTGATGTTGATGTGAAATCGATAATAAATTGTAGATGGTTGAAATAAATTAATTATCGTTAAAAATATAATTTTTAACGTGAATATGAATATAGTGAATGTGAGTAAATAAATATTTATAAACAAATCGACCGATTTGTTTATATACACTAATTTGACTGATATTGATTGGGATGATAAATTTTACACATCGCCCAACTGCAAAAATAAAAATCTGCTTTTGTTGATTTGAAACCCCACACGGGTGTTGGGATGATATCTGAGTACACTAATCCCAATTATTAAATGGTATGTCGATCGATTGGTCGACAGGCTGTGTAAGCGTTAATTATTTATATTGGATGCTTATGCAGTTGTGTGGTGCACTTTGGATGATGGTTGATGGTTTATCGGTTCTATTATTTACATGTGTTGTATGGAACCCATATAATTAATGTTATATGGTAATTGATTCGGCCTCATTCCAATCGGGGAAATAATGAATATTATAAAAGAAAATTCATGCGTTGAATATAAAAATAGTCATGTGTTGACGATGTTCATGTGTTGAAACTATTTATGTGTTGAGTAAAATATTTTAAATATAACAAAACTTACATTTTATCATATTTAAGATTAGACACTACCTCACGGTGGAGTCTGATTTAAAAATCGAACGATAGATACCATAATTTTATAAAATATATTGCATAACAAAAATGGTCGTGTGTTGACAGTACTCATGTGTTGAGATTAGTCGTGTGTTGAAAGAAATATAGATTCATGTATTGAATATAATAAATATTCATTTGTTGAATAGAATAACGAATTTATTGAAATATATAAAGCCGTGTTGATTAGAGTTGCGCTATTTTGACGTGAACGATATTTATATCGATTATATTCGTTTTTAAAATAAATATAGGAAAGAAGTAATTTCAAAATATAACGTTTTGAAAATATTATTATTGATATAGTAATGATAGGAAATATCCAATTTTTATTTGAAATTGAATATAGAGTTGAAATTGTTTTGAAAACAAATTTAAAACGATTTATAAAATACGTTTTAAAAGGAAATCGACGAAATATATATATAATATATATATATATATATATTATATATAATGGCCTGAATAGAATGCGCCGCGCCGCGGCAGTTCGCGAATTTCGACCATTGACTTCGAATTGACGTTGCGGGAGATCCGGCCGTCGGATTCTCCTAAAACCAGATCCTTGGGTTCGTATCGAAAAGAACTTTCCAATAAATATTAGAAATTTGAAATCTAACGGTTGGATTTGAAATTATGTCCAAATCAAATTTGGAAATGGTCGTTGTAAGTGCAGTACGATGGCCGTTGATAGAAATCGACTGTACGGACCTTGATAAAATTATTAAAAATAGTAATAATTTGTGTAAAATCATAATATGTGAAATGTAAGGAACTGGGATGAAAAATTCCACTTATGAAGAGATAAAAATAGATTTTTATCGAAATGAACTAGTTTTGAACTAGAATTAAAATCAGTTTATTTTTGAAATAAATAAATTGAATTTGAAAGTGATTTTAAAAATAATCAATATTCTCAATACGTGAATTGTACTGGAGTTGAATCGAAATTATCTTCGTAATATTTGGATGTTGGATTTCGTGACTATACAGATATTGTTATGGGAATTTGAAAGATATATTTTATATCGTTATTTCCAATACGATATTTGTTGGTTTCAAGATTTGATATTGAATATAAGCCGTTATATTTTCTATTCAGAGCCTTGTATTTAATATCAAATGTGATTTGGGTTTGTCGTGAATGGTGTCTTCATTAACACTGTTCTTAAGCCCAATAGGGAAAAAGATTAAATCTTTCTATTTAGATTTAATGAAGAGTATCAATTAAATAATATTCAACTGAATTTGAATTTGAATTTGTTTTTGGGTTTATCGTGAGCGGTGTTTTGAACAACACCTGTTCTTTAACCTGATTAACAATAGAATGTGATTTGGGTTTATCGTGAATCGTGTTTTAGATGACATTGGTTCTTTAACCCAGTTAATGGCAGGATATTGATTTTTGAAAAGATTAAAACTAAGTGGAGTTTTAATGAATCTTTAATTAGATTGAAATGGGACTTGATAATTTAAATTATCAAATCTGAAAGGTGATCGAGAATGGAGTACCACCAGTTTTTCTCCAAAGCGATTGTTAAATCTTTAATTAGATTTAAACGAGAAATGGTCATTAATTTTACTGACAACACCGTGGTGTTAAGTATGGAGTATTACCAGTTTTTCTCCATGGGATAAATAGGTTGGGATTGGGAAATAAAACAAATAATTACTTCGGTGTGGTTCACTAATCCCGACTAGTTTGAATTGATATTCATAGAAGATTAAAGAATAAATTTAAAGAATTTATCTTTGATAAAGTTAATGGGAAATTTTCCCAAAGTATAGGAATATTTGAATAAAAGAGTATTCTGAATTGGAATGAGGCATATGTTGTGTTTGTGTAACACTTGTTTATTATATACGCGAGTTATTCAGAAAGACCGGGTTTATCCCATTCTGAATAACCGATTCGACGTGGTGTCGAAGATGGAGACGGTGGTTGAAGACCGGAGGTCTTCACGTCGTTTGGGGGATTACTCATGATCTTGATTGGACCGTACACCCAAGATGAGAGAGAATCAGTTAGTGATCGTCCAGACGTACTTGGAGATCAATGGATATGTAGGGTACGAGGTGCCTCCGGTTTCGTTCAGACCCAGAACAAACTTGTAAATGGACTGTGTGTCTGACATTGGATTTTATTCTATGTGGTTGATTTCTATTAAATATATATCTGTTTGGCGGCGGGGAATTTATTCTCCTGCTTAACGCCCTTCTCTGAGATGTACGAGCTCAGAGATTATATATTGATGGATATCAAACGCATGGAGTGAATTGCCTATGTGGCATGCCTAAGAGGCAATATGATCAAGGCTTCTATTGAAAAGCAGAGTCTTGTGGTGGATGATCAAAGAACGGCCTGTGTGGTATAGCTTTGTGTAACGTTGATTTGCGAGCCTCACACCCCGTGTAATGACCCGCATTCTACGTATCGGAGGATCGTAGAATATTTATTTCTTTCCCATATGAAGTCGTATGGTCATGTAACTTTGGGAAACATCCATTAGAGTCATTTCCCATGTTTATGATTTTTGTCGATTTTTAATTGACCATTTTGCCCCTAGTTGGTACGGTTTTGGCCATAACTTTTGATTGGAAAGGAGTTTTGACCTGAAACCAATTCCTTTAGATTCGTTTGATGGTTTACCTTTCCGTAGAGTGGTCATAATAGTTAAACGGACTTACCGTTTGGGAGATATGGCTGAAATAAGGTTTGGAGGGTGAAAAACTGCTTAACCGGGCCAAATCGGGTGATTAGTGGATAGGCCCATAACCCATTTCGGGATTAGGGTTATGGGAAGGCTGAAATAAGATGGAGAAACATTCCACTTCAGTTTTCTAGCCTTCACTTATCACCAAGGAACCCTAAAAATGGCCTCAAATCTCTAAATCACCTTTTGGTCAAGGATTTGGCTTAGCAACCTCTAATCAAGGAAGATCTTCACCGAAGCAACATAGGAGCTGCTGTTTGGCATTGAGATTCACATCAAATCAGAAAATTATTTGATATCTTAGTTTATTTGTGGCTAAGGTGAGTGATTTGCATACTTTTGCACTAATTATGGCTAATTAGGGGTGATTAGTGTTAATTAGCGAATTTAAACATGATAAAATTTTGGAAAAATGTTTATAAAATTCGGAGTGATGTTTTAGACCTCTGATATGAATTTGGGTTAATTTGGTTAAGTTTTGTTAATTATATCATAAGTTTCACCTAAACATGCTTAGGGGAAAATAGGGGGTTTTGGCTATGTTTGATCCATTTTAACCTATCATATTGTTGTTTTGATGTTTGTGGTTGATTATACATGTTTCTATGACTGTATGGTATGCTTTGTGATTGATTAGAATAGTAGGAATGGTCGAAAACGCTGTCGAGGGGCGTAAACAGCTCGCTGGACAAGGTGTTGGGATTCGGATCGGATAGGGGATTGAGGGACGATCAGATCGCCCTATGGGATCGTGGGACATCACCACGAGTCGAGTCATCTCCTCCGAACCGAACCATCTGCACAAGGCCCACGAGCACCAACTGTGAACTGCTACCCGATCCGATCCACTTGTGTTTCGCATCACGATCCGACCAGAGGAAAGCAGCATCCACGATCCGATGCACAACGAGACGCGGATCTGAACCAGGGGGAGCCACAAGCTGGAGGAGCGTGATCTGATCCGTATGGGGTATTCCGATCCGAACCGAGGAGAGAAGCACGATCCGAAGCAAAGAGAAAGAGGACCGCGATGACGATCCAAACCATGGCAAGCTGGAGACCCCGACCCGATCCGCCAGGGGTGATGGCGACCCGAACCGATCCAGTGAAGAAGGAGTTTCTGATCCAACCCGACCCAGTATTTATCAATAACCCCAGATGCAAAGGTAGTCCAATATGGGAAGTTAGAGCTCAGGATCCAGTTGGGAACCAATGATTTCACTTCATGGTTGGACTTTGCTGCGGGACGTGTGCTAAGGAGTTGTCGACGTTCATAACTTCGATTCACCACTAAGAATGAATGATGGGCTACTTATCAGTGCAGTAGGGTCATTATGACCTGAGGGGCAAAGTGATGGTAGCAAGACTACGTTATCAGTTCAGTAGGGTCATTATGACCCGAGGGGCAAGGTGATGCGTAGTAAGACTATGAGCCAGTGCAGTGGGTGTTAGACCCAAATATGGTTCTAACACCCAAATTGATTAGAAACAAGATAAAGTAAGGCAGAAATAAAAAGGGACACACAAGGTTTATAGTGGTTCGGCGAAGAAATGCCTACGTCCACTTAGTTTTCACTATATTCAGTAATTCAGTTACAAATGCAGTGTAAGATTCGCTCACAACTCACTTTTATTCACTCAAAATGATAAAAACAGGAAATGAAAGATGGTTTGGATTTTCCGGGAGTAAAGGAATTCGGACGATGGAGGTACTTGGATTCTCGAAAGTGCTGAAAAAGATCCTTCTCTTTGTCTCTAGATGGGGTATTTATAGGTGTGAATTTGCCTGAGATTCAATCCGGGTCGGAACACGTGTCATCCATCGCACTCTCTTCGGGTTCGGATGGGCTATCAGGCGGACAACGCATCCATGAGATGGACGTTAGGGGTAGGAATTAGTCATATCCGGTCCGGTTCTCCAGGCGACTTTATAGGAGATTTTCCTGGATCAAGGGTGCGGGTCGGAGACGTGCAGGTTGGGGGCTCGGATCGGAATACCCGATCCGAACTGGAGTAGCTTGGACGTCTCTTCTTCTCTAATCATACTCCGCTCCGCTCCGAAGTCGTGGCAAGCAGACGGCTTTCCGATCCACCTGAGATTCATTGGCCTTCCGATCCGATCAGGTATGCTCTGCCAATTTATCCAGTAAGAGATATCCGATCCGAACAGAGAATTTTACCCGATCCGAACCGATACGCTGCTATCAATCTGAATTGTGGTGTTTCCTTCCGATCCGAACCGGAGTCGCATAACTTGAAATACTCTTCAACGGTTGGTTTCTTGACTTTGTGTTGCCTAGTTCACAAAGTAGGCTAACATTTTGCCCCCTCAAAGGATGCTTTCGTTGTACAAAGCGTCCTTTGATGTCGTTTAACCAGAATTGTCAAGAGTAATGCATTGATTTCTATTCGGTTCGGCGTCCGATCCGAGTGCCTTTTCTTTATTTCTGAGCAAATTTGGGAACTCTTCTCGCCGTGTAATGCTTCTTGCAGGTATGCTCCTCCTTTACTTCCCTTCTCTTCAATTCGAGTCGGACGTTAAATCAATCGCGTGAGATTTCCGCTCGGTTCGGATTCCGATCCGAAGCGTTTTCGTGAGTTAGGTTCTTGGACGTTGGGCCTTCAGAGGGAGTTGTGCTTCTGGGCCTTCATTCCGGTCCGAGCGGGTGAGACAAAATAGGAAGACGAGGAGTCAACAACATTCCCTTTATAAACTCGTTACTGCCTTCATTCCTTCCTTCTTCTTTTTTGCTGCCGCTCCCGACCTTAATATTGAAACGCCAGAAACTCGGAAATTCTAAAACAATTTCCTGTAGATTTCCCGAATCAAACATATAGGTAGCTTTTCTAATCTCAAATAATTTTGTTGTAACCGTTCTCGATTTCAATTAGCGTTGGGTTAGGATGGTTTGGCCATAAGCATCACTCGAACCCTCCGCCGTTGCTGGTGGATGCGCCATTGCTTCGAGGCGTTGCGAGGCTGAAGAGGGCGAATATTTGTTCTTAACGGCGGCTTCGGTGATAAAGCGGACTCGTCTGTGAGTAGATGGGAAAAGAGGAAAGAGATGAAGAATGGGGTGACAAGCTGGAGTCGGTTCGGGTAGAAGACGAAGGAGCAAAGAGGAAAAGGAGGGAAAGGGAATCGGCTCGGGTTTCGTTCTTTGGAAAGATGAAAAGGAAAGAAAAAGTCGGTTCGGGTCGGAAAAGTAAATGGGATAAGAGGTTGAAGTAAACGGATCGGTTAGGTGGTGCTGGTTCGGTTCGGATCGGGCTACCCGATCCGAACAGATCAGTCCTGCTTCCGAACTCATTGCTTTCCTTGTCTTGAACTGACCATGCTTTAGTGAGGCACCCGAACCGACTGTTATCTGTGCCTGCGTCGAGCTAGTCATCATATGCATATCCGAACCGACCCGAACATATTGAACTTGACACATAAAGACCACCCAACTAACTCAACTAACACTTATTCTAGACGAATATGCCTCGCGGACAGTTAGGATAGTGCCTTGTGAACATAAATGAGAATCAAGGACAACTCGGACTATTACTTTCTCTTTAAAGCTTCGTCTTACATTGCTGTACTCTTATTTTGCACTTCCCGCATTTGTTGCACACACTTTAGTTCACACACATACACAAAAAAGGGGACACGGGATAATTCACTCTAATCCGTGCTATTGCTTCTTCAATAGTTTCACGACAATGAGGCCCAGACGCTCTTCTCGTTTAGCTGAGAGGAAAGAAGCTCCAGAAACTTCCAACAAAACCACTCTCGAGGATATATCTTCTTCATCTGACCCAGAATAGGATAGCGAGGGTCCGGATTACGGAGTTGGTCATCGGGAAAACGATGAAATGTCTTCAGAAAATGAAGTTTCCCTAGGCTTTGAGGAGGAAGGAGGGATTGGTGACAACCGAGCACCCGATGAATTTGACTCAGCCATTATATTGGAATCACCTCCAGATTCCGTAGAATCAACAATTGACAATGACCGACTCGTGAGAATTTGCTTGAAGTATGGAATAATGAAGAGAGACACTCTAGTGCCCTCACGTTCTGATCGTCCACATAACCCTCCAGAAGGATATATGACGGTCACTCGTCTGATGTGCATGGTTGGCGCTATTCCTCCTTTCTCGCCTTTCATCGTCGACTTCTTAAGACAAATGCGGATTGCCCCCATGCAGCTGCATCCCAATTCATATGCCTATCTGCATACCTTATTCATAGCATATCGTGAAATTCTAGGCGTGGAGCTTACGTTTGACGACGTTCATTTCTTCTATAATTTCAAACATCGGACTAGAGAAACCCCTTCTTTCTGTTACTTTGAGTCGGTCCCAAAGAGGAAGATAATCTCTACGCCGTTTAGCAGCAAGGCTGGAGATTCCAGACTGGAGTGGTTCTATATAAAGCAACAGTCTGGATGCGCCAGAAGATGGACAAAATCAAGTAAAGCACTGATTTTCTGACCCTGGACTCTATACACTTGAATCATCACCCTGACCTGTTTTCCTTTTTATTTGCAGTCGATAATCCCAAACATGTATCAGACCAAGCGTTCTTTGATCGAATGCACCGTCTCCTCAATGGCGACCAAAAATTCCTTACTATTGACGAGGTTCTTAAAGATGAGTATCTTCATTTTCACGGGCTGCTATCCGTCTCCCGTAGCATTGGTCATGGGACGGTCCCTTATGCATATATTCCTCCAGTGGAAACAGTTCCAGAAATAGGAGAAGGCTCGGGAATTCCCGCAGCTTCTCTTCAAACTTCACCCTCTCCCTCTTCCACTCAAGATGATGAACTGGCTAATCTGGCCAAAAAACATCGTGAAGGATATATTGCCCTCGAGGAAACTACCTCGGTAGACAAATCAAAATCTCCCCAAGGGTCGCCACTTCACGCTTCCGAAGGGGATGTTCCTAGCACCGACGAGCACATATTTCAGGGTTTGGGGGATCTCCCTTTACCCGAGACTATATACACTTCGGAAGATTTCAGAAAGGACCCTCTAGTCTTCACTTCTTCTGAAGAGACTACTCCTGCTAAGGCCAAAGAGCCTGCCCGCACCAGTCTAGCTTCAGACTCGGGTTGGTTGGGGGGACACATACACCACATAGGATGCACTTTGCACCGTAGCACTAGCATTCATTGCACTTCTTTTTCCATGGATCCGTCGATTCTAAACTTCGTTTAACTTATCGTGCAGGTACAATGTCTCGATCCTCTTATGACATAAGAAAGCTTCGCCGCAGCATGTCTAATCCTCCCCAGGATGCCGAATATAACCGCCGGGATGACCGCGGCAGGGAGGAAAGGAGACCCTATGATCCTTATCGATCTCGATCCTCACGCTCCCGCTCACCAGTTCGACCGGAACAGGAAAAATACAAAAGCTATCAAGGTCGTAGAGAGGAGGACAGACCACAATCTAGGGATTCCACTTCCTCCTATGAAAAGCGGGGTGGAGAGAAGACACCTCCCAAGGAAACTGGGTCTAGAAGTAAGCAAAAAGTCCCTGCTACTAAGCGACCTCGGACAGACAAGGGTTCTACAGAATCTTCTTCAGGAAGGGACACTGAACTAACCATCCTCGCCCCTCCTCCACCAGATGCGGGAACCGCAGTAAGGCTGGCATATTTAAAGGAGCAATTTCCCGAGCACTACTTCGAGACTCTGACCTTTCTACCTTCCCTTGAACCTATTTCTTCTAATTGGGCAGAGGAGGCCAGAGCAAAGATTGATTTGGTGGAAAAACAATATACTGAGATGTTCAAGTATTCCCGCACTCTTTCTAGAATCATCCGCACGCTAATGACAAATGCTGACTCAATGCACAAAACTGCAGAGGAAGATGCTAAGGCCCTAAAAACCTTAGGAAAAAATTTAGAAGATACTCAAGCTCAACTAGCTATCGCTCAGAAGAACGCTTCTAACTTCAAACAACAGTTTGAGGACATGCAAAAGCGCTATCATGATTTGCTAGAATCCCACACTCAGGAACGTTCCGAGTTGAAGAAGCAAGCTGACGAAGCCAAGTCAGAGGCTGCTAAGACACGTCTCGCTTATGCTGAGCTTGAGCAGAAAAATGCCGAGTTAGCGAAAAGGAGTGCTGAGTTAGAAAAGAAAAACGCTGATTTGGCTTCAAAATTGTTAGAGGCGGAAAACAGGGCTGCTCTGGCTGAGGGCAACGTTGAATGCGCTATTAAATCTGCGGAGGAAACCCGCAAACAGCTATCAGAGGCGGAGGCCGATATTCAGGGCTTCGGGGAGCTAATGATCGAATTCTTCGCGCACATTATTCGTCGTCGAAACATTTCCTGGATCGAGGACTATCCATCCACTTTGGTTCATGTGTGGAATCAAATCGTTGAGTGGGAAAAAGAAGAGCTTAAGGTCGATTCCCTCGATGAAGATAAGTTGATGGAGAAGTACTTGAGAGACGATGAACCAGAGCGCCTAGCTGAAGGTCGCCGTCTAATTGCTGAGGCCATGGAAGAAGAGAGGCGGAAGTCTAAACAGAAAACCATTCCTGAAGCTGGCTCCTCTTCTTCTGCTCCTGTAACTCCTGAAGTGGAAGGGTATGATCCCGAAAACCCGGGAATTCCCCGATCAACTTTACTATCTCCCATTCCTGAAATAACTCCAGAGGTAGTAGTCACCCCCGCTGAGAAGTCTTCAGAAGGTATCCCTGTCTTTTCTCCTCAACTTGTCAAGGCTACTACTACCTTTGGCTACATGATTGAACGTTCAATGAGAAATCCTTTGCTCTCGCCTGAGTTGATAACCGATGTTTCTCATTTTGTAGGCGTTGAATCCTCCGCGAAGACAGATGTAGTTCAAGGAGCTACCACTGGGACAAAGCCCGCTGATAGGGTCAAAGAAGGAGAAGACAAGGCTGCTTCCACAGACTTGGGGGAAAGAAGTGAATCAACTAAGGTGACTACTCCCCATGACGAAGAAATGATTGCAGCTTTAAAAGACGACGGAGGAGACGAGGGGCATGATGAGGAACCAGAAGTTACAATAACCGGGGAGTCGAAAAGCGCTGAGGACATTACCTTGGCTGCCATGAAGGCTGATCAAGACAAGCGCTTGCAATTAAAGGCTGAAGAATTAGACCCTGAGGTCCTCAAGCCCCTTGCAGTTGTGGATGCAGGTTCAAGGTTAGTGGTTAAGCTCTCAACTAGATCTATCACCGAAGAACTTGCTAAAAAATCTTCTTTTGATTCCAGTGCCCAGCCCTCCGGGAAGAAGTCTGCCGGCTCCAGTGCTACACCTTCAGGGAAAAAGAAATCAAAGCGAATTTTGACTGAAGCAGAGAGGGAAGCAAAGGATGCGGAAAAAGCTGCCAAGAAATCGAAGGCTCATCCCAAACCCAAATAGTGGGTTCTCCTGTGTCCTTTTAGCATCTTTGTAAATCAATAAGTGCTGCCACAACAGCAGCTCCCGCACTTTCTTTTTTAGTCATTTCCCTGTACAAATTTATTCATTTGTAAATAAAAATAATTCACTTTTTGCAATGTTTATCTGTTAGCAGCTCTGCACTTATGTAAAAATGCATATCTATAGTTATGAAACAAAGTTGTGAAGAGGGGAGATATGTGTATGGGTATGTGTCCCCAGTCAATCTCCGTAAGTTATTCAGTGCCTAACTATGCAATCTGGATGCTCCCGATTCTCTAACGGGATAGCATTTCCTGTATCATCAATATCTGTTGTTTTTCCTGGCATTTCTTTTATACTCTTTCTCACTCTCTTGAGAGTTAGAGTTCGAGTTCAGTTATTTGTTTATCCCCCGGTCGTTCAACGGGAAAAGATTTCTTTCTCGGCGCTCGGTCGGAGACGCCTTTATACTCTCTTTCTCTCTGGAAAGTTAGAGTTCGGAGTTGAACCTCTTTCTCAGCGCTCAGTCGGAGACGCTTTTATACTCTCTCTCTTTCTCTGGAGAGTTAGAGTTCAGAATAGAATTTCTTTTTCAGCGCTCAGTCTAAGACGCTTTTATACTCTCTCTCTTTCTCTGTGTTCCCGGTCGATCTCGGGAAGAGGGGATTGGAGTCTTTGCCCCCGAGTTGGGCTATCGTTTCCCAACGCTCGTGCGATATCCTCGCGAGATCCCAAAGATCCAAACGTTAGCTGCTCCACGTTCTGAGGTCGTTCGAGTGGCCTTCGCTCACGGGGCCTCTCTTCCTCGGAAGATGAAGATTGATCTACGGGTGTGTGACGAACCGGTGACGGAGTTCTCTGCCGGCGGAGCTCATTGATCTCCCGACTCATGAGCCTCATATTTTCCTGCATCATGAGATTAGTGCGCTCATGAACTCTCATAGCTTCCCTCGTGCTCTCAAGCATATCAAGCAAGCGCGAGAAATCTCCTTGAGTGATGGGAGCAGATGGATTGACCTGGTCTCCAACCCTGGCAGCTGGAATTGGAGCATTCGCGGGGACTCGAGTAGATGTTCCAGCTTCACCAAGCATCGGGTCGGATCGGAGGTAGGAAGTCGGGTCGGATCGGAGCTGGGGTGCCTGGTCGGATCGGTGTGCAGCGAGCAAGTCGGGTCGGTTCAGACTGGGGGAGTGCACTGCTTCAGAGTCTCCAACCCGGATCGGATCGGAACTTTCCCCTTGCTGTCGGTTCGGATTTCCTGCATTGATTCTCCCTGCTGCTGAACTCTGCCCCCTAGACCTTGTTACAACAGCATGTTGCTGATCTTCACCAGCTCCATTTCCTTGAACAGACTGGACTTCCTTGCCTTTTCCTCTGGCCATGAGTCTTTGACAATTACTTCAACGAATGTAAGAAAGTGGAGAAACTTATGGATTCACTACTTTGAACTCAACGGTCCAAAAAGTAGAAAGAGATCCCGGAAAATAAAGAATTTAGATGAGGATTCCCAGTGAAAGCACCAAAATGTTAGACCCAAATATGGTTCTAACACCCAAATTGATTAGAAACAAGATAAAGTAAGGCAGAAATAAAAAGGGACACACAAGGTTTATAGTGGTTCGGCGAAGAAATGCCTACGTCCACTTAGTTTTCACTATATTCAGTAATTCAGTTACAAATGCAGTGTAAGATTCGCTCACAACTCACTTTTATTCACTCAAAATGATAAAAACAGGAAATGAAAGATGGTTTGGATTTTCCGGGAGTAAAGGAATTCGGACGATGGAGGTACTTGGATTCTCGAAAGTGCTGAAAAAGATCCTTCTCTTTGTCTCTAGATGGGGTATTTATAGGTGTGAATTTGCCTGAGATTCAATCCGGGTCGGAACACGTGTCATCCATCGCACTCTCTTCGGGTTCGGATGGGCTATCAGGCGGACAACGCATCCATGAGATGGACGTTAGGGGTAGGAATTAGTCATATCCGGTCCGGTTCTCCAGGCGACTTTATAGGAGATTTTCCTGGATCAAGGGTGCGGGTCGGAGACGTGCAGGTTGGGGGCTCGGATCGGAATACCCGATCCGAACTGGAGTAGCTTGGACGTCTCTTCTTCTCTAATCATACTCCGCTCCGCTCCGAAGTCGTGGCAAGCAGACGGCTTTCCGATCCACCTGAGATTCATTGGCCTTCCGATCCGATCAGGTATGCTCTGCCAATTTATCCAGTAAGAGATATCCGATCCGAACAGAGAATTTTACCCGATCCGAACCGATACGCTGCTATCAATCTGAATTGTGGTGTTTCCTTCCGATCCGAACCGGAGTCGCATAACTTGAAATACTCTTCAACGGTTGGTTTTTTGACTTTGTGTTGCCTAGTTCACAAAGTAGGCTAACAGTGGGGTTCTTGTGACTCCATGGGGCAGAGTGGACATAGTAAGGATTAGTAAGGCTATGAGTCAGTGTTGTGCGGTTCTTATGACTCCATGGGGCAAAGTGGACATAGCGAAGGATTTGTGGCTACGTTATCAGTGCAGTGAAGCCATTTATGACTTCATGGGGCAAAGTGATCGTAGCAAGGTATGTTGGGTGATCGAAGTGGTGAATATCGTATGCTTTACGCACCGAGTGAGAGATGTGAGGATGGATGCTATGCCTGATTGTTTTCCATCATTATGACATGCACACCTCCCCCACCTCCGTATCTTTATACCGTTTGATATGGTACCTTAGAGTGTTGTACAGTATGTAGTGCTAACTCTTTGGTTGCAGGTCCAGGTTCAGGTATGTTTTAGTCTACCTGTTATTGTTCACTTTAGATGCTTATCGCTCACACCAGGCTTTATGTCTGGCCCAGAGTTTTATGTCTCCTCTTATTACTCTGGGTGCTCACACGAGCAGTCTAGAGACAGGTTAGCTGGTGGTGCGCGAGTGGCTGATTCGGAGGCGGGCAGGAGGCTTCCACGTATGATATATATATATATATGTATACATTCTCCCCGTGTCGTTGGTGGTCGCTACTTGGGCATTGGTAGTGTACCTCCTTTATCTTGCTTTTGCTTTAAGATAGTTTGAAAGTTGTAATAAGCTATATTTTGGATTTCCGCTGCTATGATGCTTAGTTCTGATTTTTAGCTTATGCACTGTCTCTCCTGTTTTATGTCAAGTATGTTATTATTATATTTTGTTCTGTGCGCTGTGAGACATTCTACAGGTTCCTTGCATGTTCATTTCCTTCTTCCTTTTCCTTCTGACGATCCGTTCCGTGCTAACTGGACATGTGTACAGTGCACATTTGGAGTAAATGTCGGTTGGTACGGGGCGAGCCGTCATACTTGGTATCAGAGCTCTAGGTTGCGTAGTTAACCTAGGGAAAGACACTAGGGAGAGATAGTACGTATATGAGAGTGCGTATTTGTGATTACTTTGGTTTTCAAAAGCTATATTTATATATACTATTAGTAGTATGAAGGTGAAGTCGCACTGCACTAGCACCACTATGGGGTCGTTAATCGTTTCCCTTTTTCAGATTGACGATGAGCCGAGAGACGAGGGGTGCTGGTAGAGGGACCAACCAAGGGAATGCCGCTGACATGAGGGCGATGTTTACTAACCTCATGAGAGATATGCTTAGAGAAGTGCAAGGGGCAGTTCCCAATCCCGGAGTTGGTGTTGGCCCAGTAGTGCAGGCGCCTAGGGTCGATTTCGCCAAGTTGTGCAAGGATTACACTAACCTTGGCGGGAAGACGTTCCACGGGACGGAGTCGGCCACAGATGTTCAAGACTGGATGGATAGCTGTGACCGTATCTTCGATGACTTTGGTCTTGAGGATGCGATGAGGAGAAGACTAGCGTCTCGTCAGCTGCAAGGGCGAGCGATGAATTGGTGGAATGCCATTAGAACAGCTACTCCAGAGGATCAGGTTACTTGGGATCAGTTCAAGGCTCGCTTTAGCGAGAAGTTTATCCCAGCTGCCCAGAAGTCAGTGTTGTTCAAGAGGTTCTTGGAACTCAAGCAGAACGGAAGGGCAGTTTCTGATTACATTGTTGAGTTCAACACTTTGTCGAAGTATGGACTGTCTCTCAATGACACTCCTGAGAAGAAGAATGAGAAGTTCATTACTGGTTTGGATGGATACTTGGGGGAAAGGCTTATCAACCACATTGATGAGACTTTTGAATCGATCGTGGGGAAGGCTTTGAGATTAGAGAGTCTTTACCCTAAGTCAAAGACTGAGGCTGCATCTGCAGAAGGACCAAAGCCGCAAGCAGGCGGTGGAGGCAAGAATAACTCTCAGAACAAGAGGAAGCAGGACCAATCTAGAGGTGGTCAGAAAAAGAGCAAGAAGGATGTTGAGTGCTTCAGCTGTGGAAAGAAGGGCCATTATGCTAAAGAATGTCGGGCCAAGCCAGCGGAAAGGAAGTGCTACAACTGTGGTCAAATGGGACATCAGAAGGATAAGTGTCCGCAACCTCTTAGGGAGAAGCAGATTGTGAAAGCATATGCTATTGATGTTGTTCCTTCTTCGTCGAATGCCCCAACTGCGGTGGAGAAAGGAAAGAATGTCGTTATTCAAGGTATGCTTTCTATTTATGATATACTAGTTCGAGTTTTGTTTGATACTGGGGCTTCCCGTTCCTTCATATCTAGTGACCTGGTAGATAGGTTGGGACTAGAACCCAAGATAGTCGATAGACCATTGGTTGTGACGAACCCGATTGGTGGTTCGACTAGCCTTAGTATGATTTGCAGGAATTTGGACTTATCGAGTCATGGATGTATGTTTGTTTGTGATTGCTTTGTTTTGGGCTTTACTGGGTATGGAATTATATTGGGAGTCGATTGGCTCCAAAGATACGGGGTGGTGGTAGACTGTGAGGGCTTTTTGGTGACAGTGAGGGCGGGTGATGGGCGTTGGGTAGTGTTTGGTAGTCTACCCAGTCAAGGGGTTATGGCTAGTTTTGTAAATTCCCTCGACATCCCACAGGATGAGTTGTCAGATGTGCCCGTGATTGGCCAGTATCCGGACGTCTTCGAGGAGGTGACCGGGCTTCCACCACACCGAGAGATTGAGTTCCGTATTGATTTAGTGAAAGATGCCGGACCTATAGTGATGGCACTTCGTTGTATGGCACCAAGGGAGCAGCGAGAGCTTGGGGGTGCAAGTCAGCAATCTTTTGAAGAAGGGATTTATTAGATGGAGTGTCTCTGAGTGGGGAGCACCAGTTGTGTTTGCCACTAAGGCAGATGGTTCCCTTCGTTTGTGTGTGGACTATCGCGAGTTGAATAAGGTGACGAGGAAGAATAAGTATCCTCTACCACGGATTGATGATTTGTTTGATCAACTGGAAGGAACTAGAGTGTTCTCCCAGTTGGACCTCGCGACAGGATTTCATCAGCTACGAGTAGCGGATGAGAATGTTCCGAAAACGGCATTTAGGACGCCGTCTGGATTTTATGAGTGGTTGGTCATGCCATTTGGGTTGACCAATGCACCAACATATTTTGTGGATCTTATGAATCGAGTATTCAGAGATCAGTTGAATAAGTTTGTTCTTGTGTTCGTGGATGACATCCTTGTTTACTCAAGGACAGAGGAGGAACACAAGGGACACCTGAGGATAGTGATGGAGGTGTTGAGGAAACACCAATTGAAAGCAAAATTCTTTAAGTGTCATTTTTGGAGAAGGGAAGTGAGATTCTTGGGTCATGTTGTTTCCGAGAATGGTATTGCCGTGGACCCTGCGAAGGTGGCTACGGTACAGGATTGGCCTACGCCCAAGAATGCAATAGATGTGAGAAGCTTCTTGGGATTAGCTGGATATTATCGTAAGTTTATCCAGGACTTATCCAAGATAGCAGCACCGTTGACTCAATTGACTAAGAAGAATAGTCCTTCGTCTGGGACGGAGTGTGTGAGGATGCCTTCAAGAGTCTAAAGGAGAAGTTGACGCGTGCGCCAGTGTTAGTCATTCCTAAAGGGAATGAAGAGATGACGGTATATACGGATGCTTGTGGTACCGGACTGGGTGCAGTATTGATGCAAGGCGGTAGGGTTGTAGCTTATGCTAGTCGACGGCTAAAGCCGCATGAGAAGAAGTATCCTACCCATGATTTGGAATTGGCAGTGATTGTATTTGCGCTGAAGATGTGGAGACACTATCTCTTGGGAGAAAGATTCGAGTTGTTTACCGATCGTTAATCGTTAAAGTATCTCTTCTCCCAAAAAGATCTGAATCTCCGTCAACAGAGATGGTTAGAGTTCCTGACTTCATATGATTTTGATATCGCATACACACCTGGGAAAGGTAATGCGGTAGCCGATGCCTTGAGTAGGAGACATGCCAGCTTAGGGGCAATGTTTCTTGAATGGAAGCAACTGGAGTATATCACGGGGTTTGATTTCAGACCAAAGTGCGAATTGGATCCAATTATGCTAGTTAGTTTGGCGATCAGACCCACTTTGATAGAGCGGATTGGTTCAAGTCAGAGGGATGATCCTAATCTATTGGAAATCATCTCCAAGTTAGAGATGAACATCGACAGTGAGGAGATGAATGTGTATGGGCTTGATCGAGATGGATGGCTTAGAAAGAATGGAAGACTAGTTGTGCCCAACGTGAATGGTTTGAGAGATGAAGTGCTTAGAGAATGTCATCACTCAAAACTAACTATACATCCCGGTGGTAATAAAATGTATCGAGACATGAAGCAGACTTACTACTAGGAAGGGATGAAAAGAGACGTTGGGAGGTTTATATCCAAATGCATGAATTGCCAGCTAGTTAAAGCCGAGCAAAAGAAGCCTAGTGGGTTGTTGCAACCATTAGAAATTCCCGAATGGAAATGGGAGCAAGTCTCGATGGATTTCATCGATTGTTTACCAAGGACTAGAACGGGATATGATAGTATTTGGGTAATTGTGGATCGATTGACTAAAAGTGCAAGATTCATACCAGTTAAATCGACCAGAACGGCAGCCAAGTTGGCAGAATTGTATATGAAGTTGGTAGTGAGATTTCATGGAGTACCCAAAAGCATTGTGAGTGACCGAGACCCGTTGTTCACTAGTGGGTTTTGGAAGAGCTTACAAGAGGCTCTTGGGTCAAGATTACATCTGAGTACCGCATATCATCCTCAGACCGACGGCCAGACAGAGAGGGTGAATCGTATATTGGAAGATCTCTTGAGAGCTTGTATATTGGATTTTGGTGGATCATGGGATGACCATTTGCATCTAGTAGAGTTTGCATATAATAATAGCTACCAATCCAGTATCGATATGGCTCCATATGAAGCTTTTTACGGAAAACCGTGCAGCTCACCATCATTTTGGATAAAGACTGGGGAGAAGTTTATGCTTGGACCAGATGTGGTGAGGGAAACTTCCGATAAGATCAAGATCATTCAGCAATGAATGAAAGCTGCCCAAGATAGGCAGAAGAGTTATGCTGATAAGAGGAGAAGAGACTTGAAATTCTCCGTTGGTGACTTGGTGTTTGTCAAGATCTCTCCGTTAAAGAGCGTGATTCGATTTGGCAGGAGAGGCAAGTTAGCACCAAGATTTGTTGGCCCATTCCCTGTTCTTGAATTAGTCGGGAATTTGGCATATAGAGTTGGCTTACCAGAGAAAATGGCGGGAGTTCACAATGTATTTCATGTTTCCCAACTAAGGAAGTTCGTCCACGACTCAGATATGACTATTCCACCTGATCGGTTAGAGGACTTCGAAGTAGAACCCGAGGCGGTTGGGAACAGCAAGCCGATTCGTATTGTGGGGCACAATACAAAGCAACTTCGAAGGAAGGCGGTGAAGCTAGTCAAGGTTCAGTGGGGCGAGAACGAGAATGATTGTACTTGGGAGACAGAGGAGAGCATTTGGGAAGCGTATCCAGAACTCTTTGCCTGGTAAGATTTACTTTGTAATTTAGTTTTCCGCATGCTAGGGTAGACTTGTTTAGCTTGTTTTGCATGTTTGATTGTTGTTTTATGATTGATAGGCATGCGGGACCTTTGTGTGTGCTTTGATTAGGGAATTTCAGGGGCGAAATTTCTTAAGGGGGGTGGGGGGGAGAGTGTAATGACCCGCATTCTACGTATCGGAGGATCGTAGAATATTTATTTCTTTCCCATATGAAGTCGTATGGTCATGCAACTTTGAGAAACATCCATTAGAGTCATTTCCCATGTTTATGATTTTTGTCGATTTTTAAATGACCATTTTTCCCCTAGTTGGTACTGTTTTGGCCATAACTTTTGATTGGAAAGGAATTTTGACCTGAAACCACTTCCATTAGATTCGTTTGATGGTTTACCTTTCCGTAGAGTGGTCATAATATTAAACGGGCTTACCGTTTGGGAGATATGGCTGAAATAAGGTTTGGAGGGTGAAAAACTACTTAACCGGGCCAAATCGATTGATTAGTGGATAGGCCCATAACCCATTTCGGGAATAGGGTTATGGGAAGGCTGAAATGAGATGGAGAATCATTCCACTTCAGTTTTCTAGCCTCCACTTATCACCAAGGAACCCTAAAAATGGCCTGCAATCTCTAAATCACCTCCAAATCACCTTTTTGTCAAGGATTTGGCTTAGCAACCTATAATCAAGGAAGATCTTCACGAAGCAACATAGGAGCTGCTGTTTGGCATTGAGATTCACATCAAATCAGAGAATTATTTCAGATCTTAGTTTATTTGTGGCTAAGGTGAGTGATTTGCATAGTTTTGCACTAATTATGGCTAATTAGGGGTGATTAGTGTTAATTAGCGAATTTAAACATGATAAAATTTTGGAAAAATGTTTATAAAATTCGGAGTGATTTTTTAGACATCTGATATGAATTTGGGTTAATTTGGTTAAGTTTTGCTAATTATATCATAAGTTTCACCTAAACATGCTTAGGAGAAAATAGGGGGTTTTAGCTATTTTTGATCCATTTTAACCTATCATATTGTTGTTTTGATGTTTGTGGTTGATTATACATGTTTCTATGACTGTATGGTATGCTTTGTGATTGATTAGAATAGTAGGAATGGTCGAAAACGCCGTCGAGGGGCGTAAACAGCTCGCTGGACAAGGTGCAGGGATTCAGATCGGATAGGGGATTGAGGGACGATCGGATCGCCCTATGGGATCGTGGGACATCACCACGAGTCGAGTCATCTCCTCCGAACCGAACCATCTGCACAAGGCCCATGAGCACCAATCGTGAACTGCTTCCCGATCCGATCCACTTGTGTTTTGCATCACGATCCGACCAGAGGGAAGCAGCATCCACGATCCGATGCATAACGAGACGCGGATCTGAACCAGGGGGAGCCACAAGCTGGAGGAGCGCGATCCGATCCGTATGGGGTATTCCGATCCGAACCGAGGAGAGGAGCACGATCCGTAGCAAAGAGAAAGAGGACCGCAATGATGATCCGAACCATGGCAAGTTGGAGATCCCGACCCGATCCGTTAGGGGTGATGGCGACCCGAACCGATCCAGTGAATAAGGAGTTTCTGATCCGACCCGACCCAGTATTGATCAATAACCCGAGATGCAAAGGTAGTCCAATATGGGAAGTTAGAGCTCAAGATCCAGTTGGGAACCAATGAGTTCACTTCATGGTTGGACTTTGCTGCGGGACGTGTGCTAATGAGTTGTCGACGTTCATAACTTCGATTCACCACTAAGAATGAATGATGGGCTACTTATCAGTGCAGTAGGGTCATTATGACCTGAGGGGCAAAGTTATGGTAGCAAGACTACGTTATCAGTGCAGTAGGGTCATTATGACCCGAGGGGCAAGGTGATGCGTAGTAAGACTATGAGCCAGTGCAGTGGGGTTCTTGTGACTCCATGGGGCAGAGTGGACATAGTAAGGATTAGTAAGGCTATGAGCCAGTGCAGTGGGGTTCTTTTGGCTCCATGGGGCAAAGTGGACATAGCGAAGGATTTGTGGCTACGTTATTTGTGCAGTGAAGCCATTTATGACTTCATGGGGCAAAGTGAACGTAGCAAGGTATGTTGGGTGATCGATGTGGTGAATATCGTATGCTTTACGCACCGAGTGAGAGATGTGAGGATGGATGCTATGCTTGATTGTTTGCCATCATTATGACATGCACACCTCCCCCACCTCCGTATCTTTATACCGTTTGATATGGTACCTTAGAGTGTTGTACAGTATGTAGTGCTAACTCTTTGGTTGAAGGTCCAGGTTCAGGTATGTTTTAGTCTACCTGTTATTGTTCACTTTAGATGCTTATCGCTCACACTAGGCTTTATGTCTGACCCAGAGTTTTATGTCTCCTCTTATTACTCTGGGTGCTCACACGAGCAGACTAGAGACTGGTTAGTTGGTGGTGCGCGAGTGGCTGATTCGAAGGCGGGCAGGAGGCTTCCACGTATGATATATATATACATTCTCCCTGTGTCGTTGGTGGTCGCTACTTGGGCAATAGTAGTGTACCTCCTTTGTCTTGCTTTTGCTTTGAGACAGTTTGAAAGTTGTAATAAGCTGTATTTTGGATTTCCGCTGCTATGATGCTTAGTTCTGATTTTTAGCTTATGCACTGTCTCTCCTGTTTTATTTCAAGTATGTTATTATTATATTTTGTTCTGTGCGCTGTGAGACATTCTATATGTTCCTTGCATGTTCATTTCCTTGTTCCTTTTCCTTCTGACGACCCGTTCCGTGCTAACTGGACATGTGTACAGCGCACATTTGGAGTAAATGTCGGTTGGTGCGGGGTGGGCCGTCACACCCCGGTTGTGAACCAAAAACGGGAGAAGGATCTAGGGAGGGCATGTCTTTCCTTTTACCTAGAAGTGGCGTCAGTGGTTTTACACGCCCTGACGAGTTTGACTTATGTGGTTGTTGCTATTGCGAGGCACCTCGGATATATCGGTCGATCCGGGACCGATGGAGTCATTGGACTCATTGACACCCCAAAGGGTGGGGAAACGCAGTGTTCAGGAATTTTAATCCACATTGATGGACCGACCTATGGCTCCTAAGGGTCAATCGAACTCTGATCCTGATACACGGGCTAGAGCGTCTCGAATCGGTAGAGCACTATCTTTTGCCTCGGTTCGTAGATGGAAACCCAATTTCCAAGTACGTGACTTTGCGATTTTGAATGTATAACCTATATATGGCGACATAGTGGTATAGGGCATTCATGCCGCCTATGATTGATACTTATGATTTGAAATTGATTTCTCCACTTATAGTAATAATAAAAGATTTGCTTTAACGTATCAAGCATTCTTTGGCTATTATAAGGTAAAACCCTATCCTCTGGTTTGTGTTGCATTGTGTGATGGGACTTGGGTCTTATAATAGCTTCATTTTTCTTTATTTAGCATCGCGCTGTTGTTTTATGCACTGGTGTTCTTAAGAGGAAACCCGTTCCGTGTTATACGGCGTGGATCCTTGATTTACCGAACTTTACAATAAAGATTAACAACTTTTTTAGTTCTCACACCAGTCCCATGATTGATCTGGAGTTTATTGTTTTAACCTAAACTCTGGGTGCCATTATTTTGACACGGGCAGCTAGTAGTTTTGGTTTTGTAGATTTATATTCACAGGATCCTGGTTTATAGCTGGAACGATATCCGGAAAGCTTTGTATCCGTATATCTCCTTCAGTTACATTTTGTATTATTTTCCGCTGCTTTGTAATTTATTGTAATCTCTGATATTTATCGAATGTAATTTATTCATTTATACTCTGTATATTCTTGTATCTGATGGAATTGTTGAAATAACAATGAAATGTTCTTCCATCTGCGTTCTATTTTGTCTTATCCTCAACGCAATCCGTGCTTTCCTTACCGGGGAAGTTCAGGTCGAGTCAGTTTGGTATCAGAGCTTTGGTTTATAAAGCTCAGAGAACAAGGCACATTAGAACCATACGAAAGAATTCATCAGATATTGGATTAGTAATATCCAATGGGAATGACTCGTTAGAGATGGGATCAGTAGTATCCTAGAACGAGTGTGAAGAGTAAAATTTTGAAAGTGAAAACAAATTTTGTTTTGATCAATTATTCGTATTTGATTATTTATTTATATTGATTTGGACAGTCCTGTATATAAAGATTTTGCGTATACGTCTGATCCACGTGTATTTGAAATTTTAATATACTGGATAGATATAGAATTACACTCTAGTCGCCCGGAGATGGTACTGATGATTGTCATGACATCATCATTATTTATGTTCGAGTGACGAAAGTGGGCTTTCTATATATTTCCTACTGACTGGTGTGATAACCAAAATTAGATAGGGCCTATTGTTGTGATTTGGCATCAAAAATCTGATTCTTGACTATATATCAAAGTGATGAATTTGAAAAGCTAATCAACTAATTGATTGATGGTTGTGTTGTTTGATTATAGTTTGATTAATTAAAATGTTGAACCATTTAGTCAAATTGTACCAAAAAGTGAAAAGTATTGAAATTTGGTCGCATTTGCTTGCATATACATGTACTTACATTAAACAGGTCATAGCAAAGAGGCTAGAGCAGAAGAATAAAATTGTTTGCCTGACAAATAGGTACATGTTTACCATAATTTACTGTTTTGTTTGCGTGATGATGATTTTATGAGCCGATTGGCTAGCCGCTTGGCCTTTTCTTTTTCTTTTTGAGATCAGAGGGCCTGTATGGCAATTTCAGGATTTTCCCGGTGCTCCCGGTGTAGGGGAGGTTATGGCGAAATTTTTCGAAAATTTAGGGTATTAGCCAAATTTTTGAAAAATTTGAAAAGATTTTAGAAACTGAAAAGTTGAAGAACTTAAGGCCGTAATCAAAAATATGGAAGTTGAGTTGATTGTTAAACAACTTTCGGCTTCGTTCCTTTTCGGGGACGAAAAGTTTTAAGTGGGGGAGAATGTAACAACCCGAAAATGCGAGCCAGTTTAAAATTTTTATTTTGGCAATTTTAGCGAATTTTGAATATTTAAAATAGGTTATTTTAAATAATAACGATGAGAAATTTATTTTGAATAGAATTAGGACGTATATATTATATACGTCGTCGTTAGAATATAAATAATTATATATAATTATAAATAGAATTAAAAACGGCGCGGTAGTTCGATAATTCGATTTCAAATTTCAATTGAACATATCGGGTGCAAAATAAACCGGATTTTAGCAAAACCAAAAATATTTGAATCTAATTGAGAATATCTTTCAAACGAATACAAAAAATTGAGATTTCATAGTGGGGATCAAAAGATATGTCCAGTTGAAAATTCTGAATAGTCGCTATGAAATTCAGGCCCTTAAAAATAGCCATTTTGCAAACGACCTCTGATTTCGACGAAACCACTTTTGTTGGCTCCGTGATGTCAAATTATTTTTAGAATCCAAATTTCATAATTTTTCGAATCAGTATGTGAGCGTGGCAAAGGAAAACGCGTTTGACCAGTTTCAGTTGATTTTAATCGACTAGAAAATGGCAATTTTTCCAATGGTCTCAGAATTTGACGAAACTAGTTTTGTTAGGACCGTATTGTCAATACGAAGCTAGGAAATATTTTTCTGTAATTTTTCGAGTTAGTATGTGACCCCGGTAAATTGAAATGCGCGTTCAAAATCAATATATAGAGTTATATGTTGATTTTGACAAAAACTGATTGTAACGATCGAATCAGCCTACGATACATATCCCATTATGTTCGGAATGAGGGTAATACGCTATGGACGGCAGGCGGTGAGCCTCGTTTCGAGGTCGAAATAAAAGTCAACTTTTTTTGAAATAAAATAATCTAAAAAAAAATTAAAACTTCCTCTCTCTCTCCCTATTATCACTCAGCCCCCCCCATTCGAAATCATTTCAACAGATAAAAAAAGAAAAAGAAAAAGAAAAGAGGAAGCGCCTCCGACTGGAGGAGCTTGACGCCCCCCCCTCCAGAGCCACCGCCTCCACCTTCTTCTTCTCCCTCCCGGTCGCGCGCCACTCCGCCCATCCCCTTCTTCTTCCTCCGCCTTCTTTCCTTCTTCCTCCCTCCACCTTTAAACTACCGGGCAACCCTCTCTTCTCCGATGGTCGACTGCTCCTCCTCCATCTTGGCCAGACCCCGCCAGAAACCCCCCCTCCGTCCCCAGCTTCTCTCTCCTTCCCCCTTTCTTCAATCCACCACACCACCACTGACTGACCGCTGGTCATAGCAGCTCCGACGCCCCTCCCTTTTCCTGACTCGCACAGCCCCAAACACCCTCCCCAAGCCGCTGTAAGTTTTTGTATTTATTTACTTTGTTTTTATTTATTTTTATTTATGTGGTGTAACTAAAAATAATATTTTCAACTGAAATAACCTTGTCGTAAAGGTATTCGATCTATATGTATAAGCATTGAAGTTATTGTCAGTTTTAGAATTACTAAAATTGGATTTTTACTTAGGGGAAATATTAAAAATATGATCTTTATAAAGTAGCAATATAAAAAAAAAATCTTTATATGGTTACGATAATAAAAATTCAATCTTTATATTTGAAAAGGCAAAATCTTTATATTTGAAAAGGCGAAATCTTTATATGTTAAAAGGCGAAATCTTTATATAGAGAGGAGCATTATAAAAATATAATCTTTATTATGTGAACACCGGTGTAAAAATAGAATTTTTATATATATATAGTAGCGGTGTAAAAATAGAATTTTTATCTATATAGTAACGATGGAAAAATAGAATTTTTATCTATATAGTAACGATGTAAAAATAGAATTTTTATCTATATAGTAACGATGTAAAAATAGAATTTTTATCTATATAGTAGCGATGTAAAAATAGAATTTTTATTCATATAACGTGATTATAAAAATGTGATTTTTATATACATAGCAACAATATAAAAATGTGATTTTTATATATGTAGTGGCTACGGGCAACGAAATTGACAAAAGGCGAGAACAGTGATGATTTCCTACAATAGAAGTGTTGTGGAGTTGGGTTAGCTTTGGTGAGAACTTCTCACTCTAAATTTACTTTTCTAGTTATATATATATAACAGGATGCAGACGGTGCTTAGCAGCACCCGACACCAGTCATCCACAGACCATGGACGGCTTGTTTGTTTGATTGATGTGTTGTGAAAATTGTTTGTGATGTTGATGTGAAATCGATAATAAATTGTAGATGGTTGAAATAAATTAATTATCGTTAAAAATATAATTTTTAACGTGAATATGAATATAGTGAATGTGAGTAAATAAATATTTATAAACAAATCGACCGATTTGTTTATATACACTAATTTGACTGATATTGATTGGGATGATAAATTTTACACATCGCCCAACTGCAAAAATAAAAATCTGCTTTTGTTGATTTGAAACCCCACACGGGTGTTGGGATGATATCTGAGTACACTAATCCCAATTATTAAATGGTATGTCGATCGATTGGTCGACAGGCTGTGTAAGCGTTAATTATTTATATTGGATGCTTATGCAGTTGTGTGGTGCAGTTTGGATGATGGTTGATGGTTTATCGGTTCTATTATTTACGTGTGTTGTATGGAACCCATATAATTAATGTTATATGGTAATTGATTCGGCCTCATTCCAATCGGGGAAATGATGAATATTATAAAAGAAAATTCATGCGTTGAATATAAAAATAGTCATGTGTTGACGATGTTCATGTGTTGAAACTATTTATGTGTTGAGTAAAATATTTTAAATATAACAAAACTTACATTTTATCATATTTAAGATTAGACACTACCTCACGGTGGAGTCTGATTTAAAAATCGAACGATAGATACCATAATTTTATAAAATATATTGCATAACAAAAATGGTCGTGTGTTGACAGTACTCATGTGTTGAGATTAGTCGTGTGTTGAAAGAAATATAGATTCATGTGTTGAATTGAATAAATATTCATTTGTTGAAAACAATAACGAATTTATTGAAATATATAAAGCCGTGCTGATTAGAGTTTTGCTATTTTGACGTGAACGATATTTATATCGATTATATTTGTTTTTATAATAAATATAGAGAAGAAGTGATTTCAAAATATAACGTTTTGAAAATATTATCATTGATATAGTAATGATAGGAAATATCCAATTTTGATATGAAATTGAATATAGAGTTGAAATGGTTTTGAAAACGAATTTAAAACAATTTATAAAATACGTTTTAAAAGGAAATCGACGATATGTATATATATATATATATATATGTATATATATATATATATATAATGGCCTGAATAGAACGCGCCGCGCTGCGGAAGTTCGCGAATTTCGACCATTGACTTCAAATTGATGTTGTGGGAGATACGACCGTCGGATTCTCCTAAAACCAGAACCGTTGGGTTCGTATCGAAAAGTGCTTTCCAATAAATATTAGAAAATTGAAATCTAACGGTTGGATTTTAAATTTTATCCAAATCAAATTTGGAAAAGGTCGCTGTAAGTGCAGTTCGATGGATGTTGATGGAAATCGACTGTACGGACCTTGATAAAATTATTAAAAATAGTAATAATTTGTGTAAAATCATAATATGTGAATTTTAAGGAACTGGGATGAAAAATTCCTCATTTGAAAAGATAAAAATAGATTTGTATCGAAATAAACTAGTTTTGAACTAGAATTAAAATCAATTTATTTTTGAAATAAATAAATTGAATTTGAAAGTGATTTTAAAAATAATCAATATTCCCAATACGTGAATTGGACTGGAGTTGAATCGAAATTATCTTCGGAATATTTCGATGTTGGATTTCGTGACTATTCAGATATTGTTATTGGAATTTGAAAGATATATTTTATACCGTTATTTCCAATACGATATTTGTTGGTTTCAAGATTTGATATTTAATATAAGCCAGTATATTTTCTATTCAGAGCCTTGTATTTAATATCAAATGTGATTTGGGTTTGTCCTGAATGGTGTCTTCATTAACACTGTTCTTAAGCCCGATAGGGAAAAAAAATTAAATCTTTCTATTTTGATTTAACGAAGTGTATCAATTAAATAATATTCAATTGAATTTGAATTTGAATTGGTTTTTGGGTTTATCGTGAGCGGTGTTTTGAACAACACCTGTTCTTTAACCCGATTAACAATAGAATGTGATTTGGGTTTATCGTGAATTGTGTTTTAGATGACATTGGTTCTTTAACCCAGTTAAAGTAAGGATATTGATTTTTGAAAAGATTAAAACTAAGTGGAGTTTTAATGAATCTTTAATTAGATTGAAATGGGAATTGATAATTTAAATTATCAAATCTGAAAGGTGATCGAGAATGGAGTACCACCAGTTTTGCTCCAAAGCGATAGTTAAATCTTTAATTAGATTTAAACGTGAAATGGTAATTAATTTTACTGATAACACCATGGTGTTGAGTATGGAGTATTACCAGTTTTTCTCCATGGGATAAATAAGTTGGGATTGGGAAATAAAACAAATAATTACTTCGGTGTGGTTCGCTAATCCCGACTAGTTTTAATTGATATTAAAAGAAGATCAAAGAATAAATTTAAAGAATTTATCTTTGATAAAGTTAATGGGAAATTTTCCCAAAGTATAAGTATATTTGAATAAAAGAATATTCTGAATTGGAATGAGGCGTATGTTGTATTTGTGTAACACTTGTTTATTATATACGCGAGTTATTTAGAAAGACCGGGTTTATCCCATTCTGAATAACTGATTAGACGTAGTGTCGAAGTTGAAGACAGTGGTTGAAGACCGGAGGTCTTCACGTCGTTTGGGGGATTACTTATGATCTTGATTGGGATGTACACCCAAGAGGAGGGAATCAGTTAGTGATCGTCCAGACGTACTTGGAGATCAATGGATATGCGGGGTACTAGGTGCCTCCGGTTTCGTTCAGACCCAGAACGAACTTGTAAATGGACTGTGTGTCTGACATTGGATTTTATTCTGTGTGGTTTATTTCTATTAAATATATATCTATTTGGCGGTGGAGAATTTATTCTCCTGCTTAACGCCCTTCTCTGAGACATACGAGCTCAGAGGTTATATATTGATGGATATCAAACGCATAGAGTGAATTGCCTATGTTGCATGCCTAAGAGGCAATATGATCAAGGCTTCTGTTGAAAAGCAGAGTCTTGTGGTGGATGATTAAAGCACAGCCCATGTGGCAAAGCTTTGTGTAACGTTGATTCGCGAGCCTCACACCCCGGTTGTGAACCAAAACCGGGAGAAGGATCCAGTGATGGCATGCGTTTCATTCTAGCTAGAAGTGGCGTCAGTGGTTTTACACGCCTTGACTAGTTTGAATTATGTGGTTGTTGCTGTTGCGAGGCGCCTCGGATATATCGGTCGATCCGGGACCGATGGAGTCATTAGACTCATTGACGCCCCAAAGGGTGGGGAAACGCAGTGTTCAGGAATTTTAATCCACATCGGTGGACCGGCCCTATGGCTCCTAAGGGTCACTCGAGCTTTGATCCTGAGACACGGGCTAGAGCGTCTCGAACCGGTAGATGACTATCATTTGCCTCGGTTCATAGATGGAAACCCAATTTCCAAATACGTGACTTTGTGATTTTGATTCTATAACCTATATATAGCGACGTAGTGGTATAGGGCATTCAACCCGCCTATGATTGATACTTATGATTTGAAATTGATTTCTTCACTTATAGTAATAATAAAAGATTTGTTTTAACGTATCAAGCATTCTTTGGCTATTATAAGGTAAAACCCTACCCTCTAGTTTGTGTTGCATTGTGTGATGGGACCTGGGTCTTATAATAGCTTCATTTTTCTTTATTTAGCATCGCGCTGTTGTTTTATGCACTGGTGTTCTTGGGAGGAAACCCATTCCGTGTTATACGGCGCGGTCCCTTGATTTACCGAACTTTAAAATAAAGATTAATAACTGTTTTAGTTCTCACACTAGTCCAATGAATGATCTGGAGTTTATTGTTTTAACCAAAACTCTGGGTGCCCTTATTTTGACACGGGCAGTTAGTAGTTTTGGTTTTGCAGATTTATATTCACAGGATCCTGGTTTACAGCTGGAACGATATCCGGAAAGCTTTGTATCCATATATCTCCTTCAGTTGTATTTTGTATTATTTTCCACTGCTTTGTAATTTATTGTAATCTCTGATATTTATCGAATGTAATTTATTCATTTATACTCTGTATATTCTTGTATCTGATGGAATTGTTGAAATAACAATGAAATGTTCTTCAATCTGCGTTCTATTTTGTCTTGTCCTCAACGCAATCCGTGCTTTCCTTACCGGGGAAGTTCGGATCGTGTCAGCGGAGTGGAACCCAAAGGTGAGAACTTCTCACTTTTAATTTAATTTTCTAGTTAATATATATACTAGGATGCAGACGGTGCTTAGCAGCACCCGACACCCGTCGCCCATAGACCGTGGATGACTTGTTTGTTTAATTGATGTGTTGTGAAAATTAATTGTGTGATATGGAATGAATAAATATTTTATAGTTAAAAATATAATTTTTAACGTACATATAAAATAAATATTCATAAACAAGTCGGACGATTTGTTTATGTACACACATTTGAATGATATTGATTGGGACGATAAATTTTACCTATCGCCCAACTGCACAAATAAGTCTGTGTTTTTGTTTAAAAACCCCACACGGGTATTCAGATGAAATTGGACATACACTAATCCCAATAATTAGATTTATGTCGATCGATTGATTAACAGGATGTTATAAGCATCAAATATTTATATTTGATGCTTATGCAGTGTAGAATGCACTCTGGATGATGGCTTGCTGTTTTCATTGTTATTATACACATTTGTTGTGTGAAAATCCATATAATCACATTATATGGTAATTGACTGTGTCTGATTCCGGTTCAAAAAGAATGAATATTTAAAATAAGGATTATTTTAAAATAACGAATATTTTCAAATAATATTCAGTAAAAGAATCAAAATTTGATTTTGATGTCCGATTTGGGATGGACACGAATATATTTTAATATATAAAGCCGCGTTGATTAGATTAATGCCATTTTAACGTGAACGATATTTATATCGATTTTATTCATTTTTATAATGAATATCGAAAGGAATTGATTTCAAAATCTAATGTTTTGAAATTATATCATTTATATATCGATGATATGGAATATTCAATTTTGATTTGAAATTGAATATGAAGTCGAAATCATTTTGAAAACTAATCTAAAACGATTTATAAAATGCGTTTTAAAAGGAAATCAACGAAGTATATATTATATATATTATATATATAATATAATGGCCTGAATAGAACGCGCCGCGCTGCGGAAGTTCGCGAATTTCGACCATTAACTTCGAATGGATATTACGGGAGATCCGGCTGTCGGATTCTCCTAAAACCGGAACCATTGGGTTCGTATCGAAAAGAGCTTTCTAATGAATATTAGAGATTTGAAATCTAACGGTTGGATTTGAAATTATGGCCTAATCAAATTTGGAAAATGTTGCTATAAGTGCAGTTCGATGGCCGTTGATGGGAATCGACTATACGGGCCTTGATAAAATTATTAAAAATACCAATAATTTGTGTAAAGTCATAAGAAATGATTTGGATAGAATTGGGATGAAAAATTCCATATTTGAAAAGGTAAAAGTAGATTTTTATCGAAATGAACTAGTTTTGAACTAGAATTATAATCCATTTATTTTTGAAATAAATAAATTGGATTTGAATGGTTTTTAAAAGTAATCAGAATTTCCGATAATTGAATTGGAATGGATTTGAATCGAAATTGACTTTGGAATATTTCGATGTTGGATTTCGTGATTGTACAGATATTGTTATAGTAATTTGAAAGATATATTTATATCGTTATTTCCAATACGATATTTGTTTGTCGTAGAATTTGATATTGAATATAAGCCAATATATTTTATATTCAAAGCCTTGTATTTAATATCAAATGTGATTTGGGTTTGTCGTGAATGGTGTCTTCATTAACACTGTTCTTAAACCCAGTCGAGGAAAAGAATAAATCTTTTTATTTAGATTTAATTAAGTATACCAAATAAATGGTATTTAATTGGAATTGAATTTGAATTGATTTTTTGGATTATCGTGAATGGTGTTTTAAATAACACTTGTTCTTTAACCCAATAATTAACGAAATGTGAATTGGGTTTATCATGAACTTTGTTTTAACGACATTTGTTCTTTAACCCGATTTACAGTGAAATGTGATTTGGAATTTATAAATCTTTTGTTAAGATTTAAAGGAGATCTTCCAAAGTAAAGTTTTCCAATTTAATAAAATAAATTGGAATGGAATGGAATTCGATTTGGTAATAATCGAAGTGAATCTCTATGGATGAGGACTGCTAATATATATGGAATTTAAAAGGCTTTGTCGTTATTCCATTTATATTGTTAGTCGGACATGGAAGTCTATATCGATTAAATATATCGATTTTCTTTCCATGAAGATTCCATCGTTAATGGAATGTGATTTGGGTTGTCGTGAATGGTATCTTTAATAATACCGTTCATAGACCCAACGGAGTTAAGAAAATCAAAAATTAACTGAAGATTAGTTAAGTTGATTGGTTTCTTGGGTATTGATCTGATGTTGGTTTCGGTCTTCGGTGTTAATACTTAGGGAATTGTTCACTTGCTAATTTACGGTTAAAGGCTGATGGAATTGAATGTGATTTTGGGTTTATAGTGAACCATGTTTTAAATGATATTCGTTCTTCAATCCAGTTAAAGACAAGATACGATTTCATAAGTTAAACAATCATTAATATTGATTTTTGGGAAGATTAAAACCAAGTGGAGTTTTAATGAATCTTTAATTTGATTGAAATGATTGAGAAGGGAGTATCACCAGTTTTGCTCTAGGCGATAGTTAAATCTTTAATTAGATTTGAATGTGAAATGGTAATTGAATTTACCGATAACACCGTGGTGTTAGATATAAAGTATTACCAGTTTTACTTCATGGGGTGAATAGGTTGGGATTGGGAAATTAAAACAAATGATTACTTCAGTAAGGTTCGTTAATGCCGACTAGTTTGGGTAAACCATAATTTGGTTTGAACTGAAATCCAAAAGAAGATTAAAGAATAAATTTAAAAGAATTTATCTTTGATAAAATTAAGGCGAACCTTTCCCTAGAGATGTGAATATTTAAATAAAATAATATTCTGAATTGGAATGAGGCGTATGTTGTGTTTGTGTAACACTAGTTTATTATATATGCGAGTTATTCAGAAAGACCGGGTTTATCCCATTCTGAATAACTGATTCGACGATGTGTCGAGGATGGAGACGGTGGTCGAATACCGGAGGTCTTCACATCGTTTGGATTATTAATGATGATCTTGATTGGGCTGTACACCCAAGAGGAGGGAATCAGTTGGTGATCATCCAGACGTACATGGAGATCGATGGATATGCGAGGTACAAGGTGCCTCCGGTTTCGTTCAGACCCAGAACAGACTTGTAAATGGACTGTGTGTCTGACATTGGATACCATTCAGTGTGATTGATGGATATCGGTTTCATGGGGTGGTTTGCCTTTGGGGCATGCTAAGATGCAAATGATCAAGGCTTCTGTTGAAAAGCAAAGTCTTGTTGTTGAGGATCAAACACGGCCTTTGTGGCATAGCTTTGTGTAGCGTTAATTCGCGAGCCTCACACCCCAATTGTGAACCAGAAACGGGAGAGGACATCAGGGAGGGCATGAATTTCTTTCTAGCTAGGGTGGTGTCAGTGACCTACTAGCCTTGACATTTATATTATTTTCACCTATGTGGTTATTGCTGTTGGGAGGCGCCTTGGATATATCGGTGACTATGTGGAGCCGATGGAGTCATATGACTCATTTACGCCCCAAAGGGCGGGGAAACGCAGTGTTCAGGCATTTTAATCCACATCGGTGGACCGGCCGTGATGATCCAAGGGTCACTCGAGCTCTGATCCTGAGGCTCGGGCTAGACAGCCTCGAATCGGTGAGGACTATCTTTTGCCTCGGTTCATGGGTGGAAATCCAACTTCTAATACGTGACGTTTGTGATTTTGATTGTAGAGCCTAGTATTGGCGACATGATATATGGTACCCGTGCCGTCTATGATTAATACTTATGATTCAAATTGTTTTGACACTATACACTTATAGTAATAATAAAAGATGAAATTTCACGTACCAAGAATATTTGGCTATTATAAGGTAAAACCCTATCCTCCGGCTTGTGCTGCATTGTGTGATGGGACCTGGGTCTGATAATAGCTTCATTGTTCTTTATTTAGCATTGCGCTATTGTTTTATGCACTGGTATTCTTTGGAGGAAACCCGTTCCATGTTATACGGCGTGGTCCCTTCATTTACCTAACTTTAAAATAAAGATTAATAACTGTTTTAGTTCTCACACGAGTCACATGACTGAATTGTAGTTTATTGTTTTAACCTAAACTCTCGGTGCCCGTATTTTCCACACGGGCAGCTAGTAGTTTTGGTTTTGCAGATTTATATTCACAAGATCCTGGTTTACAGCTGGAATGACATCTGGAAAGCTCTGTATCCGTGTATTACTTACATTGTGTTTTATATTATTTTTCCGCTGCTATGTAATGTATTGTAATCTCTGATATTTTATGATGTGTAATATTTATTCATACTCTGTATATTCTTGTATTTTGATGATTGTTGTAATAAACAACGAAATGTTCTTCTGTTTGTGCTCCGATGTGGCTTGTTCTCAACTCAATCTGTGATTTCCCGTAAGGGGGATTTCGGGTCGTTTCATCGTGGTATCAGAGCTTTGTTTTACAAAGCTCGAGAACAAGACACATTAGAACCATACGAAAGAATTCATCAGAGATTGGATTAGTAGTATCCAATGAGAATGACTCGTTAGAGATAGGATCAGTAGTATCCTAGAACGAGTGTGAAGAGTGATGTTTTTAAAAAAATAATAAACAATTTTTGTTTGAAAATTTAAACCTTATTCAACGTATTTGAATATTTATTTGCATTGAATTTGGACACTCCAATATATAAAGATTTTGCATACACGTCTGATCCACGGGTATTCGAAGTTTTAATATACTAGGTAGATATAGAATCACATTCTAGTCGCCCGGAGATGGTTCTGATGATGGTCATCATCTCCACTTGTGTTCAAGTTTCGAAATTGTGATATCTGTATATTTACAATTGACTGATATAAGAACCAAAATATCGTTAGAATATATTGTTGTGACTTGGCATCAAAAACATGATTTTCTGTATATATATCAAAATTATGAATTTGAAACATTAAGTCACTAATTGATTGATGGTTATTTGATTATTGGTTTGATATTTTTAACCATTTAGGCCAAATTATATCAAATATTGAAATGTATTGAAAATTATTTGGAAATGCGAGCATGTACATATATATGGGTGAACAGGTTATAGCAAGGAGGCTAGAGAAGAGGAATAAAATTGTATGCCCGGCAAATAGGTACATGTTTATTGTATTTCTTGGGTTTTTGATGATTTTATGAGCCGCTTGGCTTTTTCTTTTTCTTTTGGATTGATGAGGGCCATGGGAGGCTGTTTGAAATATCCCGAAGCTCCCAGTGCAGGGGAGGTTATGGCGAAATTTTTCGAAAATTTAGTGTGTTAGCCAAATTTTTGAAAAATTTGAAAAGTTCTTAGAAACTGAAAAGTTGAAGAACTAAGTCATAATTAAAATAATGGAAGTTGAGTTGATATTTTAAACAACTTTCAGCTTCGTTCCTTTTCGGGGACGAATAGTTTTAAGTGGGGGAGATTGTAATAACACGGAAATCTGAGCCAATTTAAATTTTTTATTTTTGCAATTTTAATGAATTTTGAATATTTAAAATGAATTATTTTGAATAATAACGACAAGAAATTTATTTTGAATAGAAATAGAATGTATATATTTATATATATCGTCGATAGAATATAAATATTTATTTTTAATTATAAAAGGAATCGAAAATGGCGCGGTAGTTCGAAATTTCGATTTCAAATTTCAAGTGAATGTACAGGATTCAAAATAAACCGGATTTAAGCGAAACCAAAAATATTAGAATCTATTTGAGTATATCTTTCCAACGAATCTGAAAAATCAAAATTTCATAGCGGGGATAAAAAGTTATGCCTAGTTGAAATTTCAGAATAGTTACTATGGAAAATATGGCCCTTAAAAATGGAAATTTTGCAAACGACCTTCATTTTCAACGAAACCACTTTTGTTGGATCCGTGATGTCAAGTTATTGCTAGGTTTCAAAATTCGTAATTTTCTGAATCAATATGTGAGCGTGGTAAAGGAAAACGCGTTTGACCAGTTTCAGTTGATTTTAATCAACTGGAAAATGGCCATTTTTTAAACGGTCTCAGAATTTGACGAAATTGGTTTTGTTAGGACCGTATCGTCAATATGAAGCTAGAAAATATTTTTCTATAATTTGTAGAATTAGTATGTGGCCCCGGTAAATTAAAATATACGTTCAAATTCAATATATACTGAGTTATATTTTAATTTTGACGAAAACTGATCATAACCGTCGAATTGGCTTACAAAACATATCCCACTGTGTTCGAAATGGGGGTAATTAGCTAGGGACGACAGTCGGTGGGTTCGATTAAGAGTTTGAAATAAAAAGTTTCTATATGGAATTTAAAATTTAAAATAAATAATAAATTAATAATAAACTTCTCTTCCCCCTTATACTCTCTCTCCCCCAAATCACAAGTCAAGCCCAGCAGATCAAATTAAAAAAAGAGAGAGAGAGACGCCATCGCACCCTCGCGCGATAGACCCACCGCCGCCCTGTTCGGCCCCCCCTCCCCCCGCGCTGCTGACGCCGCCGCCCCTTCTTACACCTCCTCCTCCCTCCGCGACGTCTATCCCTCCTCCGTGGACACCAAACTGTTCCCCCCCAAATCGCAGAAGGCCCCAAACCCGAGAAGCCTCTTGCCGTGGACTTCCCCCAGCGCCAGCGCCGTGCCCCGCGACAAATCCGCCCCCCTTCCGACCACCGCCAACAACCGCATGGACTCCCGCGGCCTTCCTCCTTCATTTGACAGTAAGTTTTTTCTTTTAATTTATTTTAAAGAGCTGATTTTAATTTATTTTAAAAACTGATTTTAATTTATTTTAAAAACTGATTTTAGTTTATTTTAAAAACTGATTTTGGTTAAGTTTAAAAACTGATTTTTTTTGTTTCGTTTAAAACTGAAAAAGATTTGATTTTTATCGCTTGAAAGTTGTGATTTTTATAAGGCAAACGAAGGGATAAAGTTATAATTTTTTTATCTATGTGAAGAAGCGATAAAAATGTGATTTTTATCATATGAGAAGTGAAATAAAAAAAAATATGATTTTTATATTATAGGGAGAATAAAAAATATGATTTTTATATTATAGGAATAATAAAAAGATGATTTTTATATTATGTAGATAATAAAAATATGATCTTTATATATGTAGCGATAGGATAAAAATACGATTTTTATATATGAAGTGACAATATAAAATTGTGATTTTTATCATATATGTGGCAAAGTAAAAATATATGAAGTAGAAAGAATAAAAATATGATTTTTATTTATTGGAATGAAGCAATAAAAATATTATTTTTATTATGAACAACGTGGTAAGGACTGCATTGGAATCTCAAACAAATCCAAACGGTTCAGAAGTTCAGAAGTAAAACACGGCGGAGTGGAACCCAAAGGTGAGAACTTCTCACTTTTAATTTATTTTTCTAGTTAATATATATACTAGGATGCAGACGGTGCTTAACAGCACCAGACACTCGTCGTCCACAGACCATGGACGATTTGTTTGTTTAATTGATGTGTTGTGAAAATTAATTATATGATGTGGAACGAATAAATATTTTATAGTTAAAAATATAATTTTTAACGTGTATATAAAATAAATACTCATAAACAATTCGGACGATTTGTTTATGTACACACATTTGAATGATATTGTTTGGGACGATAAATTTTACACATCATCCAACTGCACAAATAAATCTGTGTTTGTTGTTTTAAAACCCCACATGGGTAATGGGATGAAATTGGACATACACTAATCCCAATAATTAGTTGTATGTCGATCGATTGATTGACAGGCTGTTATAAGCGTCCAATATTTATATTTGATGCTTATGCCGTGTAGAATGCACTCTGGATGAGGGGTTATTGTTTTCATTGTTGTTATACACATTTGTTGTGTGAAAATCCATATAATCACATTATATGGTGATTGACTGTGTCTGATTCCAGTTCAGAAAGAATGAATATTTTAAAATAATGATTATTTTAAAATAACGAATATTTTCAAATAATATTCAGTAAAAGATTCAAAATTTGATTTTGATGTCCGATTTGGGATGGACACAAATATATTTTAATATATAAAGCCGTGTTGATTAGATTAACGCCATTTTGTCGTGAACGATATTTATATCGATTTTATTCATTTTTATAATGAATATCGAAAAGGAATTGATTTCAAAATCTTATGTTTTGAAAGTATTATCATTATATATCGATGATCTGGAATATTCAATTTTGATTTGAAATTGAATATGAAGTTGAAATTGTTTTGAAAAACGAATTTAAAACGATTTATAAAATATGTTTTAAAAGGGAATCGATGAAGTATATATTATATATATTATCTCTACTAATAATGGAAATGTTTTGTGGGTGGTGAAGCTTTTTAGGTCTTCCCAATCAACCCATTCAGCTCCTTCAAATCAATTACAGAAACAAAGAAAAAAGAGGGCGTATGGGTCATTTCCCATTTCCACGTTCTGACCACGACTAAATTTCAACACGCTTTGCATTTTCTCCCCCATTTTCTTCAACGGTTCTCGGTTTTCACCTTTTCTAATGCCGATATTTTCTTCCCTAATAAACTACTGCTAAAACATCTCGTCAACAATGTAAGAAAGGCACGCAGGCTCTAGATCTGAGATGAATCGACCAAATCGACAAATCCGGCACCAGTCATGCTATCAGATCTGCATCAAAATTGCGACTATTTCTCCTTCCACCATGTCAAGTATACAATTCCTGACTTCGGATCTCTTCAGTTCAAACAATCCTCAGGTTATCATATATTACTTATTTTCTTAGAGCCTATCGTTAATTCTTTTGAGTCATCTTCTAACAGGAAGCATCATTTTAATGTATTATTTTGTTTATTAAATCGTTTCGATTATAAGTTTTTAATTTTAAATCGTTACAGTTAGTTATACGCTTGACTTAACAAGAGTGGAAATAATTTTCCATCGATATTGGTAATTAAGCTGTATTAGTCTGTTCTTTTGTATGTTAAAGATTGGTTGAGTTTGTTCTCAATGGTAGACAACGTTCAATACGTCCTTCTCATATATTTCTTCTCTTTTTATATGTTTCAATATTGTTGCATCGAGGTTTCTGATGAGTTTGTTATTCCTGCCGAAAACATTCAAGGGCCCATTGCAGCAGTTGATGGCATATGAATTTTATAGTTTGTAGGGTCATCTCAATAGGCTTTTCTATTTTTTGTCTATGATAAATTATAATTCTTTCCATTAAATTTTGAATGGACAATCGATGAAACTCATTGGATTATATTATTATACTGCTTCTCAGTAAAAACTAAAATTCTACTTTGTTCTTCATATGTATTCCAAAGAATGGACTATGCTTTCATATGTAATACTTGCATAATCACGTAAACTTTTCAGAAAATCCCTTTTAGAGGATGAACTGGATTCTCATTATATTCAAAATGTTTGCAAGCATTATATTCGGAAGCAAATAACTAATGCTTAAAATGGTTCGTCTTCAACTACAATTATTATGGTGTACTATTATTATTGCTTGCCCAAAAATGAATCTAATATATGTTTTGTTTTGTATCAGTACAATGGAAATTCAACTTTCGTGTTTCCTTTTTCCCACAATAAGACTTCGAAACATACACACAGTGGGAATTTTCTCTGCCTCTCTGCCTTCCATTAATCTGCATAAATCTTCTATATAGAGTTGGTTGTGAAATAAGATGATTTCATTGAATATCTTAACCATATTCTCTGCTTTGATCTATAGTTACGAGTATGTGGCAATCTTTGATACATAATCTATTTTTGGCTTATGATTACATGCTTGCATTAAATATAATAACGCATGAAATTTACAAACAGTTTGCTAGAGCCACGGGTAGCTGCTTCACTACCCATACAAACAACCGAAGGTACAGATCTGTTAATTATAATTTATTTGATTTGATTGAAGTATAATATATGCATGTCATAAAACTTTGGGTTTTTTCCTCTTTTCTTTTAGGTGTTTGGCCCATTTTCATAACATATAGGATGAGAGTAGCTGCTTCTGTATGAGTTGTAGAGGTTGTTACAATTACTTGATTGTCGAAAATTTTAGAATCGAAAGGCATTTATTGATTGTTGAGGTATTATATCTACATTTCATTTTGGTTAAGGCAACTCCAACTAATAATTTATGCTCAGTCATCAAACATCAAGTATTTTAGATACGTTTTTATGACTTAGAAGAGTAAAAACACATAGGTTTGACGAAAGGCTGACATCGACTCTTATTTTTATTGAAAGAAAATTAAAATTGGGAAACGTGAGTTTACTAAAGAAATGAAAAGGCACACTATCATAATTTTTAAATGTTGCTCACGAAAGTATATAAATCTACCCTATAATGATGATACCATAACTATGTAGTTTGTTTCATTGTACGATTCAATGGGTCTAAAGTATAATTTTGTTGCATATGTTCAAAGTATGGTTTAGAGTCTTTGGACTACAGACCTGAAATATTTTTTATTCCCAGTTTAATCCCAAAATTTATTTTTAGACCTAAGTTTATGTTTTTATTGAGCTATTCATTGACGCAAATAACAAAGAATTGAAGTCAGTTAGTCTTTTTTTCAGTTTAATTTATTATTTTCAAAGTATACTTTAGACTGCAGACCTGAAATATTTTATATTCCGAGGTTACGCCAAAAAAAAATTATGTTTAGACTTAAGTTTATATTTTTATTGAGCTATTTATTGATGCATATAACAAAGAACTGACCCCGGTTAGTCTTTATTTTCAGTTTAACTAGAAGATATCTCCGAATGGCTAAAAGAAACGTACGTTCCATAATTTTTACACGACCCCAGGTATTAAACATGATGTTAGACGACAGTTTACACAGGAAGAACAGTCTACTTGCTAAAATGTAGAGACGTTATTTTACTGTTATTCTGTTTGACCCATGTTGTTCGCTCACATCATTGTAGACATAGCGAATAAGGCATTTTCTCTATTTCATGATTGTCGTCGACATACTTCCCTAATGTCCAACTACTTAAAACCATGTTTCTGTTTTTTTAATTGGAAGCTATGGATTTCTTTCCACCATAATAGTAACATATTCCCGTTCAGTAGTATATAATCCATTCTGCCTATAATGATTGTCATGCTTGATTCCATTTTAAGACTGCTGGATCCAGATTTAATTATGCAGTAATGTTGTTGCCGATGTCCCCTGTAATGCTGGATTATGGTTTGGATAATTTTTACATTCGGAAGGACATGTGAATATGATTGGACCAGTTTTTTTATCTTAACGACGTACATTTTTTTTATATCAAGCACATCTAACATGTTTTTTCTATACCGGCCGTTTGCTATATCTGATTTTATTTACCACTCTCCTTGACTCCAAAAAGCTATTTAAAGGCCCAACCTCCATATTATAACACCCCACATCCGTTAGTGTCACTCACAAAGGGAATGCACTAAGTTCTGTGGAGTATTTTTGGGTAAAAGATGCAGATAAATTACAAGACAGACAGAAATTAAGCAGCGGAAAATAAAACTTTGCTTTATTGATAAAATAGTTTGTGCAATGATTTCTTTACAATATCAGAGTATCATCTGTCTTACAAAATAAAGAAGCATAAAACAACATTTATATTCCCCATTTTTAGTAAGAGCCAGCCATAGCGTCTGAAAAGAGGATCCAAGCAAAACTTCGACAAATCTTCAAGCTGGGAAAGAATGACAGTCCAACTTAACCTGAGCTATACTATTCCCTCCTTTACTACTTGGGGGGGGGGGAGGGAGGAACAGAAGAAAGGAAGACGAAAGAAAAACAGACTCAGACATAAAGCCTGAGTAAGTTCAGTGACTTCTAGCATGTGAACATGGAAAACAAAACGACATGAATTAACTGAATACAAGATTACACCATGACGATAGGGTCAGCAAGAATAGACAAGATAATCACAAGATATGCTAAGCTAAGATAAACCGGATATGCTCTAATATTTTCGCTGCTTCGCTATTTCCTTGTTATACTGGTTTCTATATCTCTACCCCACCTAACTAATGTCCCAACTAGTAACGATAACTTGATCCTAATCCCTGTATTTTCCATCGCCTTCAGGCATACATTTATTATTTGTTACCTAGATTTAATCTAGGGTTTTCTACCAAGTTCCTTCTAGATTTAACTAGAGTTTACGTTATCCGCTGAATGCTTCTCGGATTCAGGGTTTATGCCACCTAGTCCAACTAGTGCTACCTGTCGAACGATGCCCCCAAGTTTAGGACACACTACCTAGAGTGGTATATGTTCCTATACTTCCCCACGCATGTATCGCGAATCGTATCGCTTGTCTAGATGCACATGTCCTGTAATGTGCGGCCCCAGTCCTGTGGCACGACAAATCAAGAAATACAGAAATTGGTCGGGAGCTTTCAAATATCCGCCGATGCAGATGCTAAGGTCTGTTTATGATCCAGTGGCTATGGTCCCACTTGACCCCTCCCTCAACTAATGAAAGGCACACCTTGAAAAATGAGAACTATACCCAGGCCCCCGGTGCCCCACTATCCTATGGCCATCCTCACCCATAACTAGATAGCAAGTATATGGTCTTTTGGAGTTCTCCGCCTTTCCGCTTCACGTATCTCGATTGACTCAAGATGGATGGTAGACGACGAGTTGCTATCACAGGGCTACTGTTTCCTCGCCGAATCACGCCGGTCCGTCCTAGTCTTTAGGTTGCCATATATTGCAACCAAGGCAAACCACTGGTTGTTCTAACGCAGACCTTAACCTCTGTGAGCCCAGGAGGATCATCTGCAGCCTCATAGAGGGATAGCAAGAGTACCCTCACATCCCCTCGAAGCCTCGGGCTTCGTAACCCAATTCGTTGGAGCCCTCTCAGATGGACATTCGCTCCTTCCCGTGTTATACTAAAAATTACTAATTAGTTCTCTTTCCCGTCAGTTTGGATTGGTTAAGTGTCATTAGTCAATTCAAGCTAACTTAACCCTCTTGATTTATCCTGATAAACTGGTTAAGTGTTATCAATAATTCATGTTGACTTAACCTTATCACAAACCAAGTTATATTGGTTAAGTATTTCTTACTACTTAACCCTACCCCTTCACCCTGCATTGGTTAAGTGTTCCTTTTTAACTTAACCTTGCCCGTATGTTTTAACTAACATGTTATAAATGGTTAAATATTATCCCTTCATGTTTTAGACTTAACCCTATTCCTTTATTACAATCTACTGGTTAAGTGTTCAAGTTTACTTAACCTTAAGGTCTAGCCCAGCTAACATATCAAATTGGCTAAGTGTATTGAATTTTACTTAACCCCAACCTCTAGTCTAGTTAATATGTTAATTTGGCTATGTGTATTAACTTTACTTAACCCCACCTTCTAGTCTAGTTAACATATTAATTTGGCTAAGTGTTTTCTTAGTTACTTAACCCCTACAAATCTTGTCTTGTCACCCTGTTAAGTTGGTTAAGTGTCCCTATGGACTTAGCCCTCCCATTCTAGATTAACTGTGTTAAGTTAGTTAAGTGTTCCTATGGGCTTAGCCCTCCCATTCTAGCTTAACTGTGTTAAGTTGGTTAAGTGTTCCTATGGACTTAACCCTCCCATTCTTTGTTAAGTGTCGGTATGAACCTAACCCCACCCACCGGTCTGGTTATCATGTTGAATTGGTTAAGTGTCTTAGTTAACTTAACCCTGCCATTCTTGTTCTAGCTTTAACTAAATAAATTAAAGCCGCGACCACTCACATTAGACAGATATTGTTGCGAATACTGGATGTGCCGGTTGGTTCCGAGCAGGTTTACGTCGCAACTCAGTCTAACCTCGGGTTAGGCCTATTCGTGTTTTCTAAGTTCAAAGGGTTTTGATTAATTTTCAAATCAGGTTTTGAAAGTAACCATCCCGTCCGTCGGATCGGTTAGGCATAGCCTGGGAGAGCAGAAAACTTGTATTTTCTAAACTCAAGCCTAGACACTATCCTCTCTGTCACCCTAGAACTTTCTGGTGTGTTATTAAAAGAGATGTCGTTAATAAACCTTTAATTTGTTTAAATTTACGTTTTCTCATTTAGGACAAATTCTATAAGTAAATTATTCCTAATTTACTTATCTCCTAATTTATCTTTTAATGTAAATTGTCAACATTCATTATTATGGCCCATTTTCCTCTTTATTCATATTTATGCTTTTTGGTATGTAAACTATACCAAATTAAGTGTCACTAACCATGATTTTGCTAAAGCTGACAAGTGCTCCCAATTATGGCCTATTTAAAATTTATGCCAATACACTTATGATGCCAAATTAGCTAATCCAATTCTGATTTACATTCTAATTACGGTTCATGTCAAACTAGAATTATTATTCTAGTTCACAATTCATGTAAATGCTAGATTTACAAGTCAATACTAGATTCAAATTACATATCCTATAATTCATGTCAAATTTATCCAATTTGCATTTCAATAAACATGCCATAATACATGTTCCCAATTTATGCCAATTTCCAAGTTTTAAAACAACGTTTCTAGTAATTTCATATTTTGCCCAAATCGTATTCCCACCGTTCGTATAATCGTGATTCAATCTAGATTATAGATAAATCTACATTCATAGAAAGTAGGGAACGAACCAAAGATGCTATGAAAAAGGATGGACATAATAACTGGCATAAAAAGGTTTGAATAACGACGTAGGGTCAAGAACATGGGTAGACCTAACTTAATAGGTAAATTCCCAAGGTCTAAAACCAAGAATAGACAGAATAGAGACGTAGGTTCAAGAACATGGGTAGACCTAACTTAATAGGTAAATTCCCAAGGTCTAAAACCAAAGATAACCAAGAATAGAAAGAATAGAAAATCAGGTTTATATCCAATTTCACAGTCACAAAACTTAGACAACACTTTCCTAGTCATGAATCATAGGTGATTAGTCACAATTGTCCTCGTTATGTCATTGGCAATAGTTTATGTTTTCTAATCAAAGGCATAGGCTTGTATTCATAGTCAAAGGAAATAATTCTCATAGTCACAGTCACAGTCATAGGCAATGTCCATAGTCATAGGCAATGTTCAATGTCATAGGAAATGTTCATAGTCAAAGAGGCATATGGTTCTAAGGTCCATAGTTTCATAGTCACAGTCTTATTTGTCCTCGAATCATGACAGTTCTTAATTAGGTCCAAAGAAATAGGCACTGATTCAAATAGAAAGAATTAGCATACTCTTTTATTCCCTTAATTTCATGTGACGAAAAGAGAAACGTTCAAATATGAGAAGTAACTGACTTACAGAGATTAGACTAGAATAGAAAGAAGGCGTTGCTATGATTCGTGCGACGTTGCTCGAAACTGTTTGAGTTAGCCTTTGATCCTTGAAACTTTAATCTTGATTCGAACCTCTTCTTGACAACTTGAGCAGCATTTCCTCGTCTTGGTCTATTTTATATATTATTTATTTATATATTTTCTCAGAGGCAGCATAAGGATAGAAAAGAATTGTGAATAGAGAAGGAGACTAGGGCTGTTTATATAGTGTTAGGCGGACGAACCTAGGCAGAAAACGTGACCAAATACATCAGAACGAACCAGGTCCAGAAACCTGGAAAAAGCGGGTAGGTCGACCACCAGGTCGACTACCCAATCGACCTGGGTGCCCCAGGTTGACTAACCAGTCGACCTGGGTGCCCCTGGTCAACTACCCAGTGGACCTGGTCGTCTTGGGCGGGAAAATTCCCGCCCAGCCCAATCTGGGTCTGTTTTTCGAATTTGAACTCGTTTTTTGACCTGTTTTGAAACTTGAACTTCGCTGAATCTTCCGGAGGCCATATCTTCCTCATACGGACTCCGATTTACGCAAACTCGGACTCGTTTTCATGTAGAATTTCGAGACGAACGCAATGGAACAGCCCATTACCCTTGATTCTGATTTTAAAATCTAACTCTGCCTTGATTTGTGAATCTTAGTATTACAGAATTACGGGAAGTTACATTCTCCCCCACTTAAAAGGATTTCGTCCCCGAAATCTTCAAGTTAGGAAGAATGAATCCTACCATCCAATAACCCATCTACTGAACCATTCAATTACAGGCATTCATTGTCCTTAAAATATTTCTAATGCTTTCATGTTCATATGCATAGTGTGTGTATATGTCTTTATCTAATGCAAAATCAGGCGGTCTACTGATTCAGTTGACCTCCTAAATGCGAATCATGTCAGTGCCATGCGTCCAATCATGTATGCAAGCATCCTTAGTTATGTAAATACTACATGCATGCACATCCATTCATCCATATGCAACATCCATATGATACCATATCAAGCTCAACTTACAAACAAATACATATCAGTAAATGCAATATGAAAGCGTCCGAACTGATCTAGTGTCTAATACGTATGCATATGCATCCACGAGCAATCATTAGCAACCACTTGCAACCATCAACCATAACATATTTCAAATACATGTTTACATCCATTGGCTTGTACCTAAAGATCGAAGATACGACCTAGGTGATATACTTTGGAAAGAGAGAAACAATTATGCGTAAAGCTCCTAAACAAAGAAATCAAGGATGCACCCTTAAGGAAAAGGGTATGATGCTAGTATCTAGCCTTCTTGGGCTTTACTCCACTGTATCCTAACTAATTTAACTTCATGATTGTGAAGTTTCTGACCTCCATTTCCAAAATAAACAGATGTCAATCACGGTACCAAGTGTATGTACTAAGATGATTTGAGGTCTCCCTCTTGTCCACCATGTCATAACTATAAGGGTCGAAAGGTTACTACGTGCTTTTTAGAGTGCCTGCCATAACTATTCGTCTCTCACGCAAACCATCCTAGTCGAACTCGACATTCCTCAAGTACAAGCCCCAAAGGCCTAAACCAATATCAGACAAGCACCTAAGGAATATCTCCTCCGAATTTAGACGATCGACGTGAGATGATATAAGCAAACTCGATAACTATTATCAAATCCTTACTAACCAAAAATAAACTGGTCAGACCACCAATTGGAATTGATACTCTAGTGGGATCCTTCTACTATACAAATACTATGGTGCAGAGACTCAACTATGGAAGTGGATATGAACAAATGCGAAGCGCTAAAACCAAAGGAAAGAGTATGAAAAACTAGATTCTTCCAACATGACTTCACTACATTTCCCTTAGGTACGATTGGTGGTGAAGGTATGTACTTTCCCTTCTGAAAATCTTGTTCCTCGTTCTTGCCCTTGTCCTTAATTATATGCCCTATCATACCCTAGTAAAGATACTTCCTCTTGTCTTAGGTTTTATAATTCCTTCCTCCTTTGTGAGCTAAATCTACATCCATGAATTCCTCATCCTCTTCCGTGTGTAGACAAATCTCTCGAAAGCTGCTTCCATCGTACAGAAAACCCTATAAGCTTGAAAGAAAACTGGCCGTAGGTGAAACAACTACGGCTATGGATGGAAGCCGGGGCACTACTTCGCCCTTCGATGAGGTTACCTCCTAGAAAGCCAGGAGCCCCAGAGACTCAAGCAAGAAGGAGACAAGAATTCAGACAGAGGAAGAGAAGACATCGGATATGGCTTTGGGGAATATGCCTTTAAAACAAATTTTTTCTTTTGAAAATGCTTCTTTAAAAACCGTTTTGAAAATAATCTTTCAAATCTTTTATCTGATCTGGTAACCTTCAGCTCTGATACCACGTGTAACACCCCACATCCGATAGTGTCACTCACAAAGGGAATACACTAAGTTCTGTGAAGTATTTTTGGGTAAAAGATGCAGATAAATTACAAGACAGACAGAAATTAAGCAGCGGAAAATAAAACTTTGCTTTATTGATAAAATAGTTTGTACAATGATTTCTTTACAATATCAGAGTATCATCTGTCTTACAAAATAAAGAAGCATAAAACAACATTTATATTCCCCAATTTTAGCAAGAGCCAGCCATAGCATCTGAATAGAGGATCCAAGCAAAATTTCAACAAATCTTCAAGCTGGGAAAGAGTGACAGTCCAACTTAACCTGAGCTATACTATTCCCTCCTTTACTACCTTGGGGGGGGGGGGGGAACGGAAGAAAAGAAGATGAAAGAAAAACAGAGTCAGACATAAAGCCTAAGTAAGTTCAGTAACTTCTAGCATGTGAACATGGAAAAAAAAATGACATGAATTAACTGAGTACAAGATTACACCATGACGATAGGGTCAGCAAGAATAGACAAGATAATCACAAGATATGCTAAGCTAAGATAAACTGGATATGCTCTAATACATTCGCCGCTTCGTTGTTTACTTGTTATACTGGTTTCTATACCTCTGCACCACCTAACTAATGTCCCAACTAGTAACGATAACGTGATCCTAATCCCTATATTTTCCATCGCCTTCAAGCATACATTTATTATTTGTTACCTAGATTTAATCTAGGGTTTTCTACAAAGTGCCTTCTAGATTTAACTAGAGTTTACGTTATCTGCTGAACGTTTCTCGGATTCAGGGTTTATGCCACCTAGTCCAACTAGTGCTACCTGTCGAACGATGCCCCCAAGTCTAGGACACACTACCTAGAGTGGTATATGTTCCTATACTTCCCCACGCATGTATCGCGAATCATTATCGCTTTTCTAGATGCACATGTCCTGTAATGTGCGGCACGTGTGCTGTGGCAGGGTAAATCAAGAAATACAGAACTCGGTCGGGAGCTTTCAGATATCCGCCGATGCAGATGCTAAGGTTTGTTTTTGTTCCAGTGGCCATGGTCCCACTTGACACCTCCCTCAACTAATGAAAGGCACACCTTGAAAAATGAGAACTATACGCAGTCCCCCGGTGCCTCACTATCCTATGGCCATCCTCAACCATAACTAGATAGCAAGTATATGGTCTTTTGGAGTTCTCCGCCTTTCCGCTTCACGTATCTCGATTGACTCAAGATGGATGGTAGACGACGAGTTGCTATCACAGGGCTACCGTTTCCTCGCCGAATCACGCCGGTCCATCCTAGTCTTTAGGTTGCCATATATTACAACCAAGGCATACCCCTGGTTTTTCTAACGCAGACCTTAACCTATGTGAGCCCAGGAGGATCAACTGCAGCCTCAGAGAGGGATACCAAGAGTAACCTCACGTCCCCTTGAAGCCTCGGGCTTCGTAACCCAATTCGTTGGAGCCTTCTCAGACGGACATTCGCTCCTTCCCATGTTATACTAAGAATTACTACTTAGTTCTCTTTCCCGTCAATTTGGATTGGTTAAGTGTTATTAGTCAATTCAAGCTAAATTAACCCTCTTCATTTATCCTAATAAACTGGTTAAGTGTTATCAATAATTCGTGTTGACTTAACCTTACCACAAACCAAGTTATATTGGTTAAGTATTTCTTATTACTTAACCCTACCCCTTCACCCTGTATTTGTTTAAGTGTTCATTTTTTACTTGACCTTGCCCGTCTGTTTTAACTAACATGTTATTAGTGGTTAATTATTATCCCTTCATGTTTTAGAGTTAACCCTATTCCTTTATTACAATCTGCTGGTTAAGTGTTCAAATTTACTTAACCCTACGGTCTAGCCCAGCTAACATATCAAATTGGCTAAGTGTATTGAATTTTACTTAACCCCAACCTCTAATCTAGTTAACATGTTAATTTGTCTAAGTGTATTAACTTTACTTAACCCCACCTTCTAGTCTAGTTAACATGTTAATTTGGCTAAGTGTTTTCTTAGTTACTTAACCCCTACAAATCTTGTCTTGTCACCCTGTTAAGTTGGTTAAGTGTCCCTATGGACTTAGCCCTCCCATTCTAGCTTAACTGTGTTAAGTTGGTTAAGTGTTTCTATGGACTTAGCCCTCCCATTCTAGCTTAACTGTGTTAAGTTGGTTAAGTGTTCCTATGGACTTAACCGTCCCATTCTTTGTTAAGTGTCGGTATGAACCTAACCCCACCCACCGGTCTGGTTATCATGTTGAATTGGTTAAGTGTTTTAGTTAACTTAACCCTGCCATTCTTGTTCTAGCTTTAACTAAATAAATTAAAGCCGCGACAACTCACATTAGACAGATATTATTGCGAATACTGGATGTGCCGGTTGGTTCCGGGCAGGTTTACGTCGCAACTCAGTAAAACCTCGGGTTAGGCCTATTCGTGTTTTCTAAGTTCAAAGGGTTTTGATTAATTTTCAAATCTGTTTTTGAAAGTAACCATCCCGTCCGTCGGATCAGTTAGGGATAGCCAGAGAGAGTAGGAAACTTGTATTTTCCAAACTCAAGCCTAAACACTATCCTCTCTGTCACCCTAGAACTTTCTGGTGTCTTTTTAAAAAAGATGTCATTAATAAACCTTTAATTTGTCTAAATTTACATTTTCTCATTTAGGACAAATTCTATAAGTAAATTATTCCTAATTTACTTATCTCCTAATTTCTCTTTTAATGTAAAATGTCAACATTCATTATTATGGCCCATTTTCCCCTCTATATCATATTTATGCTTTTTGGTATGTAAACTATACCAAATTAAGTGTCATTAACCATGATTTTGCTAAACCTGACAAGTACTCCCAAATATGGCGTATTTCAAATTTATGCCAATATACTTATCATGCCAAATTAGCTAATCCAATTCTGATTTACATTCTAATTACGGTTCATGTCAAACTAGACTTATTATTCTAGTTCACAATTCATGTAAATGCTAGATATACAAGTCAATACTAGATTCAAATTACATATCCTATAATTTATGTCAAATTAATCCAATTTGCATTTCTATAAACATGCCATAATACATGTTCCAAATTTATGCTAATTTCCAAGTTTTAAAACTACGTTTCTAGTAATTTCATATTTTGCCCAAATCGTATTCCCACTGTTCGTATAATCGTGATTCAATCTAGATTATAGAAAAATCTATATTCGTAGAAAGTAGGGAATGAACCAAAGATGCTATGAAAAAGGATGGACATAATAACTGGCATAAAATGGTTTGAATAACGACGTAGGTTCAAGAACATGGGTAGACCTAACTTAATAGGTAAATTCCCAAGGTCTAAAACCAAGAATAGACAGAATAGAGACGTAGGTTCAAGAACATAGGTAGACCTAACTTAATAGGTAAATTACCATGGTCTAAAACCAAAGAAAACCAAGAATAAGCAGAATAGAAAATCCGGTTTATACCCAATTTCACAGTCACAAAACTTAAACAACACTTTACTAGTCATGAATCATAGGTGTTTAGTCACAATTGTCCTCGTTATGTCATAGGCAATAGTTTATGTTTTCTAATCAAAGGGATAGGCTTGTATTCATAGTCAAAGGAAATAATTCTCATAGTCACAGTCACAGTCACAGTCATAGGCAATGTCCATAGTCATAGGCAATGTTCATAGTGATAGGCAATGTTCATAGTCAAAGAGGCATATGGTTCTAAGGTCCATAGTTTCATAGTCACGGTCTTATTTGTCCTCGAATTGTGATAGTTCTTAATTAGGTCCAAAGAAATCGGCACTGATTCGAACAGAAAGAATTGGCATACTCTTTTATTCCTTTAATTTCAAGTCACGAAAAGAGAAACGTTCAAATCTGAGAAGTAACCGACTTACAGAGATTAGATTAGAATAGAAAGAGGGCGTTGCTATGATTCGTGTGACGTTGCTCGAAACCGTTTGAGTTAGCCTTTGATCCTTGAAACTTTAATCTTGATTCGAACCTCCTCTTGACAACTTGAGCAGCATTTCCTCATCTTGATCAATTTTATATATTATTTATTTATATATTCTCTCAGAGGCAGCATAAGGATAGAAAAGAATTGTGAATTGAGAAGGGGACTAGGGCTGTTTATATAGTGTTAGGAGGACGAACGTAGGCAGAAAACGTGACCAAATTCATCAGAACGAACCAGGTTAAGAAACCTTGAAAAAGCGGGGAGATCGACCCCAAGGTCGACTACCCAGTCGATCTGGGTGCCTTGGGCTGGAAAATTCCCGTCCAGCCCAATCTGGGTCTGTTTTTTGAATTTGAACTCGTTTTCCGACCTATTTTGAAATTTGAACTTCGCCGAATCTTCCGGAGGCCATATCTTCCTCACACGGACTCCGATTTACGCAAACTTGGACTCGTTTTCATACAGAATTCCGAGACGAACGCAATGTCATAGCCCATTTCCCTTGATTTTAAATTTAAAATTTAATTCTGCCTTGATTTGTGAATCTTAGTATTACAGAATTACGAAGTGTTGCACATATGCTGCATACTTCCTTTGTTTCTGTTTTTTACTTTATGTTGCTTTAGTGACACATCACAGTCAGAAAGATCCATCAATTTAATGACAGTATCTAATCACATCGACCACAACCTTACTTTACCCTGATATGATATCAATAAATTTTAACATTTTGTAGCTAAATTACGTAAAATCTTTATAACCATCATTTGTTTGAATAAGTTTTCTATTACCAGTTGTCCTATAATCTTTAGCACCTACATTTTGTGAAACATGAACCAGTTAAAACAATATGGAAAATCATGGTATATATTGTATGATTAAGTTGAGATTAGTCAATTCATAATTGCTTCAGAAACATGGTTGAAGCAATGATATTAGCATAACAATGGGATTGGAGATTCAAGTTTAAAGATAAATTTGCTTCAAATTTAAAAATTATTATCTTCGTGTACTTAATAAGCCTTATCTTTTATTGTCCATACATGTAACTGCAAATGGCTCATTGAAGCATGGATTATATAAATTTAACTCATGATGAGAAAAGGTGGCTTACATAAGATTTAATCCTGATGGTTTAGCTGTGAATCCTGCAGCTTTCCAACAACATAACTGAAATGAATCTCAAATAAGGCTCAGCTATTTCAGAACGACCCTGCACTTGCACAAGCAACTTTTGCAATAACCTCGATGATCTCCAGAAACTCATGCGAGAACGCCATGATCGGAAAGTGCAATTGTGACGGAAATAAGAGGAAGAGCTAGCTTTGATGTATGCAGATACTTTTGATGTGGAAGAACAAAGGTTAATTGAAGTAGCTATTTGACAGAAAAGAATTGATGATAAATAGGAAGTTGCAATTGAACATAATCCTGAAGCATTTGGACGTGTTATAATGTTACACATGGACATAGAAGTCAATGGTGTTCCTCTGAAGGCATTTGTTGATAGTGGAGCACAATTGACAATCATATCAAAGAGCTGTGCTGAGCATTGTGAATTATTGCAACTTTTGGACCAGCGCTTTAAGGGTATAGCTGTTGGTGTTGGCAAATCAGAGATACTCAGCTGGATTCATGCTGCTCAAATCAAGATTGGTAATACATTTTAAATATGCTCTCTCACTGTGTTGGATGCTTCCAATTTGGAGCTTCTATTTAGATTGGACATGCTGCGCAAACATCAGTGCGTGATTGACTTAAAAGATAATGTCCTGAGAGTTGGTGGCAGAGAGGTTTCGATTCGTTTTTTGCAAGAAAAAGATATTCCTTCACACATCCGCACAGTGAAGCTTCGTTTGGCCAAGAATCAACACGAATATTTTTCCTTTTCAAATTTTACAAGCCTGCTGCTGCTCATCCAACTTTCTGCAATCATGTTCTCAGATTTTTTCTGCTGTTATGCCCATTATGGATTAGTGCACATTCATGATTTACTGTGTAATTTATCTTCTATACATTTTTATCTTTCCATCTTTTCCATGCAAAACTGTACATGTTTTTTACTGCATACAGCAATAACGTCTTCTTAGTCTTTGCAGCTTTGGTCTAATTCATCTATGCACATGTCCATCGGGCATGCCTTTGTACTGGTATATATATAATATAATGGCCTGAATAGAACGCGCCGCGCTGCGGCAGTTCGCGAATTTCAACCATTGACTTCGAATGGATATTACGGGAGATCCGACCGTCGGATTCTCCTAAAACCGGAACCGTTGGGTTCGTATCGAAAAGAGCTTTCAAACGAATATTAGAGATTTGAAATATAATGGTTGGATTTGGAATTATGTCCAAATCAGATTTGTAAAATGTCGCTGTAAGTGCAGTTCGATTGCCGTTGATGGGAATCGACTGTACGGGCCTTGATAAAATTATTAAAAATAGCAATAATTTGTGCAAAGTCATAAGAAATGATTTGGAAAGAATTGGGATGAAAAATTCCATATTTGAAAAGATAAAAATAGATTTTTATCGAAATGAACTAGCTTTGAACTAGAATTATAATCCATTTATTTTTGAAATAAATAAATTGGATTTGAAAGGGTTTTAAAAGTAACCAAAATTTCCGATAATTGAATTGGACTGGATTTGAATCGAAATTATCTTCGGAATATTTCGATGTTGGATTTCCTGAATATACAATATTGTTGTGGGAATTTGAAAGATATATTTATATCGTTATTTCCAATACGATATTTGTTGGTCATAGAATTTGATATTGAATATAAGCCGATATATTTTCTATTCAGAGCCTTGTATTTAATATCAAGGATTAATTGCAAGAATATTCCGAGGTTTAACGTGTCTTCCCATAATAATCCCAAGTTTGGATTATTTCTGAATAATCCGAATTTTGGGGGGTGTCTTCCCATATTAATCCCATTTACTTGGGTCATCGCATATTAATCCAAAGTTTGCGGGTGTCTTCCCATATTGATCTCAAAATAACACGTCAGGGGGTCATAGGGATAAATATGGGAAGACATCCCCAAACTTAGGATTATTCAGAAATAATCCAAACTTGGGATTATTATGGGAAGACACGTTAAACTTCGGATTATTCTTGACAATTAATCCTAATATCAAATGGGATTTGGGTTTGTCGTGAATGGTGTCTTCAATAACACTGTTCTTAAACCCAGCTGAGAAAAAGATTAAATCTTTTTATTTAGATTTAATGAAGTATACCAATTAAATGGTATTTAATTTGAATTGAATTTGAATTGATTTTTGGGTTTATCGTGAACGGTGTTTTAAATAACACTTGTTCTTTAACCCGATAATTAAAGGAATGTGAATTAGGTTTATCGTGAACTGTGTTTTAACGACATTTGTTCTTTAATCTGATTTACAATGAAATATGATTTGGAATTTATAAATCTTTTGTTAAGATTTAAAGGATATTATCTTAAGTAAAGTTTTCCAATTTAATAAAATAAATTGGAATGGAATGGAATTCGATTTGGTAATAATCGAAGTGAATCTCTGTGGATGCAGACTGCTAATATATATGGAATTTAAAAGGTTTTGTCGTTATTACATTTATATTGTTAGTCGGATATGGAAGTCTATATCGATTATATATATCGATTTGTTTTCCATGAAGATTCCATCGTTAATGAAATGTGATTTGGGTTGTCGTGAATGGTATCTTTAATAATACTGTTCTTAGACCCAACGGAGTTAAGAAAATCAGAAACTAACTGAAGATTAGTTAAGTTGAATGGTTTCTTGGGTATTGATCTAATGTTGGTTTCGGCCTTCGGGGTTAATACTTAGGGAATTGTTCACTTGCTAATTTACGTTTAAAGGCTGATGGAATAGAATGTGATTTTGGGTTTATAGTGAACCGTGTTTTAAATGATATTGGTTCTTTAACCCAGTTAAAAAAAGGATATGATTTCCCAAGTTAAACAATCATTAATACTGATTTTTCGGAAGATTAAAACCAAGTGGATTTTTAATGAATCTTTAATTAGATTGAAATGATCGAGAAGGGAGTATCACCAGTTTTGCTCTAGGCGATAGTTAAATATTTAATTTGATTTGAACGCGAAATGGTAATTGAATTTACCAATAACACCGTGGTGTTAGATATGAAGTATTACCAGTTTTACTTCATTGGATGAATAGGTTGTGATTGGTAAATTAAAACAAATGATTACTTCGGTAAGATTCGTTAATCCCGACTAGTTTGGATAAACCATAATTTGGTTGGAATTGAAATCTGAAAGAAGATTAAAGAATAAATTTAAAAGAATTTATCTTTGATAAAATTAATGGGAACCTTTTCCTATACATGTGAATATTTAAATAAAAAAATATTCTGAATTGGAATGAGACGTATGTTGTGTTTGTATAACACTTGTTTATTATATACGCGAGTTATTCAGAAAAACCGGGTTTATCCCATTCTGAATAACTGATTCGAAGATGTGTCGAGGATGAAGACGGTGGTCGAAGACAAGAGGTCTTCACATCGTTTGGATAATTATTAATGACCTTGATTGGTCTGTACACCCAAGAGGAGGGAATCAGTAGGTGATCGTCCAGACGTACTTGGAGATCGATGGATATGCGAGGTACAAGGTGCATCCAGTTTCGTTCAGACCCAGAACGGACTTGTAAATGGACTGTGTGTCTGACATTGGATACCATTCTGTGTGATTGATGGATATCGGTCGCATGGAGTCGTTTGCCTGTGTGGCATGCTAAGATGCAAATGATTAAGGCTTCTGTTGAAAGGAAGAGTCTTGTGGTTGATGATCAAAGCACGACCTTTGTGGCATAGCATTGTGTAGCGTTAATTCGCGAGCCTCACACCCCGGTTGTGAACCAGAAACGCGAGAGGACATCAGGGAGGGTATGCGTTTCTTTCTAGCTAGGGTGGTGTCAGTGACCTACCATCCCTGACATTTATATTATTTTCACCTGTGTGGTTGTTGCTGTTGCGAGGCGCCTCGGATATATCGGTGACTATGTGGAGCCGATGGAGTCATATGACTCATTTACGCCCCAAAAGGCGGGGAAACGCAGTGTTCAGGAATTTTAATCCACATCGGTGGACCGGCCTTGACGATCCAAGGGTCACTCGAGCTCTGATTCTGAGGCTCGGGCTAGACAGTCTCGAATCGGTGTGGACTATCTTTTTCCTCGGTTCACAGATGGAAATCCAACTTCCAATACGTGACATTTGCAGTTTTGATTGTAGAGCCTAGTATTGGCGACATGATATAGGGTACCCATGCCGTCTATAATAATTATGATTGAAATTGTTTTGACACTATACACTTATAGTAATAATAAAAGATGAAATTTCACGTACCAAGCATATTTGGCTATTATAAGGTAAAATCCTATCCTTCGGCTTGTGTTGCATTGTGTGATGGGGCCTGGGTCTTATAATAGCTTCATTGTTCTTTATTTAGCATTGCGCTGTTGTTTTATGCACTAGTATTCTTGGGAGGAAACCCGTTCCGTGTTATATGGCGTGGTCCCTTGATTTACCTAACTTTAAAATAAAGATTAATAATTGTTTTAGTTCTCACACCAGTCACATGACTGACCTAGAGTTTATTGTTTCAACCTAAACTCTGGGTGACCTTATTTTCCACACGGGCAGCAAGTAGTTTTAGTTTTGCAGATTTATATTCACCGGATCCTGGTTTACAGCTGGAATGATATCCGGAAAGCTCTGTATCCGTGTATTACTTTCAGTTGTGTTTTATATTATTTTTCCGCTGCTATGTAATGTATTGTAATCTCTGATATTTTATGATGTGTAATATTTATCTTAATATTTGTCGGTATACCCCTACTATGCATAAACTACCCCTACTTCTCTTAATGCTTCAAAACAACCCTTCTTTTTAATCGTGCTTAAACTACCACTACTTCTCTTAATACTTCAAATCAACCCTTCTTTTTAATCCTACCCCTAATTATCTAAATAGATCTTACTTCCAAAAATTATGCCTATTTTTCAACTACTATGAAGGGTTGGTTTTTTTCGCACCCAATCCAATGATTCATCATGTCTCATATTTGTCGATCTACCCCTACTATAATTAAACTACCCCTACTTCTCTTAATACTTCAAAACAACCCTTCTTTTAAATCGTAACCCTAATTCTATAAATAACCATTACTTCCGACAATTACACCTATTTTTTAACTTCTGTGAAGGCTTGGTTTTTGCAGCAACAAAATCAAACGATTCATCATCTTTCATATTTGTCGATCTACCCCTACTATGCTTAAACTACCCCTACTTCTCTTAGTACGTCAAAACAACCCTTCTTTTTAATCCTACCCCTAATTCTCTAAATAGCCCTTACTTCCAACAATCACCTCTATTTTTTAGCTTCTATGAAGGGTTAGTTTTTGCAGCATCCAATCAAAACAATTCATCATCTTTTATACTTGTCGATCTACCCCTACTATGCTTAAACTAACCCAACTTCCCTTAATACTTCAAAACAACCCTTCTTTTTAATCATATCCCTAATTCTTTAAATAGCCCTTACTCCAACAATTGCCCTATTTTTTAAATGCTGTGAAGGGTTGGTTTTTGCAGCACCCAATCTAAATGATTAATCATCTTTCATATTTGTCGATCTAACCCTACTATGCTTAACTTAACCCTACTTCTCTTAAAGCTTAAAAACAACCCTTCTTTTTAATCCTATCCCTAATTCTCTAAATAGACCTTACTTCCAACAATTACCCCTTTTAACTACTGTGAAGGGTTGGTTTTTCTAGCACCCGATCCAAACGATTCATATTCTTTCATATTTGTCGATCTACCCCAACTATGCTTAAACTACCCCTACTTCTCTTTATGCTTCAAAAAATCCCTTATTTTTAATCCTACACCTAATTCTCAAAATAGCCGTCACTTCCAAAAATTACCCCTATTTTTTAACTACTGTGAAGGTTTTGTTTTTCCAGCACCCAATCCAAACGATTTATCATCTTTAATATTTGTCGATATACCCCTACTATGCCCAAACTACCCCTACTTCTCTTAATATTTAAAAACAACATTTCTTATAATCCTACCCGTAATTATCTAAATATCCCTTACTTCCAATAATTACCCCTATTTTTTAACTACTGTGAAGGGTTGGTTTTTGCAGCATCCAATCCAACGATTCATCATCTTTCATATTTGTTGATCTTCCCCAAGTTTGCTTAAACTACCCCTACTTCTCTTAATACTTCAAAACAGTTTTTCTTTTTAATCCTATCCCTAATTCCCTAAATAGCCCTTAGTTCCAACAATTACCCTATTATTTAACTACAGTGAAGGGTTGGTTTTTGAAGCACCCAATCCAAACAATTCATCATCTTTCATATTTGTCGATCTTCCCCAAGTATGCTTAAACTACCCCTACTTCTCTTAATACATCAAAACGGTTTTCTTTTTAATCCTATCCCTAATTCTTTAAATAGGCCTTAGTTCCAACAATTACCCTATTATTTAACTACAGTGAAGGGTTGGTTTTTGAAGCACCCAATCCAAACGATTCATCATCATTCATATTTGTCGATCTACCCCTACTATGCTTAAACTACCCCTACTTCTCTTAATACTTCAAAACAACCCTTCTTTTTAATCTATCCCTAATTCTCTAAATAGCCCTTTCTTCCAACAATTACCCCTTTTTTAACTACTATGAAGGGTTGGTTTTTGCAGCACCTAATCTAAATGATTCATAATCTTTCATATTTGTCCATCTACCTCTACTATGCTTAAACTACCCCTACTTCTCTTAATACTTCAAAACAGTCCTTCTTTTTAATCATGCCCCTAATTCTCTAAATATCCCTTACTTTCAACAATTACGCCTATCTTTGTACTGCTGTGAATGGTTGGGTTTTGCCGCACCCAATCCCAACGATTCATAATCTTTCATATTTGTCGATCTACCCATATTATGCTTAAATTACTCCTACTTCTCTTAATACTTCAAAAAAACCGTTCTTTTTAATCCTATCCCTAATTCTCTAAATAGCCCTTACTTCCAAAAATTACCCCTTTTTTAACTACTGTGAAGGGTTGGTTTTTGCAGCACCCAATCCAAACGATTCATAATCTTTCATATTTGTCGATCTACCTCTACAATGCTTAAACAACCCCTACTTCTTTTAATACTTCAAAACAATCCCTCTTCTTAATCCTGCCCCTAATTCTCTAAATATCGCTTACGTCCAACAATTACACCTATCTTTTTACTACTATGAAGGGTTGGTTTTTGCAGCACCGAATCCTAACGATTCATGATCTTTCATATTTGTCGATCAACCCCAACTATGTTTAAACTACCCATACTTCTCTTAGTACTTCAAAACAACCCTTCTTTTTAATCCTACCCCTAATTCTCTAAATAGCCATTACATCCAACAATTACCCATAGTTTTTAACTACTATGAAGGGTTGGTTTTTGCAGCACCCAATCCAAACGATTCATCATCTTTCATATTTGTCGATCTATCCCTGCTATGCTTAAAATACCTCTACTTCTCTTAATACTTCAAAATAGCAATTCTATTTAATCCTACCCCTATTTATCTAAATAGCCTTTATTCCAACAATTACCCCTATTTTTTAACTACTATGAAGTGTTGGTTTTTGCAGCACCCAGTCCAAACGATTCATCATCTTTCATATTTGTAGATCTACCCCTACGATGCTTAAACTACCTCTAATTCTCTTAGTACTTCAAAACAACCCTTCTTTTTAATCCTACTCCTAATTATCTAAATAGCCCTTACTTCCAACAATCGCCCCTATTTTTTAACATCTGTGAATGGTTAGTTTTTGCAGCATCCAATCCAAACGAATCATCATCTTTTATATTTGTTGGTCTACCCCTACTATGCTTTAACTATCCATACTTCTCTTAATACTTCAAAACAACCCTTCTTTTTAAACCTACCCCTAATTCTCTAAAAAACCCTTACTTCCAACAATTGCCTTATTTTTTAACTACTATGAAGGGTTGGTTTTTGCAGGACCCAATCTAAATGATTCATCGTCTTTCATATTTGTCAATCTATCCCAAATATGCTTAAACTACCCCTACTTCTCTTAATACTTCAAAAACCGTTCTTTTTAGTCCTATCCCTAATTCTCTAAAAATCTCTTTCTTCCAATAATTACCCCTTTTATTAACTACTATCAAGGGTTGGTTTTTGCAGCAACCAATCCAAACGATTCATAATCTTTCAAATTTGTCGATCTACCTCTACTATGCTTAAACTACCCCTACTTCTCTTAATACTTCAAAACAGTCCTTCTTTTTAATCCTGCCGCTAAATCTTATAATATCCCTTATTTCCAACAATTACGCCTATCTTTTTACTACTGTGAAGGGTTTGTTTTTGTAGCACCCAATCCAAACGATTCATAATCTTTCATATTTGTCAATCTACCCCTACTATGCTTAAACTACCCCTACTTCTCTTAATATTTCAAAAAAAACCCTTCTTTTTAATCATATCCCTAATTCTTTAAATAGGCCTTACTTCCAAAAATTACCCCCTTTTTAACTACTGTGAAGGGTTGGTTTTTGTAGCACCCCATCCAAACAATTCACAATCTTTCATATTTGTCGATCTACCTCTACAATGCTTAAACTGCCCCTACATATCTTAATACTTCAGAACCGCCCTTCTTCTTAATCATGCCCCTAATTCTCTAAATATCCCTTACTTCCAACAGTTACACCTATCTTTTTACTACTGTGAATGGTTGGTTTTTGCAGCACCCAATCCAAATGATTCATAATCTTTCATATTTGTCGATCTACCCCAACTATGCTTAAACTACCCCTACTTCTCTTAATACTTCAAAACAACCCTACTTTTTAATTCTACACCTAATTCTCTAAATAGCCCTTACATCCAACAATTACCCCTATTTTATAACTACTATGAAGGGTTGGTTTTTCCAGCACCCAATCCAAACGATTCATCGTTTTTCATATTTGTCGATCTACCGTTGCTATGCTTAAACTACATCTACTTCTCTTAATACTTCAAAACAGCTATTCTTTTTAATCCTACCCCTAATTCTCTAAATAGCCTTTATTCCAACAATTACCCTATTTTTGAACTACTGTGAAGGGTTAGTTTTTGCAGCGTCCAATTTAAACGATTCATCATCTTTCATATTTGTTGATCTACGCCTACTATGCTTAAACTACCCATACTTCTCTTAATACTTCAAAACAACCGTGCTTTTTAATCCTATCCCTAATTCTCTAAATAGCCCTTACTTCCAACAATTACCCCTATTTTTTAACTACTGTGAAGGGTTGGTTTTTGCAGCACCCAAACTAAATTATTTATCATCTTTCATATTTGTTGATCTACCCCTACTATGCTTAAACTACCCCTACTTCTCTTAATACATCAAAACAACCCTTCTTTTCAATTCTACCGTTAATTCTCTAAACATACATTCCTTCCAACAATTACCCCTATTTTTTAACTACCATGAAGGGTTGGTTTTTGCAGCACCCAATCCAAATGATTCATCATCTTTCATATTTGTCGATCTACCCCTACTATGCTTAAACTACCCCTGCTTCTCCTAATACTTCAAAATATTCCTTCTTTTTAATCCTTCCCCTAATTCTCTAAATAGCCATTCCCTCCAACAATTAACCCGATTTTTTAACATATATGAAGGGTTGGTTTTTAGAGCACCTAATCCAATTGATTCATCAACTTTCATATTTGTCGATCAATACTTGCTTCCAACAATTACCCCTATCTTTTTACCACTGTGAAGGGTTGGTTTTTGGAGCACCCAATCCAAATGATTCATAATCTTTCATATTAGTCGACCAACCCCTACTATGCTTAAACTACCCGTACTTCTCTTTATACTTCAAAAAATCCATTCTTTTTTATCTTATCCCTAATCTCTGAATAACACTTACTTAAAACAATTACCCCTATTTTTTAACTACTGTGAAGGGTTGGTTTTTGCAGCACCCAATCCAAATGATTCATCATCATTAATATTTGTCGATCTACCCATACTATGCTTAAATTACCCCTACTTCTCTTAATACTTCATAACAAAACTTATTTTTAATCCTACCCCTAATTCTCAAACTAGTCCTTACTTCCAACAGTTACCCCTTTTTTACAACTACAAAGGTTTGGTTTTTGAAGCACCTAATCCAAATGATTCAACATCTTTCGTATTTTTCGATCTACCCCTACTATGCTTAAACTACCACTACTTCTCTTAATACTTCAAAACAACCCTTCTTTTTTATCCTACCCCTAATTCTCGAAATAGCCCTTACTTCTAACAATTACACTATTTTTTAACTACTGTGAGGTGTTGTTTTTTGCAGCACCCAATCCAATGATTCATCATGTCTCATATTTGTCGACCTACCCCTACTATGCTTTAACTACCCCTACTTCACTTAATACTTCAAAAAAAACCATCTTTTTAGTCCTACGACTAATTCTATAAATAGCCCTTACATCCAACAATTACCCCTATTTTTTAACATCTGTTAAGGGCTGGTTTTCGCAGCAACCAATCCGCACAATTCATCATCTTTAAAATTTGTCAATTTACCCCAGCTATTCTTAAATTGACCCCCTACTTATCTTAGTACTTCAAAACAAACCTTCTTTTTAATCCTACCCTTAGTTCTAAAAATAGCCCTTACTTCCAACAATCACCTCTATTTTTAACTTCTGTGAAGGGTGGGTTTTTGCAGCATCCAATCCAAACGATTCATCATTTTTATATTTGTCGATCTAACCCTACTATGTTTAAACTATCCCTACTTCTATTACTATTCAAAACAACACTTCTTTTTAATCCTACCCCTAATTCTCTTAATAGAGCTTACTTCAAATAATTTCCCCTATTTTTTAACTACTGTGAAGGGTTTGTTTTTGCAGCACCCAATCGAAATGATTCATCATCTTTCATATTTGTCGATCTACCCCTACTACGCTTAAACTACTCCTACTTCTCTTAGTACTTCAAAACAACCGTTCTTTTTATTCTTATCCATAATTCTCTAAATAGCCCTTACTTCTAACAATTACCCCTATTTTTTAACTTCTGTGAAGGGTTTGTTTTTGCAGCATACAATCCAAACGATTCATCATTTTCATATTTGTCAATCTACCACTACTTCTCTTAATACTTCAAAAAAAACCTTCTTTTTAATCCTACCCCTAATTCTCTAAATATCCATTACTTCCAACAATTACCCTTATTTTTCAACTACTGTGAAGGATTGGCTTTTGCAGCATCCAATCCAAGTGATTCATCATCTGTCATATGCTTAAACTATCCCTACTTCTCTGAATACTTCAAAACAACCCTTCTTTTTAATCCTACCCCTAATTCTATAAATAGCACTTACTTCCAGCAATTACTCCTATTTTTTAACTTCTGTGAAGGGTTGGTTTTTGCAGCGCACAATCCAAACGACTCATCATCTTTCATATTTGTCGATCTACCCCTACTTCTCTTAATACTTCAAAACAATCATTCTTTTAAATCCTATCCCTAATTATCTAAATAGCTCTTACTTCCAACAATTACCCCTATTTTTTAACAATTGTGAAGGGTTGGTTTTGGTAGCACCCAGTCCAAACGATTCACCGTCTTTCATATTTGTCGATCTACCCCTACTATGCTTAGACTACCCCTACTTCTCTTAATGCTTCAAAACAACTATTCTTTTTAATACTACCCCTAATTCTCTAAATATCCCTTACTTCCAACAATTACCACTAATTTTTAACTACTGTGAAGGTTTGGTTTTTGCAGCACCCAATCCAAAATATTCATAATCTTTCACATTTGTCGATCTACCTCAACTATGCCTAAACTACCCTACTTCTCTTAATACATCAAAACAGCCCTTCTTTTTAATCCTACCCAAAATTCTCTAAATAACCCTTACTTTCAACAATTACCTCTATCTTTAACTTCTATGAAGGGTTGGTTTTTGCTTCACACAATCCAAATGATTCATCATCTTTCATATTTGTCGATCTACCCTTACCATAATTAAACTATCCCTACTTCTCTTAATACTTCAAAACAACCCTTCATTTTAATCCTACCGCTAATTCTCTAAATAGCACTTACTTCCAATAATTACCCCTATTTTTTAACTTCTGTGAAGGGTTGGTTTTTGGAGCACACAATCCAAATGATTCATCATTTTCATATTTGTCAATCTACCCCTACTTCTCTTAATACTTTAAAAAAAAACCTTCTTTTTAATCCTACCCCTAATTCTTTAAATAGCCCTTACTTCCAACAATTACCCCTATTTTTTAACTACTGTGAAGGATTGGTTTGTGCAGCACCCAATCCAAATGATTCATCATCTTTCATATTTGTCGATCTACCAATACTATGCTTAAACTACCCCTACTTCTTTTAATACTTCAAAACAACAATTATTTTTATTCCTACCCCTAATTCTCTAAATACCTCTTACTTCCAAAAATTACCCCTATTTTTTAACTATTATGAAGGGTTGGTTTTTGCAGCAACCAATCCAAGTGATTCATCATCTTTCATATTTGTCGATCTAACCCTAGTATTCTTAAACTACCCCTACTTCTCTTAATACATCAAAACTACCCTACTTTTTAATCCTACCCATAATTCTAGAAATAACACTTACTACCGGCAATTACCCCTATTTTTTAACTTCTGTGAAGGGCTGATTTTTGCAGCACACAATCCAAACGATTCATCATCTTTCATATTTGTCAATCTACCCCAACTTCTCTTAATACTTCAAAACAATCATTCTTTTTAATCCTATCCCTAATTCTATAAATAGCCCTTACTTCCAACAATTACCCCTATTTTTTAACAGTTGTGAAGGGTTGGTTTTTGCAACACCCAATCTGTTGGCTCGCTTTTTGACCAAGCCACCCAGGATCATTCATAAGAAGAAAGCACGAAACCGCAGTATCTAAGGACATGAAGGAATCGATTCGCGACCCATCGTATCGCCCAAGATCGATTCGCGATCCTCGTCTCGCCCAATATCGGATCGTCCCTTCTCATCAGCAAACGATACAGCCGTGCGATCCGATCCAGGATTACGTTGTTGACCCGAGCGAACCGATCCGATCCCCTGGCGCATGGCGAATCCTCTGACCTGTTCAAGCCAGAGCTGGTCTTCAGCGATCCGAACCGCACGGATCTGGCGACACCTGTTCACAACGGCTAAATTGACCATTTCTTCAAGGGCGGCGATCCGATCCGATGATCTCGGGATGCGAGCCACGTGTCCGCGATCCGCCTGACAAAATCAGCTATAAATAGCCCAGAGCTTGGCATTTTTCGGGATCTTTTTGGCAATATTGAGGACTGAATCCGCCATTGTTGTCAAACTACTGAAATATTGAGAGAAATCATTGTTGTATCAGCTTTTAAAGCATAATCAATAACATATAAAGTGGACGTAGGCTCGTTAACGCCGAACCACTATAAATTCTGAGTGTTCTTTTCTTTTTCTCGTTCTTCATTCAAAATTCTCTACTGTTTATCACAATTTGGGTGTTAGGTCCAAATTTCGATCTAACATTTTTGGTGCTTTCACTGAGAATTCTCAGTCTTAAAGTTTCGCTGTTCGCTTCTTTGAGGATTCCAGCGATACGGATACCATGGCTGGAAGAAGATCTAAAGTTTCACAGACCAACGAAACGATTGAGGAGAGTGTACACGAACTGGGCAACGAAGAAATTCCGGATCGCGGAGCGCAGGGGGCGATCCGATCCGACGAAGACACCTCGTTCCGAGTCGATGGGAACGAGACGATTCGTGCCAATGAAGGGGTTGTCACTCGATCCCGAGGCAACACCTCGCAGCCTCCACGTACCACGACCACGAGTCGATCTCAGGGGGGCACACCGAATCGCCCTCCACGAACCGCAGCTATCCGAACTGATGGTCAGACTACGACACGACCAGGAAAAGAACCTATGACCCATTCCTATCGTCCCGGAACCTCCGCTCGGCCCGGTTCAAGCTCTTTGCGTATAAGAGAGAGTGATGATGACCATTATAATCCTGCTGCTCCTGTCACTGAGGGGGATCTCTCTCGCTTCGCCGAAATGTGGGATAGGTTGTTTGAAGAGTTGGCAGCCCAAAGGCAGGAAAGTTCCATCCTACGGCAGAATTTGACGGCTATGGATAGAAGACTTGACGAACTAGCAAGGCGAAGAACACCACCGGTTCGTCCACTCACCCCAGTATATTCCTCTTCGTCTGAAGAATCGCCGAGACCTCCGCGGCGACCATATGAGGGAGCCGAAAACATTGAACAGCTTCGGTTCAGAACCCTGCCCTCACAAGAAGAAGAACTAGGGGTGGGATCCCCAGACCGTAATGAGAATAGTCCTGTGCATAACAGACTGCCTCAGCCCCGTTGCCGCATGCATACTCATGATAACAGGGGGCAGCGAAGCCCTGTCCGAGCCCCAGATTTTGTGGCTGCTGCCCGAAGAGAGAACAGAGAACCTCGTCGGGCAAGAGGCGCTGACCCTGAGCCTCCTTTGACCAGCGCAAATGTTGCCGCCATGGTTCATCAGATTCTCGCCGACAGCCGCGGACAGCGGAACGAAGATTGGGGGATTGACCGCAGTCATACTCCTTTTACCGATGACATTTTGGATGCGACTTTTCCAAGGCGTTTCAACATGGAACAAATGAATCGATATGCGGGAAGATCTGATCCTGTTCAACACTTGATGAGGTATTCTTGGTCGATGACCGCGGCCGCCGCTTCAGACGCAGTTAAGTGTAAAGCGTTTCCCATATTCCTGGAAGACGTGGCTTTGCTATGGTTCACTCGCCTGCCGCCAAGATCGATTTCCAGCTTCAGGGAACTGAGCGAGAAATTCGTAGAACAATTCCGTATCTATGCACAGAAGACAAAAAGCGTGATCGATTTATTCCTTGTTAAACAGCGACCAGGTGAGAGCTTAAAGACGTACCTGGATCGTTTTAATTTGGCCGCCACTGAGGTCAAAGATCCTCATGAACCAACCATCGTCGCAGCACTGATTGACGGAGTGGATAAGGACACTGAATTCGGGAGGTACTTGGCAGGCAAACCACCCCACACCAGAGAGCTATTCTATGAGAAAGCCAATGTACATCTGCGCCGAGAAGATGTATACGCAAATCGAAAGGTTAAGACAACTGATAAGGAGGAAATTCAGAGCAATGTCGCCATAAAACAGACTGGAGACAGCTCGGGCAAAGTTGAAATTAACGTCGGAAATCAGAATCAGGGTGGTCGTCAACCGGGTAACAACAATAACAATGGTAACGCCAACATCCGGAAAAGGGGCCGAGGGAACGATGCCCAGAGAAGGACTCGTCTTAGAGCCTTTGAAAGTTATACACCCATCAATGATACTTTGGAGAATATTTTCATGGATGCGTACGAATTCCTCCAAAATAAGAGGCCACCTCCTAGAGAATCGACAGAAAAAGAGCGTGAGACAGGGAAGTTTTGCCTCTTTCATCAAATCCACGGCCATTCGACAAATGAATGTCGTCACCTGAGGGACGTCGTCGAAAGGTTGCTTCGAGAAGGAAAACTAGACGAATACAGAGTAATGCCTAGGGACAGGGGGCAAGCAGTGCAGGCCCCGAATCAGAATCAAAATCAACTTGCTGCTAGGCCAACTGCTCAGCAAAAAGGAAAGAATATTGTTATCAACACCGTGATCGGAGGACTTTATCTTGCTGGGCACAGTTCCAAAGCATTGGATCAATACGTCAATGCGGCCAAACAACACCTCGAGGTGGGGGAATGTAGCAACCCCGAGGACAGTATTCCGGTAAAGCAGCAGAAGACGATGACCGATGATGTTGTCTTCAGAGAACGAGAAAGCATCAGAGTCCATGCTCCAACTGAAGATCCACTTGTAATTACGATACCCATTGGGCCAGCCACTGTTCATAAGGTTCTGGTGGACAACGGGAGTTCCGTCAATATTCTTTTCAAAAAGGCCTTTGACCAGATGAATCTTGAAATAAAAGACTTGAAGCCCTGCCAAGGATGGATCCGTGGATTCAACGGAGCGTCCAACGCTCCATTGGGTTATGTAGAGTTGCCAGTTACGCTTGGGGAGGGAGAACGCCAGAGAGTGAGAATCCTTCCCTTTGTGGTTTTGGATGTTGACTCACCATACAACGCCTTCTTGGGCCGACCGGCCCTCGCAAAGTTCAGAGCCTGTATAGCTCCTTGGTGCTTATTATTGAAATTCCCCACAGAAGCTGGCATTGGTATCGTCAAAGGGGACCAAGTTGCTGCGCGAGCGTGTTATGTTGCCGAACTAAAGTTACTCCGCAATGGAGGGGATATCGAAACTAAAGGCACCTCTCCCCCTTCGGGGACTGAGACCTTATAGCAACCAAAGAAAATAATCGTTGGGGAGTCGCCCAGGGAGATGCTCGAGGATATAGATCCCAGAGAGGATCAAGAACCCGGGAGCAGAATGGCGACTCCCAACGAGGCAACTGTGGATGTACCAATCGATGACAGTGACCCGGAGAAGGTCCTTAAGATTGGATCCCAGTTAAGTCCGAGTCTTGCTAAAGAATTGACGGATTTCTTAAAGAACAATTTGGACGTATTTGCTTGGACCCACGCGGACATGTGTGGGATATCTCCATCAATCATAAGCCATTCATTGTGCATTAACCCTAAACATCCTCCGGTAAAGCAAAAAAGGCGAATGCTGGGCCCAGAGAGGTCCGCGGCCTTGAAAGAAGAGATTGGGAAGCTAAAGAGTAATGGATTTATCAGAGATTCAACCTACCCAGACTGGATTTCGAATCCAGTACTGGTAAGGAAGGCCAATGGGAAGTGGCGAACATGTATCGACTTCTCGGATTTGAACAACGCTTGTCCAAAGGATAGTTTCCCATTGCCTCGAATTGACCAGTTGGTAGACTCGACGGCGGGCCACGAGCTTCTCTCATTTATGGATGCATATTCAGGATACAACCAAATTCCGATGCATGTCCCAGATCAAGAGCACACTAGCTTTGTCACTGATCTGGGTTTGTATTGTTATGTGGTGATGCCCTTTGGCTTGAAGAATGCGGGCGCTACATATCAGCGTTTGGTCAACAGGATGTTTTACAACCAGATCGGGAAAACGATGGAAGTATATGTCGACGATATGTTGGTTAAGTCCAAACAATCTTCTCAACACACTACTGACTTGGCAGAGATGTTCGGCATTCTTCGAAAGTATGGAATGAAACTCAATCCAACCAAATGTTCATTTGGTGTTGCTTCTGGGAAATTCTTAGGATTCATTGTCAGTTCCCGTGGTATCGAGATTAATCCAGACCAGATCGCGGCAATCAGAAACATTCAGGAACCCAGACAAATTAGGGATGTGCAAAGTCTCGCTGGAAAGGTGGCCGCACTAAGTAGATTTATCTCCAGAGCTACGGATAAGTGCATCCCATTCTTTGAATTAATAAAGCGAGGAAAACGCCACTTTAAGTGGACACCTGACTGCGTAGAAGCGTTTCAGAATTTGCTCAGGCACTTGGAGAAACCTCCGATTTTATCTAAGCCGATAGATCACGAGGATTTATTCGTGTATTTGGCAGTGTCATCTCATGCGATCAGCTCAGCGTTGGTTAGGGAAGAGGATAAGGTCCAAAGGCCTGTGTATTATGTGAGCAAGAAATTGACAGCAGCAGAGCGTAATTATCCGCGGATAGAGAAGCTGGCTTATAGTTTACTTATTGCCTCCCGAAAACTTCGGCACTACTTTCAGGCACATCCTATCACCATACACACTGATCATCCACTCAAACAAGTTTTGCAGAGGCCGGAGGCATCTGGAAGGTTACTCAAGTGGAATATTGAGTTAAGTCAATTTGACTTGAACTTTCAGCCCAGACGGTCAATTCGAGGTCAAGTGATAGACGACTTCATAGCAGAATTCACTGTTCCTGAAGAAGGTATAACAGACGAAGAAGTGGAACCTTCGAAGTTACTTTTCGATCCTAATGCCTGGAAATTGTATACTGATGGCGCTAGAAACGATGAGAGATCCGGCGCTGGAATAGTGCTTGAAACCCCCGAGAAACGATTGATAACATATGCCATCCGAATTGAGTTTCAGGCCACTAACAACGATTCCGAATATGAAGCTCTTTTAGCAGGATTGAAGATTGCAAAGGAACTAGAGGTCACAAAGCTGAACATTTTCTGCGACTCCAAGTTGGTTGTGAATCAAGTCACTGGAAGATTCCAGGCTAAAAGTGCAAGTTTGGTTCTATACTTAAAGAAAGTCAAAGAACTGCTGAATGATTTCGATCACTACAGTATATCTCATATTCCGCGGACAGAGAACCAGCAGGCAGACAAGTTGGCAAAGATGGCTAGCTCTAGTGATCCTGAAGTAACTGGGCTGGCCCCCGTTGAAGTACTTCGGTCTCCTAGCATAGATCAGATGGAAGTCGACTTAGTACTAGAGACAGAACCAGAAAGGGAGTCCTGGATGACCCCTATAAAGAATTTCCTAATGGATGGAACGCTTCCGACCAAGAAAAGCGAGAGGCGTAAAGTGATTCGTAAAGCCACCCGATACGTTCTGCAAGGCGGAATTCTTTATAGACAAGGATTTTCAATGCCCCTCCTTCGGTGTATAGCCCACGATGACATCAAACGTGTGCTGCAAGAAGTCCACGAAGGCGAATGTGGCGACCACACTGGAGGGCAAAACCTGGCAAAAAAGGTGTTGCGACATGGTTATTTCTGGCCTACCATAAACAAGGATGCAGTGAGATATGCACGACGATGTGATGCATGCCAGAGATTCTCAAAGATACCCAGAGCGCCTCCGAGTCAGTTAAAAACAATGGTGAGTCCGTGGCCTTTTGCTATGTGGGGAATTGATATCATAGGAAGCCTCCCCATAGCAAGAGGTGGAGCGAAGTTCGCTATTGTGGCCGTAGATTATTTCACCAAGTGGGTCGAGGCAGAACCACTAACTACAATCACAACAAAACGAGTGATCAACTTCATCGTGAGAAACATCATCTGTCGGTTTGGGATTCCAAAGATTGTGATAACAGACAACGGAACTCAATTCGATAGTGCTGAATTCAGAAATTTCTGCCAAAGATACCACATCGAGAATCGATATACCTCCGTGGCGCACCCGCAATCGAACGGACAAGTCGAAGCGGCAAATAAAGTAATCAAATCTATTCTGAAAAGAAGAATGAAGCGGGCCAGAGCCATATGGGCTGATGAATTGCCCTTGGCACTATGGGCTTACAGGACAACCTACAAATCGGCAATGGGACATACCCCGTTCTCCCTTGCTTTTGGAACAGAGGCAGTCATCCCGGTTGAGATAAAGGTACCTTCTCATCGGGTGACTTATTATGATCCGATGACCAATAATGAATTGCTCCTTGAGTCCCTAGATTTGATCGAAGAAAAGAGGGATGAAGCAGACCTGCGTGCCCTGAGGTGCAAACAACAGGTCGCCTGATACTACAACAGAAAAGTCCGAGTCCGAACCTGGGAACCCGGAGATTTGGTTCTGAAACGTGTCTTTCCACCCCCAACTCACATGGGAGCGAAGTGGGAAGGACCGTACTCTATTTTGAGCAAACTTGATAATGGAACCTTCAAGCTTGCAACTGTAGATGGAAGGGAAATCCCCAGAGTGTGGAATGCCCAACATTTACGGCCATATTTGACATGAGAGTTTTAAATCTATTCTTTTGCTTTGTTAAAGAATTATGTATAGGGCATGACTCGCCTAGAATGGTCTGATTCCTTAAAGCAAGAGATTATAAAGTGGACGTAGGTCATGATTCGACCGAACCACTATAAAAATACCGTGTGTCATTTACCTTTATCTGCATCTTTATTTATTTGCCTATTTGTTTTTATGAAAAACAATGTGAATAATCCAGGTATCCGGAGTCTGATGCCCACTGTTCCTCCCATAGACCAATCATAAAAACCCAAAGATTTGGCAAAAGCTCCGACCGCTTGTCCGACGAGCTTTAATCCACAGAGTATGGGTTAAAGTGTGCCCCAAGGATGAGTTTGATGAGAATGCATGATTGCAGACTGCTTAATCCGTGACTCTAACTCTCCAAAGAAGAGAAAGAGTATAAAGAACACGAAAAACGACATCCACGAATAACGGCGGTGTACCATGATCGGAGCTGCCTAAAGACGAACTCTAACTCTCCAGAGAGAGAGAGTATAAAAGCGTCTCCGATTGAGCGCTGAGAAAGAGCTCCTTTCCCGCTGAAGGATCGGGAAGCGAGTGAATCGCTGAGCTCGAACTCTAACTCTCCAGAGAGAGAGAGAGAGTATAAAAGCGTCTCCGATTGAGCGCTGAGAAAGAGCTTCTTTCCCGCTGAAGGATCGGGAAGCAAGTGAATCCCTGAGCTCTAACTCTAACTCTCCAAGAGAGGGAGAGTATAAAGGCGTTTCTGGTTGAGCATTGATCAAGGTATTAGGAATTCGGTGCCAAACGACTATCTTATGAAATCTTTTAAGTCCCCCATATTCAGGAATAGGGGGCAACCCACCAATAAGGCTATCCGATTCCTAATAAACCCCCGTCAGACGTCATGATAACAGCTGATTGGGGGCGCATATGCTCGAACGCAAATACGAAATTTTAATACAGCAGCGCAACATGAAAATTCTCCTTTGGCTATCTGTTATTTAATTACTCTGTAATTGTTATTAGTTAGCTAATGACTAAACATAGAAAGTTTATCTGAATACAGGTACACAATGATACAAGGAGAGAAAAACCGTTGTTCATGTGCTGCAAATCAACAAAATAAAAGAACAACCTAGAAACAAAAAGTGAGGACCAGTCTCACAATTACACTTCCTGGTCAGTCGAAAGCATAAAGGCAAAATATCAACAAATATCAACAAACATCCTATTTAC